>CM031627.1:23692983-23707092 GCA_018398815.1 Conus ventricosus
ATAATGATGGAAGACCCTATCAACCTGTTTTAAGAGCTCTTCCATCTGGGAAAGCCGCATATTGCGATTATGAAATTATACAATTCCCTAATTTACAGTTTAAAAGATTAGTTTGTGGAAGGTCGGATCATTTAATTTAAAAATTGCAGACAAAACAGGGAAAGTCGTGAAATGTGATAACCTGCACATTGTTTGGAAATAAAAATAATAAGTTGTACTAAAAAATGTCGCGTGGGCCAGAAGAATCAGGAGTTACATTAGCGCCTGTGAGGTGTATAACTTTAGAATTAAAAGACCTTGCAGATGTTGCGGACTTTGAACAGAACGGTGAGATAGGCGCTTTGTATGGTTTTGAGTACACTAAAGATGGTGATTATAAACGCAAAGAGGTTGGCGACAACAAAAAGTTTCCTAAACTAGAACAGCTGCGCAATCTAGAAGCAAATAATGTTGGCCAGTATGAATATAAAATAGTTCGAAAACCTGACCTCAAATGGCACTTAGAACCATATTTAAAATGGGAAATAAAATTTGAATTCATAAGCCCATTTACATTTTTTAGCCGTCAAAAAAGTTTCAGAAAAGCTTTCAACTCTGGTCCTTTACATGTAAGTCTTATGCCGGACGACAATAGTCGGAAAGAGATTGAAATAACACCGTATGGGAAAAAACAGTACATCCTCCACAGAAAAGAAACGGTTTTAAAAAAAGCTTCTACAAAATTACAGTTCTTTCCAAGCAGAAAATTAGGAGACACGTTCACAATGATATTTGAAATTTCTGTCTTAAAGATGTGGAGAGGGATGGGGTTGTGGGCGTTAGTGACGTCCTTATAAAAGGAATTAATATTAGCTGGCAAAACTTAGACGTTAAACGCCTTAACGTTACCATCGTCGTTCTTCACAATGGTGAGGATATTAAGATCATAACAACAAGCAACAAAATCAATGTTGACTTAAATAGAAACAATCTTACAGAACTGAATTGGATTAATCTTACACATTTAGGCCTCATAGGGTTTTATTATACTGAACAAGTTTTGACGGAGAGTATGATAAAAATAATAACTGGATTAGATTAAATTCTGTTATAAAACTATGGAGCAGTTAAACTTTATGATAAAATCCCCTCATTGTTCAATGATTTGTGGGCAGACTGGTTGTGGGAAAAACAATATTTGTCCTAGACTTATTACAAACAGTTTATCGCTATAATTTTGATCATATTGTGATTTTCTGTCCAACACTTAAAAGGAACAAAGCATATCATGATAGAAGGTTTATATGGACAGACGTTGACGTATATTTAGTTGATCCTAGCACTAAACTGAGTGAGTGTTTAGAATACTTTTATAAAGCGTTTGAAGGAACGCAGACACTCTTTATTATAGATGACTGTTCGGCAGAAAAAGATATAGTTAAAAAGAGAAACACTTTGTCAAAGCTGGCTTTCAGCGGAAGACATGATGGGATAAGTGTGTGGATTTTATGTCAAAAATATAACTCCGTTTTAAAAGACTTTAGAGAACAGTTAAAGACTGTAGTTTTATTTCACATGAAAGACAGAACGCATTTGATGAATGTTTGCGTGAAAATGATGTTATTGAAAATGATCAGGAAAAACACAGGATTAAGCAAAAACTAAAATCTGAAAAGTTTAGTAAATTAGTATTGAAAACGGATAACCCTACACATATGTTTGTTTGTAGGGTAGAGAACTATAAAACACGGGTCTGGAGTCGCCCGGTCGAAACTGGTTGAGACCGGTGAGCCAGCCCCCGTGTTTTAAAGTTCTCTGCCTAACATCGATAAATCAATCGCTTATTTTGCAGTGCGAGATATTGGTAAAAGAAAACAAAACAGATCTGCCCATTCAAAAGAAAACCAAACTGAAACAAGATTGTGCCGACAAATGAACTGAATGGGCTGAAGTCAGATTCTGCCAAATGTAAAATGGCTGACGTTGCATGAATTCACAGAGGGCAACGGACATGATCTGAAATGCAATCTCCACGAGGGTCATGATTATAACACTTAATCAACCACAGTGCTCTGAGTGCACAGACATGGGGAAAGGTATGCTGTTGACGTGTATGGAATTGAGACAAAACTCACAAATGTTTAACAAGAGAGGCTCTGCCCATGTGACTCACATGTAGTGAATGTATGTCATACGACGATGAAGGAAGAAGGGTAGGTGAGCTAAAAGGGGAAGGAAAAGGCTGATAGATTCCTACCAATATCAAAACAAGGAAAGCCAAAAGTGATGAAAACAGTTAACCGCCAGTTGCCTGTAGCTCTCATACTGGTAAACGTGTGAGAAAAGTAATCTTCCACAGAAATACATATTATTACTGCAATATAAACGGAAAAATCCCCATATATCAGGCATGATTAAAACATGTAGGTCACCTATTGATCATTTGGTGAAATTAACAAATAAAACATCAATTTGCCCGAAGAAAGACTGTATTAGCTACACTTTATTTTGCATGAAAAAGCTTACGATGGTGTTTATCATAACAAATTGCTTTATTGATTTAAATGCATCGGCTTGTCTGGAAATATCTTTTCTTACATAAAGATTGTTTTTACATAAAGAAATATTCAGAAAAAAGTGGGAAAATCTTGGTCCACACAAAGATCTCCAAGAATGAATATTCTGCAAGGGTCAGTAATTGCACCTCCTCTGTTCAATATTCCATTTCGATACCTCCCAAAGAATCAAACAATACAGTTTTTGCCAAGAATTCTGACGATGTGTGTATTAAGATGAATGTAACTCTGAAAATAACTAAAGGACAGTTAATTTTTCATAAAAAAAACATATATCAACCGGAACTCGATCAGCTCAACAACTATCGTTTTGAAAATGTTTGCTCACATTCACAGAAAACACTTATCTTGTTATGTTTAACAATGGTGCTGACCCACCTACATTTTGTCATCATTCCGGATTGGTTGCCATATTTTGAAATATAAAAGCATGGCAGAATTATTTTTTTCAGTTTGACTTACTTCAAGACTTACACGGAATTATATTGGATAGTCCCTCACGAAGGATTGGAGGAATTTTAATCTTTCAAAAGCAATAACCCATGACACCAAGGCACTAAACAGATCTGTGTCTCGGGTGTTCCAGTTTGACATACAAACAAGCGATTTTCTCTGTGGTCATGGTATCAATGAAAGAAAACACAAAGCTTTGATTGCAAGGCATTTGAACATGACATAAGCGTACCTTTTCACTCTTCATCTATGGCATCATATAGGGATATATAAGGGAGATAAACCCAAAGAATACCTTAAGAACTCGAGACAGATAACTCACCTAAATGTTGTGTATAAAATCAGATCAGCGTCTATAGCCAGTTGAATTAAATCGATCGTGACTAAACTCATAAACGAAGATCAGACAGGGTTCGTTCCTGGAAGATACATAGGGACAGCATCAGAACTATTTATGACATTATCCATAGCCTTGAAGAAAAACGATTTCCCGGTTTATTAGTCTCTGTTGACTTTGAGAAAGAATTCGACTCCATTATCCTGGCCATATATGGATAAAACACTAAAAAGATTTGGTTTTGGAGATGATATACGTAAATGGGTATCTGTCTTTTACAAAGACATAAACACTTATGTGTTAGTAAATGGGAAAATGTCCTCACATTTCAAAATAGAAAGATGTTGCAGGCAAGGAGATCCAGTATCACCCTATTTATTTCCTTTATGTGCCGAAATACTTGCTTGTAAACTAAGAGATGACAGAGACATAACAGGCATTAAAGTGGCTGACACAGAATTTAAGATTTGTCAGTTTGCAGATGATACATCTTTTACATTGGAAGGTGACAGAAACTCTTATGAAAAGCTGTTCCAAAGGCTTAATGTGTTTGAAATTATATCAGGACTGAAATTGAATTACTCAAAAACATTCAATGTATGGTTAGGTAGCAAGAACAAAACTCTTCGAATATATATATATATATATATATATATATATATATATATATATATATATATATATATTTATATTGAATTATAAACAAAGCTTGCTCTTATGTCTTAGATTGAAGAAATAAGGGGAGATAAGCATACATATCTGCAGTGGTAGATGATTCTGCCTAACTAACAGTATGTGCTTGAGTGGGTGAATGGGGAAAAAAAATAAAAAAATAAAAAAATAAAATAAATGCTTCTCACAATGAACCTTCAGCAAGCTTATAGTCTCCAAGGAGGAGACACCCTCCAATAGGGTGGGAAACTCACTAACATATAACTCCTGGTCATATACCGATATTTCGAAACTTGGTGGTTTCTCCTCAGTGACCGCGGAAAGTGGTAATTTGACTCCTCTGCCTTTTCAGTTTTAAGAAGAATGCAATCCCAGAAAAGGCTGGTGTGCAGTACCGTAGTATGTTTGTTGAGTTTTCAAAAATCAACCAAAGCTGCCACCTAAGAAGCAAATGAAAATCATGAAAGAGCAAAACAAGCTACATTTTCTTGTGAAAAGTAGAAAATATAAAAGGATATCCTCTTAAGACAGAAGTGCTGAGGGCCAGTTCTTGGAATGAATCCGCAAGGGACTAAAATACAACAAACTAATAAATTCCAAGGATAAGTACCGAGCACCGTTCTAGCAACTTACAGAGCAGCTTGGTGTTGCAATGACTGCAAGAAATATTGAATTATAAACAAAGATTACAACATGTCATGGAAAATTATAAAAAGAGCAACACCATACAACATTTCTAAAAAAAAATGCAACTTATGTACTACAGAAAAGTGGCTGATATTATGTAAACCCCATCTAGCATCCCTGAACTCTAAAGTAGAAATGATAAACAATTGCAGGCATAAATGGAAATCCTTGTCAATGCACCATTCCTTAGCACGTTCCCGCTGAACGCGCCCCAAAAACGATTTAAAAAATCTACAGGCCACGCGCCACACGTGCAGAGCTCACACGCCCACACACCACACTATATAAAACAGGTGTCGTGCCCAGATTGTATACCATGAGGAGAGCATTTGGCTCGAAACAATTTTGTAGGTTTTACTTTTCCATTTTAAAATCCTATTTTAAACTGGTATATAATAAATATATATAATATAATATATATATATATATATATATATATATATATATTCTGAATAAAGATATGGAATGGAATCCTCTTAGATTTAAAATATTAGGGCTCTTGTTTACTAACGATATCAGAAGAGTCACGGAAATAAATATGAAAGACAAATTATTAGAGGTAAAACATCTGTTCAAAATATGGTCGCAAAGGACTGTTGCACCATCAGGTAGAGTGGCGGTACTTAAATCTCTTGATACTGCTTCCAAATCCTCAGACACTCAGATCAAACAAATACAGAAAATGTGTTTTAACTTTGTATGGGAAAAAAAACGGATAAAATCCAGATAAAGTACTCTGTGCACAATATTGAAGAAGGAGGCATTGGCATTCCTGAGATCAAGACATACATAGAGGCATTAAAATTAGTTGCTTGAGAAAGATCATAGTTCAACCACCAAAGTGGATTCATGTAACAAGACTTTTATGTCCAAAATTAATTTAATACAAAGTTACGGACCCACACGATTTGAACTGAACATGCCTAACCAGTTTTGGACAAATGTTTTCTCAGCGTATGTAAAATAAATTTTGTGGACAAATTGAACATAAGATGGAAATGAGCTATTAGCTGAACCAATCTTTTATAATGAACAAATTAAGATTGCCAATGAAGTCTTGTATTACAAAGACTGGGCACAGAGGAATGTTGTATTCATCAAAGACCTTGTAGACAGCAATGGAGAATTCTTAAGTTACAGCGCTTTCTTGCACAAGATCAACAGCAAAGTAAATTTCTTCGAATACATGAGTTGTTTAAAAAAAAAAATAAAAAAAAAAATAAACAGTATAAAAGAACAAGACAAATTGTCATTAACGATTATGTAGGCGACTCCTGTACAAAGGCAATACGCTCGATAATCTGTGTATCCAAAGGAACTAAAAGGTACTATAATATCCTACTTAATAAAATAGAAATTCTAAATATTAAACCTTTTGTGCACTGAGAAGAAAAAACTTCGAATAGCAGTGGATCGGAAAAGGTTTCTAAAAAAATGTTAAGAGGATATCGGAAATAAAACTAAAGTGGTTTCAACTTAGAATATGTTACATAATTTTAGTGACAAATACCGTTTTAAAGAAGATGGGAATAGTTAACAGTGACATGTGCAATTTTTGTAACCAGGAAAAAGATACCATCCAACACTATCTATATAACTGTGACTTTTCTAGTTCTTTTTGGACAGAGCTACAACTAATTCTGAGAGAAAAATGTGCAGCTTGTCACAGGCTGTCTTTTAACATCGAACTGATTCTTGTTGGCATTGAAGACAACACAAAAACAGATGAAATTCTTGACCTTATAACTTTACTGGGAAAATTCTACGCATATAAATGCAGAATGAACACAATAAGACCATCAGTGCAAACGTTCTTTAAAGAATTAAGATTAAGATATCAAACGGAAAAATACTCTCATAATCTGGAAATGAAACACTTTGATTTTGAACAAAAATGGAGTATGTATACACATTTATTAGACCTTTGAATAAGGGTAATTATGATCCTGAGTCACAATTACAAAAAAAAGGGAAAAAAAACGAAAAACAAACTTGCTTAGAACAAAAGATAGTTTTAGGTATTATTCATATTAAGAACAGGATGAGATTCAATATAAACCTAAGGTCAGTTTAAGACTGTAAAGAAATCATGTCAGGATGTAGATTAAGGTCAGTCAATAAAGTAGAATGAAATATGCATGAATTAAATTGACATCCTGAAAAAAACGAAGTACAGGTTTTAGCTTTAGCTTAAGGTCAAGTTGAGGATGTTTAGAGCTGAAGTCACCTTAAGGTCGAACCAATATTGTGTGAAGATCTGGTGTCAGGGCCAGTCGTAGTGCAGATATGGTATTAACAAAGGAGCACTCCACTGAACAGATAATTTTGGATTGATTGTATTTTTATTGTACTGAGTTGTATTGTGCTGTACTGCATAGTATGCCCTTACGTTATATCAAAAAGAAAATTACGTGCAGACAGATTTAGTTGAAACTGTATTGGGCTTTTTTGTTTCTTTTGTTTTTTGCTTTCATGTTGTTTGTTTGTTTGTTTGTTTTGTTTTTTTTTTTTGTTTTGTCTTGTGAGTCAGGTATTTGTGGGTGCAACTTACGGAGATGCTGCTGATGTGTTAACTCTGCGCACTGTCCTCTTTTTGCGCACCTGTAATCTCCAAATGTTTGATTAAAATTTATTATGAAAATAAATATAAAAAGAAATATAAGGTTTACCTTTAGATGAGTATTTTCAACTTGCACGTGAAAACATTGCTTTCATGGTCCATTAAATAACAGTAACATTGACAATAGGTCAGTTTAAGATCTGCCATAGACTTTCTGCAAAGAACAAATCATTATAGCATCTATTACAACAATAATGAGAACTCGCACATCAGGTCTCCACCAGCAATCACAAATAAACCCGAGGCGAAATGGTGAAATCCAATTGTCCATCTCACCTTTGTCCACCATGGCATCTCTTTACGTCTCTTAAAAAAAAAAAAAAAGAAAAGAAACGGGCACTGTTAGCCTTCTCTACTGGAAAAGGAACATGTATTCAACCACAGCATTTTAAGATATATATCGATGGATCCCTTTGGGATAAACAGGAAGTTGGTGCAGCATTTATCAGTTATTTTCTTAAAAGTGGAAAGAATTTCATATTAAAATCAATCACCGTGTACATTTCCTTCTATTGAGTGGTAACAGTGTTACCTTGTTTGGGATGTCTTCACTCAGTAGAATCCATTTCAATAAAATGGTTACTAGACTATCAGAACATGGAGCTAACTGCATGGAGCGTGCATGCAATTTTAACATTCCAGTTTCCCTTATGGAGGGATACAGTTTATTACAAAATGTCGGTTGATAAATATGTAAACAGAAACACCTAGTTTACTTTTATGTTGCAAGAATTCATGTAGTACACCGAACCCAGATGACAATATTTTAAGCTGTCATCATGGTCACATTCTGTCATAATCCATGTCACTATCTTTATTGATTTATCGACCTAAATTTAATGCTTTTAGAACAAAATGTTGATAAATCATCAACTGTGTTAGTGGTGAAAAAATATCACGTGCTTCACCCACTGCAGGCATCTGAAATTGTTTTTGGCTGCTCTCATTGAGGCTCCCCCGATGAGCTTGTCAAGAACACAATTTCAGTCTGCGGTACTGCTTGTGCGTTGCATTGTCAAGAACACAATTTCAGTCGGTGATCAATACTGCTTTTGCATGGGCTGACAAGAATCCAGTTTCAGTCTGCAGTACGTACTGTTTTTGCATTGGGTTGAAGCCCCATCATGTGTCATCTGTAGTTGGACGCTGTTGTTCTATTGTTATACATTCATTGTAATGTTACATCCAGCTAATAGTTTTATTTGCATAATCTTAACAGTTAGTTATGTGTGTTTGGATATAGATTTGTGGGAGTCTGGTATACACACACACAGAAAAATGGACGGCGAAAATGAAGACCAACATATATAACACACCACACAGAGCACACACACAACACACACACACACACACACACACACACACACACACACACACACACACAACACACACACAGAAGAAGAGAGAGAGAAGAGAGAGAGAGAGAGAGAGAAGAGAAGACAGAGCAGGAAGAGAGAGAGAGCACAGAGCACAGACCACAGTCAAGAGAGAGAGAGAGAGAGACAGAGACAGACAGACAGACAGACAGACGAAGACAGACAGACAGACAGACAGACAGCAGCACAATCTACAGACTACAAACAGCCAGACCTCAGACAGACAGATGGTTCTTAAGAAAACAGAATGGTCTGCTGAAATCTGAGCCAGTTGCATATTGCCTGCCTGGCACAGCTTTCTGCTGGTCACTCCCACTACCATTCTCCACTTTGCACACTGCCCCTTCCTGGTGTGCGACGCGGAAATTACTAGTGCGCTTGTTCAAATGGATTGAAGTTTGTTGTCAATTCCTTCATCAGGGCAAGGTGGACAGATATTGGGCTATAGTCCACACATGCATCATATCTGGAGTGAATGCATACACTTCTTGAAGACGCGAAAGAAAATCTGTATCCAGAACCAGACTGCATTGTTCTTCACGCTAGAATCAAAGATGTCAAATCAAAAGAACCAACAAAATACAGCATCAACGTGGAAAAAGGCATTAAAACGACCAGAGAAATATTTCCAACAGCAAAAGTAGTAGTGAGTCAGGCTGCGCAAGAGAGAAATCAAGCCCTTGACACAATGAAGGAACTTTTTTTTTTAATGAATAAAATTAAATGAAGAAACTATTCAATGCCTTGACAAAATCCAGACTCTGAGAAAAGAAACATTAGTTGTGTAAGCTACCACAATCTGCATACTACAGACGACAGGCACCTGACTGCAAATGAGATCCATCCAACAGCCAGAGGAGCGAGCGTGCTGGCTAGTACCATTGGGAGGCATCTGCACCGCCTATTCTACAGTGGTTAGTGCTTTCTCTGTGCAGCGTCCATCTTGGCCCAGTGACTACATTGAAATTGATGGTGTGGGGATACATTTCGAGTGACAGAGTTAGACCACTGGTGTTCGTGGAAGGCAGTATGAACAGTCAGAAGTACGCTGATGTACTGAAAAACAACTTTCTGCCGCTTGTTGCCGACCGCTTCCCAAACAAATGTTCGTACCTGCAAGAAGACAACGCCTCTGATCACCGTTCGGCTCACACCAAGACCTGGAAGTAACAGCACACAGTTCCCGTGTTTTTATGCCCCCCCCCCCCCCCCCCCCCCCCCCCCAAAGTCCAGATCTAAATCCGATCGGGAACGTGTGGCAAGTCCTCAAGACTCACGTGGAAAAAAAATCGCTGCATTAGTACTGTCGCAGATATGCACTGTACCCTCACCACTTTCTGGAATTAACTGCCTGTTGCCTACCTCTACTCCCTCTACGACTCTCTACCGAGATGCTGTCAGCATGTTTTGAGTCGGAAGGGCCAGATTACCAAGTACTAGCAAGTTAAGTCCAGCCTAAAGGTAAGAATAAAACGTTTCCAGTAACAGGTTCCTGTAGGTAGTCAGCGCCGGAATTGCGGAGAGGGGACAGACCTTTATCCCGTGAGTGTACAATACTTTTTAATGAAAACATACTTGAGGAACTGTCTACCATTGAATGCAAAATCCCAAAATTTAACTATAAACAGGCCAGCTGGGAAGCCTTTCAAACTTTTCATGTGTCACAAAATACATCACTGATTGAGGATGTGACGATCTAGATACATCTTATGCAAATCTCCCCAAAGTAGAATTACTAGCAGCTGAAAAGACAATCCAAAATATTAACACAGGAAGATTGGAACACATGTAGGCAATGCATGGTGGGCAGAAGAATGTGGACTCGCTGTTCAGTCAGAGCGAAAAAGCTGCAAAACGTGGATAAGAAATAAGTCAGATGGAAACTTTATAATGATGAAACAAGAAAGGAATAAATGTACTAAAATTATTGCTCAAGCAAATAAAGAACTACTGGGCTGAGTTTTGTGAAGCCGAAGTATCAGAATCAAAAGATTTATTTAAAGTGTGGAAAAGGTCAAAGAAATGAAAAATTACTATAAAACTCAGTCATACCATATAAAGCTAAAACTGATTTCCACACTGCTTTGAATAAAGCTGAAGCTTTTTCTGATTTATATATTGTCAGAAGTCTTTCTGTTGAAAATTCATTTACTGAATAAATACTGATGGATTTCAGAAAAGGTTTTCCTAAGAGGACGAAAAATATATCATATACTGTTCAAAAAAAGAAACGCAAAATGCCAAGCTGCCGATTTGAAACACAATTTATTGAAGCTCAGTGTGACAACACGTTTAATGTGAAAATGACAAAAAACAGGTCATCAGTAGGACAGAAGTCTCCCCTGTAATGCTGTGGTAAAGAACCAGCCCAGACCCTCAGGGAAATCGCCAGGCCGCTTCCAAAGTCAGTAACGGGTGTGACCCCCTCTGGCTGCAATGGTAGCCTGGCATCTGCGGGGCAATGAAGCAATAATGTTCCTGATTGTCTGCTGTGGGATGGCCGCCCACTCGGCCTGCAATGCCCGGAACAGTTCATTTGGAGTCGCTGGGGCGTTGGCCCTCACTCTCAGGCGTCTGTCCCAAACGTCCCAAACGTGCTCAATAGGATTCAAATCCGGGGAAAGAGAGGGTCAGGCCAGGGTGTTGATGTTGTTGGCGGTAAAGAAGGCTGTGGTCAGGCGTGCTGTGTGGGGCCTGGCGTTGTCCTGCTGGAACACGGCCCTGGGAGTGGCCATTAGAGGCAGGACGTGTGGCTGAACAATGACCTGGACGTACTGCTGGGCTGTCAGGTGACCTTCCACGCGCACCAGCTGGCTCCTGCCTGTGTTGCTGATGGCCCCCCATACCATGACATTGCCGCCACCATGCGGAGGTGCCTCGTCGACGCAGTTCTGCTGGTTGCGTTCATTAACCCGGCGGTAAACCCTTCGCCTCCTGTCATGGCGCTGCAGCAGAAACTGTGACTCATCCGAGAACCAGACGTGTCGCCAATGGTTCCTCAGTGTCCAGTGTCTGTGTTGCGTAGCCCATTGCAGTCTGGTCTGTCGATGGCGCCCCGTCATTACGTTGCCACGTAGGGGCCTGTAAGCCCTCAGCCCAGCAGCATGCAGCCTGTTCCGGACAGTCTGGTCGGAGATGCGACGGACACCAGCGCATGCCTGGACAGTGGACGAGGCCGGCAGGAAGCGATTGCGGAGATGTCTGAGCCGTATAAAGCGGTCCTGGGCTGGCGTTGTGATATGAGGTCGGCCTGACCTTGGGGCATCAGCTGATGACCCTGTCCTCTGGAAGCGAGTCCAAAGTCGGCATATGGTACTGGGGGAGACATTCAAAGCATGGGCCACATCAGTTGCACTCTGACCAACTTGCAAACGACCCAGGGCGTTTTCTCTCTCTGCTGGGCTCAAACGTGGCATGCTGTTTTTTGGTACGGTGTGCCTGCCGGTTGCCAAAATGACCCGGCTTTTATACTGCACTATGACCATGGTGTGTGTGTGTGTGCACCACTGAGTTGGGCATGCTTTGCAGGCGAAACAACAGAAGCACAACCCAATGTTTGCACTGTCGCACCTGGCCCACAACACGCACGTGCACATAGTGACAACCTGAATCAATGTTATCCTAGCACGTCGACGTTCAAGACATACATCAGGGCCGGTTTTTGGCGTGTTCTCAACTGTATGGTCCACCCCAGGTGGCAAAATTTCATTTTGCGTTTCTTTTTTTGAACAGTATATATTCAACCAATTAGAAACTACACATCTGACTTCGTCACATTGTAATCTTCATATTGCTGTTATGCCAGAATTTCCTGTGGTACCTCCAATGCCGCCTTGGGAGCACCTAAATGCTTATTTTGATTACAAATACACTTTGTTAAAAAAGTTATATGTAAATATTTTAACAACCCAAGTTTGTGAACATTTATAAGACAGCTATCCAAATCATTAGAAGTGTTTACAGATGGGACGGTAATGGAATCCTCTGACAGTGGTTCTGGATTTATAATACCAACTTTAAATGTCAGGAAATTATGTCATTTAGTAAAGGGGTATTCAGTTTATACCTCAGAATTACATGCAATGCTGAAGGCATTGATTTACATATATGATACAGCAATTGATTTCCACAAAAGTTTACTTTGTGTTGATTCCAAATCTGTTTACAATCATTTGAGCGCTGGGACTGCAAAGCTAGAAAAGATTTGCTTTTTGAAGTAAAACATCTACCGGATTGTTTCATACCTCTAGGCGTAAGAACTGATTTTTGTTGGATCCCATCTCACTGTGGTATAAAGTGAGATGAAATAGCAGACAGTCTTGTAAAAGAAGGAGCAAACAGAAACGTCGAAAGTTTATTAAACAATCCCTTAGATTTATCCTCTTGCGAAAATATATACATCAGCAGAATGGGGGAAAATGGCTACTTTACCATCGTGCACATTGTTAGATTAATTCATAAATTAAGGCTAAATACTTGGAACACTAAATGTTATCATGGTATTACTTGTGTCTGCAGAGAAAACCTTTCTGTACATCATTTTTTGTTTGATTGCTCATTGTTGACCTTACTCTATTAGAAGAAAGGTATTGAGATGACTAAGTTTGAGAATGCCAATACTGTCTTATATGGTTCATATGTTGCTGAGGCTGTCTTGGTTATTTCACAGTCACAGGTTGCTTTTTGTTTTATAAAGATCAGCAATTTCGTGTACCACTAGGGTATTTCACTTATGTAAATATGCTATATCAGATGTCGGTTTGAAAGTACAAACATGGATAATAAGCTAAGTGTGGAGGTTTTTTTTTAAGAAGTGTCTAATATCAAATGAATTTATCTTTACAGCCCTCATAGAGCTTGCTCCCTTGTAGTTTCTAGACTCCGAGACATGCCCCTATCACTGTGCAATGTGTCACGCTGGTATCCACAAACGAACAACTCACCCCTTTTTTGTAGTTGAACCTCCCACTGTGTGTGTGATTTGTGGGTTTGTGTGAGCATACACACGTATCTGCATATGTATGTGTGGATATATGTGTGCATTTGTGTGTATCTTTGCATGTGGGCGTGTACGCATGAGCGTGTGTGTATGCTCGTGCACGTTCATGTTTATGCAAATATGTATGCACACGTATTGGTGTGGATGTGCACATGCACACATGTGCATATGTGTGTGTGTAGGAGTGAATCAAGTCATGAAATTGTGATATATATATATATATTATTATATATATAATATATAATATTATATATTATATATATTATATATATATATATATATATATATATACTAGCCGGTGTACCCGGCTTCGCTCGAGTTTATCTGTACAATAATTTTCTGGCCACCCCTCACTCTCACCACTTAAAAGACAACACACTAAAATTCAACATGGTTTGTTTCATTTTCTC
>CM031627.1:23708092-23736856 GCA_018398815.1 Conus ventricosus
AATGGACCACCTACATTTGCATCACCCATGGCAAAAAAACAGAATTATTTTTTTTTCAGTTTGACTTACTTCAAGACTTACAGGGAATTAATTGGATAGTCCCCTCACGAAGGATTGGAGGAATTTTAATCTTTCAAAAGCAATAACCCATGACACCAAGGCACTAAACAGATCTGTGTCTCGGTGTTCCAGTTTGACATACAAACAAGCGATTTTCTCTGTGGTCATGGTATCAATGAAAGAAAACACAAAGCTTTGATTGCAAGGCATTTGAACATGACATAAGCGTACCTTTTCACTCTTCATCTATGGCATCATATAGGGATATATAAGGGAGATAAACCCAAAGAATACCTTAAGAACTCGAGACCGATAACTCACCTAAATGTTGTGTATAAAATCAGATCAGCGTCTATAGCCAGTTGAATTAAATCGATCGTGACTAAACTCATAAACGAAGATCAGACAGGGTTCGTTCCTGGAAGATACATAGGAGACAGCATCAGAACTATTTATGACATTATCCATAGCCTTGAAGAAAAACGATTTCCCGGTTTATTAGTCTCTGTTGACTTTGAGAAAGAATTCGACTCCATTATCCTGGCCATATATGGATAAAACACTAAAAAGATTTGGTTTTGGAGATGATATACGAAAAATGGGTATCTGTCTTTTACAAAGACATAAACACTTATGTGTTAGTAAATGGAAAATTTGTCCTCACATTTCAAAATAGAAGATGTTGCAGGCAAGGAGATCCAGTATCACCCTATTTATTTCCTTTATGTGCCGAAATACTTGCTTGTAAAACTAAGAGATGACAGAGACATAACAGGCATTAAAGTGGCTGACACAGAATTTAAGATTTGTCAGTTTGCAGATGATACATCTTTACATTGGAAGGTGACAGAAACTCTTATGAAAAGCTGTTCCAAAGGCTTAATGTGTTTGAAATTATATCAGGACTGAAATTGAATTACTCAAAAACATTCAATGTATGGTTAGGTACCCAAGAACAAACTCTTCGAATATATATATATATATATAATATATATATATATATATATATATATATAAAATATATAATTTTATATTGAATTATAAACAAAGCTTGCTCTTATGTCTTAGATTGAAGAAATAAGGGAGATAAGCATACATATCTGCAGTGGTAGATGATTTGCCTAACTAACAGTATGTGCTTGAGTGGGTGAATGGGGAAAAAAAATAAAAAAATAAAAAAATAAAATAAATGCTCTCACAATGAACCTTCAGCAAGCTTATAGTCTCCAAGGAGGAGACACCCCAATAGGGTGGGAAACTCACTAACATATAACTCCTGGTCATATACCGATATTTCGAAACTTGGTGGTTTCTCCTCAGTGACCGCGGAAAGTGGTAATTTGACTCCTCTGCCTTTTCAGTTTTAAGAAGAAGCAATCCCAGAAAGGCTGGTGGCAGTACCGTAGTATGTTTGTTGAGTTTCAAAAAACAACCAAAGCTGCCACCTAAGAAGCAAATGAAAATCATGAAAGAGCAAAACAAGCTACATTTTCTTGTGAAAAGTAGAAAATATAAAAGGATATCCTCTTAAGACAGAAGTGCTGAGGGCCAGTTCTTGGAATGAATCCGCAAGGGACTAAAATACAACAAACTAATAAATTCCCAAAGGGTAAGTACCGAGCACCGTACTAGCAACTTACAAAGCAGCTTGGTGTTGCAATGACTGCAAGAAATATTGAATTATAAACAAAGATTACAACATGTCATGGAAAATTATAAAAAGAGCAACACCATACAACATTTCTAAAAAAAAATGCAACTTATGTACTACAGAAAAGTGGCTGATATTATGTAAACCCATCTAGCATCCTGAACCTAAAGTAGAAATGATAAACAATTGCAGGCATAAATGGAAATCCTTGTCAATGCACCATTCCTTAGCACTTCCCGCTGAACGCGCCCCAAAAACGATTTAAAAAATCTACAGGCCACGCGCCACACGTGCAGAGCTCACACGCCCACACACCAAAACAAATATAAAACAGGTGTCGTGCCAGATTGTATACCATGAGGAGAGCATTTGGCTCGAAACAATTTTGTAGGTTTTACTTTCCATTTTAAAATCCTATTTTAAACTGGTATATATATATATATATATATATATATAATATATATATATATATAATATATATATATATATATATATATATATTCTGAATAAAGATATGGAATGGAATCCTCTTAGATTTAAAATATTAGGGCTCTTGTTTACTAACGATATCAGAAGAGTCACGGAAATAAATATGAAAGACAAATTATTAGAGGTAAAACATCTGTTCAAATATGGTCGCAAAGGACTGTTGCACCATCAGGTAGAGTGGCGGTACTTAAAAATCTCTTGATACTGCTTCCAAATCCTCAGACACTCAGATCAAACAAATACAGAAAATGTGTTTTTAACTTTGTATGGGATAAAAAAACGGATAAAATCCAGATAAAGTACTCTGTGCACAATATTGAAGAAGGAGGCATTGGCATTCCTGAATCAAGACATACATAAGGCTTTAAAATTAGTTGGCTGAGAAAGATCATATTTCCCAACCCCCAAAAGTGGATTCATGTAACAAGACTTTTTATGTCCAGAAATTAATTTAATACAAAGTTACGGACCCACACGATTGAACTGAACATGCCTAACCAGTTTGGACAAATGTTTTCTCAGCGTATGTAAAATAAATTTTGTGGAAAATTTGAACATAAGGATGGAAATGAGCTATTAGCTGAACCAATCTTTTATAATGAACAAATTAAGATTGCCAATGAAGTCTGTATTACAAAGACTGGGCACAGAGGAATTTTGTATTCATCAAAGACTGTCACGGACGTAAAATACTTTCGTTGTAAGATAATTCATTCTTCCCAAACCTGATATAAAGTGGAGTGTTGCCAGTGACATCTTCACTACATTGGCCGGTGTTGACCAGTTTTTTTATTGTGTTATCCTGGGCGCGTTTACGTCCGTGCATTTGCTCCCATCCTCCAATATTTTTTTCTTTTTTTATTTTTTTTAAAGAGCTTTCTTTTTCTATTTTATCGTTTTTTCACGTGGTTCATCAGCTGTCAGGTGACACAGCTGAGCTGTTTTGTTACGGGTTTTTGCCATCTTGTTTGGCGAGTGGTGTGGCACTCGCTACGAACTTTGGAGTCGGAGAGATCTCTATCTCTGCCAGCTGAGCCTTCCTGTTTGGATCCACTTCGACGTGGGTTGCGTGGAAAGTCTTTCACCCTTCGGTGGAAGGAAAGAGTCCACTTGCCACCTCTGGGATCCCATCCCGACCAGCTGGAGGAAGCACCTTAGGTCCTCCCTGACCTGGAGTCCACTTCTTTGGGGGACCGTCACGGTTTTCGGCTGCCATCCTTCATCGGATTGGGGAGCGGACCGTTTTCTTACCTCGCCCACCCGCCATTTTGGTACTATATGGTCTGTCTTAGACAGTGTTTTGGTTTTTTTGGGTTTTTCTGACCCCTCAGTGATTGCGGTTTTCTTCTGCCTTAACATGCTGTTGGCTGGACACACCTTTTTGTGGTAACTGCCCCAAAGGGCGTGCCTGTTGGAAGTGGTATCGAGATAATGCATTATGGTGGAATTATAGGAACGCATTTTTTTTAAATTGCGTTTGGGCCCTTAGTGGCTAGGTTTTTTCGGTTACTTGGACCTAATTTAAAGTCTCTAACTACCTTTTTAGTCAACAGAACTGTATTTGTTGTTCCTGAGTATACAGGCGAGTCAATGCTTGAAATGCTTAAATATGTGATGTGGGCCGAAGGATATCGTAAGGTTAGTTTTGTTTTCCTTTTTTGTTCGTAGGTACGAGACGATCGTGAATGCATGAGCTTTTCGAACGGCTCACACTAGACCACGGAGTGTGGAATTCCGGCCCGTAACGCCCCGCATGTGGTTCCGTTCTCGTTGTGTCCTTTCCTATTTTTTTTGTGTGACAGACGTGTGGATGGATTTATTTGGGTTTTATTATTGAAAATTTTGACTAAGGAATTTATCCTTAGTACGGGCATGTTTATAGGTACAGGATGCAAGGAATGCATGAGTACAGGTTAAAAGAAAGGGGAAAAAAAGTGAAAGAAGTTATTATAGTTTATTTACCCTTTTAAAGTGACAGTGACATATTTGACCTTTTTATGGCACGGTGACCCTTCACACTGACGCACTGCCGAACCTACTAATTTGCCACACACTGACAAAGACGATAAAGAGATGACTTCTCTTCGGGAGACTGATCCCGCCGTAGGGCGGGAAAAATTGCCATTTGTTTCTGGCAGCTCCGGTCTTGGACTGGCTGAAGGACCAGCATCCCGGGACCGGGCAGACGCCATCCGAATCCAGGCACCAGTCGCTGCACTGAGGACTGTTGAAGGTGTGCCTCACCCTTCACTGGAAAACCTTCACCTCGGACGGGAAGACCATCCCACTGCCTGCACTGAGGACTGTTGAAGGTTGTTTCACCCTTAAACTGGGACATCTTCGCCTCGGACGGAAGACCACCACTGCGGGCTTCGCCCTTCTTAGGATCCACCTCCCACGGTGAACCTCCTCGGGCACAGGATAAAAAGTTAAGTCGTCTCGTGTGTGGTGTGGGTGGGGGTTTGGCGTTGTGTTGTGGGCCTGAAGCCGGTCATTGATTCGTTTTCTTTTTTCTTATTGTTTTGTTTAACCCGACAAAGGTCCTTTTTGAGTATTATTGTTTTCTAGTACTGTTTTTCTTCTGTTATGTTAATGTCTTTGAAAGCGGTTTAGGGGGTTAGGTTTTGGGACGGTACGGGATCCCAGGATATTGGCGGGTTTTTTGGGGTCTATTAATTTACTTTGCCCCCTAGTCGGTTAGTTCTGAATAGCGCCTTTTTCTCTCTATGCCCCATTGTTTTTTTTTTTTCTTTTCTTTCTTCTTTCCTCCTCGGCTTTTTTTTCCTCTTCTTTGTTATGACCCATACCCCATCTGGAGTGCTAGGTGAGTGAATGGTTGTAATGTAAAGTAAAAATACTGTTGAAAACCTCTTTCTCTTGTGGTCTGGTGGTGTGAGGGATTGAGTGATCGCTCCGTTCTGCCACGCACATTACCTGTTAAAACCCCCCCTTCAGTGTACTCCCCACGGACAATTGGTGGAATCGGGAAAACAGGAATGTGTATGTGGTAGTATAAAACGACACTCTGAACCACAAACCGCCCGCCCCTTGAGCGATCTGTCTATCTCTCTTGGGTGTATTTAAAGGGGTGGTTGGTTTGGGTGGGTTCTAGAGTTAGTAGGAACCCATTGGAGCGGACCGGTTTTGGGGTGCGGGTCGGCAGGTGATTCCGTGCTCCGTGGTCGGACCTTCGGCTCTTCCGTTCCGCGTTCGTCTCCGTGTTTGTCTTGTTTTGTCTAGTACCGCCGGCTATTGTTTCTAGAATTCCGTTCCTTTTTCTCTTTAAACTTAGTTAGAATAGGTACTTGGGAGAAAGAAGGGGGTTTAAACTCTAGATTAATAGGTTTTGCTTGTGCAGAGTCATGGGTATCAGTGCTTGTACTGATTTAGGATTTTGATCTGCGTTTGCCTGTACCCAAGACGCCGACTGTGTTAGCAAGGAATGTAGGCAGGTTTGCCCAAACTTTTGGTGTTTCATTTGCCACTTGGTGCTTTGTTTACAAGGCAAACTTTGAAAACTTTGTTCCGATACCGTGTTTGCGCGAAACTTGGTCTTGTGTAATTTACTATTCCGTTTACGAAACAAGGAAAGACTATTCTTGGTGTGTTATTTTGTTATTACACTGGGTTTTGTAGGATCTGTGTTGTTTGGTCTAAGGGGATTAGCCCTAAGTTGATAGGCTTTTCTCTTCTGTCAGCGCACATACAAGCAGTGTATTTGTTTTTTCTATCTAGTTGCTGATGTAGGGCTTTCTTAATTGTTCAACACTAATTTGTGTGACTTTGGTGATTGGAATATAAATTTGTCAGTTGTGTGTTGAGAATGGGAGTGTAGCGTTTGTGGATACATATAAGGGGCTTTCCAAAGAGCCACTTTTGCCTTTTCTGTGCCCCCTCCCTTTTCACCCACCCTCCCATTTAGTGACAAGCAGTGTTTTTAGCACGTGTTTCCCGTCTGTGGACTAGATTTTTGTTGCGCGGGAAGTTCGACGCGCTCATTGCCACTGTTTTGATCGAGTCGGTTCTGTCCCGGTGCCCCAGTGACCGTGTTGGTGCACGTGGGGCTTTCGTGTTTACGTCAGTCGCCAGGGGAAATTTTAGGTTAGTTTGTTTGGCCTTGCGGTAGGGGTTTATGTAAGTTCTATTGTCCGTCCCTGCCTTATGCGTGTTTTGTTTGATGTCTTGTTGCTTTTCCCTCTTTGGGTAAGTTGGTTGCGGGTTGGAGTAACGCTTTGAGTTATAAATTCCAGTTGTATAGGTTTTGTGATTTCTTTGGCCTTTTGCTGGTAAACGTCTTTGAAGTTTTATTTTGAGAGATTAACATTTGACCCGGACATGGTTTGTTACCCAGGTGTGGTAATTTGTTTGGGGTTCTTGGCACGCCGGTGCAAAAGGGCAGTCGTTGTTACACATTGATGAGTTTGTGCTTTGCCCGATTGATTAATTCCACATCGTGTTGGAATTGATTCATGTTGGATACTGTTTTCCCATACAGGGAAAACTTTTGTGCTGAACCACTTTTTTTTTTGGTCAGGGGTTTTTCTTTTGAAGATTGTTGTTCTCAACGTTTGAAGTGTTTAAAAACAAACTGGGTATTTCCTTCATTGAATTTCAGGGGAAATAACTCCACTTTTGGGCTAGTTATGAATTGGATACCTGTGTTCATTGTGAGAAAGGTTAGTTTGCTTTAACTTATTGAGCTTACCAGGTTTAATCGATTCAGTTCTTTTGGGCTAGCTTAGTGGGGCAGTACTCTTGACTGCAATTTGGGTTTTGGGGAAGCATTCTTTCTCTTTGAGTTTGAACGGTTTTGCGGTTTGGGACACACTTATCATAAAGTCATACTTTGTTGACTTTGTTGCTTAACTACTTTCTTGTCTTGTGAGACATACCTTAGATTGTAACCTACGGTTGGAGATTTGTTGGGTATTGACTACACTTAGCAAAAAGTCGCAGGTAGGACTTTGTCATTTCTCCTTCCAGTTTTGGGAGTATTGGTACAGTATTGACTACCCTTAGTCAAAGTTACATTTGTGGAACGTTACTACTCCGTATTTCCTTTCTCGTGGGAATACAGCTGCAACTTAGCGGATTGGAGTTGCTGATACGTTGTGAGAGTAATTACAGTTTCGGTCCTATTCTTGGATTTTAAATTTTTGTGGTTCTATTTGTAGGAATTTGGGACTTTGGAGGAAATATGTTGGAGGACCACTTTTGGTTCGTTGGAATAAAAGCACTTCCTCGTTTTGGGGTAGGTTGTCCATGCGTGTTTGATTTACATCAAACCTTCGTCATTTCTAATTCAGTATTTTTCAGGAGTGTTGTCATTCTCGGGAAGTGGGTTAACCATCGTGTTGGTGTTACCCTATGACTCACTGTTTTAGATAGTGGTTTTTCCCTTTGGAAATTTTGGTGGATAGTTTCTTCAACCCCAGTGACTATTCACCGAATCTTGGATTTATATCCATTTAGTATCGTCATGTAATATTGGCTTGGGGGACTCAAAACACTTGGTGACCGTCGAAGTAGTCGACCGGATACTAATGAGAAGTGCTCGCACGTCGGAACCTTCGGGGGATTTCGTTCGTCAGAGTTCGCATGGTTGTGCAAATTCTGTGTACACTTAGTGATTTGGTGATCGTGTCTAGTGAGTTATACTGCCCTTATGAACACGTAGACGATGGACGCCAGATCACTCGCTCTCAGACTCGCGGTGCAGGAAATTTCTGCCAGGGAAGGGGAGCCCCATGACTCAGGCGACGACTGGCCTCTACTACCCAGGTCGTGTATTCTTCTGGTGGGATTCGTCCTCCAGTCACCGTGATGTCTACAATACAGGAGATAACCCCTCCTGGGTCACTCTCTCCGAGGCGACCTCTCCCACTCCGGTCTCGGGACTTCCCCCCCCCCGTATCTTCGAGACGACTTCCGCTTTCGGCCTTCGCCAAAGCCTCATCCTCCTGGACCAGCGCCCATGATCCTCTTATGTTATGGGGATTGAGGGGGAAAGAAAGAGAGGCAAGAGAGAGAAGAGAGCGGGAGGAGAGAGAAGCCAAAAAAAGAGAGCCCGATGGAAGAGGGAGAGGGAAGAAAGAGAGGCAAGAGAGAGAAGAGAGCGGGAAGAGAGGAGACGAAAAGGAAGAGAGAGAGGCGAAGGAGAGGAGGGAAAAGGAAGTGAGAGAGGCGAAGGAGAAGAGGGAAAGGGAGGAGAGGAGGTTGGAAAGAAAGAAAGAGATTGAGAGGGAGGAGAAGGAACGGCGATGAAAGAGGAGATGGAGGAAAGGAGCCCGGAGCGAGAGTCTAGAGAACAGAGAGAACAGTTAGAAAGGGAGGCTCAGAAACAGAAAGAGTTGGACTTTGAGGCTCGTTTGGTGAGGAAAAGGAAAAACTCCGGCCGAACTGGTTCAACAGTTAGATTTAAACCCCAAGCACAGTCGTGGTTGCTTCCGAGCAAAGCTCCGTCCATCGGGAAATAGCGGGTTTTCACCAGGCATGGTTATTCCGGGGGCTCCGCCCAAGCTACATATGCCAGTGTACAGTGCTAGCGATAACATAACACCTACATTGAGCACTTTGAGGCGGTTGCCGCTGCGACCAGCAAAAAGACCAGAGAAAGCCCCTTTACCTCATCAGTAGCCTGACGGGCAAGGCTAAGGAGGCGTTTGTCGTATTCCCACCCGGAGCTTCCTATACCGAGTTTTAAAGCGGCCCCCTTCGCCGAGACGCACATGACTGCTGAGTCTTACAGAAAGCAGTTTCGCACCATGAGGAAACCTTCTGAGAAACTTTTCATCAGTTCGGGGAACGCCTCCGGCGTACCATGGAAATGGATTGAGGCCTCGAAATGGATTTGAAGGATTTGTTTTCCTCTTGGAGCAACTCATGAGTTCGGTATCTCAGGAACTGCAGTTCAAGTTGGGTGAGGAGAAACCAAAGACATTCGCCAGGGGAATCGAGGTGGCGAAGCCTTCGCAGATGCCGTCGTCACTATCGCATCCTGCGCCAGGGAAAGTAGGAAACCCGTCGATCGGGAGTCACATGACTCCAAACCGTCGTCACCCTCCAAAAGCGATGTCCCCAGCAATTCCCGGAACGTCGGACCCAAGCTCAAACTTTGCTTCCTCTGTGGGGAAAAGGGACATTTCGTTCGGGATTGTCCCAAGAGGAGGACAAGACAAAATCCGACATCCCCGCACTTTTGGGTGGCATTTGGGGAGAGTCAGGCACGACCCCATCTTATCCTACTTTCCCGTCGATAGTATGTGGCAAGATAGTGGAGGCTATCAGGGACACAGGAGCCACAGCGATCTTCATTGACGAGCGTTTTGTCCCTTGGATGCGCCTCGAGGAGAAGAATGCCAATGTCAGGAATCCCAGTCTCCTTCAGGGCAAAGCGATCTACAGTACTGGTAGAAGTCTCTACGCCATATTTTAAAAAGGGAAGGTGTGGGCAGTAGCCTTCAACGACCTGCGTACTCCCTACTGATTGGCAATTCATGGTGCTTGGGGGACGGTCAACGTCGGGAGATACGGCAGAGTTTTCCAGCAGGGGTATTTGTGGCCGCCACCACGCTTTTACAAGCACAGAGAGAGAAAGAGGCCTTGAAACCACTCCTAAGCCCCCGACTCAGCATGGCACTTTGACCAAGGATCCTTCAACTATACGCAGTGTGCGAGCAAAGGATCCATCCCTCAAGAACATCCAAAGTCGCGGTTCGCAGCTGCAATTTTGCCACCGAGCAACTCTGAAGAGCCCGGAACACCAAAGGGTGCCTGTGGCGTGTTGATCTCAACAGGTTCTGCATCCTTGAGAGTTTGAAAGCCACTGTTGAGGAAGCGACGGAGCAGACCAAAGTGAGTCGAGCATGCGCTGAATTGAGAGCAAGAGGGGTCAAACACCAACCAGGACCCCCGCACAGGCCATGAAGCGACACCTGGGCCAGTTATTGACAGCTCCTACACACGTAAAACAGCAAAGTTTCCATGACCCAAGGTGACCCCTATGTAGGAAGACAGCAGAGAACGCTGAACATGAGGGAAAAGGAACCCTTCTCTAGGCAAAGGCTGACCCCTTTTGCTGAAAGTCCCTTTGGCTGGAAAAGGACTAAAAGGGGCGCTTGGGTGAATCAACTAGAGAAAAAAGAGGTGTGTAAATTTCCCGTGGATACGGACTGTTGTGCGAACAGACCAAGAATGACTGGAAAGGAACCTTCAATGCCCAGTTCCAAGGAAGCCGTGCAGAAGAGGAAGCTGGGAAAAGATCAAGATAAGACGCCACAGAAACCGACAGCAAATTGTGCAGGGTTTAATCGGACCTACAGAGAATCGTGTGGAAGCTTCTCGCAGTCAGCGCGCTCGGGCAACAGGTTCACAGCTTTCAGGGCCGGGGACACCGACATGAAGAAAATGCTGACAGAGTTGGTCAACGCGAGCCCCATCTTCCATGCCAAGGCCCTGGAATCCTACACACAGTCTCCCAACACTGAACGTCATCGACCCAGGCGGTGGCCTGGAGGAAATCAAGCTACAGATGAAGCCAGCTGATGCAGGCGTCAGAACAATGCGTGCAAGGCTTCGCAGCAGTCCTGAATAGCAACAGCAGCATCGTCCTGCTCATCACCCTCAGCGCCACCACCCTTGTCTACCCGCTCATTGCCCCGGTTAGCAATGGTGTGCCCAAGAGGCACTGGATGATGACCACTGACTGAGGATGAGGAAAGATGAAGGCTGATTACCTCAGCCGGATGGAGTGCTGAGTCAAGGTTCAGGAATGAAAAAAGTCACATGAGTGCAAGTGTGTACAGAACATACTGGAGGCTGTGATAGGCTGTGCCCGTGGCACAGCCTCTTTGGTTGGGGGTATTGTCACGGACGTAAATACTTTCGTTGTAAGATAATTTATTTCTTCCCAAACCGATATAAAGTGGAGTGTTGCCAGTGACATCTTCACTACATTGGCCGGGTGTTGACCAGTTGTTTTTTGTTATCCTGGGCGCGCTACGTCCCTGCATTTTGCTCCCTCCTCCAAATTTCTCTTCTTTTTATTTTTTTTAAAGAGCTTTCTTTTCTATTTTATCGTTTTTTCACGGGTTCATCAGCTGTCAGTGACACAGCTGAGCTGTTTGTTACTGGTTTCCATCTTGTTTGGCGATGTGTGGCACCGCTTACGAACTTTGGAGTCGGAGAGATCTCTATCTCGCCAGCTGGGGCCTTCCTGTTTGGATCCACTTCGACGTGGGTTGCGTGGAAAGTCTTCACCCTTCGTGGAAGGAAAGAGTTCCACTTGCCACCTCTGGGATCCCTATCCCGACCACTGGGGGAAAGCACCTTAGGTCAACCCTGACCTGAGTCCACTTCATTGGGGACCGTCACGGTTTTCGGCTGCCATCCTTCATCGGATTGGGGAGCGGACCGTTTTCTTACCTCGCCCACCCGCCTTTTGGTAACTATATGGTCTGTCTTTGACAGGTCCCTTTGGTTATTTGGTTTCTGACCCCTCAGTGATTGCGGTTTTTCTTCTGCCCTTAACATGCTGTTGGCTGGACACAACCTTTTTTGTGGGTAACTGCTCCAAAGAGGGCGTGCCTGTTTGGAAGTGGTATCGAGATATGCATTATGTGGTGGAAATTTAGGACGCATTTTCTTTAATGCGTTTCGGTCCTTAGTGGCTAGGGATTCGGTTACTTTGGACTAAGTGAAAGTCTCTAACTACATTTTAGTCAACAGAAGCTGTATTGTTGTTCTCTGAGTATACAGTCGAGTCAATGCTGTATTGCTTGATTGTGATGTGGGCCGGGAAGGGTATCGTAAAGTGTTAGTTTGTTTTCCTTGTTGTTTCGTAGGTACGAGACGGATCGTGGAATGCATGACGTTTCGAACGGCTCACACTTTGACCACGGGGTGTGGAATTCCGGCCGTATCGCCCCGCAATGGTTCCGTTCTCGTTGTGTCCTTGTCCTATATGTTTGTGTGACAGACGTGTGGATGGATTTAGTGGTTTATTTATTAGAAATTTTTATAAGGGAAATTATCCCTAGTACGGGCATGTTTATAGGTACAGGATGCAAGGAATGCCATGAGTAACAGGTTAAAACAAGGGAAAAAGTGAAAGAATTTTTTAAGTTTTATTTTCCCTTTTAAAGTGACAGGACATAGTTACCTTTTTATGGGAGTGACCCTTCCCCCACTGACGCACTGCCGAACCTACTAATTTGCCACACACTGACAAAGACGATAAGAGATGACTTTTCTTTTGGAGACTGATTTTCCGCCGTAGGGCGGGAAAAAATTGCCATTTGTTTCTGGCAGCTCCGGGCTTGGACTGGCTGAAGGACCAGCATCCCGGGGCCTGCAAACGCCATCCGGGATCCAGCACCAGTCGCTGCACTGAGGGCTGTTGAAGGTGTGCCACCCTCACTGGGACAACCTTCACCTCGGACTGGAAGACCATCCCACTGCCTGCACTAGGACTGTTTTAAGGTGTGTTTTCACCCTTCACGGGACATCTTCGCCTCGGACTGGAAGACCAGCCCACTGCGGGGTTCGCCTTCTTAGGATCCACCTCCCACGTGAACCTCCTCGGCACAGGATAAGAAGTTAAGTCGTCAGTCGTGTGGGTTGGGGTGTGGTTTGGCGTGTGTGTGTGTGGGCCTGAAGCCGGTCATTGATTCGTTTTCCTTTTTTCTTATTGTTTTGTTTAACCCTGACTTGGTCTGTTTGATGTAAATTTTTGTTTCTAGTACTGTCTTTCTTCTGTTATGTTAATGTCTTGTAGCGGGTTTTGTGGGTTAGTTGGGACGGTAGCGGGAACCCAGGGTATTGGCGGTTTTTGTGGTCTATTTAATTTACTTTGTCCCTAGGGCGGTTAGTTCTGAAAAAGCGCCTTTTTCTCTTCTATGCCCATTGTTTTTTTTTTTTTCTTTTCTTTCTTTCTTTTTCCTCTCTCGGCTGTTTTTTCCTCTCTTTGTTAGACCCATACCCCATCTGGAGTGCTAGTGTGAGTGATGGTTGTAATGTGAAGTAAAAATACTGTTGAACCTCTTTCTCTTGTGGTCTGGTGGTGTGAGGATTGAGTGAAACGCTCCGTTTCTGCCACTGCACATTAAACCCGTTTAAGAACCCCCCTGTCAGGTGTACTCACACGTGACAAAGACCTTGTAGACAGCAATGGAGAATTCTTAAGTTACAGCGCTTTCTTGCACAAATCAACACAAAGTAAATTTCTTCGAATACATGAGTTGTTAAAAAAAAATAAAAAAAAAATAAACAGTATAAAAGAACAAGACAAATTGTCCCTTAACGATTATGTAGGCGACACCTGTACAAAGGCAATACGCTCGATAATCTGTGTACCAAAGGAACTAAAAGGTACTATAATATCCTACTTTAAAAAAAATAGAATTCTAAATATTAAACCTTTTGTGCACTGAGAAGAAAAACTTCGAAAGCAGTGGATCGGGAAAAGGTTTCTAAAAAAATGTTAAGAGATATCGGAAATAAAACTAAAATGGTTTTAACTTAGAAAATGTTACATAATTTTAGTGACAAATACCGTTTTAAAAAATGGGAATATTTAAACATGAAAAAGGGGCAATTTTTGTAAACCAGGAAAAAGATACCACCAACACTATCTATAAAACGTGACTTTTCAGTTTTTTTTGACGGTAAAAACAAATTTCTGAGGAAAAAGTGCAGTTTGTCCAGGTGTCTTTTAACACGAATGTTTCTTTTTGGGCATTAAAGACAACACAAAAACAGATAAATTCGCCCTTAAAACTTTACGGGGGAAAATTCTCGTATAAAAATGCAAATGAACACAATAAGACCTCAGTGCAAATTTCTTTAAAAAATTAAGATTAAGAATAAAAGGGAAAAATACTCTCATAATTGGAATGAAACATTTTGTTTTTAAACAAAAAGGGTATGTATACACATTTTTGCCCTTTTGAATAAGGTAATTATACCCTAAATCACAATTCAAAAAAAAGGGAAAAAAAAACGAAAAAAAAACTTCTTAAAAAAAGATAGTTTTAGATTATTCATTTTAAGAACAGGGAGATTCAATATAAACCTAATAAAAAATTTTAAAAAAAAAAATAAAGGTCAGAATAGATTAAGGTCACAAAAAGTAGAATGAAATATCAAAAAAATTGACATCCAAAAAAAACGAAGTACGGGTTTTAGCTTTATTTAAAGGGGTCAATTTGGGGATGTTTAGAGCTGAAGTATTTTAAGGTCGAACCAAATGTGTAAAGATTGGTGTCAGGGCCAGTCGTAGGCAAAGGTTTAACAAGGAGCACTCCCTGAACAGATTTTTGGATTGATTGTTTTTTATTGACTGATTTTGTTTGTGTTACTGCATAGTACCCCTTACTTTATTAAAAAAGAAAATTACGTCAGAAGATTATTGAAACTGTATTGGGCTTTTTTGTTTCTTTTTTTTTTGTTTTTCTGTTTTTTGGGGTTTGTTTGTTTGTTTTTGTTTTTTTTTTTTTGTCTTGTGATTCGGGTATTGTGGGTGCAACTTACGGAGTGTGCGAGTTTTAACTCGGGCCATGTCCCTTTTTGCGACCGTAATCCCCAAATTTTTGATTAAAATTTTTTATGAAAAAAAATATAAAAAGAAATAAAAGGTTTACTTTAGAGGGTTTTTTCAACTTGCACGGAAAACATTGTTCAGGGCCTTTAAAAAAACATAACTTTGACAATAGGTCAGTTTAAGATTCCAAGACTTTCTGAAAAGAAAAAAATCTTATAGCACTATACAACAATAATGGAATCCACACGGGTCTCCCCCGCAATCACAAAAAAACCGGGGCAAATGGTGAAATCCAATTTCCATCTCCCTTTGCCACCAGGCATTTTTTCGTCTCAAAAAAAAAAAAAAAAAGAAAGGGGCACGTTAGCCTTCTTACTGGAAAAGGAACAGTATTAAACCACACATTTTAAGATATATACGATGACCCCTTTTGGGGAAAACAGAAGTTGGTGCAGCATTTATCTTTTATTTTTTTAAAAGGGGAAAAGTTTTTCTTTTAAAAAATCAATCCCCTGTACTTCCTTCTATTGATGGAAACATTTCCCTTGTTTGGATGTCTTCAATGAATCCATTTCAATAAAATTTATAACTTCAAACTGGAGAACGCATGGAGCTGCATGCAATTTTAACATTCCATTTCCCTTATGGGAGGATACAGTTTATTAAAAAATGTGGGGTTGATAAAATTTAAACAAAAAACCCCTTTTTTATTTTTATTTGAAAGAATTCATGTAGAACACCAAACCCCAGATGACAATATTTTAAGCTGTCATCATGGTCACATTCTGTCATAATCCAGTCATACTTTATTGATTTATCGACCTAAATTTAATGCAAACAAAATTTGAAAATCACAACTTGTTAGTGGAAAAATATCACGGCTTCACCCACTCAGGATCTAAAATTTTTTGGCTCTCTCTTTGGGGCTCCCCGGATGAGCTTGTAAAAACACAATTTCAGTCGGGGTACTGCTTGGCTTGCTTTGTCAAGAACACAATTTCAGCGGTGTCAATATTTTTTTGCAGGGGCTGACAAGAACCCATTTCAGTCGCAGACGTATTTTTTTTGCATGGTTTTAAGCCCCTCATGTGTCTTGTATTGGACGCTGTTTTTCTTTTTTTTAACATTCATTGAAATGTTACTCCAGTAATATTTTATTTGCTAACTTAACGTTAGTTAGTTGTTTGGATAAGATTTGGGGAGTTGGTATTGAATAATATGGACTGCGTAAAATGAAAACCAACATATTGAACAACGCACCAGGGGCCCAACACAACACCCCACACCAAAAACACACACCACACACACACCACACACACCACAAAAGAGAGAGAGAGTAGAGAGAGAGAGAGGAGAGAGAGAGAGAGAGAGGAGAGAGAGAGAGAGCACAGAGCACAGACCACAGTCAAGAGAGAAGAGAAGACAGGACAGAAAGACAGACGACAGACGACGACAGACAGACAACAGACCCCCGCACAATCTACAGACTACAAAACGCAACCCAGAAGCATTTTTAAAAAACAGAAGGGTCTGCTGAAATCTGAGCCTTTTTCATATTGCCTCCCTGGCCAGTTTCTGTGGTCACTCCCCTACCATTCTCCACTTTGCCACTCCCCCTTCCGGTTGCGACGCGGAAATTACTAGTGCGCTTTTAAAAGGATTGAAGTTTTTTTGTAAATTCCTTATCAGGGCAAGGTGGAAGAAATTGGGCTATAGTCCCAAAGAACATATCTGGAGTAAATCCCCAACACTTCTTGAAGCCGAAAAAAAATCTGTACCAGAACCGACGCATTGTTTTTCACGCAGAACAAGATGTCAATCAAAAAAACCCAAAAAAAACAGCATCACCGTGGAAAAAGGCTTTAAAAAGCCCAAAGGAAATTTTTCCAACGCAAAAGAGAGGAGTCAGGCTGGAAGAGAGAAATAAACCCCTTGACACAAGAAGGAATTTTTTTTTTTAATGAAAAAAATTAAAGGAAACATTCAACCCCAAAAAACCCAAATCTAAAAAAACCCCATTAGTTTTTAAAGCTCCCAAAATTGCCTACTAAAACGACAGGCCCCGATGAAAATGAACCATCCCCACCAAGGAGGAGCGTGCGGCTATACCTTGGGGGCATCTCACCGCTTTTACTGGTTAGTGCTTTTCTGTGCAGCGTCCTCTTGCCAAAGTGACTACTTTAAAATTTGAGGGTGTGGGGAACATTTGGGAAAAGGTTAACCCTTTTTCTTAACTATAACGTAAAACGCTGATGTACGAAAAAAACTTCGCCGCTTGTTTCCGCCGTTCCCAAAAAATTTTTCGCCTGCAAAAAGACAAACGCCTTGATCCCCTTTCGGCTAACCAAAGCCTGGATGCACCAGTGGTTTTATCCCCCCCCCCCCCCCCCCCCCCCCCCCCAAAGTCCGAAAAAAAATTTCGATCGGGAACGGTGGCAAGTCTCAAGACCCCGTGAAAAAATCGCTGCATTAACTGTCGCAGTAGCACTGTCCCCTCACCACTTTCGGGTTTAACTGCCGTTTACCCTACTCCTCTACGACTCCAAAACCGAGTGCTGTCAGATTTTTTTATCGGAAGGGCCCCGATACCAGTCTGCAATTAAGCCCCCAAAAGGTAAAAAAAACTTTTCCCATAACGGGTTCCTGTGGTAACAGCCCCGAATTGCGAGAGGGCAGCCCTTTACCCCGGAGTGACAAACTTTTTAATGAAAACATTTTAGGAAGTTACCTTAATGCCCCAAAATTTAACTTAAAAAAGCCCTGGAAGCCTTTCAATTTTTCATGTGTCACAAAATACTCAGATGAGGATGGACGATTAGATACACTTTGCAAATCTCCCCAAAGTAAAATTACTCAGCTAAAAAGAAAATCCAAAATATTAAACGGGAAGTTTGGAAAAACCATGTAGGCAATGCATGGGGGGCAGAAGATTGGACCGCTGTTTTAGAGCGAAAAAGCTGAAAAAGTGGAAAGAAAATGTCGGGGAAAAAACTTTATAATGATGAAACAAAAAAGGAATAAATGTACTAAAATATTGCTCAAGCAAAGGAATACGGGCGATTTTTGTGAAGCCGAATATCAGAATCAAAGATTTTTTTTAAAAAGTTGGAAAAGGTAAAAGAAAAAAAATTTACTATAAAAGTCAGTCATACAAAAAGCAAAAACTGATTTCCACCTGCTTTAAATAAAGTGAAGTTTTTTTTCTGATTTTAATTGTGGAAGTCTTTCGTTGAAAAATTCATTACTAAATAAATATGATAAATTTTCAGTAAATTTTTTCCCAAAAGAGGACGAAAAATTAAATCATATATTAACCAATAGAAACACACATCTGATTCGTCACATTGTAATCTTCATTTGGTTATGCCAGAATTTCCTGGGTACCCCCAAAAGCCCCCTTGGGAGCACCAAAAATGCTTTGTTGTTTACAAATACACTTTTTTAAAAAAAGTGAATTAAAATTTTAACAACCCAAATTTTGTAAACATTAAAAGCCACCCCAAAATCTTAAAGTTTTTTACAGTGGACAAAGGGAATCCCAGACAGGGTTTTGGATTTTAAACCAACTTTAAATGTCGGAAAATTATTTTTGTAAGGGGATTCTTTAAACCCTCAAAATTTCTGCAAGCGGCTTGATTTCATTTTGAACACCAATTGATTTCCACAAAAGTTTCCCTTTTGTGTGTTTTCCAAAATTTTTTACAATCTTTCGAGCGCGGGCTGCAAAGCAGAAAAGATTTGCTTTTAATAAACATCTAGATTGTTTCAAAATCTGGCTAGAATGATTTTTGTTTGGACCCCATCCCCTGTGGAAAAGTGAGAAAAAATAGCAACAGTTTTTTAAAAAAAGGGAGAAAAGAAACTAAAAGTTTAAAACCCTTTTTAGATTTATCACTTAAAAAATTTTAAATACATCGCAAAGGGAAAAAAGGCACTTTACATCGTGCCTTTGTTAATTAATTCATAAATTAAAGGGCAAATACTTGGGAACACTAAATGTTTCATGGATTACTTTTTGTCTGCGAGAAAACATTTCTGTCCTCTTTTTTTTGTTGCCTTTTTACCCCCCAATTAAAGAAAGGTTTTGAATCAAAACTTTGATAATCCAATACTGTTTATAGGGTTTCAAATTTTGTGGGCTGTTTGGTTATTCACAGTACGGGTTTGCTTTTTGTTTTAAAAGTCAGCTTTCGTTACCACTGGTATTTCACTTATTAAATAGCATATCAGTGCGTTTAAAAGTAAAAAAACAGGATAAAAACTAAGTGTGGAGATTTTTTTTTAAAGAAGTTAATACCAAATGAATTTATCTTACAGCCCTTTTAAAGGTTGCCCCTTTAGTTTCTGACCCGAGACATGCCCCTTCACGTGCAATTTTCAGCGGGTATCCAAAAACGAGCAACTCCCCTTTTTTGTATTTGGCCCCCCTATTTTGGGGATTTTGGGGGTTTTGTGTAGAAAAACCACGTATCTGCATATGTAGTGTGGATGTATGTTGCTTTGTTGCACTTTGCAGTGGGCGTGACGATGGGCTTTTTGGTAGCTCGTGCACGTTCATTTTATGCAAATATTTGCACACGATTGGTGTGGAGTGCCATGAAACCATTTGCAAATTTGTGTGTAGGGGGAAATGAAGCATAAATTTGTGAGAAATTTTAATAAAATATATAATATAATAAATATACCGGTGTACCTGGCTTCCCTCGGGTATATCTGTAAAATAATTTCGGGCCCCCCCTCACTCTCCCCCCAAAAAAAGCCACCTAAATTCAATTTGGTTTGTTTTTTTTTTTATCCGAACCAACCCCCCACTTCCTCCACTATTTTCACCCAATTTCTTCGACCCCACTCCCTTTTGCCTCTAAACTTTTTTCCCTAAGACATTTTTTCGAAACATACACGTCGTAGAGGATGCCGTATTTTTGTGAACTTTTACCGATCTTTCCAGTTCCTCGTTTGAATGCCCCCAAAATACAACTCTGTAGGGCCCCCAAAAACCTAGTGATAAGACGCTGGACTCATGACCCAAAAGGTCGTTCTTTCGCCCTGGTTGGCTTGGAAATTTTCACGTGAATGTTTCCAGCAAAAATGACCAAGTCACCCCGATACCCACCTGGCCCCACAGGTGTCCGGCAATGTGAGGGCCCCAGCAGTCGCTATCCTTGTTTTGGGACGCAGTTAAACCCACTCAACATGCCCACGCGTAAAAAGTTGTTTTTACAGATGCACATTCTTTTGGGAGGGCATCGGGGTAGAAACTTTTTTCTTGTCTCCCTTTTTGGCGCAAGAAGGGGGTGTTCTGCCTTCCGATCTGTGCGAAACTAAAACATCCCTTTTGTGAAAACCGAAGGGTCGGGTTGACCCAGGGATAAAAGTCTGCCCTGACTTTTGTGATGTAAGTGGTTTCAGGGGAAACGAAGCCTTGGGAAAAGGGGAATGGCGGGGGAGTCGGGGGTTCCAGGGGAATTTCCCTCGGGAGCAGAGGTCATTTTGGGGGGGCACATGTATTTTTTTTCCCCCAACTTTCCGGAGTTGGGATGAATGGGGATTTCCCCCCTTTGGGGGTCCAGTGGGGTGGGAAATGTAATGGGGAACTCCTATTTCCGAAACATTTTAAAAGCTTCCCCGGGGAAACCCAAAGGGTTAGGATTTTTCTTTCAGTGGACTCCCTTCAAATTTTTGGCCTGTAACAACTGACGCCCTTTGGGGAAGTAGCTACTTTTTTTCGTTTTGGGCACCGAAAAATTTTTGGCCCCTTTGTCTTGGGAAGGGGGGGGCTGTTTTTTGGGGGGGGGGGGGGGGGGGGGAAAATAGATGAGGGAAACTCGAGGCTAAATGGCACCATTGCCATTGTCAAGCAGGGGTTTGGGCGAAGCGGCTGTTGGGAATTTCCGACAGGTGGGCTCTCATGTTGGGGTTAATGTTACAACCATGCCCCCACAGGTAACGTTTTCCGACAGGCGTTGACAATTTGGGCTCTGGTCCATTGAGGCGACGGGAGGATCTCCCCTGAAATCCCCCAAAAAGCTTTTTGGGACCCCCCCTTTGGCCTGTCCCTTTGGGGGTGATGTCCTGCCGGCGTCCATGGCCTCGAACACTTTGTGGATGACTTTACCCAAACTTTGACCCCCTTTACAGAGGGGGGTTTGGGGTTCTTCTTGTCACATTAGGGGGGCCCTAAAGTTCTATGCACTGTCTGCCCCCCCAGCGAAGATACGGCAATGCCAGGGAAACCGTGGGTAGCACTATTTTGCCTTGGGGGCAGTCCGTTCAGGATAAATTCAGGGTGAAATCTTTCCCGTCCCCCTGGGCATAAGGAACATTATGTTTCTGCTGTGTGGGGGCCTACCCCAGTCAACCCTGGTCAAAAGCTGTCTCTCTTTTGGGCAGCGTCCTTTTCGTGGGGCACGCTGTCCCAAGTGCAGCAGTGTCGTAATTGGCCTCGCGGAGATTCCGAGAACAGTTTTTGTTTTTGTGACTCTTTTTACCAACTCCTCTGTAAATTGCCTCCCAAAAACGAAAGTTTTTTCCCAATCACATTGAGTGGTTTTAGTCAAATTTTTTGTTATTAAAATTTTTGGACTTGGAAAAGGAGTCTTTACAAGATGGTCTCTGAAGAGGTTTACAGTGCCCGGGTTACTGGGTTGCAACCCCAGGGTGTACGAAAAAAGTCACGCAGATCGGAGTTCCCGAGAGACGGAGGCTTCCCCCACGGCAAATTTAGAGGAGTGTCTTTTAGGAGTCCCAAGAAAATTGCAAGCACTCAAAAAGTGTTTGGCATACCGTTTTACAGTCTTTACTTGACAAGGGTCCTTTTCCAACGTGAGTAGAAACCTCAAAAAAATAGCACTCCCCCCGGCGAGGGCTAATCTTCAATCGCCCCAAATTTCAGTGCCCCTTTGTCGTTTTCCTTTTTCCCTCTTCTGGTGGGGCAACCCTGTGAAGTGCTCAGGGACTTTCCCCGAAAACAGCTCCGGTGTAGGTTTAGAGCAAGGGAAGAAGCAGAAGGGTTGGCTAGGGGGGAGGCCCCTGCTCTTTGCAATGTTTGTGGATTGAAAAAATAGACCCGTTTTCCCCTTTCCCCAAGTGAACACTGTCCTGCACCAGGGGTGGCCTAGCAGGGCAAATCCGGGGCCCAGGCGCCCCAGGTTAACGTAGCGGGATTTTGGGAATTTGGGTCTCTTCAACGACGGGGTTTTTTGAGCTGTCCTTCACCTCCCGAGTTTTTTGGGTTGGAAAAGGGTTTGGGTTGTGCCTTTTGGACCTACTTAGGACGTACTTGAGGATTTTATGCTACGCATATTTTCCCATTGTGTGGGGTTGAACGTTGGGGGGAAGGGTTTTAGGGGGCAACCCACTGGGTTGGGACGAGATTTTTCCCCTGCCACAGCTTCACAGTCCCAGTGTCCTCCACAACTCTACGTCTCCTCTTTGGGGTACGTCCTCACCCTGCTTGTGAAAGGGGGCCTGGGGTAGTTTTAATACTGACCCGGCTCTTGTCCAGAGTGCTCCTTGGTTGAAGATTCCACAGGCCCCTGGATCATGTGTGCCTGACCAACTGTGCAGCTAGGGTCCCTTTTGATTGGGAATTTCGCACAGACAGCAAGACAAAGTCGTTTGACCTATCTTGTTGTTTTGGATTCTGCCGACCCGATTTGGGATGGGCAGACCACACTTCTGGGACCCCAATTACGCCATACCTTTAGTTTTCCAAGATCTATTTTTGAAGATAATCTTTAGTTAGGAAAACCCCAAATGTAGGCGGGCAGTGGTGCCCCGTTGGAAGCAGGTTGACGATCTCTGGCAAGTTGGGGTTTCCGTATGGTGAGAACGATCAGCACAACCCCACCCGCATTTTAGGCCCGGGTCATTGCTTCTTTTGCATGTGCGTGGACCACCAAATTAAACGAGAAGGCGCCGTTTTGTCCCCGCTTTGGGGAGGTCCCCCCCATTGGGAAAGAGAGTGTCAGACAGTTTCCCGGAGCTATCGGCTCGCAGGATGTTTTTTTTTCTTCTGATTTATTGAGCCCCTTGTCCCCATTTTGCAGTCCCCTCCACAGAACCTGAAACAACCGCCTACTTCAAAACGTGGGTTTTTGGGGATTTGGTGTGGAAAGAATAATTGCTGTTGCGTTATCTTTCGCCCCTTTCTGCAGTAAGATAAACCTGTACCCACCCTCCCCCTAGACAAGAAACAAGGGGATTGCAGAGCTTTTAACTTCGGTGTATTTTGAACCCCCTTTAGCTCCATTTTATCTAAGGGTTATCTCGCGGGTTTTTCCCTGGCCATTTCCTGAGAATCTGGGCCTCTTTGCCCGGGGTGTCAGTGTTTTTACTCAATAGTGTCCATCTGCTGTCTCTCCAACAACCCAGCTGCCTCACCCATCTTATCTATTGTCAACCCTTTTCTTCTACAATTCCCCCCTTTCCCTCCACGGGACCTGCAATTCTCTTTTTGCGCATGAGGTTTGTTTTTTGGGTCTGATTTTTTGTAAGATGCTCTTTTCCTATTCCCGATCTTCCCCCAACCTTTTCTTTAGGGTTTTTATTTTTTTATTTCACCGGATCTTTTCTCACTGAGGTGTGGGGGATGGGACAAAGATCAGTCTTGTTCCCCCCTTCTTGAAGTTTCCTTTTTTGCCCTTTCCCTTTTTTTTTTGGGGATGTAGGTATTATAAAAAAATAACCCCTTTAAAAAAATGCTGAGGGCCAAAATTTAAATTTATCTCCCCCTATTTCTTTAATCAAGACATAAACAAGATTTGTTTTTAATTAATATTTCTTGCAGTCTTGCCACCAAAAAGCCCGAAATTGCTGAAAAGGGGCTCGGTATTATCCCTGGAAAAATTAAATTTGTTTATTTTATTTAGCCTTGCGATTCATTCCAAAAATGGCCTCAGCACTTTTGTCTTTAAAGGGTTTTTTATGTACTTGATTTTCTCTTCAGATTTTTTTTGTTTTAGGTGGCACTTTGGTTGTTGTTTTTTTTAAATCAACAAACAAATACGGTATTTCCCCCACCTTTTTTGGGGTAGCATTTTTTCTAAAACCCAAAAAGGGAGAGGATAGTTACCCCTTTCCCCGGTCACTGAGGAGAAACAAACAGGTTTTCGAAAAATCGGTATCTAACCAGGGGTTTTTTAGTGGTTTCCTTCCCCTTGGAGATTTTCTCCCCCGGGCATAAGCTTGCTGAAGGTATTTTGGAAGCATTTTTTTTTTTTATTTTTCCCCCTTCCCCCCATCAACACTCTTTAATTAGGAGAAAGTCTGCCCTGAATTGAGTTATCCCCCCAATTTTTTTTAAAATGCCTAAGAGCAAGCTTTGTTTTTTAATTAAATATTTCTTGCGTCTTAAAAAAGCGCTCGTATGGCTGAAAGGTTGGGATGTCCCGGGAATTTATTAGTTTATTTTAATTTTTCCCTGCGGGTTCATTTCCATGAAACGGAAACCCCCCCGCATGTTCTTAAATTTCATATTTTTTCCTTTTCCAAGAAAAGAAACTTGTTTTCTTTTATGATTTTTTTTCCCTTTAGGGGGCACCTTTGGGTTTTTGGGTTTTTTTTCTTAACTCAACCAACACGGGTTTTTACCCCGCCCTTTTTTGGGGTGCATTCTCTTTAAAAAAAAAAAGGGAGCGGGTAAAAGGTACCACTTTCCGCGGGCCCCGGGAGAAAAAACAGGTTTCGAAAAACGGTGCACCAGAGTTATATGTTAAAGGGGTTTCCTCCCCCCTTTTGGGGTTGTCTCCCCCCGGAGACTCCCCTTGCTGAAGGTCAATTTGAGAAGCATTTTTTTTTTTTCCCCTTCACCCACTCAAAACAACGTTAGTTAGGCAAAAAGACTGCCCTGCAGAATGAAGTTATCTCCCCCTTTTCTTTAAACTAAGACATAAAAGAAGCTTTGCTTATAATAATATATATAATATTTTTATATATATATATTATATATAAAATATTATATATAAAAATAAAAAAAAATTTTTATAATAAACATCCCAAAAAAAGAAATAACAAAATCACGTAAAATATTTCCCAATTTTCGACCACTTTTGGTCTTCCCAAGGGGTTTAATGAAAGAATTTCTGTAGCGCTTCCGTTCACCTTACAAAAGTTCACCACGTTTCCCAAAAGGTTTTGAGAAAGGACAACAGTGGAAGGGATAAAAACCGGGGGAACACGAGAAAATGGGTAGGAAAGGACAGAGGGGGGAGAGGAAGAGAAAGAGAGGAGGAGGAAAGAGAGAGAGAGAGAGAGAGAGAGAGTGAGTGGAGAGGAAAGGGGAAAAAAAGGGGGGGGGGGGAAGGGGGGCGGAGGGGGGAAGGGGAGAAAAACAGGGGGAAAGGGGGGAGGGCCGAAACATCTCAAGATTTTTTTTTTCAACACCAAAAACCATTTTGTCTTATAAAATGTCCCCATCTAAGACAACAAAAATTCCCTAAAAAACCATTTCCAGACAAGAGTGTGCTTCGCAGTACAGTTGAAGATCTCAAAGATTAACACAAAATACGACATAAAACGTTCCCAAAATTTTAAAATGTACAAATGTCCAAGTTAAAAACATTCTTTCCCTTTAAGCGTAAGTCAAACAGTTAACGTCATAACAAAACTTTCACTGGGTTTACAAGGAAAACATACAGAATTTAAAAAACATATGCGAAACATATCCAGCCCCCAAAATAATATGGTTTTTACCCACTATTTTTTTCTATGGGCATATGCGAAGAGGGGGGGGCAGAGAGGGAAAAAAGGAAAGGGGGGGGGGGTTTGGGAAAAAGAGAGAGAGAGAAGAGAAGGAGAAGAGAGAGAGAGAGAGACGAGGCACAGAGTGGGGGGGGGGGGGGGGGGGAGTAAAACGAGGTAGGCAGACAGACAGACAAAAGGGGGGAAGAGGAAAAACTATATTATAATGTAACAAAATATTATAAAATGTGTGGTGTGTGTGTTGTGTGTGTGTGGTTGTGTACAAAAGAAAACGCAAATGGAGGGAAGGGAGGGGAATATAATTAATGGCACGTATTTGCGCTGTGCCATTATTCCGTGCGGTCAGAGTCAGCATTTGACCTATGTGCAGCCGTCAAAACAGGTCAGTGTCCCCTAGAAATGAGCCACACCCGGCGCCCTGAAAGTGGAACGCTTTTTGCTGTGCAAGGCGAAAGCAAACAGTCATGTCAACTTTTTTAGCTGAAAAGTATTCCACATCACTAGGAAAAAAAACCCCGGCTGTTACGCCCTGGAAAGCAATACTTCCCCATGACCCAAAAGCCAAACTAGCGCCGTCGACAGAGGAAACCCTAGGCGACTCCAAAATCGGGAAAACCCTGCGCAAAGTCGCAGCCGTTGGCGTGGCTTTCTAAATTTGTCGTTTGTGGGGCCCGGTTCCCGGCAAATGGCGACGCTGGGGCAACCACGAAGCGGCAGACCCCCCTGAACGACTGTCGACAAGATCGGGCGATTCAGCGCCCCACCTCGTGACCATTCACTTTTGAACGGAAAAGGCCAGAAACACCATTTGGGGGCATGGTGCACCAAATTTTGGGGGAAACTGTGCGGGGGCGTAAAACTCACCGCACTGCCACCATCCGTAAGGCGACGTTTTTACTCCGAAAAGGCATAACGACACAATGGGCCCCGCCACTGGAACTGGGGGGGGAATGGGGGACATCCTCTTTAAGATGAGAAGAGCCATAGTGTGTTCATCGCTGATGGCCCAACCGGGGTTTTAAAGGGGGCGCAACCAAGGGGCCAAAACAACGCCCCCGAGATCAACGCTTGGGGAGGGGCGGGCTCATTTTTATGGGGAGGGAAACAGCCTCAAAACCCGTTGTTACCTATTTTTTTCCTAGACATTGGCCCGTCCACACACACCATTTGGGCCCTCACCATTGCCCCGAGTCACCAAACTTCCTGCAGCAAAAGGGCATCGAGCTCGCGTGGCCCCTTTTTAGCCGATTGACCCCATCAACACTTCGGGGGCCCTCTAAAAAGGAGCTGATGCGTTCAGCGAGCCCCACAGCCCGTCAGCTAGAGCAGGGACGAGGGAATCTGGAACAACGCAACAGGCCACCGTCAACCGCGATCCACTTCTGCCTACCAGTGTCAGGTGTTATCAAAAGCTCGTGGGGGACACACTTTATGACCCCTCCGTACACCATGAACGGGCCACTTTTTGCTTCAGCAAAAAAATAGAACCCAAAAACCCGAAAACTCAATGGTTGCATTCAATTTATTCATGGTTTTCAATTAAATTCAACAACAGAGAGTACTTGAATGGACCCATCTTTGCGTTTTTTTTTGTGGGTAAGTAAATACAGCCTTCACTAAATGAAATTGGGGAGACCATTTCTGCACCCACAGCCAAGTGTTGGGGTGGGGGGTTTAAAAAGCCCTTTCTATCTCGATCCTGGTTTACAAAAAAAATCCCATTCATATTTGTCAGGTCCAATAAGGGGGGCCACAGAGTCAGGAGTCGGGTCCACACTCGCCCCTCGGCACAAAGCCCAAGGGAATACATAAACAACCTTTATTTTCTTGATCACGCACCCCCCACACACAACACCACCACAAAACACCAACAACACACACACACACACACACACAACAACATAAAGCACGCACGCCGCACCACGCACGCACACACTCCATTGCAAAAAAGGGGGGCCCTTCACAAGGGTAAAAGGTGAGCAATGTCCCGGGGAAAAAAAAAACAAAAAAAAAAACAACAAAAACAACAAAAAACCCCTTTTTAAACAAGATACCGTAGGGGGACCCTCTAAGTTTAAAATGCCTAACCCCCTGTAACTACCCCCCCCCCCCCCCCCCCCCCCTCCCAAGAAGAAAAAAAGCCCGAATGTTTAACACCAAAAGGCTTATACCAAATAAAACAAAAAACATAAAATAAAAATTCTTTCAAATGAAAAAAGAACAAAAAAAAACAAAAAATGCTTTTTACCGCTGGAGAGGGTACTAAACAGGGGGGAACCACCCCCCCACACACCCCTTAAACCCCAGTCACAATTCCCCATTTTCACTTAAATAATATTTACAAATATGATCTTTCCGCTTCAAGAACAAACCCCCAAGAAACGGGGGCACACACAACACACCACCCAAAACCCCCAACCCCAACACCACACCACACACACAACACCACACACAAATTTTGGGGGTGCTGACCCTGGATGTTTTCCCCACATTTCGTAGCGACGTTTAGGCTTCCCTCGTGATGGGAAGCGTCATCTGCTATCAGGGGGGCAAAATGAGACCCTACAAAGACCAAACAACATCCCAACAATGGGCCGGGGGGAAAAAGGGAAGAATGGCAGGGCCATCGCCCCACGTTGGGGAAAAAGGGGAACCCGGTTCAGAAAAAAATAAAGGGGAGGGCCACGCCCCGCCGGGAAAAAAGAACGACCCGACCTCTGAAATGGCTTCCGCAGAAAATAAAAGGACCGTCGCCCCACGCCGTAAGACGAAAAACCCAGATTGTAGACGGCCGAAAAAAAATAAAGCCTGGCCATTGCCACCGCCGGTGAAGATGGGACAACCCGGACCTCTGTAAAACGGGGCCCCAACAAAGGGGCCAAAGCAAAAAGCTCGGGCCCCTTTTGTGGCGGAGATGGTGCTCTCTTCTCACGAATGACTGAAAAGAGAAAGGAAATCTACTACACCCCCTTCTGTTAGCAAAGAACGGTAAACTTGTTGTAAAAACATAAAAAAAAACAAAAAAAAAACAGGTTACAGGGTATCGGCATCCCCTACCTGTTTTAGTTCCTTGACTGAGGGAGTAGCCTCACTTGTTCTTTCCCCCAATGACGGAAATGAAAAAACAACTGTGGAGTTTCCCTTACCCACCCTTGAGTCGCCCACTTATGGGCGAATCTGGTGGAGGATTGAGGGGTTGAAACGACCCAGAATAAATTCCGCCCCTACAGGTTTTGGGGAAAACTTGTCCCTACTAAATTTTACTGGCAAAACAGCAGTAGGAGTCCTCTCCCCCGATTATACAACAAACTGCCCCCAGGCCCAT
>CM031627.1:23737856-23752856 GCA_018398815.1 Conus ventricosus
CCAGCGACCAGCGAATAGCGGGATTGAGGATCCGACATCATCATGTAATCACTCACCACACAAACCACGCTGTGAAACTGAATGGGCGAATATCCAGCCAGAGAACAGTAATATGCCGACTCTACGCCACTTTCGCCCTCACCAGTTTTCGGGGCGAAAGTTGGGTAGAATCAGCATATTATGTTCACTGCCAAAGGTAAGACGTCAAAACCAAAAATAACGATTATCTACAAAGAAACTACTGTGTAGGGTATCCGTTTTCATACTAATTTACTAAACTTATTCAGACTTTAATTTTTGTTAATCTTTGTTTTCTCCTGATCGTTTTCATTAACATCATTTTCGCGCAAAACATTCTTCAAATGAGTCTATGTCTCCATCATGTGAAATAAACACTACATCTTTAATGTTCTCTAAAGTTCTTTTAAAACTGAGTTATATTTTGACATAAAAATCACCCCATTATTCAGCATGTCTTCACTAGAACGCAAGTTTCGACAAAGTGTCTCTCTTTTTAATATGTCTCTTTTCTGCCGAACAGTCATCTATAATATATAGTGTCTGCGTTCCTTCAAACAGTCTATAAAACTGTTCTAAACACTTCACTCAGTTTATTGCTAGGAGCTTAAACTAAATATATGTCATCAATCTGTCCTAATATAAACCCTTCTATTATGAATATATGCTTTGTTCCATTTAAGTGTAGGGAAGAAAATCACATATGATTTAAATTATAGCGATAAAACTGTTTGTAAATAGGTTTTAGGACAATATTGTTTTTCCAAACCCGGTCTGCCCACAAATCATGAACAATGAGGGGATTTTATTCATAAAGTTTAACTGCTCCCATAGTTTCATACAGAGTTAATCTAATCCCAGTTATTATTTTTATCATACTTTTGTCAAACTTGTTCAGTAATAATAAAACCCTACGATGGCCTAAATGTGTAAGATTAATCCAACTGTACGTTCGGTTAAATAAGATTGTTTTTATTTAAGTCAACATTGATTTTGTTGCTTGTTGTTATGATCTTAATATCCTCACCATTGTGAAGAACGACGATGGTTAACGTTTAAGGCGTTTAACGTCTAGTTTTTGCCACGTATATTAATTCCTTTTATAAGGGACGTCATAACGCCCACAAACCCCATCCCTCTCCACATCTTTTATAGACAGAAATTTCAAATTATCATTGAGAACGTGACTCCTAATTTTCAGCTTGGAAAAGAACTGTAATTTGTAGAAGCTTTTTTTACAACTGTTTCTTTTCTGTGGAGGATGTACTGTTTTTCCCATACGGCGTTATTTCATTTTCCTTTACGTACTATTTGTCGTCCGCATAAGACTGACATGTAATGGGCCAGAGTTGAATGCTTTTCGGAAATTTTTGTGGTTAATTAAAAAATGTTAAAGGCTTATGAATTAAATTTTATTTCCATTCTAAATAGGGTTCTAAGTGCCATTTGCGGTCAGGTTTTCGAAACTATTATTATCATACTGGCCAGCATTATATGCTTTAATTGCGCAGGTTTCTCTAGTTTAGAGAAACTTTTTGCTGTCGCCTACCTCCTTTGCGTTTCTTTAATACCATCTTAAGTGTACTCCAACAACCATACAAAGCGCCTATCTCCCGTTTTGTTCAAAGTCCGCAACAGTCTGCAAGGTCTTTTTACTTCTAAAAGTTATTCCCTTACAGGCGCCTAATGTAACTTGTTCTTCTGGCCAACGCGACATTTTTTAGAACAACTTATTATTTTATTTTCTAAACAAAGTGTAGGTTATCACATTTCACAACTTTCCCCGCTATGTCATTGATTTTTATATTAAAATGATCCAACCCTCCACAAACTAATCTTTTAAAACTGTAAATTAGGGAATGTATAATTTATAATCGCATTATGCGCTTTCCCTGATGGAAGAGTCTTTAACAGTTGAGGGCCTTCCGTATATATGTTTTCATCAGTGCTCAGCTCATCCAAATGAACATTAGAGATAAATGAATGTAATGCAAGTTCAAGCGACTTTCACCCTCATAAGTAGTTTAGGTTGGGTAACTTAAATTTATAACTTGTTAGCTGTTAAAGCCTAACATATTAGCTAGTTCTTTATCCAAATAGAAACCTACTTTTCTTCCAGGCTTGAATGTTAACATTGTTTTTAGATTCGCATTGTTAGTTTGAGAGTAATGGTCGAAGTTTACTCATTGCTCTATTTTAGTGGCAAAACCGTAATAACCAATCAGCTATTGTTCATGGCTAACTAATGTTCTGAATTATCAATTTTTGAATCTTATTATTCTTCTGGATTAATTATAATTTATCACCATACAATGACTTTCCGTAAACATATTTCTGTGGAAGTGCCAACATTTTTCGGCTTCCGCATTCGTTATCAATAGCATGTTCTAACAACGAAAGGCAACAGGCGCCACTTGAGTAGTTATTGCTTGTTAACAAAAATTTTTTAAAACAAATTAAACTGAGTGCATATCCATAATATACTGATGAACAAAAATATTCTGTTGGGAACCGCACCTTAATACATATTTTTCCAACACAAAAACAAAAAAAAAAAAAAAAATTAAACAACTGGCACCCTCGACATTTCTGTGACCCGACTGCTTCTTTTCATTAAAAAGGTGGAGGAGGTGGAGGGAGTACTTCCATTTACAGCGGATATCCTTAACCCCCTTATATGCCAAAACAAGCACATCTGAACAGCGTTGGTTTAGTGATCCGATGCCAGAAGTATTATCAGGAAACCAGTTTAAACTTTGCTAGTCCCCCCCCCCTACATCCCCATACTCGTGCATAACGGTGTGGAGTTGTCTATGCTGATCATCTAAATATCCTGATCCTTGGTGAGGTCACTGTTGTCTACAGATTTCATTTCTATTTCACCTTTAGACGTATTTTGTGAACTGCAAGCCATAACCGAATGACAAAACGTTTACTATTCAGCAACAGGTATAGACATGAGCTTTTGAAAGGATCTGTAACGAATTCAATATTAACATCAAGACAGGCCTATAGAAAAAAGTTGATCTTGGATCAAGGCTAGCACCCCTTATTTTGGGGCACGCACAGAAACGTCAGAATTAGTTTGAATCCTCCCTTGCAAAAATTGTTCAGCCTGGTCCATAGGAGCAAGAGCATAAACAGCTGGACACCAATTTATCATAGGGACATTCTAAGGGCCTAATAGAGCTGGAATGACGAATAAACGAACTTATTCGTATTACGTTTGGTGTTTGCTAGGTTCCGCAAGCACAGGCAAGATCGAGCATAACTGATCTTTCTTAATGGCCTTGAGCAAAAATACAATACTTAGCAAATTTAGAGGACTCTATTAATTCTACAGTGGATTTATTCAAGCATTAAGGTAAAAATGTTTTACAATACGAAAGATCGAAAGTAGACTTTGCTGTTGGCACTGGTTTTTACCATGCTGCCTTCTGACCTCAGACTAAGATAGTTACAATATAAAACTTATAATGAAAATTTTATAGCAGCAATGAACCGAAGGTTGGAAAAAAAACGACTTAAATTCTGAGGCCGTTATAATATTACAAACAATAAAGGGAACACCCAAGAATAAGTTCTACTCCGAAGTCCAAACCCACCGCCTTGAGCTATCAGCAAAAGCTCGCGGACTGCTGTTCGGATGGCCATGAATATGAAATCGGACAGCGGCTTGTTCTTGGATTAATGGCATGGATTACTTGGTCTTTATCTTACTAAATATTAACCAACTATTCAAGGAACTAATGCCCATAATTAGCTCGGCCATAAAGCCAATACTTAGCTGCAGTAGCAAAAGCCAGCTGACGATAGCTCCCCCAATATCCTGGGTTAAGCGTTAGGCATTACTGGCTATTTTTTATAATCAAACTTGCCGATGAACAGCTGTTTTTTTTACCATGATTTATCAGGCGGAGGCGATGGCGTGGAGGTAAGAATTTGGCCACAGCGCTGTAATAGCCAACACCAATGTACTTATTTCCTCTTAAGGCAGTTAAAACGCTTGCTAATGTGACTCCTTGCTCTATAAAACAGTGTTAGTATTCGTTCTGCTATGTTGTTTCTTCATATAAAATTTTACGTTAGTTTCTATTATTCTATACACTTGAGTTCGTAATTGTCTCGGTTAGTAGTAGCGCTTCTAGTCTTGCTGATTCGCATTGTTCAAGATTTTTAGTTTTGGGTTATTCTTTCTTTAATATCAGGCCCTAGTTGGCGTCATCAGCCTCAACGAGTTTCTTTTCTCTTTTTAAATTATGACTCATCAGTTCACCTAGTTTTGCTAAATTGTTTGTTAATTCGCCTTTGATGGTTCTTAAAGCATGATCAAGGGGTTATTTCTCGCAATGGGTAGCGGCGAGTCGTGTATAGTCTTTAATGCTGTTTCTTCTTGAAAAACTGGTTCTGTTTCTATAGCTTTATTTTTTCCTCAGCCGATTGATTTTTATTCTTCAAGATCCATGTTTTGTATTTGGGTAAGCTGTTGGGAGTTTCCTGCAGTGTGTTTTGAGTTACGACACTGCCTCCGCTTAATTTTGGCTAACAAGACCAAGGCGATTTTGTTCTTTATCAATGAGTCTTTGTATATGTTACTTTGGCTAAAAACTTTGATGGATGGTTTAGTTGTAAGCCGAACAAGTTGCTTTATCTTTTTTTCCGACAAATGCACCATTCTTCTAATTCAAAATCATTTGGGTCTATAAATTCGGGAGGTTCTTGGCTAAACTTTTGTACTGCTTCGACCGTCCTTGCTGTTAATACACCACCCCCCCCCCCCCGCTGAGAGCGTTGAGCGATGCTGTTCAAGGGATCCATTTCACTCTGTCGTCTCCAAGCTCAAAAACATCATCATCTTCATTCGCTTCAATTCCTGCCATGTTTTTAAATAATTACTTTTATTTTGCTTCATAAAAATGGCACAAGCCATGGCTCGATTCTTGGACCCGCATAGGGGGGAAGGCTGCCTGAGAGCATTAGGCGTGAGGGAAATAAACGAATATTATTGTTCCAAATAATCCATCTACTATTGATGCAATCAAATTCTACTCGTCACTAAATTTCCAGACTTAAGGAAGCGGCATGAATTGATTGTGCCAGCTCTGCGCCGTCTTACTTTCTAAATAGAACTCGTTTCAACAACAGACCAACCGGACGTTTGTCCGAAAAGGGACGGGCAAATGTTAAGAAAAATTTCTAAACGCATTGAGGGGCAAGAAAATATTTTCTTTACACAATGCAGACATATTTTTAACCTATTCTGATCTATGGCTAACCGCGATTGAAGAAGGCTGACTTTGCGTTGCAAGGAATAGAAAATGAAGAAGCACTTAAACATAGAAAGGTGCTGAGATACTAAAGACGGCAAAAAGTATGTGGCAGTAAATTTGCGTTTATGGAAATCGCTTTTCCATTCCCTTAGATTTTGAGTTGTTAAAGCGCATGCGCCATACTTTCAAGGAAGCATTAAAAGTAAGATGTCATATGAAACTAACTTTTAATGAATACAAAGTGTTATCAGATCAAACAGACACCGAAGCAAAGTACAGCATTTCTGACATCTCGTTAGAGTTTGACGTTCGTTAGCACCCTAAATTAGCAAGCTGATTGCGCACCAATAAGTGACACATTTCCCAATATAATTACGAAGAGTGATTCATCATACAACAGATTTCCAGAAGCAGGGCAGAACTATATGGATTTTTAGTTTTAGCGTCGCAGCAAGATCGTTTTTAAAGTATTATTTTATTGCTGTGCGAAGATGAAGAAGAACCTGTTCGAAAGTGGAAGTGGAAAGTTATTCAATCCAAAAAATAACGAAAGTACAAATGTTCGATTGTGGGTAGTTCTACCAAAATTACGCTAGCGGGGCTTACACCTTCTCAGATTTTGATGAAAATAAGAAACTGTTTGGAGGCGGGAGGTGTAGGAAATCCAACAGTTGACCTTGTGTCTACAGATTTACATCTTCACAAGTTAGGCTTGATGATTATTTTATACGGTTTATGTGATTGACTAGGTCAACAGAGGATAATCAGTTGCATGGAAGCGGGAGAACTGTGAGAGACGTATTAAACATTCTAATTGATAAGAAGAAGAAGCCGATAAACGCTCTCTTAATGGTAACATTTGTTTTTATTATATGCTGCGCAGCTGAAATTGTAAATAACAGAATTAGAAAAAAAGTTTAGTTATACTGTCTAAATTTTTTTATTTATTAAAAAGCATGTCTGTTCAGGTTTATCCCAATGTGCCCCTACAGCGCGCAAAAGAAGAGATGTAGAACCCTCGCATAAAAACTCGATTAACAAACATTACGCAAAATCCGCAAGTACTAGAGCAAGACCTTTCAATACAGCAAGCCAACGAAGGTATTCTGCTGCCTTTACAATGTGTTACATATGATTCAACTCGGAGCATCCAATATAAGGGCTTATCAGCAGGAACGAGTGTTGGTTCTTTAGCATGGGCATGGCGCCCCGAAGCTTTACACTAGGGAGGTTTGTCTTTAGCTCTCGGCCTGTGTTTCATTAGCTGTAGGTGCTGCCGAAAAAAATAAAACTAAAACTCAAAAGCAACAGGCTATGGTTCAACTAATAAACCAGCTCTAAACTTAGTTCTATCAAGCTGATAATAAATTAAAAGAGCTAGTGACTCAAACATCCGGAATGAAGAATTTAATCGTTTAAGGCCGATTTGATGGACGCCCCAAGAACAAAAGTTTTGATCTCAAAGAAAGGGAGGACAAGTTTTTCTCAACAGCAGACCCGGGAGCAGATTAAAAAGGAATGCTTAAAAAAAGTAAACGAAAATTAAACTAGTTCTAAACAGCATCCTTTAACAACCAAAAGGTGTTATGTCTTTCGTTTTGAGTCCCCGTCTAAAAGACGTCGATATTGATTTGATTAAGTATTTATTTTAATTTAAATAAATATTTTGGCTTATGAAAAGAAGACCGCAAGGCTAAGATATCTGAAGGCAAGACGCATTTTTTGAAGGAAATGCTTAGAGAAGAGAGCGTTAATCACGCGCACTGAATGATATTGATTTAGAAAGTCTTGACCCAACAAACGTACGGAGTGTTGTTCTTGCTATTTCTCATTCCAGGCAAAACTAACAATAGCACCGCCAGTTAAGTAATGTTAGCAGTTTTTTAATTGACTATGTAACAATAATTGAAGAAAATCTAGGAAGTCTGGGGTCTCAACTAAACAGCAGACTATATTTCTCATAATGAATAACACCCGGTTGGCATAACGAACTTCTTACACAGTTTGACGCTGCGTGAAGCAGCTAAATGAGAGGCTCTGGTTGGTCAGCGGGCGAAGTTTAGAGATAAGATTAAAAAGGCTAAGTATGCACCGCTTGTAGGCAAGGCCTACATTTCCGTACCTCGGGAGTTGGTTTAAAGAGAGAGTTTAAAATAAAAAATTCAGACAACAATGTTTCAGTGCGTGCGTTCCTGCAAGGCTGCATTCATGTCCGGCGGAACCCGCAGAGAAAGTGACTAACTATCGGCAATACGCAAAGATCTTAACTATCATTGGAATATCCTTACCTGATAGTGTAGACCAAATTGATCAGTTTGAAGAACAACACAACCCAATAAACTGTTAATGTATACACATGGATGAGGAAACAAAAATTTGGTTGCCACTTAACGAGTCCAAGAACAGTCCAACAATAGGCGAACCACGCCCCAACAGTATGTGGACTTACTCTACAGTTTTCGCCAGCAGGGCTGCCCCCTTACACATTGATAACGCACAATGAGCAGATTTTAGCGATCTTCAAAGCTTGAACATAACAAGAATACTGTAGGAAAATGTTTAACAAGAATTCCAACCGCTCATGCCGCGCTTGGAACAATTATAAACTTGTTAAAGTTCTGTAGATGTTGTAATAAAGCAGAACTAACTACGCCCCGCCAGGATCTAAAGTAAGTTTAAAGAACAGGAAACGGTGCAAATTCTCCATACGTAGTTTTACGCCAGGCTTCGAGATCGCTTATTGTTCTTATGAAGGGCCAGCACCACAAAAACTGTCGAAAAACAAGTCTTAATGAGTAATCATCAGATTTGTTCATTTGCCTTCATTATTAGTTAGGTCGGATGCGTTTATTCCGAGCCAGGCTTATAAAGAGGGCAGATGCCGCAGCAACATTCTTAAACGCATGCAGCAAGTATGCGTAATACGCCTGTTTCTAATAATCTAAACTTCTCAGAAATCATAATGGCGCCTGAAGACGACAAACAGTATGACTCAGCACGCATTGTGGATTTGCGGTTTGAGCTAACGCCAAGAGTGTAAACCCCACGTTATAAGGACCATGATTCACATAGTGGGAGGAAGTTTTAGAGGTTTGAGCAAAGCGCATACAAATGCAATCTTCAACTAAAGTTTGATTCAAAGACTGGAAGCTGCCTGTAATCTTTCACAACTTGCGAGGTTATGACTCTACCTTATATGCAGCAGTAACAGCGCCTTAGGGTTAGCATGCATTGCACTGTCCTAGAAAAGTACATGTGTTTCACTTTTAAATAAAATGTCTTTCTACGATCTATGCAGCACATGATGGGATCATTAGAGGCATGTGCTATGTCCTTAAATTCCTGCCCAATAACGGAAGAATATTTTGACTCAACTCTTGTTAAAAGGGGTTTATCCTTATGAGTACTGAACAGTTGGAAAGGTTTGGCGGAGACACACTTCCTCCTAAAGGCGGTTCTTTACTAGTCTTAGAGGAAACGGACATCAGTGACTCCGATTACCAGCCTGCTCAGATTGCGTGGCAGAGTTGAGTGTAACAACGTTGGGAGACTATCAGACTTCCTACTTGATGGCTGATTACATGTTTGTTGTTTTCCCTGCGGACGTCTATGAAAATTACAGAAAGACCTGCATGAAAATTATAGCCAGGATCCTGCGATTCCATTTCTGCGCCCGGGGAGCTGGGATGCTTTCTTAAAAGTTATTTACAAGAATACAGTTGATTTATTGTCTGACCTACAATGATTCAGATGATGAAAAGGATTGCGTGGAGGATGTTATGGCGTCGCATCATTACCTGTAAAGCAAACAACAATACTTGGACGAATATGATCCGAGGTAAAAGGTCTAACTATTGATGTATTTAGACGCAAACAATCTGTATGGATGGGCAATGGCGCATACTTCCATTACGTAATTCATGATGTACACAGGTACGAATAATATTCAAAGGCATTAAAGTGGTTGAAACAGTTTAAGCCTGATCAACAGCGTGGATACCATTCTAGAAGTTGATTAGAATCTCTCTGAACCACATGACCTGCATAATGACTATCCATTAGCAGCAGAAAGTCCTAAGATGGATTCCAAGAGGAGCCGACTAAATTGTGCAATTTCGAAGGAAAAAAAAAAAAATATGTCTGTCATTACAGACTTCTACAATTTTATTTAAGACATGGATTGAAGTTGACAGCAGTTCATCGCATAATTGCTTTTGCTCCAGAACAGTTCATGCAACATAACATCATGAAGGAACACTGATCTCAGAACTAAATACAGAGTGCTTCAGAAAAAAGACTTTTTCCAGTGATGAAAACGCAGTTTCGGTAAGGGACTATGGAGCATCGCCCAAGCGTAAAGATGTTAGATTGGTCCGAGAGAATGAAGCAAATTAAGCTGACTTCAAAACCGAATTATCAGGATTTAGAAGCTTTCATGAATCAGCATTTTGGCATCATGCATCCCCAAAGCACGTCACATTGGACAAACCTGTATGTATTGGGTTTAATGTTGTAGCATTATCAAAGCTTTTGGATGTTAGCGTTTTTTATGATACTTTAAGCCCTCGTATACTGAGTCCAGAGTACTTTACCACAGATACAGATAGTTTTGTTAGAGAATCCTACTGCAGACATCTAAAAAGACCTGGAACCGGAAGTGGCTAACGGTCATGCGGGATGGTATGACACGTCCGATTACCCTAAAGATTCGCTTTGCATTTCAATTACTACAGAAGGTTTTAGGAAAGATGATGGTGAATTATCTGGAAAGGTGATCAAGGAGTATGTGGGGTTTAAGGTCAAAATGTTACAGTATTCGAGCCAGGAGAAAAATCATTAAGAAAGCAAGGGATATCTCGCAGACGTTTGTGCAGTCACAATATCACCATGACAACTACAACGAAGCATTGTTTGGCAATAAGGAACTTTTCCATCATGACAACGTAAACTGCGATCTAATCTCCTGAGTTCAACAAAACTGTTGTAACAAAAGAAGTCGTTAGATAGAACAAACACAAAACGAGTCTTTGTTGATCCGAGTTTTCATATGCAAATGGGCACTGGAGAACGTAACTTAATTAAAGCTGTACTGTGTCAGGCGAAATTATCTGCAGTTTTCCTTCACAAAAGATCTTTGAGGAGCTGGTTGTTTGTTGTGCCAGTATTCTCGTAATAATTTACACGGGCGGATTATTTACAATTTTTTTTTTTTCATATGATCAACACTCCAAATTGGAATCGGTTTGCCCTAATGCGACGTGTCCCTTCTGCTCACCGTAAATAAAGGTACCATACTTTTTAAACCAAACGGAATAGTTTGCCGGATGAAGACTCTCCTTCAGCAACATTTATTGTTTTTCTTTTGGATTGTTGTACTGGTTTTTACCCGTTAAATTTCATTATTCATTGCGCGCAAAACTGAGGGCAGTCTTCTAACCCATTCTGTGTTGCGAGAATTGTCAATCAGCTCTCTGTGATACTGGTAAGAAAAAGTCTTTCGGCTAACTGTTTGTTAAAGTTTTCAACTAAAGCCTGTGATCTGTGAACTCCCGGAATGCCTCTTCTAATAGTAACTCTATGTTTTAACAATAATTGATTCACTTGGCCTTTAAATTCTTTTCCATCATCAACTTGAATCATGCGAGGATAAGTTAGTGGCCTCGTTGGTATATCAGTTGTATAGCGACAGCAACAGCAGAAGCACTCTTTTGTGTTAATGGCTCTGCATCTTTGTATCTTGAAGCCATGTCAATGACTGTGAGTGCGTACTTAAATCTTTTTCGTCTAATCCTATCAGAGGGTAAATATAGAAGGTCCATTTGATGGGTGTCGTTCGGTATTGTGTTCACAAAGTGTGGTCTCTGTATTCGCCTAGGCGCAGGTAAATAAATTTGCCAAATCGCTTGTTTAGATAACCATTCTTTTGCTGTTTGTTCACTGACTCCAGCTGCTTCGCTTAGCTTTTTGATTGCTGTGATCCCTTCCAATATCCTTTGGGCGAATAATAGATTTTGTTCATTTTTTACTCAGCCAATATTATGTGCAACAAAATACACAACGGTCATACCAAAGACAATAAACCCGATTTCTTGCATCTTTTGTTTTTCTGATGGTTGATAAAAGTCACTGAATTTTGGTGGGGGCAATGTCTCGATTGGTTTGCCTGTTACAAGATAATATTGTTTTATTGCTTGATCAACATCTTTAAATGTGTAAGCTGCATGCCCCTGTTTTTTCAGAGTATCATTAATAAAATCTAACTGCTCAATTATCTGATTTTCATAGCGATCTTGTGTGCGGCTAGTTGTCACAGCTTTGTTATGTCTTTTTCTTCGCTTCATCTCGCAGTGTATAAAGCGTATTTACTTCCACTAAAAGCGGCGCATTAACCCAGCGCCGGCCCTATCATCATTACGAGCGAAGCACATATATTTTTATAATGTATTTTTTTTCTTAATATTATATTTGTCTGAATTATTCCTTGCTTGACTAGAAAATCTTTCGTAGCACCAGAAGCTGCAATGATAGCAATTAGCGTTGCTGAATCCTCAATGTCTAGTTTGCCAAGATCTTTGCTGGTTTTTAATTCTTAACAGGCCTTTTATCACGCATTGTAGTATCCTACACTTAGACCTCAATAACAGCCGAGTGTATACAAAGGTTGGTTAACGTTTTTTCGGTGCCTCATTTTTATAAATAATATAATTATAATTTATAAAAAAACATGAACAGTGATGATTCTTCTACAGGCACCGAGGGCGCGGCCTTAAACCTTCCCGAACTTTTGGAATGACCAAGTTGATGGCCAAGGGTTATATGCCCCAAAAAGGAGAGATTGTATTCTTTGCAGCGATGAAAAACAAAACAGTTCCTCGGAAATGAATTCAGGATTAGTACAGGATTCAACAGATGTCGCCGCAAGACCATTTTAAAGTATCATAAAGGTATGAAGCGCAGCTTGGGGTTAGAATGGTGAAAAAGGTGTGGGGCAAACGGTTCTTAGTTTGTACTCTAAACGTAGTCAGTAGATTTAGATTTGCTCCCACTTGATTTGAACAAGTCTTCGTATGATTTTAACGCACGATCCAGTTTTAACAAAGTCTTGAGTCTTAGGATGTATTTATACTATAGATTGGAACTATGTTATCGCCATTAATCATGGGATTTATAATTTTAATCATTATAGATTTTTGGTTCCCTTCAAAATGAACGAGCTGGAAAAATCATCAGAACCAGAATAGGAAAACATTGAATCAGGAGGAGGAAAAGTAACCTAGCCAGGAAAATCAGCAGATCAGAAAAAACACCAGACTCAGGTGGGGCCAGTGAAAAGTGTCCTCATCCTGACGTGTTTTATAAGCAGGGAAAAAAAATTAGCAGAGTGGACAGACAAAAAAAAGATTAATGTTAAGAAGATAAACTCATCATGAAAACATAACACGCCAGCGCCAGAAAAACAAGTTTATTCAATGCCCCGCTATATAAACTCCATGTGAGTCAAGGGCACCAAAGTCTCATGGTATATTGAACTTAAAACTGTTGCCATTTTTGGCGCCATTGCTGCTGTGGGGGCAGTTATTTCGGTTATACAATCTATACCACAATGGCAGCAGAAAACAAAGCAACCAAAAAAAAATCTGAACCGTTAAATACAGAGAAGACAACAGCACGCCAAAACCGCAATAACAAAGCATCATTTGATCCATTTCAAATGGCTAATATTTTAAATTTTTTTTAATAAAATAGATCATGGCGTATTATAAATGATTGAATGTCAATAAATAAAGACATCATGGAGTCTATAAAGACATTTCCATAGACCAGAATTGTATCATTGCGGTTGTTAGGATGTAAGAACTTCCTTAAGATTCTATGCAGAGAACGCTGAGCAAGACATCCTCAACGATTGACACGTTTTTTGAGGCGTGTGTGTCTATATTAGACATCTACTAATTTAAGATAAAAACATGCTTGTATTTTTTTGATAATTATAAGATAACTGAATACCTTAAAGGATGACTTAGTTATGATCTTGAGGTGACTTAATCAAGAACTAGAAGTTACTTGTTCAAGAATTATTAGGAACTTGAAGGAACTTTAATAAAAACTTAATTAAGAACTTGGGGGGTGGTGACTTCAATTTAAAAAACTTAATAAAGAAACTGGGGCGACTGGGGGGTAGAGTGTGTGGGTGTACCAGGGGGGTGGGGTGGGAGGACGTGCGTGTGTGCGGGTGGGGGTGGGGGGACGTGCGTGGTGGGGTGGGGGATGGGGGGACGTGCGTTGCGATGGGGTGGGGGTGGGGGGACGTGCGTGCGTGGGGGTGGGGGTGGGGGGACGTGCGTGCGCGCACCTTTGAAACGAAGGTTCAGAATATAATATAGTTTAATTATCAGTTAAAACAACAAAAACAAACAATAACAGCACACACGCACAAACATTTAAAAATACGGAAGGGCTTGCATAGGGAAATGGGGAAGGGTTTTATGGATTGGCGCTTAAGCGCGTAAATTCAGACGGATGGACGGTTTTCTCTCTGTCACTGAAGGTTATTAAAGCAGCACCCAGTGATTTATCAAAAGCTTGATTTAATAAACTAGACAGTTGAATAAAGTACATTTTGGTGTCCGCCAAAAAAGTTGAAAGCAGGGACGTTGAAGTGAAGCGAAGCAGTGAAATGAAGCGTAATCACAGAAATATATTACAAAGTCATGAAGTGCTTGGGTGGGAATTCAAGCAGTAACTCTAACAACCCCGACCGTCCTGCATGAACGGTATCTAAACATAGAGTACGTCAGTGGTAGGCCTGCAGTCGCCTTACAGTCACGCGCACTGATGTAAAGCCGCCAACTCTAAACAACCCCGACCGTCTGCATGTGGGTATCTAAAAATACGATCTTAGTAGTGGTTGGCTTGCCTTTGGTCTTACGAAGCAGGCGCGCGCACTGTTGCTAAAGCAGCCAACTCTAAACAACCCCCGACCGATCCTGCATGAGCGAGTATCTAAAAATAGATCCTGTCAGTGGTAGGACGCTTGCAACTTGCTTTTGCAGAAGTTACAGCAATTACTGTCGGATTCTCTAATCGCCAGTAGTAGTACATCCGTCATTGTATATTTGGAGCATTTATTATGAAGTTAGTGCCGGCCCACACACTACTCCTTCTCCATACTAGTAGGTATGTACTAAATGTCGCCTTCGCCCTATCTAGTTTTGCCCGAACATTAAAAAAATCGCCATTCAGTTGCATAAGGGCCACACTTGAAGGCGTAAAATGGTTAGAATTAAAAAAGTAGGGAAAAGTATACCACATCGTAATACACAGATCAGCCTCTGCCACATGAACACTGATTCTGTAGTTAACAATCAATCAAGTCTGATACAACTAAGTCATTTTTACTTGGAGGAGGAACAGCAAATAATGTTTCAATATAAGTTTTTGAGCATTACGAATCAGCCGGTTTACCTCCGCCTTAAGAATAGAACACCATGTTTTTTAAACTTGGCTTCTTTAGTGCCTCATGCCAGCTCCCAAACAATCAACGCGTAGATGGTTGTTTTGTTCGGCCAACTTTCACAATGCAGCGCCATTTATTAAATAAGGGAGCCATTCATCATAGTCATAACACGTATCAAAAACTGGCTACATCTTGTTTCATTTTTGAGCCAAACAACCCTTTTAAGTTCGTCGTTCATTTCAAAGCAGTTAGTTC
>CM031627.1:23755356-23759225 GCA_018398815.1 Conus ventricosus
GTCGAGATAGAACGGCTTTTTACAATCCCCCCCCCCCCCCCAACACTCATGGACTGTAGGTGGCAGAAATGGTCTGACCATATTCAGTATAGTGATAGGTTGATATATATACTTAGCCACAAAATAAACGCAAACGATGGGTCCATTCAATGTACTCTCATGTTGTTGACATTTAATTGCAACCATTGAAATGAATTGAATGCAACCATTGAGTTTCTGGCTTTAGTGTTCTTATTGTTTGCTGAAGCAAAAAGTGGTCACGTGTCATGAGTGTCACGGAGAGGGTCAGTAACGAGTGTGTCCCCACGAGCGTTGATAACAGCCTGACATCTGGCAGGCATGAAGTGGATCAGACGGTTGACAGTGGCCATGTTGACGTTGTTCCAGATCTGCCTCAGTGCCTGCTCTAGCTGACGGGCTGTGGTTGGCCTCGACTGAACAGCATTCAGCTCCCGCTTGAGATGGTCCCAGAAGTGTTTGATAGGGTTCAAATCAGGGCTCAGCGAGGGCCACCGCAGAGCTCTGATGCCCTGATGCTGCAGGAAGTCTGGTGGTGACTCTGGCAATGTGTGGACGAGCCAATGTGTGTGTGTGGACGGGCCAATGTCTAGGAAAACAATAGGCCCAACAAGCTGGTTGAGGCTGATTCCTCCCCATACCATGATACCCGCACCTCCCCAAGCGTTGGTCTCGTGGACGTTGTTGTTGGCATCCTCTGGTTGCGCCTCCTCCACACCCGGATTCGGCCATCAGCATGATGAACACGTATCGGCTCTCATCCGTGAAGAGGATGTCCCTCCATTGCCGCCAGTTCCAGTTCCGGTGCTGCTGGGCCCATTTGCAGTCGTTATTGCCTATGTCTTGGAGTAAGAACAGGTCGCCTTACAGGATGGTGGCAGTGCACGTGATGTTCTGTTAATCGACGCCGCACAGTTTCACCAGAAATTGGTTTTCACCATGCCTGCCAATGGTGTTTCTGGCCGTTTCCCTTGCATAAGTGGGAAAGGCTCACGCAGGTGACGGCGCTGAATTTGCCCGATCTTGTCGCGCAGTCGTTACACGGGGTCTGCCGCTTCGTGGGTTGTCCGAGCGTGGCCCTTTGCCTGGAACCTGGCCCCCAAATGACAAATTGTAGAAACAGCCACGCCAAACGCAGCTGCGACTTGTGCAGCACGGTTTCCGACTTGGAGTCGCCCTATGGCTCTTTCTCTGTCGACGGCGCTCAGTCTTGGCATTCTGGTCATGTGGAAGTGATTGCTTTGCCAGGGCGTAACAGCCTGGGTTTTTATTCCTAGTGATGTGTGAATACTGTTCAGCTAAAAAAGATTGACATGACTGTTTGCATTCGCCTTGCACATGCAAAAACGCGCTTCCACGTTCATGGCGCCGGTGTGAGCTCATTTCTAGTGACACTGACTGATTTGCACGCGCTGCACACTAGGTCTAATGCTGACTCATGACCGCATGGAATATATGGCCACAGCGCAACCACAGAGCCATTAATTATATTCACCCCTACCTACCCCTCCATTTGCTTTTCTTTTGTACACACACACACACACACACACACACACACACACACACACACACACACCACACACACACATATATATATATATATAATATATATATATATATATATATATATATATATATATATATATATATATATTATATATATATATATATAAGCAAAGCTTGCTCTTATGTCTTAGATTAAAGAAATAGGGGGAGATAGCATTCATATCTGCAGTGGCAGATCATTCTGCCTAACTAACAGAAGAAAAAGAAAAAGAAAACACCTGAAGGTGCTGGGGAGGACCCAGAGAAGCACTGTCTTCGCCTGCCTTTAGAGCAGTCCTGTACCACCCTTGGAGGCCTGCGCTGTGTTGACGATGGGTACAGGCACGCACAGGACACTCCATTAAGATATCAAGGGACATAACTGCTCCTGAAACAGAGGTAAAATTAGACTACAGGATGCAGCTCATACAGCCTTAAAGTAACATCCCATGGGTGTACCAGCCCGTATTTCATGACTGCAGAGCCCACCGGCGAAAAACACCACCTCCAGCTGCCGAGCACACCCCACAGACCCAACCACCCCTGCCCATGGACAGACAAAGACAGCGCCACTCCAGACACAGCCAAGCTTTTGCCATATGGTCTTATGTGCCCTCAAGAGAGAATCCAAAGTTGTAGTCTTTCCCACTGTCAACAGGACTTTCCCTGTGGTCAGTGGGTCTTTCCTCACCGTCACTGGACCTTTCTCCAGGGTCAGCCTAGTTAAGGCAAAGAAGAAAAAGAAACACCCGAAGGTGCTGGGGAGGACCCAGAGAAGCACTGTCTTCGCCTGCCTTTAGAGCAGTCCTGTACCACCCTTGGAGGCCTGCGCTGTGTTGACGATGGGTACAGGCACGCACAGGACACTCCATTAAGATATCAAGGGACATAACTGCTCCTGAACAGAGGTAAATTGACTACAGGATGCAGCTCATAACAGCCTTAAAGTAGCATCCCCATGGGTTTACCAGCCCGTATTTCATGACTGCAGAGCCCACCGGCGAAAAAACACACCCTCCAGCTGCCGAGCACACCCCACAGACCCAACCACCCTGCCCACGGACAGACGAAGACAGCGCCACTCCAGACACAGCCAGCTTTCGCCATACGGTCTTATGTGCCCTCAAGAGAGAATCCAAAGTTGTAGTCTTTCCCACTGTCAACAGGACTTTCCCTGTGGTCAGTGGGTCTTTCCTCACCATCACTGGACCTTTCTCCAGGGTCAGCCTAGTTAAGGCAAAGAAGAAAAAGAAACACCCGAAGGTGCTGGGGAGGACCCAGAGAAGCACTGTCTTCACCTGCCTTTAGAGCAGTCCTGTACCACCTTGGAGGCCTGCGCTGTGTTGACGATGGGTACAGGCACGCACAGGACACTCCATTAAGATATCAAGGGACATAACTGCTCCTGAACAGAGGTAAATTAGACTACAGGATGCAGCTCATAACAGCCTTAAAGTGTAGCATCCCCATGGGTTTACAGCCCGTTTTTCATGACTGCAGAGCCCACCGGCGAAAAACACCACCCTCCAGCTGCCGAGCACACCCCACAGACCCAACCACCCCTGCCCACGGACAGACGAAGACAGCGCCACTCCAGAACACAGCCAAGCTTTCGCCATACGGTCTTATGTGCCTCAAGAGAGAATCCAAAATAGGGGGAAGATAAGCATTCATATCTGCAGTGGCAGATCATTCTGCCTAACTAACAGTATGTGCTTGAGTGGGTGAATGGGGAAAAATAAAATAAATGCTTCTCAAATATGAGCCTTCAGCAAGCTTGTAGTCTCCAAGGGGGAGACAATCTCCAATGGGGAGGAAACTCACTAACATATAACTCTGGTCAGATACCGATATTTCGAAACCTGATTGTTTCTCCTCAGTGACCGCGGAAAGTGGTACCTTCACTCCGCTGCCTTTTCGGTTTTAGAAGAATGCTATCCAGAAAAAGGCTGGTGTGCAATACCGTAGTATGTTTGTTGAGTTTAAGAAAAAAACCAAAAAACCAAAGGTGCCACCTAAGCAGGAAAAGAAAATCATGAAAGAGCAAAACAAGCTACATTTTCTTGTGAAAAGTAGAAAATTAAAAAGATAACCTCTTAAGACACAAGTGCTGAGGGTCAGTTCATGGAATGAATCCAAGGGACTAAATTACAAAAAACTAATAAATTCCAAGGATAAGTCCCGAGCCATTCCGAAATTTTCAAACCCTTGGTTTTGAATGATGCAAGAAATATTTAAATTTTAGAAACAAAGATTGTCTAGTTTAGATTAAAAAAATAGGGGGCGTAAGCATTCTTTTTAACTTC
>CM031627.1:23760225-23776848 GCA_018398815.1 Conus ventricosus
GGATTTTCAAAAGTTTTCCAAAAAAATTTTTAATGAGTATGCCCATGAGTTTTTTAGTTTCATTTTGAAGACTCGGCCCCAATGTCAGGGCGTCATGTGGTCCCTGCCTGGAACGGGTTGTTGACGACTCGGGCAATTGGGGGTTGCACTCAGGGTGATAACAGATCAGCCAACCCTACCTGCATTTGTAGGCCATGGCGTCACTTTGCTTCTTATGCATGTAGCGTGGACCACCATTAAACGATGAAGGCAGCACGATTCTTTGTCCCACGCTTTGCAGGTCCCCATCATTGGCAAAGAGAGTGTCAGACAGTTCCTGGTAGCTATCGGCTCGCAGAGACTGTTGTTCTCTTCTGATGTACTTGAGCCGCTCTGTCTCCATTTTGCAGTACCAGTCCACCAGAAGCTTCTGAAACAACCTGCCGTACTTCAAGACGTGGTTTTCTTGGGCGGACTTGGATGTGGAAAGAATAATACTGCTGTTGCGTTATCTTTCGCCCATTTTCTGCAGTAAGATAAACACTGTACCCATCCGTCCCATAGACAAGAATCAGAGGGTATTGCAGAGCATCATAACTTCGGTGTATTTCTGAAATCCTCTTCAGACTACCATCTCTTAGTCTAAGGATTATCTCGCGGTTTTCCGTGGGCTCATTGTCCATGGAATCATGGTCTCTCTTTGCCAGGGCTGTCATGTGTTGTTGACCTCAATAGTGTCCAGTGCGTGCTGTCTCTCCAACATACACGCAGCTGCACTCACTACATCTTATCTCATATGTCACACCTTCTCTTCTACAATTCCCCCATTCCTCCTCCACGCACCATGCAATTCTCTTCTGTGCTGCATGTAGGTCGTTTGTATGGATCTGATTTTTTTGTAAGATGCTCTTGACCGTATTCCCTGATCTTCCCACAACCTTTATCTTCAGGTTTGTATTCTTTATTACATCCTGGTATCTTTTCCTCAGCTGAGAGTGTGGGGTTGATGGTACAAAGATCACTGTCTTGTTCCCTCCTTCTTGTACCAGTCTTCTTTCTTTGCTCTTCTCTTCTTCTTTCTTGGGTATGTAGGTATTTATAAAAAGATAACCTCTTAAGACACAAGTGCTGAGGGCCAGATATGAATGCTTATCTCCCCTATTTCTTTAATCTAAGACATAAGAGCAAGATTTGTTTATAATTGAATAATTCTTGCAGTCATTGCAACACCAAAATGCTCTGTAAGTTGCTGGAATGGTGCTCGGTACTTATCCATGGAATTTATTAGTTTATTGTAATTTAGTCCCTTGCAGATTCATTCCAAGAACTGGCCCTCAGCACTTGTGTCTTAAGAGGTTATCATGTAGCTTGATTTGCTCTTTCATGATTTCTTTTGCTTCTTTAGTGGCACCTTTGGTTGTTGTTTTTTTAAACTCAACAAACAAACTACGGTATTGCACACCAGCCTTTTCTGGGATAGCATTCTTCTTAAAACCGAAAAGGCAGAGGAGTGATGTTACCACTTTCCACGGTCACTGAGGAGAAACAATCAGTTTTCGAAATATCGGTATCTAACCAGGAGTTATATGTTAGTGAGTTTCCTTCCCATTGGAGATTGTCTCCCCCTTGGAGACTATAAGCTTGCTGAAGGCTCATTTTGAGAAGCATTTATTTTATTTTTCCCCATTCACCCACTCAAGCACATACTGTTAGTTAGGCAGAATGATCTGCCACTGCAGATATGAATTTGCTTATTCTCCCTATTTCTTTAATCTAAGACATAAGAGCAAGCTTTGTTTCTAAATTAAATATTTCTTGCAGTCATTGCAACACCAAGCTGCTCTGTAAGTTTGCTGGAATGGTGCTCGGTACTTGTCCTTGGAATTTATTAGTTTATTGTAATTTAGTCCCTTGCGGATTCATTCCATGAACTGACCCTCAGCACTTGTGTCTTAAGAGGTTATCTTTTTATATTTTCTACTTTTCACAAGAAAATGTAGCTTGTTTTGCTCTTTCATGATTTTCTTTTCCTTCTTAGGTGGCACCTTTGGTTTTTTGGGTTTTTTTTCTTTAACTCAACAAAAATACTACGGTATTGCACACCAGCCTTTTTCTGGGATAGCATTCTTCTTAAAACCGAAAAGGCAGCGGAGTGAAGGTACCACTTTCCGCGGTCACTGAGGAGAAACAATCAGGTTTCGAAATATCGGTGTCTGACCAGGAGTTATATGTTAGTGAGTTTCCTCCCATTGGAGATTGTCTCCCCCATGGAGACTACAAGCTTGCTGAAGGCTCATATTTGAGAAGCATTTATTTTATTTTTCCCCATTCACCCACTCAAGCACATACTGTTAGTTAGGCAGAATGATCTGCCACTGCAGATATGAATGCTTATCTCCCCCTATTTCTTTAATCTAAGACATAAGAGCAAGCTTTGCTTATATATATATTATATATATATAATATATATATTATATATATATATATATATATATATATATATATATATATATATATAAACATCCAAACAAAGAAGATAACAACAATCACGTAAAATATTTCCCAATATTTCGACCACTTTCGGTCTTCCTCAAGGGACTTTAATGATAGAATTGCATGTAGCAGCTTCCGTTCACACTTACAACAGTTCACCACAGTTCCAAAGGTTAGAGAAAGGACAACAGTGGAAGGGTAGTAAGCTACGGGGAACACGAGAAAATAGGGGTAGGAAAGACAGAGGGAGAGAGAGAGAGAGAAGAGAGAGAGAGAGAGAGAGAGAGAGAGAGAGAGAGAGAAGAGAGAGGAGTGAGGAGAGAGAAGGGGAAAAAAAAGGGGGGGGGGAGGGGTGCGGACGGGTGGGAAGGGGAGAAAAAGCAGGGGAGAGGGGAGGTAGGGAGCACGAATACATCTCAAGTATTTCTTTTTCAACGATCCCAAGAACAGCATTTTTGTCTGTATAAAATGTCCCTATCTAAGACAACAACAAGTTCCATAAAAGACAGATTTCCAGACAAGAGTGTGCTTCAGCAGTACAGTTGAAGATCTCAAAGAGTTAACACAATATACGACATAAAACGTTACCATATTTTAAACTGTACAGAATGTCCAAGTTAAAAATCATATACTTTCCATTAAGTCGTAAGTTCAAACAGTGTAACGTCATAACAAAACTGTTCACTGTGGTTTACAAGGAATAACATACAGATATGTTAAAAAACATATGCGAGAACATATCCAGCCACATAATGAATATGGTCTGTTACCCACTATTTATTTCTATGGTCATATCGCGACAGAGGGGGAGGCAGAGAGGGAAAGAAAGGAGTAAGGGGGGGGGGTTGGAAAGAGAGAGAGAGAGAGAGAGAGAGAGAGAGAGAGAGAGAGAGAGAGGAGAGAGAGCGAGGCACAGAGTGGGGGGGGGGGGGGGGGGGGGGAGTAAAACGAGGTAGGCAGACAGACAGACAAAGAGGGAGGAAGAGAGACACGTATATATATATATGTATACATATATATATATATATATGTGTGTGTGTGTGTGTGTGTGTGTGTGTGTGTGTGTGTACAAAAGAAACGCAAATGGAGGGGTAGGTAGGGGTGAATATAATTAATGGCACTGTATTTTGCGCTGTGACCATATATTCCGTGCGGTCATGAGTCAGCATTAGACCTAGTGTGCAGCACGTGCAAATCAGGTCAGTGTCACTAGAAATGAGCTCACACCGGCGCCATGAACGTGGAAGCGCGTTTTTGCATGTGCAAGGCGAATGCAAACAGTCATGTCAATCTTTTTTAGCTGAACAGTATTCACACATCACTAGGAATAAAAACCCAGGCTGTTACGCCCTGGCAAAGCAATCACTTCCACATGACCAGAATGCCAAGACTGAGCGCCGTCGACAGAGGAAGAGCCATAGGGCGACTCCAAGTCGGAAACCGTGCTGCACAAGTCGCAGCTGCGTTTGGCGTGGCTGTTTCTACAATTTGTCGTTTGTGGGCCAGGTTCCAGGCAATGGCGACGCTCGGGACAACCCACGAAGCGGCAGACCCCGTGTAACGACTGCTCGACAAGATCGGGCGATTCAGCGCCGTCACCTGCGTGAGCCATTCACTTATGCAACGGAAACGGCCAGAAACACCATTGGCAGGCATGGTGCACCAATTTCGGGTGAAACTGTGCGGCGTCGATTAACAGAACATCACCTGCACTGCCACCATCCTGTAAGGCGACCTGTTCTTACTCCAAGACAAAGGCAATAACGACTACAATGGGCCCAGCAGCACTGGAACTGGAGGCAATGGAGGGACATCCTCTTCACAGATGAGAAGAGCCGATAGTGTGTTCATCATGCTGATGGCCGAATCCGGGTGTGAAGGAGGCGCAACCAGAGGTATGCCAACAACAACGTCCACGAGATCAACGCTTGGGGAGGTGCGGGCATCATGGTATGGGGAGGAATCAGCCTCAACCAGCTTGTTGGACCTATTGTTTTCCTAGACATTGGCCCGTCCACACACACACATTGGCTCGTCCACACATTGCCAGAGTCACCACAGACTTCCTGCAGCAACAGGGCATCAGAGCTCTGCGGTGGCCCTTGCTGAGCCCTGATTTGAACCCTATCAAACACTTCTGGGACCATCTCAAACGGGAGCTGAATGCTGTTCAGTCGAGGCCAACCACAGCCCGTCAGCTAGAGCAGGCACTGAGGCAGATCTGGAACAACGTCAACATGGCCACCGTCAACCGTCTGATCCACTTCATGCCTACCAGATGTCAGGCTGTTATCAACGCTCGTGGGGGACACACTCGTTACTGACCCTCTCCGTGACACTCATGACACGTGACCACTTTTTGCTTCAGCAAACAATAAGAACACTAAAGCCAGAAACTCAATGGTTGCATTCAATTCATTTCAATGGTTGCAATTAAATGTCAACAACATGAGAGTACATTGAATGGACCCATCGTTTGCGTTTATTTTGTGGCTAAGTATATATATCAGACCTATCACTATACTGAATATGGTCAGAACCATTTCTGCCACCTACAGTCCATGAGTGTTGGGATGGGGGGTTGTAAAAAGCCGTTTCTATTCTCGACTCCTTGGTTCTACCAAATGAATCCGAGTTCATATTTGTCAGGTCCAATAAGGGGGACCACAGAGTCAGGAGTCGGGTCACACACTCGCCACTCGGCACAAAGCCGAGAGTGCAATACATAAACAACACTTTATTCTCTCATGCATACACGCACACGCACACACACACACACACACACACACACACACACACACACACACACACACACCACACACAACATACGCACGCACGCACGCACGCACGCACACACTCCTATTGCAAAACGGGGCCTATCACAGAGGGGTATACGGTGAGCTAACTGTCCTTGGCGAAAAAAAAACAAACAAAAAAAAAACAACAACAACAACAAAACACCCATTATTAAACATAGAGTACCGTAGGGGCACCCTCTAAGTTCAAAATGCCTAACCCACTGTAACTAGCCCCCCCCCCCCCCCCCCCCCGCCCTCCCAAGAAGACATAAAGCCAGAGACATGTTTAACACACAAACAGGCTCTATATCCTAACATAAACAATAAACATAAAATAAATATTCTTTCAAATGAAAAAAGAAACAAAACAAAACAAACAATAGCTTGTTACACGCTGGCAGATGGCTACTAAACAGGGTGGAACCACCCCCACTACACCACCTTAATCCACAGTCACACTGTCCCCTATGTTCACTTAAATAATATTCACAGAAGTATGAGTCTTTCGCTGCATTCAAGAGACACCAACGCAAGAACACCGCGCACCACACACACACACACACACACACACACACACACACACACACACACCACACAACATTTTGGGTTTGATGTTTCGTGGACCAGTGGACTGTTCCCTCATCATTGCATGTAGCGACGTTTAGGCTGTCCCTCGTGATGGGCAAGCGTGCATCTGCTGATCAGGGAGGCAAACTGAAGACCCTACAATGACCACAACAACATCCCAACAGGATGGTGCACGGGGAAAAGGAAGAATGGCAGGACCATCGCCCCACGTTGGTGAAGAATGGGCAACCCGGATCTCAGGAAGAAAATAAAGGCAGGACCATCGCCCCACGCCGGTGAAGACAGAACGACCCGGACCTCTGTAAACTGGACTTCCAGCAGAAAATAAAGACGGGACCGTCGCCCCACGCCGGTGAAGACGGTACAACCGAGACCTCTGTAGACTGGAACACGAGAAAAAAATAAAGCCTGGACCATTGCCACACGCCGGTGAAGATGGGACAACCCGGACCTCTGTAAACTGGACCCCAACAAAGTGTCCTAAGAGCAGAAATGCTCACTGACCATCTTTAGTGGCGGAGATGGTGCTCTCTTCTCAGCGAATGACTGAAGGAGAAGAGGAAATCTACTACACACACCTTCTGTTAGCACTAGAACGGTAAACAGTTGTTGTAAACAACACTAAAAAAAAAACAAAAAAAAAACAGGTTACAGGACTATCGTGCTATGCACCTATCCTGTTTCAGTTCCTCTGACTGAGGTAGTCAGCCTCCACATTGTTCTTTCCGGCGATATGACGGAACTGAAAAGCAGGACTGTGGAGTTCCATTACCCAACCCTTGAGTCGCCGACTTACTGGTCGAATCTGGTGGAGGTATTGCAGGGGGTGATGATCAGACACCAGAATAAATTCTCGCCCGTACAGTGTGTGGTAGTGTAACTCTGTCCCTACTAACTTTTTACTGGCATAAGCAGCCAGTAGGAGTCCTCTCCCCTGATTATACAACAACACTGCCCCCAGGCCGATCTTGGAAGCATCCATTCGCAACACGAAGGGCTGGCTTGGATCATCTAACTGCAAAACGGGCTGATGGGAATTTGCTTCCTTCGATTGGTGAAAGGCTTGAGCATCTGCCTTGTTTTACTATAGCTTGTCAGGCTTCCATGTTGCTGTCTTATCAGTCGGGGGCTTGGCTACATCCGCAAAAAAACGGGATAAATTTCCAATAGTAGCCCACAAGGCCTAAAAAGGATGAGAGTTCCTTCTTGGTCGTGGAAGGCTGTGCATCCTCGATCCGGCGGACCTTGTCTTGTTCCGGTGCCAAACAACCTTGGCCAACCACATATCCTAGGAGGCCGATTTCAGTTTCCCCAATCCTACGTTTGGTGGGGCGAGCTGCCAGCTGGACTTGATGCAATCGATTAAGAATGCTCAGCTGTGTAGCACTCCAAGATGCCTAGCCCACGTTTCTGTAGCCAAAAGAAGGTCATCGATGAAGTTGTGGGCCTCAAAAAGGTTCAAAAGGCTCGCGAATAGCCTCCACAATTTTGCCACTGACCACAAATGGGAACGTCGGGCACACAGGTTCTGCCACCTTAATCTCGCCACATGAAGCTCTACCCTGGGTATCGCCGTGTTTTCCTCCTGATTTCCTCTGGGGACAACTCCTGAACAAGTGGTCCTTTTTCCGCAAAGCAAACGCGCCCTAGGTCTCTCTGGGGCTTGAGCTCTTTTGGTCTTGGTAGGCGAAGTTCCTCTATCACCTCTGCGTTCATCGTAGGCCTTCCTGTTTGGCCCTGATGTTGTAGTACAGAACAGTCGACGTGCTGTCAGTGAAAGTCTCAGCAATGTCTATGGCCTGGATGAAGGCCTGGGGCTTTTTCACCCCGAGTCTAATCTGATGATCCTGTGAAACGGAGTTGGAGAGCTGTTCCAACAGGAAACAATCCTTGATCTCCATGCCAGAAGCTTCCACCCAGTAATCCATAGTCCGACGTAAGCGTTCGCCGGACTTGTGAAACGTCTCCTCGGTCGTCTTCCTCATCGTCCAAAAACATTCCCTGTGTGATTCTGCTGTCAGGTGCAGTCACTGTTTAAGTGCAGCTTTCAGCTCTGCGTAAGATGCTTCCAGAGGCATGGCTACAAAGGCTTCTTTGGCTTTCCTGTTAAGTTGCTGATGAGGTACAGCGCTTTACTCTGCTGTTAAGTTACTGATGGGGTACAGCACTTTACTCTGCTGTTAAGTTGCTTATGAGGTACGGCACTTTACTCTGCTGTTAAGTTACTGATGGGGTACAGCACTTTACTCTGCTGTTAAGTTGCTGATGGGGTACAGCACTTTACTCTGCTGTTAAGTTACTGATGGGGTACAGCGCTTTACTCTGCTGTTAAGTTACTGATGGGGTACGGCACTTTACTCTGCTGTTAAGTTGCTGATGGGGTACAGCGCTTTATTCTGCTCTTTCAGGTTGTACACTAGAACGGTAAACAGTTGTCGCAAACGTTTGTCGTAAACACTCAGAAATACATGATTCATGCATTCCTCGTGCTGCGATGAGCGACACAACAGGATGAGGAGAGGTTAGGGGATGGAAGGGGAAGGAAAGGATCGCACGGACCGCTCACTTTGCTCCCCTTCACACAGAGAGGGGGAAGGGAGGAGGCCGTCCATGACAGTATTCAAAGACACCGAGTTGCACTTTTGTCACCAGTTGCTTTTCCCTTTAAAAACATAAAGTCATAAAAGCATGCAATACGTTTGCGAGGTATTCTTGTATTTTCCATGTGAAGTAATTTCAGCCAGTATTTGATATATTTAACAGCAGAAACAATGTAAATAGGAAATCGATCAGTGTCAACCTAAATAAGATCATTTGGAGTACGTCTATCGACACCTCAAACTTTTCTCACAGCAAAACAAGGGATGGATTCATAGTACAGAGCCGTTTCATCAAGTCCCTTATCTTAAAAAAAAGAATGACGTAAAAGAAGAATTATCTAGCACATAACGTTTTCATGATACAGAACAAAACATTTGTAGCCTTCCTTCAACGCCCAGCTTCCATTGAAGTGGATGAAGATAAGTGATTGTTCGTTCATTTTCATTGTCCTGAGTGTTTTGTGTCTTCCCTGAAGAAGACCTACAAGGTCGAAATGTGTCGTGTCTTGTCTTGTGATTCGTTTGTCTACTTTTGTGTGTGTGTGTGTGTGTGTGTGTGTGTGTGTGTGTGGGTGTGTGTGTGTGTTTTTGGTGTTGTGTGTGCGTGTGTGTGTGTGTGTGGTTTGCTGTGCACTATTAATTGCATTTAAACTTATTGACAGGTCTTTACATGTACCAACAAAAATCAAATGAGTTGAGAATAAAATACCCATATGTCTATAGGCATTGACAGCTAGCATAAGATTACCATTATAAAACCATCTTTCTTGAGCACTTAGATATCCACCTTTACAGAATGGTGTGATACTACTTTTAACCATGTTAACTGTTAAATGCAAAGATCTTGCAGCATGGTGTAAACTGTTCAGTTGACTTTGTAAAGCTATAACAGTTTCTGACAACAAAATAACATCATCAGCAACAAAAGTATAAACAATTGAAAAGCATCAAGCAAAGGCAAAGCACAATGTCTACCATTATTAATAACTTCAATTGCTAACTCTTAAACAATCAAAGAAAACAAAATGGGCTACAGAGAGAGAGAGAGAGAGAGAGGAGAGAGAGAGGGAGAGAGGGGAGAGAGAGAGAGAAGAGAGGAGAGAGAGAGAGAGAGAGAGAGAGAGAGAGAAGAGAGAGAGAGGAAGAGAGAGATGTAATCGTCGTTAGACGACTCTCTTTGCACCTCTGATGTCCTCTGTATGATCGATATGACTGGTAACATTATGATTTGCTTCTTTTGTTTTTATAATTTAACCATATTTTTGCCTATACACTCACATGGTGATTGCTGTTTGAACACATTAATCCCGTTTTTGGAGAATGAATTCTAGTGTCTAGCTAAAGGCATTGTGGTCTGTGTGCTGTCATTTGTAGATGGAGCCATGAAACTGGGTCTTATCTTATGGAATGTTTTTAAATGACTAGTTGATTTTATCACAGATCGAAGTGTCAGCAACGTGGTCAACATAAACACCACTAGCATCAGGGCGGTGTGTCCTGGTGTTGATTATTTCCTGGATCAAAACCAGACAGAGTACACAATACTGCGAGCTAACGCCACAGACTGTGAGAACAACTTGCCCAAAACCACGGCTCATCAAGGATTAGTGTATGGTGGTGTGCAGCAAGTCCTCTACTTTCTGTAACATGTTCGTGAAAGGTACTCAAGATATGCATGTCAGAGTTCGTCTACGACGTCTGGAGTATTGGTGTAATGACAGACAGTGGAAAACAAGATTGAAATACACAGATAGAAGGCTTTTTTGCTCCGACAGATAAAGTAGAATGCAGTAACCATACCCCAGAAGAACTGTTTTACCTGTCTGAAACCGATGTTCATATAGATCACAGCAACAATCCTTCCGTTACAATTCATTTCTACATCGTTAAAGGTTCAAACTTTGTTTTGGAATACACATCAAATCATTCTGGTTATTTAAGTGTTCCAAATGTGAAACCTACGTGGTTAACTCACGAGCTGAAATGGTCCCCTGGATACGGTATTATGATTAGTTTTCAGCAGTCATATTCCCTCTGGGTTGCCATAGACAGGAGAACAAATTTCTATTTAGGTATCAAAATATTACTACAGGTAAGCCAATTGATCTGTTGTGTTGTGTCACCAATCTTACGCCAGCCAAGATTTTTCCCACATTTCGAATTCAGATCGGTCTTAATGTCGTTGACTTTACCCAAATGAGCCTAAAGCTCTATTTCACTGCACTTTCCGCGAGCAGCCAGCCCCAGAAGCTGACAAATGGCTTGTTCAATTGTTCCGTAGCTCATTATTCTCACTTTAAGGAACATCTGGACTGTGATCTGAAGACTGAGTGTGATGATGGAAGAGATGAAACAGAGCACTGCCCATTCAGCAGTCCTTCCTGCAAGGGTCTTGTGGCTTCACACAACAAATGTCTGAAATTTGTCCAGTTGCCTGTCTTACATGATATTTCTTTCTGTGAGTATACCTGTAGAGGTTTGGGTGGGAACTTAGCGTCAATAAAAACAAGGAAGGAACAGGATGATCTATTAGTTATTTTCAAAAACAATGTAAATTTCGTCTCGTATATTGGTTTCTCATCAGGCTGGTACAGAGTATCCTTCATGTATGGGAAGTTTCATAATGGTCTGACAACACACTGATCTACAACATGAATCATTTCCATTTAGTTCGTATAAAAAACATCGAGGACAAATAAATTTGGGAATCTTAGATTGATGGTGATTTCAACAACAACCAAAATATTTACATTTTATTTTGGAGCACTTTCTGCAATTTGTGAAATTGTGCATGAGGTACCCACAGTTACTCCTCCTCAACCTTCCTTGCCCGCTTGTATGTTCCTAGGTTCGCCCTGCTAAATACCAAGCAGTTCAAATTTCTTTGTCCAAATAAGCACGTCACACATGCTTTCTTGTTTTCTAACCTCATCAAAAATTGCGGTCAAACGTGGCTGTCCCAGTTTGACGTGGCTTGAACGCCAGTCGTAGGTTGAATGCGCCCACGACTTCTCCTGTGACAAAGAACGTAGATTCATACACCATGTTTCAATGTGATGATATCACCACAACAATACATCACACTTTTGTCTGTGATTTTAGACAGGATTGTCCAGACAACAGTGATGAGTCATTTTGTGAACATCCTTCATGTAGTGGGTTCTTGTGCTCTAACTTTCAATGTGCTTTGCGAAGTCAGCATTGCAACGAATTTTCAGACTGTCTAGACGATTCTGATGAAGTCCGCTGTATCCAAGAAGAAGCAAATTATGTTGAGGTGAAAAAGAAAGTCTCCATGCGAATGTTTTACATCAACTTAGATGGTACAGGTTACTTTACCCAACAATTGATGAAAGGGTGATGAATCTTGTCCAGACACCATTATCTATGCACAACTGAATGGTTGTACTGTCTCCCTGTCTACACCCGGTGCAATGGATTTTTTGATTGTGTTTATGGCGAAGATGAACTAAACTGTGAGGGTGAACATGCCCATACTATTATCAGTGTAGAAATTCCAGGGTGTGTGTGCATGAAGATCACTTGTGTGATGGGCTATCTCAGTGTCCTCTGAAAGATGATGAACTGACATGTGAGATGATCTGTCCTGAAGTTGTCTGTGTCAAGGTCATTCCTTCCGGTGTGGTAAACCAATTCTTGTAGAATCCTACCCTCAGCTTCGCTACCTGGATCATCAGGCTCAGGGATGTCAATGGCCCATTTGTCAACAAGTGCTTATCTAATTCATATGAGTCTGTCTCATTGTTCCCTGACTAATATTTCAGAGGTGAAACTCTACAATTTACAGTTTGTTGACCTTACTTACAACTATCTTAAAATGCTTGATATGTCTGTGTTCACAGAACTGCGAAATCTGAAATCGTTATACTTGTCCAACAACCCTTTACAGAAGATGGCGAATACACTTCAGAAGATCGTTCAGCATGTTTTGGAACGAGTGGATCTATCTAAAACATGTATAAGTATACTTAGTCATAAAGTGTCTATATATTGCCCCACGTGAAATATTTGAATGCATCCTTTAGTTCCATGGAAACCATTGGAAGGAAGGGGTTGAAGAACATGCCCCAGTTAATTAAGCTGGACTTGAAGGGGACATCGATTAACATTTTCCCGTTAGATTTGTTTCAAAGTCCCACCATTTAAAATACATTATTTCCTCAGACTATAGGTTTTGCTGCAAACGGCTGTTTCGAAAACACTCAAATGAAATAGACTGTTCAGGAACTCAAGCTATACTCCCTTCATGTGACACTTTATTACCATTTGAGCACAGTGTGGTATTCTTTTGGCTTGTTTGTGCATCAGCTATCATTGTGAATACGCTGACTTATTTATTGACTTTACTTAATGCTGTCAGGGAGGTATTTGGAAATACATTCTTGAGAATCCTCATCAACTTGCATGTTGCCGACCTTTGTATGGGAATTCATTCCGGGATCACATTAGTAGCAAACGCAATATATTACGGGGAATATATTAAGTTTGAAGAAACATGGACCAACAGTGTGGTTTGCAGGTTGAGTGGTTTTCTGTTCTTTTGTCTAGTCAGGTATCAGTATTCATTATCTTATTCACCACGTTGGATCATACTGTTCTACTTTGCTCCCGAATAATTATTCATGGAGGTTCAACAAATATTCATCTACCATAATGTGTGCTGTCATATGGGTTGGAGGAATCTCTCTGTCTCTAATACCTTTTCTTCCTGGACTGTCACACTGGGGACTCTCTGGCCAGTCTGGTCTGTGCCGCCTGGCTTGTTTCAGCACAACTTTAATGATCAAGGGTTTAGGTGGCTCAGGGGATTGGAAGTATCAATTGTATCCTGTGCTTACTGATGGTAGTCTGTCACTTTGTTATACATGTACGAATGCCGAAGTACAGAATTTTATTAAACACCAGAGATAAGTCACTTTTTTCATCAGTCCACTTGATAAGGATCCAATCTGTCGTATATGCCATTTGCTGGTGTTCATTTAGTTTGGTGACTATGATGCCAGTGAAAGACTTCACTTTATTACGGAAGGTCCAGGATACAATGATTGTGTTCCTATTACCACTCAGTTCAGGTCTTAACCCACTACTGTACTTGTGGACTCTGGCCTTTCAAAGAACTCGCCGAAGCCCAAGAAGGAAAATGCTAAAAATGCTGAAATTACGGCTTGACTTATCAGAGAAAAAAAAGTTAGCTAAACAAGTCATGATAGAAACAACTCAAAAACGTTGATAGAAATAACTCAATATTCAATTAGGAAAGAAAGGTTTGCAGGACTTTGATCCTTGTATGATAATGAAATTTCCGAGGTTAGCCAAATCAATAGTAAGGAATATTTAATAGTAGAAATTCCTAGTTTGAGAAGCTTCCAGGACAGCGAAAAAGCCAGACTAATTATAGGTTTTCAAACTTGTCTAATATTACATTTCCATCGAGGATTTTTTCTTATTTCAATGGACATTCAGAAAGCATCATTGGTGGCTCTCATGACGTGTGAAATCTGCCAACTGTCAAAAGAATCTAATCTCTTCTCCTGGAATGGTGTGTCTGTCTAGATGTCAGTTCTCGGAAACATGTGTGTACTGGCACGTGCAGGTGTCTACAATGCCAGAGTGTGTGTACATGTGATGCCGAAACTCATAAAAAAATTTTTTGTCATAACCCTTAAACGGTTCCCAATATCCCCTTCCTCCATCCCATCCTTGCATACCGTGTGTGTGTGTATATATCCAATTTTCTTTTGTTTTCAGTAAATGCCGCAAAAATCCTTGTCTATAGACAATATTGCTAAATTTCCTTACCCACTTTCTCGAACACAACAAATACGGTCAAAATCTAATCTTAAGCCAGGGATCTGTGCACTTCACTTTTTCAATGAACCTCACACATCGTTCTCCAGCAATGGAAAAACTGCGTGAAGGCCAAGTTCAACCATCTGCAACATCATCCAGTGCCAGAGGAGATTTACCACAGACTAATGGTCAGGTAAGGAAGGAACTGGAGAGTAGGGGGTAAAAGGAATAAGGAAAACTCAATCATGCGTGTGTAGAACGATGAGGAGTCATGGATTAAGTGAGGGGTACGCTGGGAAATCCAGGGTAGAGGGTTGTCCAAGGGCAATGCATGGGGCTATACAGAAAATAATGGACGGGGTAATCAAGTTGGGAGTAAAGAAGGGGGAAGGTGGCATGACTTGTCACGAAGGGGTACGGACAACATCCCCCCGTGGAAATCCCCCGAGATAATCCCCCGAGTTCCCCCCCCCCACGGAGATAATCCCCTGTGTAAACAGATGTGGAGAAATTTACCCCCCCCCACTCCCGTGCACCTTCACATATTATCCCTGGGGGATTCTCTCGGGGGGGGGGGATTTCTACGGGTGTAGATCCCCTCTTTTTGCACCGTCAGCTCCATCTGCACGCCTCCACATGGGATATGGAAAAGGAGGATTATTTAACCTGAACTGTCACCACAGTTTAAACACCTGTCTGATGGCTAAAATACACATGTCGTGCATAAAATCCCCCATTTTAAGCTGACTTCCTTTCAAGGTTAAAATAGTTTTCTACCAAACTAATGTTGTACTGAAGACGCTGTAAGTTGCAGAACACACACACAAGCACCCACCACACACAACACACACACACATCCAACCCACACACATACACAACCACACACACCACATCACACACACACCAAACACAACCACACCAACAGTGACGTTTCCATGCAGTTGATTTATAAAAGGTCGCAAGAAAGTACAGTCACGAGTTTTATATCCCATCTTCAACGCCACATTTTGTAAATTCTATGTATGATGATTGCCTCGGAAATAACTAAACTAACCAACACTTTATCACACTTTATGAAACAACGAAATATTACCAAATCAAAAGCAGAGAGCAATAATTGGAATAGAATATGGCTTCATGGAATGTATAAAAAAAAATCACTATTAGTTCACTAGTTTCCCATTTATGAACGTACAGTTTCCATATTCATAATATCCTGGAATGAAAGAACAAAGCTGGACAGATCTTTAGTTAGTTATGCCCATCGCCCTCACTGGGACATAGGCCACCGACAAGGTCCCTCCAGCTGTCTCTGTCCCAGGCCAGTCTCTCCAGTTGCCCCCATGTGTGGCCCATCTTCTTGGCATCCGCGTCCAGGTCACGTCGCCATGTGTTCCTTGGCCAGCCTCTCTTCCTTTTTTCCTGGGGGGTTCCACCTGAGGGCTTGTCTCGTGGTGTTGGAGGCTGGCTTACACAGAGTGTGGCCTGTAACAATGAGAATAATAATAATAATAATAATAATAATAATAATAATAGATAGATGATGATGATGATAGATGATGATATGATGATGATAATAATAATAATAATAATAGACAATAATAATTATGGTATTTATAAGGCGCAAAATCTTGATGAAATCAACTCTGAGCGCACCAAAAAAAAGTTACAACACAACACACACACACACACACACACACACACACACACACACCACACACACACACCACATCACTCACTCTCACTCACTCACTCACCACGCACAAAACAAACCACACACAAATGTACTTGTGTTATGGCTCTAAACAAAGGAATAGAAAAGGAGAATAATGTACAAAATAAATGTTCACACACACACACACACCACACCACACACACACACACACAACACACAACACAACACAACACAACACACCCACACCGCTGTGGGCCATATGGCTCTAACACAACACATTTTGGATATCAACTCCCTCCAGCTTATGTCTTGTCCTGATGCCATAGTTTTCATTGCTGAATCTGTGTCAGGCCACTGTAGGTTGAAGGATTCGACCCAACAGATTGTTGATGCATGTATGAAATCCTCTTGGTGGTTGATCATGGTGGTTCCCCACGTCTAGCTCAACACAGACTGACTCACATTGTGTTGAAGAGCTTGATCTTTGTGTTGATGACAGTACTATGAACCCCAGACGTTCTGACTCGGAACTACTAGCTGTTCATCGAAGGATCTTAATGTAATACTTCCCTTTTATTAACATAACAGTAAGCGTACATTCTACCGTCTCCCTAGGAGAATTAGGCACACGACAGCAGAGAGAGGAGATGAGGAGAGAGACGATCAAGAGAAGAAGAGA
>CM031627.1:23777848-23805348 GCA_018398815.1 Conus ventricosus
AATTTTCATCATTAAAATTATCAGATTTTTCCAATGATTGCCACCCCCCCAGATTCCAGAGCGAACACGTGAAACAAGCTGCGTAAGAACGAATATAGTTTGGGAATGGGCCCAGTCAGCATAGGCTTAAAGCAGGGATTGTTTTCTATTCCACCCAGATGAATTTCCTGTAGCATTGCTGAATATAGTTATGGTAAGGCAATTAGTGTAGGCTTAATACAGGACTGTTTCATTCCAGTCAGTTAGATTTCTTGTAGCATCACTGAATCGGAGAAAACCATTGTTATCATCCAAACATGTAATCCTCTGCCAGTGCGAATGTGTGTGTGTGTGTGTGTGTGTGTGTGTGTTTTGGGTGTGTGTGTGTGTGTGTGTGTGTGTGTGTGTGTGTGTGTGTGTGTCATATCTCTTGTCTTCTGTTTCAGTCTCTCCATCTGTCCGTCAGTCTGCTCTGTCTGCCTGTCTATCCGTCTCTCTCTCTCTCTCCTCTCTCTCTTCTCTCTCTCCTCCTCCCCTACTCTCTCTCTCTCTCCTCTCCTCCCCTCTCTCTCTCTCTCACACTCTTCCTCCTCCTTGATCAACCCACCCATGTGTGTGTGGTGTGGTGTGTGTGTGTGTGTGTGTGTGTGTGTGTGTGTGTGTGTGTGTGTGAAAAGAAGAGAGAGAGAAGAGAGAGAGAGAGAGAGAGAGAGAGAGAGAGAGCGAGGGGAGAGGAGCGAGAGAGAGAGAGTACGATTTGCAGCAAAGTGCCTGAACTACTAAGAAACACAGAGGATAAAAATTCTAAAAACACGTAAATATTTTGACAGAAAACACGTAGCAGTTGTTTCCATTTGAATCAATCTCCCCTCTCATCTCTCTCTCTCTCTCTCTCTCTCTCTCTCTCTCTTTTCTCTCTCTCTCTCTCTGTCTGTCTGTCTGTCTGTCTCTGTCTCTCTCTCTCTTCTCTCTCTCCCCTCTCTCCCCTCTCTCTCTCTCTCTCTCTCTCTCCCTCCCCCCTCTCTCTCCCCTCTCTGTGTCTGCGTGCGCACATATCTATCTATCTTCCCCCCCATCTGTCTGTCTATAGTCTCTCTCTCTCTCTCTCTCTCTTCTCTCCTCTCTTCTCCCCTCTCCTCTCTCTCTCTCTCTCCCCTCAAAAAAAACATAGGGAAAGAATTCTTCAAAATCCTAGCACTTCATTTCCAAAAGTGCACAAACTGCCCAAAAAATATTTAACAAAAACACTGTCAAACTATCGTACTCATGTATGCCCAACCTCAAAAACCTGATTGAGGGCATCCAACAAAATGAAAATCAACACAGCAAAGAAGGGTGAAGAAAGGAAATCTTGCAATTGCACGAGAAAGGAGCAGTGCCCACTAAACAACAAATGTCTCCACAACAACATTGTATACCAGGCTACTGTAACATCAGAAAATGAAAAAGAAACATACATAGGGATCACTGAAAACCACTTCAAAACCAGATATGCAAACCACAAACAGTCATTCAATAAAGAAAAAATAAAAAACCAAACAGAACTGAGCAAATATATCTGGAAACTTAAAGACGCAAAAACAAGCTACAATATATCCTGGAAAATCATAAAAAGAGCATCACCATACAGCAATGTTTCAAAAAGGTGCAACCTTGTTTAACTGAAAAATGGTTAATACTATGCAAACCACACTTAGCAACTTTAAACACCAAAACAGAAATAGTAAACAACTGCAGGCATAAATGGAAATCGTTGTTAGTGAACACATCCAAAACAAAAACCTGAAGCCCCAAAAAACACGTGCAGCCAACCCGCACGTGCAAACAACCGCAAACGTGAGCCCACACGCTATATAACATCGGCGGTGGCAAACAAAAACCATCCTGATGACAGCGCAACGCCGCTAGAAACAAATTTGTCGAGTTTTTAACCTCGAGTTTTAACCTTCCTTTTTAACATCATTGACAAATGTTGCTCCCAAGGGTCGAGCACTTTTAAAATCATTTTAGGCTCTTTGGTTATATTCATATAAAATAAAATTATATAATATATATAATATAATATATATATAATGTTGTGTGTGTGTGTGTGTGGTGTGTGTGTGTGTGTGTGCGTAGACGGATAGATAGGTAGATGGATAGATATATAGAATAGATAGATAATAGACCGGGACCAGGCTGCTTCCAATTTAGTAGTGGGCGACCATCCCCAACCCGGCGGGTCTCCGGGTGGCGGATAGGGGAATGGCCCTCAGATATGGGGATAGCTGCGATATAAGTCATGCTTGCCTGCTGAATAAGCAGTCCCGGACCAACTGGCGATGTTCCTATCAGGACGGGGTGGGTCAACAGGTGCACTGTTGTCCTCACTGAAATACCCCATTGTTTCTATGACGGGCTCATCATGCGGTCAAGAGGCGCAGTATAACCTCTAGCCCCGGGGTGTGACCCTCGGAGAAACAACCAACCGCTTGGGGTGGGCCCCTTTGAGGCATAGGGCCCGGCTCCCGACCTCCCCGGCGGTCTCCGAAGGTCGAGCGCCACATCGAAATTCTGTGGACTGCATCATCATGGAAGCGTGGATGCGTGGTATCGTGGTTTAAGTTGCGCCAGTGGCCCGATACCTCCGTCTTCAGCAGGAGTTTTCTTTCGGGTGCCTCACCCTTAGCTCATGGCCCATACGTCCTGCCCTGTCAATATTTTCTTGATGCATTCTTTCTGCCAAGCCAAGTTTCTTCTTATGCACCTCTTCAGCATTCCACTGGAGAATGTTGAGCATTCTTGGTGGTAGTGTTTGCTTGGTATCAGCAGGAGGATGATGTCTCCGTCTTCGTCGCATTGGCATGCAGAATTTCTTAGTCTGACCACCAACCGCCTGGGTGGGCCCCTTTGAGGCATAGGCCCGGCTCCCGACCTCCCCGGCGGTCTCCGAAGGTCGAGCGCCACATCGAAATTAAGTGGAATGCATCAAGAAAATATTGACATCGCATGTGTCCAAGAGACACATTTGACCGTAAACCATCGCTTTCAAGTGAGGGGTTACGAGACCATCAGGATGGACCGTGAGGAAAGAACCAAAGGAGGGGTGCTTGTTTTGGGTACGGAATTCCATCGCCGCACAAGAACTCAAGATCAACACCAATCAACAGGCAGAGATCCAAGGGGTTGATATTGTCCTTAAGGAACACAACATCAGATGTACAATGCCTATTGCCCTCAAGATCGTGATCTTTCCCTCACATACATGAACATCCCAGACAACAACTGTGTGGTGGTGGGAGATTTTAACAGTCACTCAGAGAGATGGGGCTATGACGAGACGGACAAGAGAGGCGAAGAAGTTGAGGATTGAGAGATTGACGCACATCTTCATCTCATCAACCAAGAAGATGATGGACCCACATTCTACTCTAGACGCTGGATGACCACATCAACACCAGATCTAGCGTTCGCCACCAACGACCTGTTCGTCAGGCCCACAAGAACAGTCCTCAACCAGCTTGGAGGAAGTGACCACAAGCCCGTCAAATTCTCTATCACCTCAACTTGTAGGCTCCACAAGCAAAATGTTTTCCCCGCTGGAAAATTATAGAAAGCCGGACTGGACTCTCTTCGAGACCCTCACAGATACATACACAAAGCCAATCAACATCAGGCAGAAGGACTCAAACAAGATGGTTCAAGACTTCACAAGGTCTTCTTGAAAGCTGCTACAGAATCCATCCCAAGAGGAGCACGTAAAGACTACAAACCCTACTGGACGGAGGAACTCCAGAATCTGGAAGATGTCGTTACAGAAGCCAGGGACCAAGCAGAAAAGCAGCCACCACTGGAGAACAACATAGCGCTGAAGGAAGTAACTGCCAGATACAAGCTGTCCTGCGCACAAGCTGCAAGAAAAAGCTGGCAAGAGTAAACTGAAAGCCTGAATCTCGACAGGGATGGCAGCAAGCTGTGGAAACTGGCTAGAACCCTCTGAAATGAAACAACAAGTTACACCACTATAACAATACAAGAGAAGGGAAATACCTCACTGGAAAGAAAGCAGCAAACCACTTCATAGACGTCTATGAAAACATCAGCCCCAGAGCCCCAAGAGGAAGTCATGACCACAGCTTTCACAGAGAAGGAGCTGGCGGAAGCGTTGCAGAGCCTCAATCTGAAGAAGTCACCTGGACCAGATGGAATCACAAATGAAATGATTCTGTATATTGGGATGAAGAGCAAGGCAGTCCTTCTAAAAACATCTTTAACTCCAGCTGGAAGATAGGATCAGTACCACAGTCTTGGAGGGAAGCAGACATGATCCCCGTTCACAAAAAACGGAAAGAACAAGTCGAAGGCTGACAGCTACAGACCCATCAGCCTTACAAGCTGCTTAGGAAAGCTGATGGAGAGACTTGTCAACGCAAGGCTTGTCTGGCACCTTGAGGAGCATCAGCTGAGCCCTGAACAGGCAGGCTTCCGCCAACACAGATCAACAGAAGATCAGATCACATTCATCACGCAAAGCATTGAGGACGCTTTCCAAGAAAAGAACACGCTTGCTGCCTGGATTGACATGGAGAAGGCGATCGACAAAGTCTGGAAGGACGGACTTAGGCTCAAACCACGGCGATGTGTGTGTCTGGGAGGATGTACACCTGGACCAGCCAGTACCTACGCAACCGCCAAGCCCGAGTCAAGATTCAGGGCCAGAAAAGCAAGAAAAAGATGCTGAGACAGGGAGTACCACAAGGAGGAGTCCTTTCGCCAACGCTGTTCCTCATCTTCATAGATGACAACGTCAGAGAACTGCTAAAAGGGGTCAGAGGGGCGATCTACGCAGATGACCGGTACTTTGGTGCTCAGAAGAGTACACCACTACAGCACAGGAACGCCTCCAAACTGCGCTCAACAAGATCAGTGACTGGACCAAGGAATGGCTTGTCTCTGTCAACTCAAGCAAAACAAACTACACAGTCTTCAGCCTCCAGCAAGAAGCAAGAGGCAAAGCTGACACTAAACAACCAAAGGCTTGCAGAGGAACCCACCCCTACCTACCTGGGAGTGACCTTTAACCGCAGGTTCACTCGGAAACAGCAGATCACCAGAAAGCTGTAGCAGTGCAAAGTTGAGACTGGCGATCATGAGGAAACTTGCGGGGACGGACTGTGGGGGGGGGGGGGGGGGGGGGGCTGACGAACGTATCCTGAAGAGACTCTATAAAGGGAGCGTCCGACCTGTAGTTGAGTACGGGACATCAGCATAGGCATCAGCTGCAAAGTCTAACCTCGACCATCTCAGTAAGATACAGAACCAAGCTCAGCGTGTCCCTAACTGGCGCCATGAGATCCACCCAATCCTGAAGATGGAGGAGACCACTGGGCTACAGTCATTGGAGGACAGAAGGGACACAAAGATCCTCATTCAGGGAGCAAAATTCAAACGCCTTGAAAACCACCAATGAACAACATAATGAGCAGACCCACCAAGAGCCGGTTGAAAAGAGGTAGCTTCATCCTCCAGTCAAGACGCCTTGAAGGACAAAGCCCAGTCTTGATGCAAAACGAAGCAACGCCTATCCCGGCAAATGTCACCCACACATCTTGGAAGAGGCAGGTGTTCCCAACAGTCGTCACCATCATTCCCGGAGTGGAGAAGAGAGGAATACAGACACCCAAAGGAAAGCCCTGGCCATGGAGTATATCTGCAACCAGTACCCCCAGGAAGACTGGACCCATGTTTTCACAGATGGGGCCGCCACAGAAGCAACGAGGGACGGTGGAGCTGGAATCTTCCTCCGATACAAAGACGGAGATGAATAAATTGCAATTCCAACAGGAAAATACTCCACCAACTTCCGAGCTGAGCGAGTAGCCCTCTGTGAGGCAGCCACAACAGTCTTGCAGAACTCCACAAGAACAACAGGGCAGGTGGTGGTGTTTCTCTGACGCTCTCTCCATGCTCCAATCCGTCAAGAACTCCCGCTGCAAAGAACAGAACCATCTCACTTCAGCCCTTGTTGCCCTGAATGCCAGAGTGGAGAAAGGGGTGATACAATGGGTACCAGCACACTGTGGCATCAGAGGCAACGAAAAAGCGGACATTCTGGCAAAGACGTGCACAGAAAGAGCAGGCCAACAACCTTGTGTCATACGAGAAATTAGGACAATCATCAAGGCACAGCAGAAATAAAATGGCGCCTTCTGCATCTCAAATACAACCCAGAAGACAAATGCCATTTGCTGGACGACTGGGAAAAGGTCAAGATCTTCCGCCTGAGGACTGGACACAATCGCCTGCTCCACCACATGCACACAAAATTTGGCATTGGACAGAGTGGGAGTGCCCTTGTGGTGAGGGACCAATGACACCTGACCACATCCTTCAAGTTTGTACGACGCTTGCAGCATCCAGGGAAAAGTACTGGCCAACAACGACAGCAGTGGAAGCCAAGCTGTACGGCACCCTGGAGGAACTGCGACGGACTGCAGCCTTCATCGAGGACACCGGCCTGCTCATCTAACGGGATGGCGAACGAGGAAGATAGATAGATAGATAGATAGATAGATAGATAGATAGATAGATAGATAGATAGATAGATAGATAGATAGATAGATAGATAGATAAAATTTTAATGCAGATAGTTCTTGAATTTAGTTGTGGGGGAAACAAGTACAGGCTAACAATTTCTATGTCATTATATTAATGACTTGGCAAAGTTTATTAAAGAAACGGAAGGGTGGGGACGTTCGTATGTTCATTTGTTTTTCCTGTCATAAATGCCCTCTATATTGTCTCTGATTTCAGTAAAATTGCTCACGTTTTTTTTTTTACTCTATTCTTAAAATTAAAGCAAAAGAAAAAGGAACGTGTACAGATTAGCTAAAATAACCAGCTGCCGTGCCAAAGTGGTTAGTGTCGCGGACACCTGGCTGGGAGACTGTGGGTTCGATTACCATCAGGGTCATTTATTTGCGTGGGTTTTTTGTTTTGTTTTGTTTATTTGTTTGTTTGTGGTTGTTTTTCCCTAAGCGGCTCCTACGCACAGCTGAGTTTGTTATGGACTCAACTGGGAAGACTGGGACCACACAGTGGAGTTTATCCATCTCAACGGATGCGTCCTTTAGAGTATTGCTCAGATTTTCTGACCAACACTGCAGGTGTCTGTATATCTTGGGATTGTTTGATGCTGGGATATATAATTACATAAAACAAAGCGAAGCTTACCTTGGAAGGTGAGCTTGTCGCAAATTCTGACGAGATTGTACCTATAAATCGGTAGAGTGCTTGTGAGAAAAGCACCACCTACCTGCCGTCAGTCTTGAGAATGCAAGGCATAAACACTGAGGTAATAACTGATTGACTATAGCATTGAAGAAAGCTATTGGTCCACTGTGGGTTGGTTTAAACAAGGGAGGGCACGTGCACTCTGCCGGTGTTCAGTGACAAATTCGTCAGAATTTGCAACAAGCTCACCTTCCAAGGTAAGCCTCGCGTTGTTTCATATAATTCTGACTCAATTCCCGGTGAAACCCGGCACTGGGAGTGCCCGTGAGGTATTTAGAGCAACAGTGTTTACGAGTTGCAAAGTAAGGTATATATGAGAATAACTGAAAATTGTTACTTTAATCTCTGACCAGATAGCGTCATATTTGTTGTTTTTGTTTTTCCACTAGAGATGACTTTGCTGTAGAATCGTGCAAAATTGGATTCATTTGACCAGCCTGCTGCTCTCATGATAACACTGACAGGTGCTCGTTGTTTGGCTGCAGATGACCAGCCTGCTGCTGTCATGGTAACACCGACAGGTGCGCGTTGTTTGGCTGCAGATGCACTGGCACTCCTCGTACGGTGAGTTGTGAAAACAGACATGTCGATTCCTGCCCCATTAAGCGTTCAATGCACCCAACTCGCCACTGTATCTCTACTGGCACTGTGATGTGGGGCCTGTGAGGCTATGAACAATATTCTTCCTTATAGAGGCAGCCCTCCTCAACCATTCGTTCAGAGTGGCAAAAACACACCAATCTTTATTGTCTTTGCATTCAAGAGTTGATTACAAAGCCCAAGTAAGTGATCTCTTGTTGGGTTCAAACTGTGATTTTTCATCATGTACAGTGAATCCTAAACTGACAAAAAGTTTTGCAGCATCAGCAATGCCTTCCATGGTTTCTTGTTCAGAATCCCCATCAGCAAACTGTCATGTATGAAAGTTTTGACAGCGTGCCCTAAATCATGCAAACAACCCAGAATGGGTTTCGTCAGTTTTGTAAATATTCTGGGAACTGGGTCCAGACCAATTGCTGCTGCTTGGAAACAATAGCCTACAATTGGTTTCTCCATCTAAATTTCAAGAATTTTCTGTGTTTTTCTGCAATAGGTACAAAAAAGTATGCATCATGTAGATCAACAGACGCAAGAAAACAGTCATTTGTAATCAAGTTCAAAGTAATGTGCACTGTACCTATTTTACTTTTTTGTATTCTACATTCTCATGTAGGTCTTGCAAGTTAAGAATCATGCGAGATGTTCCATTGTTCTTTGGGCAAACAAATGTGGGAGAGACAGCTTGTCCTGGCTCATCCTGATATAAAGCAATCACATTTTTCTTTAACAAAGTCTGTTTTTCTGTGTCAATTCCTTCATTTTATTTGAATTAAAAGATCCTTGGTGAGTTTGATTTTTTTTCTTCTGTTGGACAGGAATAAAATGTTTCCAGCCCTTTGACCGATTGAAGCACTTCGTTATCTGATGTTACGTACTCCCAAATGTCCAGTGTTCTGCTAATCTGGCCTGCTACAAACGATTTGTGTTTTTTTTTCCTTTAGATACTGTTTCAGTGCTGGTTAACATGAATGGAATGTGGCATGGCTTACCTCTTGAGGGACTGGAAGGAGAGAGGGGAGGGGGGGGGGGGCATTTACTGACACTTTTGCTTTGCCACTGCCTTGGAATTTCCACTGACTGTGCTTGTGCTGATAACTCCACCCTGAAAAATGATTGGCATTGCTGCCTTGCTTTCCATACCGCTGGCCTTGGGGCTGACCCACCCTTTCCTCCTATGCTGTCTCTCTCTCTCTGTGAAAATGAATGGCTCAGCCTCTGAGTGTCCTTCGCCTCCTTCAGAGCCCGGTGAAAATCTGCCTCGGTGGGGTAAGCCATTCATTGGTCAAGGTCACGTGCAGTGCACATAGTCCTGCACTATGGTGTGGTAGGCACGGCCGGTGAGTTTCCCTCTGTTGGAGAAAAAGGTCGAAGTTTGTATGCCTGTGAGTGCGAGGGCATCTGCTTGTTGAGTGATGCAGTCAGTCAGTTTGGCTCTGATGTCCTTGACTTGGTCAGGTTTGTGGAGGGTCTTGCTGGCCTGAACAAGGTCACTGCATTGCACTAATGCTGTGGCTGCGTGTGCGATGGTCCACTGTGTGTTGCACCGCCTTGTATCTGCTGTTTTGGTAAAGGAGAAGAGAGCTGACCTGAATTATTGGTCAGTGCGTGGTGCTCCTAGGGTGCATTAAGTTTCCGGAATGTAATACCTGGTTAGTGTGGCCTTGAATTTGGAATCTTCCATTTTTTCCGTAGTAGTTTATTTTTCTAGCACGGCTTCCATGTTTTCTGAGATGGGTGGTCCCCTTGCTTCTGAAGCCTCCAAAGCGGCTGAAAAAGAAGCTAAAAGATCAGGAGTGAGGTCATCTTCCTCCTCTCCCATTGAATCATCTTTCTCTTCCTTTGAACCTTTTTCCAGGAGGTTGATGAAGGACTGAGACACGTGTCGTATCTTTTTTCTGTCACATTTCCACTCTGATTGAGGCTCAGGTATTGTCTTTCATTTCCCCTTTCTTTCCCCTTGAAGATTCTTTAGAGTACTTTGTATAAGTTTCATTCCCGTGTCTGTTGTTGAAGGGTGCAACTGATAGTATCTTGAGAGGAATTGGTGGGGTCAGCTTCTTTTAGGAGGGAAACGTCATGTTCCTCTTGGGGGATGAGGGGGGATTTTTTGCACCGAATTCACTTTTACAGTCAGACATGATTACTACACCACTTTAAAGCTTCAGAGTGGAACTGTGTGATACACCACAGCAATTTGTGAATAATCCTTCACGAACAATTACGACCACAGAGTGAAAAGTTTGTAGCACAAGGCAGAGAGTACTCTCCTGGATGTGACTGGGTAGGTGGGGCAGGTGCGAACTGAAGGAGGTGCGTGGTGCTTATCTCACGGGCATTCACAGTGCCGTTTTCAGCGGGAATTGAGTCAGAATGGCAGTACACGTAAGTACAGCCCGTCATGCAGTCTCAGACACGGATGAAAATCTGTAGCATCGCCTTCATCATCTTCATCCTCATCAGTCAGCTTAAAACCAGGTCCAAAATTCCTTGGCCTTTCATGCCATTCTGCTATGGTTACCTCAGTATCGATTTGATCTCCACACCCACACCCTTGGCAAAAGTCGTGTCGAGGTTGCTGATATTAGCAACTTCATGAGAACTGTTGGCCAAACTGGTGACGCCCTCCATGGGAAAAGCTCACTCATGTCGACTCCGCTACTAAGCAGTTATTGTCATCAGTAGGGGGTTTAGAGGATGGGGTCCTGGGTATGTTTGATCAGTACAGACACCACTAAACACCACTGGAATTACTAGGCATCAGTGCAGTGTCTCCTCTGGCGGGATGCCTAATGATGACTTGACACTGACTGCTCCTTGTGATTGCTGGTGCCGGGGCGTTAGAAGAACAAACCGAATTTTCTTTTTTATCGTTCAAATCAGTTACCTGTATATGCTTTTGTCTGTCTGTGTGTTTGTTCGACCATGTCCAAGATCGAAAGAATTGTATCAGTTTTGAATAAATGTGATTTTTCGTGTTCATTCATTTTCCCAGTTGTTCTTGCTGTGTGCATGTGCCCAGTCCATAGTCTATGAGCAGGCTTGGAACATGCTTTTCTGGGGATGTCTCCTTGTTTGTTCTGCCTGCTCTATATTAGGATTTCTGCGAAGCGATTTGGTGTCGCAGGCAAAAAAACAACAGAACTGTTGGAGTTATGCGCGTGTAATTTATCTCACCATGGGAGCAAGTATAATATGCTGTTCCATTTTCTGCGATACTTCTGTGGCACTGCATCCACGCCACATATTCTGACCGCTCGTCCACAGCCACAGTCCAGCCCGGTCCGCCACAGCCCCAGCACTGGCAATCCACAGGTGTCAGTCAATCCGTATCAATTGCCACACCACCAGAGGAGACACTGCTCTGCTGCCGTGTCACTTACGTGGTGTTCACCAGTGCCTGCTTTGATTCAATATACGCAGGATATCACCTACTAAGGCTCCTACTGACACAATTATTGCTTAATCCCGTCCCCATGAATTTGTCAATACCGCTGATCCTGGCAGAGCCATGCCTAGGCCAAAGACGTAGAAAGGACATCGAACACCGAGGTCACCGCGCGAGCAAGGCACAAACTGGCCTTTATTTCAAATAATATTGACCGTCGCATTCGAATCGAATGCAACCGATGTTGTTGAAGCGCGATTATAAAGGGTTGAACATATATTTCCGTGTCCATGCTTGCCCATGTGAGCATTATCTTAATTCACCTGGACAGTGTGTTCTGAGAGATACGTTTGAATATTTACAGCAAAATGAATTAGAATAGCCCTTTCTTATAATTGTCCTGCGCCGACGTTGGAGGAAATGTTCAAACATGCACAGTCTATTCTTTCCCAAGCCATCAGGCTCCGGAGACCATTCGTTTATTTCCAGGCTGATTCTAGGGGGGGGGGGGGAAACACAGTGACTGTGACAACAGATCCACTGAACAAAGGGAAAGCCCTGTTGACAGCAGGAAAGACTGCAACACGGAACGTCTGTATAAGGCATGTAAGACCGTGTGGCGAAAGCTAGGCTGTGTCTGGAGTTGTACTGTTTTCACCTGTCAACAAAACGGCGACGTGGGGCTGCAGGATGCGCGTGGCAGTACACTTGGTGGTGACGTCTTTTGCTTGTGGGCTCTGCAGTCATACAGGGGACACGTCTGTGAAGGGTCTGCTGTATCGCATCTGGTGGTCACGCAATGGCATCTGTCAGGGAGCGGTCGTGTCCCATGGGTCTTAATGGAATGCCATGTGGTGCCTGCACGTGTGTGAATACAGCGCAGGTTTTCATGTGTGGAACTGGACTGCTCGGGGTAGTTGCTTTGGCAGTTGAGGACAGTGCTTCTCTGATTCCCACTGGCACTTCCTGTTATTTTTTTTTTCTGTCCAGGACCTTGTTCTGCTTCAATATAGAACAGTTCTCTTAACGCTGGGTGTCCTTTTTTTCACTGAGGAATAGTTTGCACCCCTTGACCAGCAATGATGGCCGGAACAGCACGAAAAGGTTTTTTTTGAATTCATGTTTGTGTCTAGCCAGTCTGTGAGGTTACTAAGTGTATGGTAATATTGTTTTGTGTGCATCTCAGTAACAATGGTCTCTTTTGATGATGATGACAATGATGATGATGATGATTATGATAAGGATGATGATACAAATGTCCTTGTCACAAGCAAATGTTACACAGTGGGTCCTTATAAACATTTACTGGGATTTTTCGTCTGTTTTTCAATCTTTCTGTGAACAACGCATTTAAAAAGAAAATAAGTCCAACGTTTCTATGTATCTACGTAACAACTGCTTATTTTGATAATATATGTTGTATGGTGTACAGTGAGCACTTTCTCTTGATGACCTTTCAGCAGATGACAATATTTTGTTCTAGAGGTACCCTCCCTTTTACCTCCCTTGACTGATAAATCTTGATTATTTCGCTAATATCTTAAAATATGAATGCCCCAAAACCTATAAAATTATAATGCATACATCATGAAAGTCACAAAATATGTGATTTATTCATTACAATTATATTGCACTGGAAAACTCACATTTTTCCTGACCCGATTTTGTACAATTGATTTCGGCGCCATTACCAAATACCCGCTTGTCAAACCTTGCATATGTCTTGATTCCATACCAAATTTGAGAAAATATGTAGATCCAAAACCATAAATAAGAAATAAAGTCCTTTAGTTTTCATTTGGTATACTGCATGCGTAGGATATTGCCTGTACACGCTTGCGACTATATGAAATGAATGACGATGCCGACTTCATTTAAACAGTCACCTTCTTTGTATCACTCTGTCATGATCAGAGATCTTGGCTAAATTTTCCTTGCACAACATTCAGAAATTTCGATTTTGAATCATGTTATTGATTCTATTTCAATGGAAAAAAAAGGTATTAAAAAGCGAACTGCCATGAAACGTAACAAACGAATCACAAGACAAAACACGACGCGTCTCGACCTCTTGGTCTTCTTCAGCAAGATACAAAACACTCAGGACACAAAAAATGACGAACAACAGATCTCAACGCCATCGTGCGCTGATTGTAAATGAAGATACGTGAATGACGCCTGTCTTGTTCTGCTTCCCTAGATGTGCGCTGCACTAATCCAGATTTCTTAGAAATGCACGATGACCAAATTGTAAATGCCATGTCGTGACAAGCATCTAAATGGTTGTTCCCATGCGATTGATACAGCTAACTGCGTTTATTGTCTTTCATTCATCCAGACATGTTTTTGTTTCCTGCTTTCCCTGAAATGACTGCATCCCAAGTTAAACAGCTTTTAATCCCAATGATTAATGTGAAAGACCCTAATGCGGCAACCGATGTCCACCTGAAGCTGTATCGTCACACTCACACCCCGAACCGTGCCACTAGCATCCGTGATGACAACTGTATCTGGTTCAGTACTGCAAATGTCATTCTCCACCATTTAAGTTCCTCCTTACTCTCTTCAGACAACTGCATGGCCTGATCAAAGTCATCTGTGCTCCTCTTCAAGCTTCTTTTTGTCTTTCTCAATTTGTCTATAATAGAGAGGTCCAATTTGACAGCAGCAAAGCTAGCAACGATTCTTTTTCTAAAACTTGAGAAGCCTCATAGACTGTGTGACTTTGCTCATTAAGCTTTTGACAACCAGACTGTATACTGACAGCCTGTCAGCACTAAGTGTGACTTTGATAGAGACAGAATCTATGATGACTCCATGGTAGTGAATCATTATTGTGGAGTGAATAACCGACATGGCTTGGTAAATGATAAACCCTAACTTTTGAAACCAATCAGTGGTGTCTGTAACATTCATCATGCAGTTGCTCTCTGCGAGTCCAATCAACAGAGAATCATCCAAACACCCTGTAGATACATGACCTTTCATTCTAGAGAGGTATAGACAGGTTTCAACAGCTTTGTGAACAAACGGTGAGCTGATGACAGGCGATCGGGTAAAGCACTGAATTCATAGAGTTGATATCTCCATTGAAATCTGAGTAGTTTGTTGTGCTGTTCATGGGTTGCTACACTGTAATAGGCATCCTTCAGATAACTCAGGCCATAAAGCATCCTTGAGTTATCAAAGTCAGGGCAGTGTTCAGAGTATCCATTTTGAAATGATCATAACTGACTTCTAAATTCAGTCTTTTTAGATTCAAGATCCATCTTTTTTTCCCTAGTAACACACACACACACACACACACACACACACACGCGCCGCGCGCGCGCGCGCGACGTGCGCACACACACACAAATTGGAGAAATAACTTCGCCAGGGCAATGCTCACAAGGGGAAATTACTTTATTAGCTATCACCTTTTGAGCTTCTGAATCAATGATCTGGCACTCTTTCTGATTCGTGACATTTGTTTTTATTGCAAGATAGCCTGGATAACTGTTCTAAGGGACGTCAAATTCAACCTTAACCCCTGCTATCATGCTTAAACATTCTGGGTCTGAAGTGATTTTAGACCATGCATCTTCAAACTGTCTTAATCTCCCGGCAGTAAACTCATGTTTCTGAGGTTTTAAAGATGGAACCAAGCTCACCTCTTCTATTGGGAGCTGGGATACTGATGCCCCCGTTTCTGCTGAAACCAATGCTGTCTTTTGTTTGTTCGGTTCCTTTGTCCTGAAAAAAAATGACCACGTGTGCAACCCAACTCAGAGTAGTAAGAACTGTCCACTTGTCCACATTAGTAGTGGGCGTTTCCGTTTAATATGCACTCATGGCCTACACTCGAGCTGATGCAGTCGGTCTCACGCACGTCTTTCAGTGTCGTGGACACTCTGGCCCCAAGCAACTGGTCTGTGATCGGGACCAATTCATCAAAGATCTGCAAAAATTGCTTGTTTACATGTGGTCTGATGCCACTGCATCTGCGCAACGAAATCTCAACGAACCCAAAATAGCCATCGCACTGGTACAATGCTTAACAGCTTCAGAATTGGCGTCTGAACTGGGCAAGCCACTAGGCCTATCAAATAATTCGTTTGGGCACGCATGCACGCAGTCACCACCTTGATGACCGCTCTCTGAATATGTTGCAGTTTCAGTTCACTTTTGATGGCCTCGGACGGTAATTTTGACCATATTTCGTTGTTTACCGTCGGGACAATCACTTTTTGATAATTTGCTGGTCTGTTGTAGGCTTCAAATTTCTTCTTCTGCAGATCCGGGTTATGTTTGTTCGTAAGCCAACCTTTAACAATTTCTGCCAGTTCCTCTCTCACTTCTTCGCTTACAGGTTCGTCCATACCACTCAATTCAGTGGCTACGTCTTTCAGCAAGGTCAGATTTGTTTCTGACTAGTCGTTTTTTGTTTGTTGTTTGTTTGTTTTTCCCAAACGCGAAAAGCTGTGCCTCTTTTTCCTCTAATTCTTCCAGTTCCCCATCTTTCTCAGCTCAAAATATCACTGTTGTATTCCTGTTCTGACTCTGAATCGTCCAGAAACTCAGGCAAATTTGGCGGGGTCTGCGGCGCCGTCTTCATCTGGAGGTTTCTTCGTAGGGCCTAAGTAGCCCCGCTGGGGTCTCGAATGTTTTGTTCAGCTTGCTCAGCTCTTGAATCAGGCTTCTAACTGATTCTGCGACTGCCGGGGGCCTGCTGCGGTCTGTGGGTTCTGAAAGACCCTCTGACATGAATACTAAAAGAGCAGCCAATGGTGCCCAAAAGTTCAGCATCTGAAACAGCCGAGCACAAAGGATTAAGACTACCGGTGTCGATCAGAAAGTGGACCAGTCTAATATAATAAACTTTGGAATAAAAATTCTTAGATTGTTGATTCGAATGATTCTGCTGTTATTATGGACGTGTTTTACTAGCCTGAACGGAATTGTGTAGGTCCAAGGAAATTATTCATGATTTGATAGTCACTGGGGAAACCACTTTCAGCATCCGTTGGCACTGTGTTTTGGGATCAACTGGGGTGCGCATGCGGTTTCGTCCTCCAAATGTATACGGCCCGACCCAAACGGCAGACAAGGAATAATTACGTCTAAAATTTGCTCAACTTTCCCGTTTACAACATCCAGCCAGCAGTACGCACTGACCCCCGAAGGAGGACAGCCATTTACACAGCAGACCACCAAAAAGGTGATGTCTCTGAAAAGAGGAGAGAAGATCCATTTTCTACGCCAGCCATTACACAGCAGACAACCCAACGGTGGGTGTCTCTGAACGATGAGCAGAAGATCCATATTCTCTACGCCAGCCATTTACACAGCAGGACCAGCCAACAGGTGATGTCTCTGAACGATGGAGAGAAGATCCATATTTCCTACGCCAGCCATTTACACAGCAGACCAGCCAACAGTGATGTCTCTGAACGATGGAGAGAAGATCCATATTCTCTATGCCAGCCATTTACACAGCAGACCAGCCAACAGGTGATGTCTCTGAACGATGAAGAGAAAATATATATTCTCTACCCCAGCAGACCTTGGGAAATAATGTATTTTTACAATATCCTGATATGACATTTGAGTGAGATGATGGACAGCAAATTTGCTGAATTCTCAGCAATGAAAACAGTCCACGGGGCCCCGGACATACAGACGCCAACACCGTGCCCTTCTCCATTTCACAGGTTTGGTTCTTTTTGTTTCATTTTGCTTTTACTTATCTACAAAATAAAGTTGTTTGCATTGAAATTCACGAAATTGTGTCCATCATTACATATCCTGCATTATCTCTAGTTTATCCTGGATTCAGTTTCGTACATCAGGCTGGAGCACATGTACTCTCGAGAGCACAACACTGGGAAATTTATGAACAGAATTATTTATGTAATTGTGTTTCTCTTCGAACGTGTTAAGTTTTGCATGACTTTAGCTTACAGAATGACATAGGCACAAATCCGAAATAATTCCAGAGATTATTTTAGATTCAGAGAATGGTGCTGAAAATGCTATTAGTTTACGAAAACTGCATTTTGAATATCCACAACGTTTTGTTCAGCTATAATACGTCATTTCTTCCGATCCATCTAGAAGGTTCATTGCATTTGATGGGTTGTACTACGTCATCATTCAGAACATTCTAAATACCCCAGTTCTGCTTACTCGCTGTGCTATCCCATGTTACCTGAACTAAAAAGTTTATGAAAGAATGTGAATGGAGTTGTGGGAAAGGGGTCGGGGTGGACAGTAAGAAGCGAGAGAAAAATGTGAGGTGAATGCGACTGTGATTTGTAAGTGTGCTCTAAGAAAGTAAATGACAGTTCTCTGGGTTGGGACCCTTGCGACAGTCACAGGAAGATTGGTGTGTTGATCATCTGCCGAGGCAAAGACTTTCACCTTGTGACAAGAGTTGATCTTTTCTCTGTCTGGATCAATCAGCAGGAGATAAGAACTAGATCTAGTTGATAACTTTATTCAGCATTCTGTAACAATGACAGTATCAAAGGACAGGAGTTTGATTATTTTTTTCCTAATGATGAGCCATTAGTGGTCGTCAAGAGGACAGAAGTAACATTTGCCAGTACCTCATCCACCATTAGTAAGAGAGCGGGTGGAAGTGATCTGCATTCAAAGCTTTTTCTCCTGCTTTCTTACCTTAAGGGGCCATAGCTTTCAACACAGCTCATCAAAGCGTTGATTAAATCAAACCATCAATTTCAGTTCTTTGATTTTTCTCTGCTTCTCTACAAAAGTGTTGAACGTATACATGCAGGGATTGATAGCAGAGTTTGAAGGTAGAATAAATATTGCCAGGGCGACTTTCACTTCTCCAGAAACAGGAACACCAGCCAGTGCCAGGAGTCCACACAATCCAACTGGATTACAGGTGGAAATCTGTGTATGACAGATCGTGTTTGTGATGATGGAGATTCCTCTGACGTTAATGAGTCACCCGCCGCCCTTTCAGACAATACCACAATAAGAGACACTGTGTTGTATTCAGTAGAACCGTCAAGGGAAATGGATGACCACTTCGTTGCCTTGAAGGAGAGGTGAAAGACAGTGCAACACAAAGCACAGGGTTGAAAACAGAAAGCTGGCTCTCCATCATGGCAGCTGCACTCTGACATCTGTTGATAGACATTTTCTTTTCCTTTTAAACTCTGATTGACTGCTACCTATGTTCGATGTTGAGAACTGAATGTTGTGCTTTTCCGTGATCTCGACTGACAGTCATGCATACTTCTGTGTTTTGTTTTTATACTGTCCCTGTCCCTTCAATCTCCCCTTGAGAATGGCTTTGAAAGATTACACAATAAATGAAATCAAATCTCTCTCTCTCTCTCTCTCTCTCTCTCTCTCTATCTCTCTCTCTCTCTCTCTCTCTCTCTCTCTGTCATGTTGGCAGACACATAGATACACAGATAGATAGATAAATTGATAGCTAAATAGAATGATTGATTGATAAACAGACAGACAGAAAGATAAATAGGTAAGAGAAACACAAATAGATAGACAGACACACAGACAGACAGACAGATTACATCACATGCGTTGCATTCCGTTCCATTCAATTCCATTACATCACATCACATTACATTCCAAATGTCTAGGTGTTTATTTCTCCTAGCTGACCTTCACAGAAGGAGCTGATTAAGCTTCTTTCTGAGACAAAGTCTGAATCAGAGTTACAGTGACATATATCCCCATGGACATGATGAAGGGATGGCGTCATTTCGACATTCACGTCCTGAAATACAAAGTATGTCAACAACCTACAGAAAGAACGGGGAGGAAGCGAACAGTGCTGGAATTGAAGAAAAGAACACATTTCAAGATATATTCATGACAGCACTGAAAGACAGGTGAGCACAACACAACCACACACACACACACACACACACACACACACACACACACACACACACCACACAACGCGCGCGCGCGCGCGCGCGCACGCATACATGCACGCACGCACGGACACGCACTCTTTGTTTTTACCTAGGATCTTTATAAGAAATCTTGAGTGGAAGACTTTGAGTTCTTCTTTCAGGCAGTGTTCAAGTGTCTTGTTGAATCAGGTACGGTCACTAACATGTTGCGCAATTGCAATAAGGGCAACCATTAATATTCTACAAACTTCAGAAAAGTGCGGGCTCTGCTTATTTGATATCTGATTTAACAGTAGAGAAATGTTTTTCACTGGGGAAAAATGAATTAGTTTTTACTGCGGAACTTATTGCAATATTAATGCACGCACGCACGGACACGCACTCTTTGTTTTTACCTAGGATCTTTATAAGAAATCTTGAGTGGAAGACTTTGAGTTCTTCTTTCAGGCAGTGTTCAAGTGTCTTGTTGAATCAGGTACGGTCACTAACATGTTGCGCAATTGCAATAAGGGCAACCATTAATATTCTACAAACTTCAGAAAAGTGCGGGCTCTGCTTATTTGATATCTGATTTAACAGTAGAGAAATGTTTTTCACTGGGGAAAAATGAATTAGTTTTATTGCAATATTAATGGCGAAAAAAAATCTTCTAAAATTCCCACGATCTATATTTCAAGTACTTTTTCGTGTTGATTCAAAGTTGTGCTTCAGGCACTGAAATCATTAAAACTGCAGAATAGATCAGAAAGTGTAATTGAAATTACCAGTTTAATTCATGCTCTCTCTGTACAAGGCACGGCAATTACTTTCTGCTGGATACCGTCACACTGTTCGTTTTATTATAACGACAAAGTAGACAGAGCTGCAAAACAAGGTGCAACATGTAGTTCAGTCTCTCAGGATGAATTTTCCACTTTCTGTTCAAGAACAATATAGCATAGTGGAATCATTTGCTTGGAACCATTTCCGGAATTCCTTCAAAACGTCTCACAAAACGCTTATTTACACAGATGTTAGTATTGCAAACTTTTAAAACACACTTCCACATCAGCAGAAAGTTATTGTCCCTTATGTATAGATGGAAAGTCGATGCCTTTACAACAAAATTTAGTAAAAGCGCCTAATGTGTTTCTGGACAGAACATCACAGTTGATCATATTATCTCATGTGCCGCTATCAAACAATGTATACCCATGCTTTCTATATATACTATTAGAAATAATTTCGAATCACTATTATTAACCTATGATTTTTTTTCTTTCTTTATCAAATAGTCCAGTAGGTAAGTACTTAGTTTTTTGTTGTTGTTTTTTTACATTTATTATCTCATAATTATGGGGTTACTCTTAAGAGAGTCAATCATTTACCTACTACTAAATCTACATAATATATACGAAAGGACCATATGCATCCGTCCCCTACCTCTCACTGTTCTCTCCCACATCAAAACCATTTGTAGTTTCCTAGCTTTATCATGGGGTTTTTATTTCTTTGTTTTTGTTGATGTAGTCTTTTTTTGTTTGTTTTGTTTTGTTTTTGTTTGTTTGTTTTTTCGTCTAATATCTCCTAGAGTGGACAGACGTTAAATTTGAAACTAACAACTAACACACACACACACACACACACACACACACACACACACACACATACACACACACACACGCACACACACACACACACACACACACACACACACACACACACCGCGCGCGCGCGCGCGCACGCAATTGCATCTGATCAGCTGGCACAAAAGCTGCATTCACAACCATGCGTTCACCCCCACTATCACACTCGTCCCCGCACTCCTGCCTTTCAACTTTCGCATCAACTTTAACACCAGCATTACAACTGCGGGAGAAACCGACATCAACATTTAATATATTCTCATGAAGATCACTGGTCTTACACAAACTTCCATTCTCACACAGCACATCGACATAGCTACGCTCACACTAAACTCGTTTATTCAAAATCCCCGTGCACAAATTATGCACGGGATGTGTGTTGCACGATTTTTGTAAACTAACACAGTTCACACTTCTATCGTGTGTGACCTCCTGTGGAACAGACACGCTGTCAACGACCAGTGGCAGCTTACATTTGGCGCCTGATAAATTGTGTGAGAGGGATATTTGTATGTTTTCGGGCCGGCCACACCATTATCTGAGTTGAACTAAAGTTGCTGACACACGAGCCTCCCCGCCCGTACGGTTGAGACGAAACGTTTGAACCTGTGCGATCCGACCAGTCAGTGTCGAACGGACGGAGTGCTTCACGAAACGTTTGAACCTGTGCGGTCCGACCTATACGCGAGTTTTAAACCCTTCGAGTTTGATCCCACATGCCGCTTCAAAGGACTGTACAATTGAATACGAAGCTTTTTCTCGAATATTTAGATTCTATAATTTTTTGAGTTGACATTCCAAAGCACATGATGGCCTTGGTACAATTCAATCAAATGTTTGGTCTCCGAATCGGACAGTCTGATCGCCTTGCTGGACGACGCCATTTTTCCGTTGTCATGGGTGTTCGCTCAATGCTGAGCGTTGATTGGTTGGAGGATTCTAGCTGTCCGTTTCGAATAGATCACGGTGTATCTCGAACGGTCGGGTCGAACTGGATGCCGAAGTCCGTTTGAGACGTACGTTTACTATGACAGACGCTCCGTTTGGGGTCGGGTTCGACCGGTAGGTCCGAAGCGTACGGGCGGGGAGGCTCGTGTGTCAGCAACTTAAGTTATCACTGCCACCAGTCCGAACTTTTTCCCATTGATCACGAGGTGATCATATACCATGGAAGCTTTTACATCTTTAGACCTGGCAGACTTTAAATGTGGAGAAAGCTTCTTCCGAATCTCCCTAATCCTGGGAGAGAAATCTTCCCCAATAAAAATTCCAGTTCCTTTTAAGTTCTTTTTAGCACGTAAAATCCTGTCCTTACCTTTGCAAAAAGTGCACCGGGCAATGATAGGAGACTCTGGTTTTGCATTTAGGCGATGGACTCTATCAAACGAACATCATCAGAAAAAAAAAAAGTTTATCAGTCAACATGTCTTTTACCTGGTCCTCACAGTCCTGCCAACTGTCATTCTTCATGCGTGGAATACCATGGATAATAAGATTATTTCTCTTCGACCTACACTCCAGATCATCCACTTTTCTGTCCAAATCTTCCACTGTAGCACAAATGTTATCATTTTCACACTTTAATCGTTCGTTCTTTTTGCTTGAGGTCAGCAATTTCTTGTCTTAGAGCAGACACATCATCCTTCAAAGAGAGTACACATTTTTCAAGTTCGTCATCTCTTCACACATATGGTCAAACTTACTGTTTAGACCGTTCAGGGAGCCCATTACTTCCCTCAGGGAGGCCATCACATCTTTCGTGGTGGGGTCCGACGGAAGCGTAGATGCACCAGGGGGAGCTGCCTGACCGCCAACGCTGCCTCGTCGTGCAGAACCTCCACTGCTGAGGCAGGACTGACGCATGTTGTCCCTCGATCCAGGTCCTGGGTTCAGCTCCACGTCCCTGCAACAACGCAACAAATTCCCGTAGAATAGTAGGGAGAGAGTAGCAATCCAAGGGGGACACTGTCTGTCCGTGTCTTCAAATTAACACTGACACACTCATGGCTGCCTTAAATTGTGCCCGCTTCGACATGGATTGTACATAAACATCCGCGAATGCGCCGCATACCGGTCTGAACCTTAGATTGTCCGAAGGCATGACAGCTGACACATCTTGTCAACAACCAACAGGTGACAGTTCCTCTTCTAGCCCGGACAAAACGACGTAGAAAGGCAGAGTACATTCAACGTGACTTCTCCACTTTGTGTACCTTGATCATCCCTAAACTTTGAAGCTCTTACTGATTTGAAGCTCTGACTGATTTGAAGCTCTGACTGAGTTAACGCGGAGGCAAGAGCCTTGCTGCTTAAGCATTGTCAGACAACAGTCGGTATTGTGAAACAAATACAACAATCTGAACCATCAGTTCAACTGCCAGATTTACCCAAGATGTCCAGTTTGCGTCCTGATGATTTAGTGTATGTTGAGAGTCGTTACGATGCACACAGATGAATCCTTGTCGCCAATGTGACCTTAAACTCCTGACCTCTACGCCAGTAGAATGGGATTGAGAAGCAAAATATTCTACATCTGGCAAAAATGCCGTGCAATTCTTTGGGCTTTTTGGTTAATTCAGCTGCTGGTTGGTTGAATGAGAATTCATTCCAGCAACTGAACACATACCACTGACCTACATTCAGAAGAACCGAACTACAACCAGCACTGAATGGATATTGACACACAAATCAAAACAGAAATTATCATCTAATGGAATGGTAAAAAAAAGAATCAAAATGAAAACTAGAGTATGCATTGGGTCATATCTTCAGTAATCATCTGACGAACGGTGTTGCCCTCGAAACTGAATACCAAAATGAAGTATCACCATACTTTAATTTGAACAAATCATTTAAAAATATATGAACTGACTGACATAAATAGGCATGGTCGCAGGCCTATCATTCTCAGCAAAATACGGCAAAGAAAGAAAACGTCAGTGGTATTACGGAAACTTGTTTTTAAGGTCACAATGCATTCGCGTCACACCACAGGACGTATAATCAGGATTGCTTCCAAACAGCGTTTGTGTATATCGAGCGTTGACTGTCGGAACCAGTATCTCAATTTTTTGTCGATTTTCATTTTTTTAACTGCACTATCTTTACCATGTGATCTTTCACCCAGTAAACTTATTTTGGTCAAGGCATTGATTTTTGATCAGTACCAAAACCCAGTATCTCCAAATGTAGAAGTAGCATTCCCCCTAAAACCCATTAGCTCTACATGTTATGCTCTGCTCAGTTTGTATGTGAGGGTTTGGGGAAAAGTTTGTACAAAAAGTATTTCCTCAGAATGTAATTACAAGAATGTAAAAACAAAATGACAGGGTTCAGGAGAGCGGCAAAGCAGGATCCACGAGTCACCACACACTCACGGACAAACACAAGGAGGCAAGAAAAACAACTAGACAACACTTTATTACATAAGGACAAGCACCAACAAAAATCAATCACACTTTTCCTATCACACTTTTCCAATCACACTCTGTGGGAAAGGGCAATACAGAAGAATGAAAGAAAGACAGGAGGGAAAGTAGAGGGGAGGAAAATGAAAGTCGAGGAAAAAAGTGCCCATAAAGAAATCTTAGTTACCTATACAGATAAAAAAAAAAAAAAACAACAACAACAAACCGCATTCCCAAAGAAAATTAATCCAAAACAACGCCTACCCTTGGGACTCCCCCCACTCTATTTCCACCACTCCTCTATACCCAGCCAATAATGCTACCACCCCACTCAACCCAAAGAAGATCAGAGGAAGGACATTCCCAGCATAAAGGACCTACTACACAACACGTACACACAACCAATATCAGAAATAAATATTTTGAGTTTTCTTAACTCCCAGCACACAGGAGCATGTGTCACATTTTACATAGGTCACTCCCTACTCATTCAGCAGGGATACTCCTCCAATACCAACAGACGAACGGACCAGTAGCTTCAACCTCAACGTTTCTCCCAGCAAAGGTCCTTCAAGGAGTAGCGAACCTTGGTCACAAATCCCGGGAGTCAGGTTACAGTTACTGTCGTTGAACAAGCACACATACAAGGGGCATGGGGAGACAGGCCACACTCTCTCCAGCAACAATCACACCTACAAGGGGCATGGGGAGACAGGCCACACTCTCTCCAGCAACAATCACACATACAAGGGCAAGGGGGAGAACAGGCTACACTCTCTCCAGCAACAATCACACATACAAGGGCAAGGGGAGACAGGCCACACTCTCTCCAGCAACAATCACACATACAAGGGCAAGGGGAGACAGGCCACACTCTCTCCAGCAACAATCACACATACAAGGGCAAGGGGAGACAGGCCACACCTCTCCAGCAACAATCACATACAAGGGGCATGGGGTGACAGGCCACACTCTCTCCAGCAACAATCACACCTACAAGGGCAAGGGGAGACAGGCCACACTCTCGCCAGCAACAATCACAAATACAAGGGGCATGGGGAGAAGGCCACACTCTCTCCGCAACAATCACACCTACAAGGGCAAGTGGAGACAGGCCACACTCTCTCCAGCAACAATCACACATACAAGGGCAAGGGGAGACAGCAGCCCTGATGTGGCCCTTTGCGGTCGGCTGGGCTATAAGCAACATTATCTTATCTTATCTTAAGGGGAGACAGGCCACACTCTCTCTAGCAACAATCACACATACAAGGGCAAGGGGAGACAGGCCACACTCTCTCTAGCAACAATCACACATACAAGGGCAAGGGGAGACAGGCCACACTCTCTCCAGCAACAATCACACATACAAGGGGCATGGGAGACAGGCCACACTCCTCTAGCAACAATCACACATACAATGGCAAGGGGAGACAGGCCACACTCTCCCCAGCAACAATCACACATACAAGGGCAAGGGAGACAGGCCACACTCTCTCCAGCAACAATCACCAGGCACAACAAACACGAAGGGACTCGCCGTGGGAGCGGAGGACGATCCCGGCAGGGATGGCGTCAATGGCCCGGCGCTCCCATGGCAGGAAGGTGCAGAGAAGGTAGAAAACGTAGGAAGGTGGGGAAATGGGCAGGTGACGAAAAGGTGGGATGAAGCACCAGAGGGAAGGTGATGAAACAAACTCTGCAAGCCAATCATGGTCTGGATATAGTTCCAGAATATGGAGCTGTGCTGGGTGTCTTATGTGATTATGCTAGGTTGTATTGTCCTGTGGTTTGTTAGTCAATGTCCTTGGCGGTAACTAATCCCCTCTCTTTCTAAATTATGCTAGGAGAGGTAAGCACTGTCAAACCCCCTCCCTCCGTCTTAACTTGCTCTGTTTTCTCAGGGAAGAACCCTCGTTTGCTATGTGTTGATTGTTCCTTCCTTTTTTTCTTTCTCCTCATAAATTGTACTATTAGCTCCAACCCCCTCCTCAGCTTACAATGTAAGGGACTGCAATCAATAAAAGGAAACAATTAAGGAGCAATGATATCCAAACTCCACCTCTCTAATTCTCTTTTTCACTCAATTCCAGAGGAAGGATTACAGGTTGACACGTCGCTATACACAAAGAAAAACAAATGAGCGAGCATGTGACATCAATATTTGTTTACACAACTCTGAGGTTAACCAGAAATCTCTGAAGGACTGACAGCCTACACCAGTTCCGTAATTCAGCAAAATTCTTGTATCAAAATCACAGCATCTACATTGAACAAAATCCGCTAACTAACTCTCACTAATGATTATCAAAATGTATGCTCATCAGCATAACCATAGGACATATACACATCAAAATTGTGCAATAACATAATCCTACCCTGAATCAAACAATTCAGCATGTAATATTCAACGCCCTCTCATGCACACCTCCCTTCCCCCACCCCCACATTTTTACACAGACGAACAGGAACACAACACAGACAAGGAGCAGGGCGATGGAGAATACTGACGGAGGAACGCGAGCGCCACCCAAGAATTTAGTGGGCTCTGCACGCGCCTGGATGCACGCCGTGCGCTCACGACCAAGACTTGACAAAATAAACACGTAGCTTGGATCTACGGCCCTGTAGCGAGCCCAAATATACTGTACACAAAACAAACCAAAAAAATCAAACAAACAAATTACCATGGGAGAATATTTCGGCTCGCCTACACATTTTACACACATATTGATCTGCGGGGTATTCACGTTACCGATCAAACTGTGCGGTCACGTCTCTCAGTCAAAAAACAACAACAAACAAACAAACAAAAACAACTTTACACTGACTATGGCTTGATACCATGCCGTACTGTGATGGAACCTTGGTCCCCAGAACTCTCAAAATAAATGGACTTACAATTCACAATAACTGGGGTTTTGTAAGAACAACGCGCATTTTATAATGATATGAAACTGTACACGCCCAATCAATTGCTAAGGGCTATGACCAGAACCTCAACTTTCCTGACTTCCGACCACGAAAAATACACATTCTAAACAAACAACAAATCATACGGAACGATACTATACCAGAAGTTTGTGAGCGGGATGGAGAGGGTGGGGTGGGACAAAGTGTCGACCCAGACGAAGGCAGGCAGGCCGGCACCAAAACGCACGTCACAAAGAAGTGACCAGGAACTCTTCAGGATCCCCACCGAAGGGGTTCGCCAGACCAGGAACGGTCTCAAGAAACTTGTCTAGACTGAGGATCGTGGTCCTCTGAAATCCTTTCCCCATCTGTCTCTACGACTCCACAAACCAAACCGAAAACCTCCCGCTGAGCAGTTCAC
>CM031627.1:23807848-23830348 GCA_018398815.1 Conus ventricosus
AGAGAGAGAGAGCAAGAGAGAGAGAGAAGGGGAAGTGAGTGTGTGTGGGGTGTGTGTGTGTGTGTGTGTGTGTGTGTGTGTGTGTGTGTATGTGTGTGTGTGTGTCTGTGTGTGTGTGGTGTGTGGGTGTGTGTGTGTGTGTTGTGTGTGTGTGTGTGTGTTGTGCGTGCGCACATGTATTGTGTGGCGTGTGTGTGTGTGTGTGCGTATGTACATGAACAAGTGTGTGTGTGTGTGCATATGTACATGAACAAGTGTGTGTGTGTGTGTGTGTGTGTGTGTGTGTGTGTGTGTGTGTGTGTGTGTGTGTGTGTGAAAGTGCACCAATGGTGGGCACCTTATCACAGAGAGAGAGAGAGAGGGGAATCTCACACATGATCAAGTATTTAAATACATGTTACAGAAAGAGAGAGAGAGAGGGAGGGGTGAAGATAGACAGACCGACAGACAGTGCATGACAGACAAACCTAGAGACAACAGGAAAATAGGCAATGAGTCAGCTGGACAGATAGTCAAACAGGCACACTCACTCTCATACAAACAGAGAATGAATGGATCCTCAAGCATAGGCCCAAAGATTGTCCCCTACATTTTATACTGTTTGCATAATGCTTTTATTTTTAAGCACTTTTTTCCTCTCCACACTTTCCTTTTGTTCCATTTTACTACCCTTCGCTGGCTGCTTTGGGGGTGCTGTTGGATTCTTTTTGAACCCTTGGTGATGAGAACACCACAGAATTAGGACTTTGGTGTGTCTCTATTTGACACCAAGGCACAGACACAATCAGCCGTGGTCTTCCCTGATGAGTCCGATCCAGCGGACGAAAGGCCTAGGAGCAGGCAATACAAATAGATGTGCCTTCGGAGGGGGAGTACAATGGTTCCCTCAGGCAGCTAGTGAAGGGTTTTCTATATTTATAATATATTCCCCCCATTTTTTTTCATTTTTCATTTTTTTTTTTAATTCAAATCTTTGCCAAGTCATTACTATAATGACTGAAGAATTGTTAACCCTGCACTTGTTTTCTCCCACTATTTAATTGTTCAGCAGTATAATGTTTGGTCAATCAGTGGGAGATTGCATCTCTTAGGAGATCCAAGTAAAGGTTGTTCTGTACAATTCTTAGCCACTTGCAATGCTTGGGTTATTGAACAGCAGAGCTGACCACTCACACTGTTCCATATCTTTTGATCTCCCTTGCATCCTTGAATGGATCCTCAAGCATAGGCCCAAAGATTGTCCCCTACATTTTATACTGTTTGCATAATGCTTTTAGTTTTTAAGCACTTTTTTTCCTCTCCACACTTTCGTTTTGTTCCATTTTACTACCCTTCGCTGGCTGCTTTGGGGGTGCTGTTGGATTCTTTTTTGAACCCTTGGTGATGAGAACACCACAGAATTATGGACTTTGGTGTGTCTCTATTTGACACCAAGAGCACAGACACAATCAGCCGTGTCTCCCTGATGAGTCCGATCCAGCGGACGAAAGGCCTAGGAGCAGGCAATACAAATAGATGTGCCTTCGAGGGGAGTACAATGGTTCCCTCAGGCAGCTAGTGAAGGGTTTCTCATATTTATAATATATTCCCCCCATTTTTTCATTTTTCATTTTTTTTTTTTAATTCAAATCTTTGCCAAGTCATTACTATAATGACTGAAGAATTGTTAACCTGCACTTGTTTTCTCCCACTATTTAATTGTTCAGCAATACAAACAGAGAGAGAGAGAGAGAGAGAGAGAGGAGAGAGAGAGAGAGAGAGAAAGAGAGACCAAGAGAGAGAGAGAGAGAGAGAGAGAGAGAGACAGACAGACAGACAGACAGACAGAGACATACTGCTAGACAGACAAACGGACATGCAGTGAAAATTAAGGAAACGTCACTCTCGTTCTTAGACAGAAAGAGAAAGAAAGAGAGAGGATGAGGCAGTCGGATGGACGGACAGGCAGACAGATAGACAGGCAAACAGATGGACGAGCCCACCGACTGACAGACAAACTGAGAGAGAGAGAGAGAGAGAGAGAGAGAGAGAGAGAGAGAGAGAGAGAGAGGGGGATGATGGAGAGAGAGATGGAAGAGGGGAATTCACAGGCTTCCTAACATACATTTCACAATGGCAGCAGTAGACATTATGCAAGCAAAGAAGTTCTGTAGCAGATAGATTGTTATTTTTGCTGTTGTTGCAAACAGTCCCAATACTTAGTAAACGTGTGTATGTGTGTGTGTGTGTGTGTGTGTGTGTGTGTTTCATTTATTGGTTTATCCCATCCCACTCTCACAAACACACGCTTTCACACACGGTTTCTCTTACGCATATTCGCACTAATGCATGCACACACATGCATGCACACACAAACGTACTCACATTCTCTCCCTTACTAACAAGCACATGCAAGCACTCATACCAGTGCCTGCAACCCCCCCCCCCCCCCCCCCCCACACACACACACACACACACACACTCACACCGACGCGTGTGCATGTGCTCACACACACACACACACACACCACACACACACACACACACACACACACACACACACACACACACATGCGAGCGCGGAATATAGATACAGGTTTTCGCCGTTTAGAACAAAAACATCACACACAAAAACAAACAAAAAAAGTTGAAGCGGTTTTAATTTATGATGTGAAGGTATTAGAAAAGCTTTGGTGAAATTTTTAATACATCAAAAATGGTCTTAATTGTACTATTATTTTCTGGGGAACAAAGGGTGTGTTGGTGTTTCTGCAGTGCCTCTTCAATCTTTGTGAACAGGAGCAAAAGAGTGAGCCTCCACATGCTTAAGTGAAGTTTTCTCATGTCAGAGTAGACTCTGGAGCTCAACTACGGGCCCACGTTCTGCCAAACTATAAACAATCCTGACAGCGACAGCCCAGCACCAGGATACACTGGGTTTTCCCTTGATCAGTTACTTTCTGTTCTTGGTGGAATCTCACCAAAATACACTATCTCCAGATAAGTGGTAGCTTACTTTTTCCAAATCACTGGTGTTTTCTGACAGCCAGAATCCCTGCGTTCAAGATACGGGGTTCTGGCAGTCACTGTGCGTGAAAAGTGCTGCTCATACGAACTGGCAGAACACAGCATGTTGAGGTAATGGGTTTTAGGGGGAAAGCTACTTCTACATTTGGAGACACTGGGTTTTTGTAATGATTATTCCCTACACACACCCACACCATACAAACATGGATAGCCAGGCAACACACGAGCTAGATATTTGGTTTTATTTATATGCTGCCTGAACCATCAAAACATTACATTAGTGTGAACTGGTACAAATCAATACATGTCACTACATTGCACACAGGTCAAGATACCAATACATAGGAAACTTCAACCATCAGACATCAGCGTATCTCACAGATCTCGTTGGTGCCGTCCACAGTGTCCCATAGATACAATCAACAAACTCGGTTCCACAGTACCCAAGCCACAGTCTACAGCACTAAAAGAAAACAAAGAAGAATAACCATGGTCCCCATATGGTAAGCACAGCCCTTCACAAACACAAGTGATGAAGTTGAAGAAACAGGGTCTCCACACAGCAAGCACAATAAATCACGTCGAACTATCAGAAGAAGAACCACAGATTCACAAGGCACAGTAAACAATATTGAATCACCGGCAAACACAAGTTAAGCAAAGTCCCACAGAACACAATAAACTTCGATGTATTATTGATCTAAAACAAAAATCAGCTTCTCTGTGTATTGATATTAAAATGGTCACATCAATAAACTCAGCCCACCGATATACATGTGGTGGTACAATTAGAGCACATAAATATTCTTGCAGGAGTTTTAACAGTCACTCTCCGTGACACAGCATTCACAAAATATTTATAACAAATAAATTTCCTGGTACATGTTTCGCTGGTACCGTCATCAGAAGTATCGCACATACACAGTGAACTTCGACGCACTACTGACTTGAAAGTCAGCCTCCCACATAGTATAACTACGGAGAAAACGACGATTAAAACAAAATTAAAGTAGGCTGGACATGAAAGTCTCGGCCGTTAGTTCTTCTTGCTCTCTTGTCCCGTCGTATGTTATCATTTTCGTCATGTTCCAATGTCATTTCAAGTTGACGTCATAATTTACGTTGACGTCAGAATGCCATGACCAAAAGAAGTTTACAAGGTGAAAGATTACACTGGGAAAGATAGTGTAGTGTAAAAAAATGTAAATCGACAAAATGCGATATATTGCGTTCTGGCAGTCAACCCTGATATGTCTACTGCTGCCATTGTGAAATGTATGTTAGGAAGCCTGTGAATTCCCCTTTTCTATCCTCTCTGCTCCATCCCCTCCCTCCCTCTCTCTCTCTCTCTCTCTCTCTCCTCTCTCTCTCTCTCTCTCTCTCTCTCTCTCACACACACACACACACACACACACACACACACACACACACACACACAACACACACACACACACACATACAGTTTGTCAGACAGACGGTCCGTCCGTCTATCTGTTCGCCTACCTGTCTGTCTATCCATCTGTCCTGACCGCCTCTTCCTCTCTCTTTCTTTCTTTTCTCTGTCTCAGCACAAGAGTGACGTTTCTTTAATTTTCACTACATGTCCGCCTGTCAATTGGTATGTCTCTCTCTCTCTCCTCTCTCTCTCTCTCTCTCTCTCTCTCTGATAAGTCCCACCATTTGTGCATGAACACACACAACACACACACCACACACACACACACACACACACACACACACACACATATGAGCGTGGCAACACACACACACACACACACACACACACACACACACACACACACAAAACACACACACACACACACACACACACACACACACACACACACACACACACACGCGCGCGCGCGCGCGCACGCACACACACAGAGATTAGTATGCAAATGCCTCTCTCTCTCTCTCTCTCTCTCTCTCTCTCTCTCTCTCTCTCTCTTTGTGCATTCCCACCCTTTTCTCCTTCCCTCGTTTAGTGTGTGTGTGTGTGTGATTCATGAAGCTATGTACTTAAAAAGAGACGCCGAGGTGTCGGCTATTCTCTGTTCCATGGCCTTAAACTGGCGCAAGTCCTTGTTGGTGATAACGGTTTCAACGCGAGCGGGCACGGTCGGCGGCTTTGAAGAGGTCGAAGTGAGGTGGAGAGGAATGCCGAAGGGCTGCTTGTTTAATGTCGCCCGCCGTCATCGCATTGTGGACACGGCACCCCCAATCCCCATGCAATCACCCACCCGCCCAAGGCACCAGCTTATCCTGTTTCCAATGCTACACACTCGTTTTTCTACCAATGCATTTCTGACTACCACCCTATCTCTCTCTCTCTCTCTCTCTCTCTCTCTCTCTCTCTCTTGTGATAAAGTGCTCACCATTGCACGCACACACACACACACACACACACACACACACACACAGATGAAGCTGCAGCTGATCCCAAAACCACCCCCAACCCATTACATCCACCCTTATCTCCCTCCCATCCCTTGCCTCCTATCTCCCCCAAAACCGTTATTGCCGTTAGTGAACGGGCATTGAAGTCACCGATGACAGCGAACACAAAGACGTAGACCGGGTGGACACCCGTTTTCCTCCTTCCACACCCATCTCCCTCTTTCCTCCCGCAATCCACCTTTATCTCCCACCACACCCATACCTCCTCCCACCCTCCCCCGTTGCCCTCTTAAAAAGAGGTGTTAGGCTTCTTTGAATCACCATCAACGCTGGAAGTCCTCCATTTTGTGATTTAATAAACGGGAACAGCTGTGCTCGTGCGCACATACCCAACCACTCACATGCATGCACCCATGCATGCATGCACACATGCACTATGCAATCAAAGCAACCATTTTTTTTTTTCTTTCTTTTTTTAGACACATAGGCATTAAAAGCAGCCAACATCCTTTTCTAATTTAGAAATGGTTGAGGACAGCCATTCACACACTCACTCATTCAAGAGAAAGGAATCATAAGAATGCTGAAGATGTAACACAATTCGCAAGTAAAGACAAACACAGATATAATCAGAGAGATAACTGACGATAATGAAATAAAGCCCAGAAAGGAAGGAAGAACTGGGCGCTCGTATCTCCAGAAACTGTACAAAATGAGATACCCTGTTATGCTGGAGATGGGGAAGACATTAGACACAAACAGTCATACAACAAAACAACACAACACAACTCAATTGCTCAAAAGGAAAGTATGTTAACGTGACCTATCCTTAATAATTGGAGCAAATACAGGGGCACAGAAATAAATCCTACCACTAAGACAATTTTGAATTTAATAGCCAAAAGAAAGTTTGAACTATGGGGTCACCAAACGTTATGATACAGAGTCACCAGATGTTACAAGACAGGGACACCACATCTTACAAGACAGGGTTACCAGATGTTATGGATGGTGCGCGGTGCATGTTTTGCTGTCTGACTCTCACCTGAAAATGTTTGGATGCGTGTACGACTTTTCCCACTCCACATGAACATAAATAGCCAGGTAACAAGTTAAGTTTCTACTCTTTTTTTTTTCTTTTTGCTGTCTGAACCAACAAATCAAAAACAAGTGCTGAAAACATAATAAAGTCAATTAGATATATTAGTTACTTTGCGCCACAACTAAAGGACGCGCAACTATAGTAGGTACTACACAGTCACAACAACATATTTCTTCTCACACAGCAGGCCAGGCTGTCACTCACAGCAGTGTCATCTCGGAGAGTCTCTGCACTTGGCCGCGTCCGGCCCAAATCACACAGTCTTCACACAGACCAGGAGTTACTCATGGAAGCAGTTCATGGAGTCCTTCAGGAACTCCCACCACAGAACGCGAGTCGACACGACGGTAAACGAAACTGCTCATGGAGGCAGGTTCGTGGAGTCCTTCCAGGGACTCCCACACAGCAGAAGAATCACAAGTCGTCGTCTCAACGAACTCTGAAGCCCTTTCACACTCTAGCTCGTTGCTGACCTCACGAACATGCCCTAATCGCCCCCCACCCCCACCCCCCACGGGGCAGAGATCGTGGCTGGGTTTGTGCTGCACCCCACACTGGTCAGCAGTGGACACTCGACATCTACTGACCCTCGGTCAGCCTCTCAATACCATGGCAGGGTAGAGACCGTGGCTGGGCACAGGCTGCACCCCACACCTGGATGACAGTCACTTTCAGGTCGAACACGGGACTTCACCAACACATGGGGCAACTGATGGCTACCTTTACTATCTAGCCTACTTCTAACACACTTATTGTTCTTGTTTGTAACTAATAGTCACTCTTCACATACTACATTTTACTGGAACTTGGGACAAAATACTCGCAACAGAATCTACAAAGTTCTGATACAGTGGGTTCATTACAATGGAAAATTTTCTTGGATTAACACCACGATTGTTTACATTGAAGGAAAGGATTTCCACGTGGAACCCTTTTCAAAGTACCTAGAATACATTACATATAAAGGAATGCATTCCGTGTGCCCGATTTTATCAAGAAAAAATGCTTTTATCGTATCTCATCATCACTAGACATGCCCAGTTACATTTCAAGGAACCCTTTCTGTCTGTCCCTTTCTATCAACAAAAGAATGCTCATCATCATTACTAGATGTGTCTAACTGCATATCAAGGAACGATTTCCATTCGTTCCTTTTTATCTTTCCACAACAAAAATCAGAATGCATTTTCCCGATAATTTACGCACAATAATTTTCATTGCTCACTTCCAAAGCTCACCAATACACATCATTATGATACTTTAGGGGAAAGATAAACACCCTTTTTCCCCCAATAATACAGTGAGTTAACTTGCTTACCTTTTTTCGATCACCTATCAGTATCATATTGTTCTTCTTTTCTACACACTCCATTCTCCTCATCCTCCTCTCAACTCACATATTCAATAACTACAACTTCCTACTGTCACCCTATGTCTCGTCAAATGATAAGATATATCAAGGAAACAATAAAATATTTAGACCTTTACCAGGAGTTGTAAAGTTTCCAATCACCAGTGGAAAAACAACTTCGTTAATTCAAACCCTAACTTCAATTCAATTATGAACACATACCCAACTGCCAACGAGGACACACCTCCAGTCTCCCTTCAGCTCTCTGGTTAAATTGCTTGGCTGGTACCTCTGCGGAGACTGAAGGGAAATCTTTGCTCACCTGACTTACACAAAACTGAGGTGAGTAGCAATCAGGTAAACAGGCCAACTGGTTTTACAGGTTTCCCTGTTCCGGCCAAATGTGTCCCCCAAAATTTGGGACCAGACGAAATACGGTCCGTGACAATTCTGTTGTGATAGTTTGTTTGCCACCATGTGGTAAAAGCGATAACCATGTGGTTAGGATTCTTTGTTAACAATATGACCACCATTTTTGTGTCAATCGGACTTTTGCCAGAGTGCAATTCTATCTGTTAAGATGGTAATTGAATGATTAACTTTGATCAGAAACACACACACACACACACACACACACACACACACACACACACACACACACACACACACACACACACACACACTAAAAACTTTACTTCATCTCTCCATAGCTCTTGTTAGATCAAAACTTACTTATGGTCAAGAAGTATATTTTAGTGCTCCAAAATGTCTTCTGAAAAAGTTACAAAGTTTGGATTGCAAAGCATTAACGCTCTTGGTATCCCTGTTCATGCCTCAAATGCAAAAACATATAGAGAAGCTGGAATTTTGCCCCTTGATGATTATCGTGAACTAGCAGCATCAAATTTTTCATAAAATCAAGTGTTAATGATAATTACATTCAAGAAGACTTAAAACTTAGATCGAACACTGACTTTCCAAAAAGGGCAATTATGATTACATCGCAAGAAACTATAGGTACATATACTTCTGATTTGATTGAATGTTCAAAAATTCATATCAAAGATGTGGCTAAAAATCCATCTTCTTCATTTATTCCATCATGGGAAATACCAAAACCTTTTCTTGATATTGGTTACATTGACATCAAAAAAGGGGAAAATATCAATATCATTGCTAATTTAGCAAAATCACATGTATACGAAAAATATCAAAATCATCTTCAGGTGTTTACTGATGGTTCTGTTTTTGATGATGGAAATGTTGGTGCAGCATTTGTTATTCCTTCGCTTAAAACTCAAAGATCGTTCTTTCTGGGTAGTTATCTATCTATATTCACAGCTGAATTAGTAGCTATTATGCTAGCAATGGAATTTCTAACAGATCTCCCCAGTAATATTGTTCAGATAGTTTTTTTTGTAGATTCAAAATCAGTCTTACTTGCCCTTGATTCATCAAGTATATTGACACGACCCGACCTTGTGTTTGAAATTAAATATCTTTTCTACTGGCTGGCGTCTAAAGGCACTATTATAGAATTTTGCTGGATTCCTTCGCATATTGGTATACTTGGGAATGAATTGGCTGATAGGGCTGCAAAAAATGGTGCTAAAAAAGCAGGGTCATCGTCCGAGCTGAAAATAAAACCATCAGTCGTAGAATGTTATCGTATCCTTGAATCAACTGCACGGAAGAGAGCTCAAATAAATGTTGATATTTCATCCAAACAGTGGGAAGCTTTTCTAATAGACCTTGTTCTAAGAAAAATGTCTGATCATCCAGTTTATTATTCCAGACAAATATATTCCCTTGTGATTCGATTAAAGCTAAACGCTTTAAAAACAAAGTTTAGTAAAAATGCTAATTGTATTTGTGGTAAAGAAATAACATTGAGCCATATTTTATTTAATTGTCGCAAGTTATCTTCTTTCTTACCAACATCATTAAGGTCTAATAATTTTTCTGAAAAAAACTTGCAAGATATACTTTCGGACTACCTTTTGCTGATCGAAATTGCTGAACACTTATTTCATAGTCCGATTGGGGTTTTTCTTTAAACTGTTTTGTGTTAGTTCATAGTGCGTTATATAATGATGGCCTGCATTTTACTCCTTCACTCGTAAGTTTAGATAGTGAAGGATTCTTGTTTTATTGTTATATTATGTTAGATCTATATCTTCTGTTAATTTTACCCATTAATTGTTGTATTAAGCTACCTGGGGGGGGGGGGGTGTTTTTTTTTGTGTGTTTTTTTTTGTCTTTTTTGTTTGTTTTTTGTTTAGATACATATACAGATATATACACGTATACACTCACATACAAAGGCCTACATACACACTTATATAACATATAGGCTTATTCACTCAATCATTCACTCCTTCAGTCATTCTCTTCATTCATTCACGTCTAATATCACTCAAAGTGAACAGACGTTAAACAGAAGAACGAACGAACACACACACACACACACACACACACACACACACACACACACACACACACACACACACACACACACCAAAATAAAACAAAACCAGTGTGCCTGTACTAGGTGAAAACGGCCAAGTTGATTTATAAACACTGACGATTGTTGGAATGCCTTGTAGTGTATGACTGTAAGTCTACACCACATGTGTGCTTGGGCTAAGTGTATTCCAAATTAAAGTAATTTAATTCCTAAGAAAACATTGAAGAGTTGTTTGACTTAAATTGATTAACATTGCATTACTGTCTCCTACCCTTTTGTAAGCTCCATTCAACCCCTAAACAAAAGTGGAGATTGACAATTATAGTAAAGCCATTATACCCATCAAAGCCTTTGTTAGCTGAGTTCTTCTGAAAGGTAGAAGGCAAATGTGTAAACTCGACAAGCCAAACTCTCAGCTACTTAACGACAGGCCAGATTCTCTTTATCGAAGACCTGGGACTGTGGCTAAACTACAGGCCGTGGCTACGCTACATACTCTGGGCACAACAGGTTGTGAAGACACACCCCAGCCCAGCACTACAGCAACAGGTCTACACAGCAGGATTTGTCAACAGCTACAAGAGAGAGATCAACTACCCTCTCCAATATCAGCTAAGTCTGATGCTCCAAGCGGACTTCAGTTCGACTCAACTCATTCAGAACCTTCTCTCACTTGATGATAAAACACTGAGAACCAAACCTGAGCCTAAAGAAGAGACCAATCTATTGTAAACTAATTGTAACTACTTACCAGTGTGTAAGCAAGTAAAGTTGATGTGTCAGTTCTTTGTTGCTCATTCAGTGTTGAATGTTTGAACTTCTCTCTTTCTGTCTCTCAGAACTGCAAGTTTTTGGGTTTTTTCTTTTAATACAAGCCTAAGAAAACTGATCTCAGAGCCGCTATTGAGTATTTTAACAGCCCCAAGAAGAAAAATACATTCTTTTCGATGACTAGTACCAGAACGTTGATCCTTCTACCACTACTTAGTGAGAGGGTGGCGGTGAAATTTACACATCATTCTCATACAGAAAACATTCAGAGTCCTTCCCATGGAGGACCCACCAACCCACTTCAAAGTCTCGTCACAGTATGTGCTGGCAAGAAACATGAGTAATGCTTTTACGTTCATGGAATCACCCGTGCAGACAGCACAATTATTTGTTCATTACCACCAAAACACACACTCGCGCGCACAGAGAGAGAGAGAGAGAGAGAGAGAGAGAGAGAGAGAGAGAGAGAGAGAGAGAGGAGAGAGAGAGAGAGAGAGAAAGGGGGGAGAAGACGAAGACGAAGAAGAAGAAGAAGAAGAAGAAGAAGAAGAAGAAGAAGAAGAAAGAAGAAGAAGAAGTATTAGTAGAAGAAGAAATAACAAGAACAAGAAAAACAAGAATACGAAGATACCCGCCCTTGATGCTGAATATAAACTAATGTTCAAGGACCCCATGAGTCCTCTAGCATGTGCACATTAGCTTCCAGCCATTTCAGTAATTTTGCTTCTCTGGTTTTTCTCCGTTTTTCTGCCCACGTATTAAATGTGTATAAGAAAGGATTAATAGCAGAGTTTAAAGGAAGTACAAATATAGCTAGAGCAACACTGACTTCCCCAGGGATTGAAATATCACGCGATGACAGCATTCCACACAGTCCAATGGGAAACCAGCACATGAAATCTGTCACAGCAATACTAATCAGCCGCCGGGCTATTGTTATATCCTGTGACAACTTAGTAGTGTTTGTTTTCAAAGCATTGCTTTGTATTGACCAAAAGATGATGGCCTGACCAGAAGAAATGAGCAGGAATAAAGTGAAATTAAAGATGATTAATACACCGACAGAATAGAACCTTCCTTTGAACTCCTGCCCTGTAACAGGGAGTGGAATGCAAACACCTGTCTGACTGTAAAACTCCCAGTGTTTTGTCAGTGGAAACAAAGGGAAAACAGCTAAAAGCAATCCAACCATCCAACTCAATAGACAAGCCACTGAAGCCAGTGTTCTGTCAAATCGTAGACTGCTGAACGGAAAACTAACAGCAATAAAACGATCCAGTGTAATAAGGCAAATGATGAGAGCTGACACTTCACTGGACAGGAGAGACAAAAAGCCAGCCACATGACAGGTCACACTGTGTTTCCACGTGTCATCATAATGGAGATATTGACCTCTGAACGTCTCATCAGCAGCTCCAATAATGGTAACATAGAGTCCCATCAAGAAGTCAGCCATGGTAAGGTTGATGACAAACGCATTGAATCCACTTATAGAGCTTGTGTTTCTTCCAAACAGTCTTCTACAAAAGCAGAGTATGTTACCTGACAGAGACACACAACTTATGAGCCACAGAAAAACACGATACGTCCATGATTGCAGTAAATCTTGACACGATGAAACATCGTCCTTTGGAGCAAAGCAAAATCCGTTCTCAAAGTTATGCGGAAGAACCTCATTACAACAAAGTTTGTAGTTTCCCGTCCACATAGAAAAGGAATGCCAGAGATATGTGAAAATGTCAGGTTGAAACTCTTTCACTGGGCTGCCCTCCATGTACAGTTCAGTCAACTGAGGCATGGGGGGAAAACTGCTGAGGAAAGTGTGAATGGACGTAAAACTCAGATTCAGTTTCTCTATGCTATGGAAAGACGACAAGACTTGGAGATCAAACACTGTCAGCGTGGTCTGTGACAGGTCTATGGTGGTCAGTCTGTTCTGCTCGACAGTGGATGGATGGTCCAGGAAGAGAGAGATCAGAGGGTTTTTAGACAGGGACAGTATTTCTAGATTTTTCAGATCAAGGAAAGGTGCCAAGCTGACTTGTGTCAGTCTGTTTTGACTGAGGTCAAGGTATTTCAAATTCGGAAATGTCATGTTGGGGATGTGGGCAATAGAACACCGGGAAAAGAGGACGTGAATGAGATATATATTGTTGCTGACATCAGACAGTGTCATGCCAGAACCTGTGGCATCCAGGTAACGGAGCCGAGGAAGAGTGCTGCAAGGAATGGCTGACCACACTGAAATGTGTAGCCTTGACATCGACAGTTTAACGGACAACTCATTTCACACAGTAATTCATCGTCATGCAATGGACAGTGAGACCATCCATCACATAAATGATCACTGTGCAAACATAATCTGGATGTTCTGCATCGAAACAGTCCTGGACATGTCATGTCCTCACACCCGTTTTCATCCTGGTGGTCAATACAGTCATACATTTCATTACACCGTGTGTAGACAGGCAGACAGTCATTGAACTCACCAGGACAACGATAGTGAGTAGCTGGACAAGAGTCGTTCGATCGCATTGGAATTGCGTCGAAGTGTGAATTAGAAATGAAATTGATAAGAGTAGGGGACGACCGATGTGGTCCAATAGCTTCCAACCTTTGCAGTGTTTCGAATTTGCAATCTTCGTCTGATTCATCCCAACAGTCAAACAGTTGGTTGCACACTCTGGCATATGGCACACACTGACCACTGGAACACGTAAATGTGTTCACACATGGATGATGATCACAGAAAGATTCATCAGTGTTATCTTGACATTCTGATACAAAGTTACACACCAGGGTGTATGATAACTTGAGACGTTGATCACTGCAGGTGAATAAAGGAATTAAGTGACGTGGTGATCTGCGGAATCGGCGTTTCTATTCACGTCTGAGACGTGGTGAAGAAAACTGCAGGATGTATCAGCTTGACAAAATTCTGTGTACAAATTATGGTCACACAGGAAAAACGTGTATGTCATGTGGCCCTCATGGCATATTGCCATAGAGTGTTGCCTCACTGAAGTGCCAGTCAGTGAAATTATCTTTGAAGGATACGACCTCTCGTTACATTTGCTTTTATTGAATGTAGACTTACACATTGTCCTTACATTTTTTTGGAGTGGAGGCACTACCATTCTACAATACGATGGATAACATGACACCATGAAATGAGGTTTCATGGTATGATAAAGCACTGTTTTGTCTTCACTAATCATAGTTTGCCGATACATCGAGCGCAGTGGCGTTCTAGAGATGGATATGTTCACGGAATAGAATGCTACGTCTTTGCATGTTCTTGTTCTTTGAAACCCATGATTCCGGTCATGCATGCAGGTAGGAGAGGTCAGTGTACCTCCAAGGAAACGCAGTGGTCAGTGGTCGTTTCGTTGAGGTCCGTTTCACAACTGTCATTGACAAATTTACATATGGTCTTATAAAACGTTAATCGGCCTCTGCATGATATGTCCATTGTGCGAACTTGGTCAAGACTGACGGTACACGACTCTGTTTCTTAAATAAATGTTGAGATGTTTGCCTCACTATTCAAACCGCCCAAACATTAAAAAAAAAATGAATGAAATAGTTTTACATTGAATAAATTGTTCCTGACTGGTTTACTACTTTTAGGTATATGTATTAACACGTTTTTAAAACATTCTTGTCAAACTCTGTCAGAAGTGAAACGAATGTGAATACGACAGTGATTATTTCCCTTCACTCATTTTAAGACAGACGTTTTAAATATGTTCTGAAGACGTTCACATTTACGTTTTTTTCCATGTCTATTGAATCGTCTTTTTATTCAAATTAAACAAACATTTGTATTATAATTTTCACTTTACAAGTAATAAATTGTGTTGAAAATTAATCACAAAACGATGTTGCTGAACAGAGTGCGCTCTCCATGTTACAATCATCAAAGGGAATATCGAGAGAAGTAATAAAGTTAACCTGGTTGACAGCTTTATTCCAGAAAAAAAGTAATGATGCAGTTATAGATAATTCTATCACTAGAGTCTGAGTAGGATGTAAAACTGCTTATCAAAATAATAGCTTTTTACTCAGGGACGAAACTTTCCACTGCTAAAGCATATTACTATATTGCACCACAGTTTCACAGAGAAGGTCAGCTTTCTAATCACGTTTGAGGCTGATTTCGTTTCTGTTTTTTATCACAGTCTGAGATCGTTATCAAGTGTAAATAAGTAATTTATCATTTTACACTTATCATGTGCGCCTGTCACAGCTTCCTCAGTAATGTCATTCATTTTCATGAAATATACTAGATTGTGGTTTGTCACATGTGTTACGGATGGTGTGCGGTGCGTGTTTTGCTGTCCGACTCTCAAATGAAGAAGTGTGGATATGTATACGATTTTTCACTACACACACTCACACCACACGAACATAGATAGCAATACAACAAGTTAAGTTTCTACTTCTTTTTTCTTTTTGCTGCCTGAACCATCGAATCAAAAACAAGTGTATGATACATAATAAGGACAATCAGGTATATCAATTAGTTTACGCCACAGCCAAAGGGCGTGCATTAACACTAGGTACCACACAGTCACAGCAACACATTTGTTTTTCACACAACAGGCCAGGCCGGCACCCACAGCAGTGTCATCACGGACAGTCTATGCACTTGGCCCCGTCTGGCCCGAATCAAACAGTCTTCATACAGACCAGGAGTCACTCATGAAAGGAGTTTGTGGAGTGCTTCCAGGAACTCCCACAGACCAGGATACACGTCGACACGACGAGAAACAAAACCGCTCATGGAGTAAGGTTCGTCGAGTCCTTCCGGGGACTCTGAGACGCAGAAGAAGCACAAGTCATTGTCCCAATGAGCTCTGTTACGGATGGGTGCTTGGTGCGTGTGTCTGTATGTCCGAATCTCCCAGAAATATGGAGCTTTCGAGCTTTCCTATCACGCACACCCACTCAACCGCACATAGAAAGCCAGGCACCACAACCGCGATTCTTTTTTATTTTCTTCTATGCTGCCTGGGCCATCACTCACGACACATTATCAACAATAAACATAAACGCATATGGAGTACACCCCAACTATGGGTGTACAATACTAGTATAAATACGGGTATCAGTATGGTTTTACGGCGCGCACGCCAACAGTCTGCCACAGGCACTGTCCACAAGAAGCACACCCCAACTACGGGTGCACAATACTAATATAAATATGGATAGACGCAGCTGCAAAAAAAAGTCGATGCGATGACAATGCGGCTGTCGGTGAGGGCAGGGACCGACGACGGTAATGACGCAGCGACGTCTCTGTCTTCCAAGGAAGCAACGACTCCCTGCATAAAAAAAGAAGGAATCACACAGTGGGTCACACTGAAGTGGCTCGCTGCTACTTCTAAGGCACCAGCCTCCACTTCCCAGAGCTCTGTGACTAAACAACACAAGGCTCTCACAATGCGCTCACAGTGCACACGGTCGACGACACGAACGCAAGAACAACGCTGACGCTGCAGAACGCTGTCAAAACAGGCGGTGGTTCTGTCTCGGCAGGACCAGCGCAGAGCACAGCTGGCACACAAGACGTAGGTACTCGAACCCAAGGCGACGTCATCTCACTCACAGAAGAGGCGCTGGCACTGTTGGGTTGTCGGGTCATTACTGGTAGGCACCAGTCTCTCGCACACCCGGTACGGTGGAGAATGGGACACCAAACAGGCCCCGGACCTGACGTAGCAACAACCAGTTCCAACCACACCAGGAACGAACAACCTGGGGAACTGGCTGTCACAACAACTGCACTGAGTCCCTCGTCGGCTGGACTGGGTAGTTGAACCAGCCGGAATTTCTTCAGAGACTGGTTGGCTACCCGTGTTCACCCGACTTATACAGTGTACAGAGGTGAACACCAGTTAACCAGCTTAACCAACTGGGCTTTTTTTTTAGCGGAGTTATTGTAAAAAAAATGTGATCGGACCACCAAAAGAAAAAAGGTCCATCACAATATTCCCCCTCCTTAAAAAAAAAGAAAAAAAGACTGAATTGTTTTTACAAAGAGGAAGTATACCGACATTCATAACCAAAATGATAGAAAGACATACGAAAAGGCAGCAAACTGGAATACAGACGAACAAAGTCATGTCTAGGGGATGAACTGGTCCTCACAGGAACGTGAAAGAAGGTCAGCAAACACATTTGATGATCCTGGAACCGGCCTGACATCAAATGATAATTCCTGCAGTGACAGAGCCTAACGCATAATACTTGAATTTTTTTTTAATTCGACGTGCGTAGATACGTCAATGGGCGATGGTCTGTCTGCAGAATGAACTGGACTCCCCAAAGGAATCGCACAAACTTTTGTACAGCCCAGGCTATGGCCAGACATTCTCGTTCAATTGTACTGTACACTCTCTCACGGTCTAGCAGTTTACGACTAGCAAACACAACTGGGTGGAGAACGTCATCATGTTCCTGAATCAGAACAACACCTTGTCCTACAGAATTGGCATCAGTTCTACGAGCAAAGACATTACCTAACCTAGGTAAGAGTAGAACGGGTGCAGAGGACATAATACTTTGAATCTTGTGTAATGCTACAGCGCACTGAGGGTTCCAAGAAATCGATCGTCCAACACGACTAGTGTCCTTAATCAGATCCGAGAGTGGAGTACTGACAGTAGAAAAGCAAGGAACATATCTTCTATAAAAGCTGAGTAAGCCTAATAGAGACCTGACCTGCTTCCTGGTAGTGGGGATGGAAATCGTCAAGATTTTGTCAACCTTTTCCTCGACAGGGCGCATGGTACCACCTCCGACCGTGTGACCTAAGAATTCCAGTGATTGGAATCCTGCCACGACTTTCGAGGGACGGTCTGTGAGGTTGAAAAACCTTAGACAGGAAAGAACACCTTGCACATGGCGGAGATGTGCATCCCAAGACACACTATGTATGTCATCGAAAAAATCGACAGCAGAGAACTGGTCCAAATTGAGCATACGCATCATGAATGCAAAAACAGCAAGTGCCGACACAAGACCAAACGGCATCCGGATGAATTTAAAAAGGCCCAGATGTGTTGTAAAAGCTGTCTTGGGTTTATCTTCAGGTTTACAACTATCTGCCAGTATGCCTTAGCTAGGTCAATTTTCGTGAAAAAACTTGTGCATCTGCTAATTTGGCGAACAGACCTTCTACATCGGGGAAAGGTTCGGCATCAAAGACAGTGACTGTCTAGTGATCGAGAATCGATACAAAAACGGCATGTACCATCCTTTTTTTCTCACCAAGACAACTGGAGAAGCGTAGGGACTATTGGAAGGCTCGATGATACCTAAATCCAACATAATTCGAACTTCTCTATCCACGACTTCTCTGGCAGAAAAAGGAATATCATAGGACTTCTCCCTAACTGGTACATCCGTCGTCAGTGGAATTTCTAGGAGCAAATTTCCTGAGAAAGATCCTGGTTGGGGAGTGAGAATGTCCGGACAATTTTCGAAGATCGACCACAGCTACCGAGCATTGCTGTCTGAGAGAGTAGTATCACACAGAAATGACCGAATATCCTCGTCTGGCATGGAAGATGCCATTGGAACAGACAAAGCATGGATAGGCAGTGCATCGTCAGAATCATGAACCACACCAACTGTACAAGCAACAACAGAAGCCTGCGAATCTGTAGAGGTTTCGACATTGGGGACAATTTCTGAGAAACTTTTCAAAGGAATTTCCTTACGCTCAGAAGTGAGGGGTTCTATGTCCGACAATGGAGCCAAATTGCCTTGTGAAATGACAGTGGACACAACACGAGACATTGATACAGCAGCACCAAGTTTCTTAACCTCTCCAGAACTTAATTGAAAATGAAATGAGGCAGGGAACAGTAAACAATAAAAAGTAAACAAGTAGGGTAACTCTTGCTCCCATACGGAAACCCTAACACAGAGTAACTTTTATTCAAGACTGGCACTTTAAACTTGAATAAAGTCAGACAAATACAAAGACGAACAATTTAATAGTGGGGAAAAAAACAAAACAAACAAACAAAAAAAAACAACAAAAAAAACAAGCGCAGGCCAACTCACCTGTCTTCATAGTAAGGACTTGGCAAAGATTTGGACTAAATGGGAGGGGGGGGGGGGGAGGTTGAAGATGGAGAAACTGGGAACATGAAATTAAGAACATATAGATGTGAAGACTCTTCACTAGCTGCATGAGGGAACCATCGTAATCCCTTTCGAAGGCACAACTATAATTGTGTATTGCCTGCTCCGAGGCCTTTTGTTCGCTGGATCGGAACTCATCAGGGAGACACGGCTGGTTGTGTCTGTGCTCCTGGCATCAAACAGAGACACACCACAGTCCATGATACCGTGGTGTTCTCACCACCAAGGGTTAAAAAAAAATCCAACAGCACCCCCAAAGCAGCCAGCGAAGGGTAGTAAATAAAACCAAACGAAAGCGTGGGGAGGAAAAAAGTTGCTGAAAAAACTAAAGACATTATGCAAGCAGTATAAAATGTAGGGAACAATCTTTGAGCCTACGCTTGAGGATCCACCCAAGGATGCAAGGGAGATCAAAAGACAAACAAAAAGACGGACAGAAACAAATACAAATAACCTCAATCTAATCGAAACGAAATTGAAAATGAAATGCGGCAGGGAACAGTAAACAATAAACAGTAAACAAGTAGGGTAACTCTTGCTCCCATAAGGAAACCTAACACAGAGTAACTTTTATTCAAGACTGGCCGGCTGGACTGGGTTGTTGAACTAGACAGAATTTCTTCAGAGACTTGTTGGTTACCCGCACTCACCCGACTTATACGGTGTACAGGTGAACACCAGTTAACCAGCTTAACCACCTGGATTTCTAGCAGTGTTATTGTAAAAACTGTGATCAGACCAAAAATAAAACCCAAAAAAGCAAACGGTCCGTCACACGCTCTGAAGCCTTTTCTCACTCCTGCTTGTTGCTGACCACACGTACAGGATCTCGACACCCCAACGGAGTGGAGACGGTGGCTGGACCCGTGTTGAACCCTACACCAGCTTGGCAGTGCCCACACGATGTCTATTGATCCTCGTTTAGCCTCTCAATACCCCAACAGGGTAGATACAGTGGCTGCGCAAAGGCTGCACCGCACACCTAGATGGAAGTCAGTTCCAGGTCAGACACAGGGCTTCACTGACACCTGGAGGAACTGACTACCAGTGAAGATCTGCATACAGTCTCCCTTCGGCTCTCTGAAACTGTTGCTCGGCCCGTAGCTCTGCGGAGACTCAAGGGAAATCTTTGCTCATCTGACTTGCACAAAACGCAGATGAGTAGCTGTCAAGTGTGTCATTCTGTTATCCTGTTATCCTGTAAACAGGCCAACCGGTTTTACAGGTTTACCTGTTCCAGAAAAACGTGTCCCCCAAATTTGGGACAAGACAAAATACGGTCCGTTACAATTCTCCGCCTCCTCAAAAAAAAAAAAAAAAAAAAAAAAAAAAGACCGATTTTTTTTCTTTTTTTTGAGAAGTAAACAAACAGTAGCATACAACAGTCTAGAAATCACACATCAAAACAGCATAAGAAAACTACAGTACACACAAAGAAAGTCACTTCTTAAGGGAGCAACTGATTTTCACATGATCTTGAGAAAAGATCAGCTAAAACATTCGATTAGCCTAGAACTGGTTGTACTTTGAAGGAGAACTGCAACAACAACGCCCATCACATAATTCTGGAATTCTTGAAGTTTGACGTTCGAAGGTACGTCAAGGGGCGATGATCCATCTGCAGAATAAACCTATCTCCCCGAAGGAATCTAACACAAACTTCTGAACAGCCCAGACAATGGCTAAACACTCGCGCTCAATAGTACTGTACACCTTCTCATGATAAAGCAACTTTCGGCTAGTGAACACGACTGGGTGAAGAACATCATCACTCTCCAGAAGCAACACAGCACCCAAACCAACAGCCTCGTACTGGAATGATTCCACCAATTCCTCAAATCCTTGCCATACAAGTCCCTTTTTGGTGAACACTGTTTAACGTTTCCCTCCTTTAGAGGAATTTCTACTGACGGTGCCAAATCTGAAGAGGAAGTTGCCTCTGCTGTATTTTGTAGAGTAGATCCACCTCAGAGATGTACCAAACACATTCCCACCGATTGCTCCATCTACACTTCTCAGCTGACAGCCTTGATCCTGGCTCTTAAAATGGTCAGTAAATCCAAACATTTTATCAGACCTCTCTCTGCTTTGGAGGCCATTGCCAGCAGTAATCGCAAGCACCCTCAGCTGCTGAAAGTTTTCAAACTGTACACCTCTCTGAGAGCAGATGGATACAACACAGTTTTTGCTTGGGTTCCCAGCCATGTGGGCATTCAAGGCAATGAGGTTGTTGATCAATTTGCTAAGAGTGCCACAAAGGAAAAGTTGAGCACGTTGTCTATTCCTCACACTGATCTGAAAAGCAAAACTCAGGCCTATGTCAAAGACCTCTGGCAAGAAGAATGGACATCACAGATGGATAACAAACTGTTTCAAACCCATCCAAACCTGGAAGACTTTTTACCATGTTCACAACGCGGCTGTGAAGACGAAACAGTCTTGTGCCGTTTGCGTACAGGCCACTCGTTTTACACTCATTCTTATCTTTTAAAAGGTGAAGAAGCTCTGCGGTGCATTCCATGTCATTTTCCCTTCACAGTGAGACATTCTTTTAGAGTGTTGGGACTTGCACGATGTGAGACATAAACACTTTACGGCAGACTCCATGAACAGTTTGTTCATATATACACATACTCATAGAAACTGAACAGGAGCATTACTGAAGCATAGTAAAAGACACTGAGGCATTGACACAGAGACAGAAAAGTTAAGTTTCAAAATGGATTGACTGAGGGCAGAAAATGAAGCAGCAAAAGTTTGAAAGAGAGGGGGTTAGTTACCGCCACGGACATAGACAAGCAACGTACAGGACAAGACACAATGCATTTCAACCTCTTGGGTCTTCTCCAGGTAAAAACGACTAACATTTAGGACAGTGAAGACAAAGAACGAGAAACCACTTATCTTGTCATGTTCGGCAGACCGGTAAAATGGCCCCCGGATGGAAACGAGGCCACCCAGGAGGGTATTATGGGAGAGCAAATAGTGAGTGGGGGGGGGGGGGGGGGGGGATGACGGACCGTTTTTTTTTTTTTTTTGTCTGGTCACAATTTTTTTTACAACCGTGTTTGCAGGAACATGTTCATTCGAAAACCGGTTGGTTAGTTTACCTGACTGCTGCTCATCTGCGCTCTTTATAAGCCAGGTGAGCTGAAACGATCAGACAGTCTCTACATCTGCGCTCTTTATAAGCCAGGTGAGCTGAAACGATCAGACAGTCTCTCATACATTGCGCTCTTTATAAGC
>CM031627.1:23837848-23850348 GCA_018398815.1 Conus ventricosus
CCTGAAAGACACACAAAGAGCAAAAGAAACCAAACAGAAGTCGGAAGAAGGCTTTGGGACCATTGACCAGTATGGGCTCCCTGGCAAATACAAGGTCTGGTGTCCGCAGTTCATGATGATAACAACGCTCCTATGGCCTCTGATGATATACGACATCTGCACTAGCATAGTGGAGGCAATGGAAGCCAAAATCAACAAGTTCACAAGGAAAGGGCTTGGTGTCCCACCCTGTCTCACTGACATAGCGCTGTACTGTCGCCAAGCAAAGCTGAAACTACCACTGAAATCCATCCTGGGGGAATATAAAGCAGGGAAGATAAGCCCTCAAAGTATGCTGGATGACGGCAGTGGGACTTCTGGAGTCATGCACGGGTGTGGCCCAACCCCCTAGAGTGTCAGGAGATAAGGGCTGAAACACTTGCTTGAAGGGGGCTTCTCTTCTGAGGACTCTGCTGCCACGCTCTCCACGAGTTTCTTTCTACTACACAATTGCAGAAAAACAAAAACTTTTTGTGCACACTGTAATCCAGTTCATCATGCTCCTATCCTCCCACACAAGCTATACTACACTTCTGAGCACTTGGTATGACCTACAGACAATAGTATATCTATAACAACTGCATAAAACACAGGTATTTGACCACAAAATGCTTGATCCACTCAAAATCATGTGATCATGTTCAAAATCATGTGATCACCAGATCTGAGAGTAGGACAATTTAAATCTATATAAAACTACTACTAAATACACGAAGAAGGGTCTAAGGGAAGCCACTGCAAAAAAGGCCCTAAGCTGCCCCCTAAAACGAAATGTATTGCCCTGTAATAAAAGTCTGTATGATTTAAACATCATCAAACCCTGTTGGAAGTATGCATCCGACACGCCTTCAAGCGATGTGAACAGTGTCGGAAACCCGCTTCCAACAAGACTCGACTGAGTTATTCCAATATTTAGTCAAGATGTAATCCAGAGTATTCTTTCCATAAAAAAAAAAAAACGTACACAAATTTTCAACAAAATTTGTTTTATTTATCTCACAGTCACTGCACTCAAGATGAATCCAGATGATGGCGATTGGCCAGACCTTGATGAGGAAATTGTTCTGTCTCTTCCAGTACATGATACTGAGGCAAAGAATGCAGAAAAAAATATCCATCACATCGTCTACCAGTGATAACTGTGCTTATTACAAAAAAGTTACAGTGAGTGCACAAGACGAAACGAATGGTGATAGGATGTCATGCTATAACCGTATTCAGTATCAGAGACTATGCTTTATTTATTCATAGAGATAATGAGCCCTTGACGGACGCATAAAGAAAAGGTGTAAACTTAGACGTTTTGCATCTCTCCTTCTTTGCTAGGTGCATACATGGACTGAACCCCGTCCACGCACGTGCATTCATGTGCTCACTTTCACTGACTATGTATTTTGTCTCGTACTTTGTCCCTGTTGTTTGGCGGACTTAAAAAATAATTCTTTTTCAAATGCATACCTTCTGTGCATTCAGCCCCTTCATGAGTGACGGAAGCTTTCAATTCCAAAAACACACAGACGTACTCTCTCTCTCTCTCTCTCTCTCTCTCTCTCTCTCTCTCTCTCTCTCTCTCTCTCTCTCTCCTCTCTCTCTCTCTCTCTCTCTCTCTAATAAAGCGCCCCACCATTGTACACACACACACACACACACACACACACACACACACACACACACACACACCGTGTGCGCGCATACACATGCGAGCGCGCGCGCGCGTACACACCACACACAACACACACACACACACAACACACACACACACACGCACACACATATTATCCTATATATACATTCTCAAGCTCTCTCTGTTTCTCCCCCCTCCCTCCCCCTCCCAGCCACTAGCCCCAACCTGCCACATTCAACCTTATATCCCACCACTTCCTCATCCCCTCCCTCCCCCGCCACTCTTTTGGCGGTGGGTGAGCGGTCTATGAAGTCACCGTCGTCGGCGGCATGAAAGACGTAAACCAGATGGACATCTGTGATGAGGTGCCCATCGTTGGCACACACATACACACACACGCACGCACGCACGCACGCACGCACGCACAGATAGAAAGTTCAGTAGCTTGGGCAAAGTCAGCTGTCCGTCGGAGTGAGTCCGCCCTTCCCCACAGCTTTTCCTGGAGTTCCACTGCACCGGACCAAAACTCACGCCGCAGGCTGTCCAACGTTGGACAGACTGAAGTACGTGGGCTGGGTTTTGTGGGCCAGTGCCACATGGGCACGTATCTGTGTGCGATATGTTCAGGCGATAGAGGTGGGAGAGCAACTGACATTGTCCAGTTCTTAGTCTGAAGATGGCGACTCGTTGGGCACGCTTAAGATGGCGAATGTCATCCTTCTCTACCTCCACCTGTAGTCTTTCTCTCCATGCTGTCCTGAAATGGCTGTGGATGATGGTCTTCTCTTCTCTGTAGGATACAGCATGGGCTATTTGGTCTTGTTGGCTGCCCGCCTTGGAGAGTCTGTCCGCCTCTTCATTTCCTGCAATAGCACAGTGGGAGGGAATCAACTGCAGGACTGGTGTTGTTTTCTGCTCAAGGTGTGCAGTTCCTGTATGATTTCCTGTAGGATATGCTCTCTTTCTCTCCTCTGGAAGCTTTGAAGGACGCCCCGACAATCTGTAAGGAACACCACGTGGGTTGGTAAGATGTCCCTTTCATTTAGTATCTGTACAGCAGTGGGAAGGGCACACGCTTCTGCTCTGTAGTCAGTTGAGAAGCTTCCGGTGGCTACAGACTTGCTGATGGAACTGCCATCTGGGAACTTGATGAAAACACCACCTCCCCATTTCTCACAGCTTTCTCCACAGAGCCATCTGTGTAGACTCGGGCCCAAGTAGCGCTTGGGTAGTCCCTGGCTAGGGCCTCAAGAGTCCGGGACTTGAGTTCTGTTTCACTGTGGTCTTCTTTAGCTCCAATGCCAAGACTGTCAAGGCTGTTTGGAGGGGGGGGGGGGTGTACCAGCTGTCCACTCTACGCAGTCTTGGAGCATTTCCACTGGGTGGTCTGCTTTTGGTTGCAATCTTTTGTACTTTTCCTGAAGCGCCTTGTTTAGATGTTGTTGTTTTTGTTTGTTTGTTTTAAAAACTTTTTTAATTCGTTTAAATCAACGTACACAAAACATAACAACATTTGTACATAAAGAGTTATAATTTTTTTTTTTACCAAACATACACAAAGAAAAAAGGGCTATATATATGAAAAAACAAAACAAAACAAAAAAAAACAACAACAGATATACACGTACACGTTCATCTATGTAACGAACAGCTATCGAGAGGTAAACAGCAACATCAGCAAGAATAAAGACATTTGTATACATGTATGTTCATAATTGTCAATGTACTCTAAACATTGTAATCATTGATGAATCCAACCCAAAGTTTGTTTAGATGGTTGGGGCTCTGGCGCTTGAGTCTGTTCTTTGTTGGAACACGGAGTTTGGTGTGCAGTGGATGGATGGGAGTCTTTTCATCTTAGTTGTTTTTCTTCTCTTCATTCGTCCAGCTAGTGGAGGCTTGATGTTTTCTCCATTGCAGCAATGGGAGTGGTCTTCATCCCTCCTGTGATCAAGCGGAGGCCTGCATTCTGCACTCTGGTCAAGCTGTTCATGTTGGTCCTGGCAGCTGTTGACCAGGCGTTGGAAGCGTATTCCATGTGGGGTCTTACAGTGCCACTGTATTCTTGGGTCAAGATTTTCATGTTAGCTCCCCATTTTGTTCCAGCCAGTTTCTTCATCACAGCCATCTTTCTCACGGCTTTGCTGTGCGTGGTATTGATGTGCGGGGACCACGTTAGCCTTCTGTCCAGCTTTACCCTGAGATAGGTTGGGGTATCTTCTTGTGGAATGTCTTGGCCTTCTATCTGAAGGGTGAAAGCCTCTCTCTTTGGGGAGAGTGAGAAGCAAGTGGCCTCCATTTTAATCCTGTTGATGGTGACCTTCCACTCATTTGCCCAATGTAATCGTTCAAAATGGCCCACAAAACTTGAGTATGGTGCTCCCAATCCTCCGGGCTAACAACTGGTCGTCTATAAAGTTGTGGGCTTCTGGCATGTTGAGGGGTTCCAATATGAGGCGCATAATCCGACTAAAGACCGCGCCAGCCGTCTCGAGGCCGAAAGGCATGACCACAAACTGCAGTTTTCTCCCAATTCAATGGACTCTTTGGAATTTGCCAATATCCCTTGGCAAGATCGAGTTTGGAAAAATGCTTTGCTTTCGCCAGTTGGGCGAAGATCTTGTAATGTCTGGTATTGGTTCTGCGTCAAAGTGCAATGCCTTGTTGAGGCGTCGAAAATCAACATAAAACCTCATGTTTCCATCTGGTTTCTTGACGAGCAAGATTAGTAAAGAATATGGAGAACTACACCTTTTGATGACCCCCATGCGTATCATCGTCTGAACTTCTGACTTGATGACGTCATCCTGTGAGTGTGGTGGTGGATTTTGCTTCACTCTCACAGGCTCCTGTTGCGTGAGGTTTAGCGAACAGTTTCCCAAGTTACATCGCAGGGGGACGTCAGTGAGGATATCCTGGATCTCCTCGCAAATTGTGAGAAGAGTCTGTCAATGGCTGCCCGCTAGCTCCAGTGAAATCTTCACCTCTTTCCAGGTCTCTTGCTGCTGAAGGGGAAGGCACGGAATGTTGAAGACAGTCCCCTCTTTCCAGGTCTCTTGCTGCTGATGGGGAAGGCATGGAATGTTGAAGACAGTGCCCTCTTTCCAGGTCTCTTGCTGCTGATTGGAAAGGCACGGAATGTTGAAGACAGTCCCCTCTTTCCAGGTCTCTTGCTGCTGATGGGGAAGGCACGGAATGTTGAAGACAGTCCCTCTTTCCAGGTCTCTTGCTGCTGATGGGGAAGGCACGGAATGTTGAAGACAGTCCCTCTTTCCAGGTCTCTTGCTGCTGAAGGGGAAGGCACGGAATGTTGAAGACAGTCGCGTCTTTCCAGGTCTCTTGCTGCTGAAGGGGAAGGCGCGAAATGTTGAAGACAGTGCCCTCTTTCCAGGTCTCGTGCTGCTGAAGGGGAAGGCACGGAATGTTGAAGACAGTGCCCTCTTTCCAGGTCTCTTGCTGATGAAGGGGAAGGCGCGGAATGTTGATGATAGTGCCCTCTTTCCAGGTCTCTTGCTGCTGAAGGGGAAGGCGCGGAATGTTGAAGACAGTGCCCTCTTTCCAGGTCTCTTGCTGATGAAGGGGAAGGCGCGGAATGTTGATGACAGTGCCCTCTTTCCAGGTCTCTTGCTGCTGAAGGGGAAGGCGCGGAATGTTGAAGACAGTCCCTCTTTCCAGGTCTCTTGCTGCTGAAGGGGAAGGCGCGGAATGTTGAAGACAGTCCCCTCTTTCCAGGTCTCTTGCTGCTGAAGGGGAAGGCGCGGAATGTTGAAGACAGTGCCCTCTTTCCAGGTATCTTGCTGCTGAAGGGGAAGGCACGGAATGTTGAAGACAGTCCCCTCTTTCCAGGTCTCTTGCTGCTGAAGGGGAAGGCACGGAATGTTGAAGACAGTCCCCTCTTTCCAGGTCTCTTGCTGCTGAAGGGGAAGGCACGGAATGTTGAAGACAGTCCCCTCTTTCCAGGTCTCTTGCTGCTGAAGGGGAAGGCACGGAATGTTGAAGACAGTCCCCTCTTTCCAGGTCTCTTGCTGCTGATGGGGAAGGCACGGAATGTTGAAGACAGTCCCCTCTTTCCAGGTCTCTTGCTGCTGAAGGGGAAGGCACGGAATGTTGAAGACAGTCCCTCTTTTCCAGGTCTCTTGCTGCTGAAGGGGAAGGCACGGAATGTTGAAGACAGTGCCCTCTTTCCAGGTCTCTTTCTGCTGAAGGGGAAGGCACGGAATGTTGAAGACAGCCTGCTGAAGGGGAAGGCGCGGAATGTTGAAGACAGTAGGGGGAGTCTCATCCACCTCTTCCACTACTGCTGGTGTGGTTCCGGGTGTCGTATATAATACTGTCGCTCATAAAATCGTGTCGCAGCGACAGTATTTCCCGGGAAATACTGCATTTTATGGACAGCTACAATATTCTATGGGACATTTTTCGTGAAAAGTTGTCGCGCGACATTTTTTTCCAGCAATTATTGTCGCTGCAACAATATTTCACGTGAAATGCTATCGCTGCGATACAATTCCACGGCGACAGTATTATATACGACACCGGCCTGACAGACTTTCCTCCCTTCATATGTCTTCGGGAGGTTTGCATGGACTAGCTTATCCCTTCCCCTGATCTTGATGACATAATCTCAATTCCCAACACGTTTCTCCACAAGAAATGGTCCTTGCCAGGCCAGCTGAAGCTTGTTGTGGTGCAAAGGCAACAACACGAGCACCTCATCACCGGGGTTAAACCATCTTTGGCGTGCTTTCTTGTCGAAATACCTCTTGTATCCGTGCTGTGCGAATGCCGAGTTCTGGTGTGCGAGCTCACAGGTTGCTGCCATACGTTCCTTCAGCTCAAGGACGTATTCCGCCTGGGTCTTGGGTTCCTCTTCTTTCCCGTCCTGTGTCCATTGGTCCCTCAGCACGGCCATTGGCCCTTTGACAGTTCTGCTGTACAGGAGTTCAAAGGGGGAACCCCCAAACTTTCCTGAGGGACCTCCGGTACACACACACACACACACACACACACACACACACACACACACACACACACACACACACACACCACACACACACACACACACACACACACACACAAACCTTCAGGCAGAAACCTGTCCCATCCCCTGGGCTATTCATGCTCTAATTTCTTCACCGTCTGCTTCAGGAAGGCATTAAAAAGCTCCACTAATCCGTTGGCCTGGGCGTAGTACGGTGTGGTAGTTTCTTTATGTATCTGAAGAACTTTAGTACGGTGTGGTGGTTTCTTTATGTATCTGAAGAACTTTGTAGACCTCCAACATCACTTCAGACAGGAATTGAGTCACTTGATCAGTGAAGACACGGTCAGGGATTCCTGTCCTCGTCCACATTTCCCAGAGCGCCTCAGCCAATGTCAAAGAATCGATTTTCCGTAGGGGCGTAGCTTCGGGGTACCGTGTGGCATAATCAACCATGACCAAAACATACGGAAACCTCGAGACGAAGCAGGAATGGTGGGTCCAATAATGTCGACCCCCACGTTGGAAAAGAGGGTTCCAATCAGAAGCACAGATCCTAGGGGTACCCAAGTAACTCGTCCCTTTGGGGTGACTCTTTGACAGACATCGCACGCGCGACAGTAACGACGAACGTCCGAAGCGATTCCAGGCCAGTAGAAGTCCTGTTGAATACGTTCTAACGTCCGTTGAGTGCCCAGGTGTCCTGCCGTGTTCAAGCTTCAACACTGTAGGCCGCAAAGGCTTTGTGACCACCAGCAGCGTGGATGACGATTTTTGCAGTCACATATCGTCGATGCAGCAGTCCCTTACGCCTATGAACTCTATGGTGCTGTTCTTAGTGGTTCTGGGGGGCTTACCTGCCAAAGCTCTCAAGTCATTGGGGGTCGGGTCCTTGGCCTGTAAGGTCTTTACAATCTCAGGGTCCAGGTTGATCGTCTCATGTTGAGACAAGGGCTTAAGCAGGGGTTTCAATACCTCCTTCTCCCTCTGAGCTTGTGACTGAGTTGTTGCTACAAAAACCTCTGGAGGAAGCTCCGTAGAAACCTCTGTTGATTTGCCATCCTCAAACGTCACCGAGTTTCCAATCAGGATGGAATAGGCTGGTTGTTCTAGGGTGAAAGCCCACACCTTTCCCTTAAAGTATGGTGTTGATACATCGACCAGCGCATTTCTTCTGGTTGCCTTGAAGTCAGCCTCGGTCCCTGTAACCTGAAAATTTTCTCCTTGTGGGGCGTCCTAAAGCACCAGGCGACCATCCACAAATATTGTCGTGGCTCCAGTATCTCGCACTGCCTCAACTACACCTCCACACACTACTGAAGGGGAGGTCGGACACACTGGCTCCGTGACTGCACATAATCCATGGGAGACAGTCTCCTGCGAGACAGGATTTCTTCTGAATCACCTCTGGGGACAGTCCTTCAAGACATGTCCCACCTTCCCACAAAAGAAACACATCCTGGGAGTCGAGCTTGGTTTCCTTGGTGTGGGTTGCTGCCCTGTCTCCTCGGTAGGGGTACGTGGACCAGACTTGTTATCAGGAGTGGGGTTCCTTCTAGAGTTTCCTGAAACAGACGCACAGAAAAACCGGCGGGCGTCAGCAAAGGCTTCAGCAATTTCAATGGCCTTGGCAAAAGTCTTGAGTTGAGAGTTTCACCGAGCTTGAATTGCAGATCCTGGGATACAGTATTAGACAACTGCTCTAAGAGCAAACAGTCTTTGAGAGGCATCTCAGCAGCTTCTCCCCAACATTTTAAAGTTCTCCTCAGTCTTTCCACGTACTGATGGAATGTTTCGTCCGACTCCCTGCGCATCGTCCGGAAACGTTTTCGATATGCCTCGGCTGTCAAGTGTAGACGACGTCTAAGGGCAGCTTCCAATTCCTGGTATGATGTTCCTTGAGGCAAATCCACAAAGCCTCTTGGCCTTTCCTGTTAGATTACTGATCAAGTACAGAGCCTTTTGCTGGTCAATCATATTGTACGCCGATGCCACAGCTTCAAAGTGTTCAATATAAGTATTGATATTGTCCGAGTCACTGTAAACTGGCATTTCCAGCTTGGGCAGGGCTACAGGTGGATCCGAGAGTCCCTGTGACCTCGGTGCCGATCTTCTAAACTGTAAACTCTGAGCTGAAAGACCAGCCGACACCCTGTCTTCTTCCCCTTTGGGAATATTTTCCAGCTGCTCCAAGAACTCTTGGCAGACATTTTCCATTCTTGGGGTGAAGAAGGGTCCCACCTGTCTCTTTCTTAAGGGTTGTTTCCTGGTCCTCGTGGTCTTTTTCTTTTTTTTCCTCTCTAGGCGCTTCTCCTCTATCTCTAGCCTCAACCTCTTCTCCTCCAGCTCCAATTTCTTCAGTTCAGCCCTTTCCCTGGATTCTCTCTCCTTGGCTTCTCTCTCCAATATCTCCTCTTGCTCACTCTTAGCCTCTCTCTCTCCCACTCTTTCATTTCCCTAGCCTCTCTCTCCTCCCGATCTTTCTCTCTCTCTTCCCTAGCCTCTCTCTCTCTCTCTCTCTCTCTCTCTCTCTAATCTTCTCTCCTCCCTCTCCTCTCGCTCTCTTTTCCTAGCATATCTCTCTAATATCCTCTCCTCTAATCTCCTCTCCTCCAATATTCTCTCCTCTCTCCTCTTGCTCTCTCTTTTCTCCAGCCTATCTCTCCTACCACCTCGGGACACACGGCTCCCTAGGCTGTGTGATACCTAGAGGAGTAGAAAGAGGACGGCATGGAAACACATCAATAGGCGTTTTTAACACCTGGCTAGGGAGACACAATGGTAACTGTAGCCCGGGAGGTGTTAGTGAAGCAGGCGTCCCACCTGTCTATAAAAACCCTGCGGTGGCCTGTGTCATACGACTTTCAAGCACAGGAACAATCCCTACTCTTCTGGTCTGAGACCTCGTCTGGGAACCAACACGCTCCTCGGGATCCGTAAGTCCGGAATTGCACGAACTCCCACTCAACGTCTCAACTCGAGGCATGTTGCACGCACAATCCGAAGTCCAGAAGGGACGGGAGATACAACCGCTTCACATCACATCACTCAGAAGTCCAGAAGGGACGGGAGATACAACCGCTTCGCTTCACATCACTCAGAAGTCCAGAAGGGACGGGAGATACAACCGCTTCGCTTCACATCACTCAGAAGTCCAGAAAGGACGGGAGACACAACCGCTTCGCTTCACGTCACTCAGAAGTCCAGAAGGGACGGGAGACACAACCGCTTCGCTTCACATCACTCAGAAGTCCAGAAAGGACGGGAGACACAACCGCTTCACTTCACATCACTCAGAAGTCCAGAAGGGACGGGAGACACAACCGCTTCGCTTCACGTCACTCAGAAGTCCAGAAGGGACGGGAGACACAACCGCTTCGCTTCACATCACTCAGAAGTCCAGAAGGGACGGGAGACACAACCGCTTCACTTCACATCACTCAGAAGTCCAGAAGGGACGGGAGACACAACCGCTTCACTTCACATCACTCAGAAGTCCAGAAGGGACGGGAGACACAACCGCTTCCTTCACATCACTCAGAAGTCCAGAAGGGACGGGAGACACAACCGCTTCGCTTCACATCACTCAGAAGTCCAGAAGGGACGGGAGACACAACCGCTTCACTTCACATCACTCAGAAGTCCAGAAGGGACGGGAGACACAACCGCTTCACTTCACATCACTCAGAAGTCCAGAAGGGACGGGAGACAACCGCTTACTCACAACTCAGAAGTCCGAGGACGGAAACACGCTTCACTTCACATCACTCAGAAGTCCAGAAGGGACGGGAGACACAACCGCTTCACTTCACATCACTCCACTTCACTGCCTGAACAACCCGGCACCGTTCAGAACCCACAGTGTTCAAGATCACACACTGACATTTGGAGTAATAACACATTACACTATATCAAACATCGTCGGCAATTAGCCCAGGCGTAACAAAGGAGAGGGGACAATAAACGTACTTGTCCTTATAAACCTAAATGATAAACATACAAAAAGGGTTTGCTTTTGTTTTTTTAAATTCTCTAGCGAAGGAACCAGTACATTTCAACTTCTTCACAACGAGAGTAATCCACACTCAGTGGATTATTACAGATGTAGGACAGTCACTCAAAACGAAACACCTCTTCTCTCGGTGTAGGATGAATACAAGACAATACCAGTCGAATTGCTTCCCGATGACAAAGCGAGCACCTTAACCTCAGGCTGAGGTACACTAAAAGTATTAATCTGGTATGAAAATAACCGAAGACCTCAGGCCAAAGAAGAACAACAACAACAAAAAAGAGACAAAGCCAGACCAGTCTTTCTAACCTCCAACTGTTTCACGTGAATGGGAATAAGATAGCAACCCACTCAAACTCCTGGAGCAGGAAAATAGCACACACACAAAAAAATAAAAATAGAAATAGCAAGGCTGATGAAAGAAAATCTGCTAACTGTTGTGGCAAATAACTTTTCACGAGAAACAAAAAAACACAAAAAAACAAAAACAAAAAAGCTGCCACACACAAATCAACTAACCGTTGTGACAAACAACTTTTCACCAAAAGGGACAGAGGGAAAGGGACAGAGGGAAAGGGACAGAGGGAAAGGGACAGAGGGAAAGGGACAGAGGGAAAGGGACAGAGGGAAAGGGACAGAGAAAGGGCAAAAGGGAAAACAACTTTTCACCAAAAGGAACAGAGGGAAAGGGACAGAGGGAAAGGGACAGAGGGAAAGGGACAGACGGACAGGGACAGAGGGACAGGGACAGAGGGACAGGGACAGAGGGAAAGGGACAGAGGGAAAGGGACAGAGGGAAAGGGACAGAGGGACAGGGACAGAGGGAAAGGGAAAACAACTTTTCACCAAAAGGAACAGAGGGAAAGGAACAGAGGGATAGGGACAGAGGGAAAGGGACAGAGGGAAAGGGACAGAGGGACAGGGACAGAGGGACAGGACAGAGGGAAAGGGAGAGAGGGAAAGGGACAGAGGGACAGGGACAGAGGAAAGGACAAGGGAAAGGGACAGAGGGAAAGGGACAGAGGGACAGGGACAGAGGGAAAGGGAAAACAACTTTTCACCAAAAGGAACAGAGGGAAAGGAACAGAGGGAAAGGGACAGAGGGACAGGGACAGAGGGACAGGGACAGAGGGAAAGGGACAGAGGGAAAGGGACAGAGGGACAGGGACAGAGGGACAGGGACAGAGGGAAAGGGAGAGAGGGAAAGGGACAGAGGGACAGGGACAGAGGGAAAGGGACAGAGGGAAAGGGACAGAGGGAAAGGGACAGAGGGACAGGGACAGAGGGAAAGGGAAAACAACTTTTCACCAAAAGGAACAGAGGGAAAGGAACAGAGAGAAAGGGACAGAGGGACAGGGACAGAGGGACAGGGACAGAGGGAAAGGGACAGAGGGACAGGGACAGAGGGAAAGGGACAGAGGGACAGGGACAGAGGGAAAGGGACAGAGGGAAAGGGACAGAGGGAAAGGGACAGAGGGACAGGGACAGAGGGACAGGGACAGAGGGAAAGGGACAGAGGGAAAGGGACAGAGGGAAAGGGACAGAGGGAAAGGGACAGAGGGACAGGGACAGAAGGAAAGGGAAAACAACTTTTCACCAAAGGGACAGAGGGACAGGACAGAGGGAAAGGACAGAGGGACAGGGACAGAAGAAAGGGAAAACAACTTTTCACCAAAGGACAGAGGGACAGAGGGAAAAAGGGACAGAGGGACAGGGACAGAAGGAAAGGGAAAACAACTTTTCACCAAAAGGGACAGAGGGACAGGGACAGAGGGAAAGGGACAGAGGGACAGGGACAGAAGGAAAGGGAAAACAACTTTTCACCAAAAGGGACAGAGGGACAG
>CM031627.1:23857848-23867848 GCA_018398815.1 Conus ventricosus
TTAAAACAATAACACTGATATATACTGTTCAAACAAAGTTAAGGACCAACATTGAGAAGCACAAAAACATTGAAAAATTCACAAAAATTCAATTGTACCGCCTTTGTGGTCCAAACAAATTGAACCACACGCACAAATTGATAGTGAATGCGGCAACTGCAATTTTGTGGCACACATTTCTCACGCGCCTGGAAAAACACGTGTCGCGACTTGTTATTTTTGGAACAAACTGGGGTGAATTTCTGATGTGTTTGGGATCCGAGGAGCATGTGCTGAATCAAAATCATGTGAAGCACGAGCTAAATCAGGCTGTAGGTCATAAAGTATGCTCAACCAAATGTCTTTAAAAGCCACTGTACTGGCGAAAAATGCAATGCAACAGCAAGCCTCCACGTCGAAGATAAACGAGCTGGATCGAGGAAGAGCAATAGGATGGCTCCAAGAAGGAGCTTGCAGTCCGGGAAGTGGCACGGAGACTTGGGTATCACACTCTGTTGTTATCAGACTCAGACAACGCTTTCAAGACACAGGAAGAGTGCAAGAACGACCACGCTCTGGTCGACCCAGAATAACAACACCACGAGAGGACCGATACATTGAAAGGCAGGCCACAGAAGGAAGAAAAGCAAGTGCAAACAACATCAGACGTCGCCTTGAGATGCCACCAACACTGTTGTCAGTGATCAGACCATACGAAACCGCCTACACGCGCTAACCCCGTGCTCGACGACCAGCCATAAGACCTCGTTTGACTGATGCCCACAGAGCAGCACGCCGAGCATGGTGCACGCAGCACGTGAGATGTACACATGAACAATGGGCTAACGTGATGTTTACAGACGAGTCGCGGTTCTGCCTGGATCCCACCGATAGACGGAACAGGGTCTGGAGACGCCGTGGGGAGCGTTTTGCAGAAGAAGCTGTCCTGGAAAGGAACCGCTATGGTGGGGGATCCGTTATGATTTGGGGCGGCATAAGCAGAAACGGTTCTCTACAATCTGCAGGAATGATGGTGTTCGTACCAACTGAGATTTTGCAACCCTGGTGCTGCCAGCCCTTCAACAGCTTGGACCTCAGGCAGTCTTTCAAGACGACAATGCTGCTGGTAGTCCAACACAGAATGCAGTGGCCCGCAAACAGCCCAGACCTGAACCCCATCGAACATCTTTGGGATGAGCTGGGCCGGAGACTGCAGCAGCGTCGTCCCCTCCTGCTAACTTGGGTCAGCTGTTTGAGTCACTCCAGCAGGAGTGGGTTGCTGTCCCCCAGGCCCTTCTGCGCACACTGGTGAACTCCATGCGACAACGCTGCCTTGAATGCCTTGCCAATAACGGGGGACACACACGTTATTAACCATGACATTGAACAAACACTCCTCCTGTGACTTTCAAATTTGGGGTGGGGGTGTTTGTACTGCGCTCGATTCCAGTTTGTTGATTCTCGGACTTGTCATTGTCTTTACACATTTTTCACATATTCAATAAATCTATGTTACACTTGGAGATTGATCACTTCCCAATTTTCTTTTTTTATAACCCAGTGAAATGTTGGTCCTTAACTTTTTTGAACAGTATATATAGTAATTGCTGCACCAAACATTTATCTTATATTTGTACAGATGTTGACGGGTTCACAGGTCGATTCGAGACAAACATCATAAATGCCATGACCGCTGTTGATCTAAAAAATCTGAATAGCATCTGCCCAGGTGTGGAATATCTTCTGACTCATAACTACACAGATGACATGTTCCTGTGGGTTAATGTCTCAGACTGTGAAAACAATTTACCGCAGTTTACAGCATACCAGGGCGTGGTGTATGGGGTTGTGTGGGGGTTCCACCTCTTTCTGTAAAATGTGTGTGCGAGGCATGGATGCCGGCCTGAGAGTTTATTTAAAACGTTTAGAATACGAATGTAACTCCAGCCAGTGGGAAGTCCACGTAGGCTGCAGAGCACGATTCTCTTGCCTTGGATGCATTGTCAACTGCATGAGCCATTCTTTGGAAGACACTGTCATTGATTTTACAGGAACTGACTTGTGTGTTTACAATACAAATTATTCAAAAGTCAATTTGAATATTGAAAGCACAGCGAAACTTGAATTAATTGCAGAATACATCATGGGATGCTCTGGGTATATCATTGTAACAGAACTTGTACCTTGGCGATTTAAACGTCGCAGACAATGCGAACTGAAAGTATCACCGAGATCTGCATTACTACTTAGTTTTCGCCAGTCATGGGAAATTTTCAAGAAACTTGGTAGCTGTATATACCTTGCATACAGAGAACCAAACGCAAATCGTCAAAGTTCTGCAAACATTCTTCCTGGATTTAATACTGGAGCTTATCTTTTTCTTGTATCATACGCTCTAGTTGTTCATTTTAACGACAAAGCCTGTGCACCGCCCTCGTCCTACCTGAAAGCATATTTTTCTGTCATTTCTGAGAGTGATGGACCACTAAAGCTCCCTGGTGGTTTGTTTAACTGTTCTGCTGGTGATTATACTAAATATAAGGATCACTTGCATTGTAACATTAAACCAGAGTGTGAAGATGGACGGGATGAAACAGAGCACTGCTCGTTTAGTAGTCCTGGCTGTCAGGGCTGGTGGCTTCACGTAACAATGTTATGTATATGTAGAGGAAAGAGGTACTGTAACTATTGACCGTGTGTCTGCATTGAAACGCCTCTGTCAGGAAAGAAGCGGAATATTGCTTCTATAAAAACCAAAAGGGAAAAACAAGACACTCTACGTATCTTTCAAAATTATTACAGCTTTCATGTCGCTGTAGGTTTGGAATCAGGATGGCACACACTCAACCTTTCATGTATAGTAAATGTCTTATATGGGAAGACAACACTGTGACCTATTTTATGGATCATTTCCAGATAGATTTTAATGTAAACAGATGGAAAGGCACCAGGATACTCGAAGCGTTTAACCTTTCCTCAATGAAAATGGGAGTTGTTAACTCTATACTGAAAATGCTCTGTGCGAAACTAAATCAGGAGAAGGCACTGTTTTAACTCCTCGCGTAAAACGGGCTGAATCATGTACGACTCTTAATATCTTCACAAACACTCGCCAGATGTTATCCATTAGCCTCAGCAGACATTTAATCCACATATTCGTATGTATGAACAACGCCTATTCTAAACTAAGAGCTGATGTAGAGTGTTATATGTCGGCAGACATGAATGCTGAACACAAGCCACAGTGTCTAGTCCTGCGGTGTATACCACTGTCATGTTCACATGTGATGATGATGTCATGGCAGTACATTTCACTCTGGTGTGTGACTTTAAGGAGTACTGTCCAGATGCCAGTGATGAGTTATTCTGTGAACATCCTTCATGTTCTGGTTTTCTGTGTCGAAATGGCCAATGTGTGTTAGACAGCCAACGTTGTAATGAATATTCAGACTGTTTTGACAACTCTGATGAGAGAGCGTGTCCAACAAAAAGGAAATTCATCAATGATCAAGGTAAACAACTCTTACATATCAACTTAGATGGCACGGGTTACTTTACTCAGCAGATGATGAGAGATGATGAGCCATGTCCAGAGAGTCATTATCGTTGCACAGTAGAGTGGCTGTACTGTCTCCCTGTCTACACTCTATGTAATGGATTGTCTGACTGTGTTTATGGTGAAGACGAACAGGACTGCGAGCTGGAGACCTGTCCTCGTTTGTATCAATGTCAAAAGTCTGGAGTGTGTGTCCATGAAGAACACCTGTGTGATGGCTGGGGTCAGTGTCCACATCGGGATGATGAACTGATGTGTGACAGGAGCTGCCCTGAAGGTTGTCTGTGTCAAGGTCATTCTTTCTTTTGCAGCAAACCGTTTCTCGCTTACCTCTTCCCTGAACTTCGATACTTAGACGCCAAAGGCACAGGGATGCCACTGACATCGTTTGCTGGAAACATCTATTTAGTCCGTTTGGTTCTGTCTGAGTGTTCCCTCTTCAATATCTCAAGAGCTAGGATTTTTAACTTACAACATGTTGACCTTTCCAGCAACAATTTAAATACACTTCAGTTGAATGATGTTCTCCAGTTACCACACCTAAGAACACTGTTTTTGGCAAACAACCCCCTCAGCCAGATTTCAAATCAAATGGGTAAGCATGTCCATTATGCTCTGAGACGTGTGAGTTTGTCACACACGCATCCCATATTGTCAACGCTGTATTATCTATATACTTGTGGCAAGCAAAGTGGTTTAATTTTTCATTTTCTTCGATAGGAAGCATCAGGAATACTGGATTTAAATGTGCACCACAATTGACTGAGGTCGATATACGATGGAATCCTGTCGAAAACTTTCCCTGGGATTCTTTGTCAAAAGCTGAACACATTGAAACAATTTTGACATCTGACTACAGATTCTGCTGTGACAATCTACTTCCTTATTACTCAGCAAAAGTAAAGTGTCTGGCACCTCACACCATTCTTGCTTCATGTAAAACGCTGCTGCCATCCAGACTATACAGACTTTTCTTTTGGTCAGTCAGTATGTGTGCCACACTAGGGAACTCATTCAGCTTACTACCTTCATTTATAGCCAGCAAACTGTTTGAGAGAAATTTCTTGGTGGCCATCATACAACTGCAGTTTCTTAACATCTGTATGGGATGTCATGTGGGCACGACCGTGATAGCAGATGGAATGTTGCAGGGAGAATATCTCCAAACAGAAGGGGAGTGGATCCACAGCGTCATGTGCAAGGTAAGTGGCTTCCTATGGTTTTGTGTCCAACGAAGTGTCCGTTTCAATGATTACATTTGTCACTCTGGATCATGCCATCATCCTTTGTTTCCCTGGTAAATCAGCGAGACACGGAATACAATTCACATTTTCAGCCTGTTCTGTAGCATGGACTGTTGGAATCGTGTTGTCACTGATTCCGTTTCTTCCTGGTTTCTCTCACTGGGGTCTGCGTGGTCAGTCTGGTCTGTGTCGTCTGGCTCTGTTCACCCGTTATAATGATGCCCAGACGTTTAAATGGTTTACAGTTGTTTTGGTTGTTAATTCGATTTTATGCATAAGCATGGTGGGGTTTATTACTGTCGTCCACAAACGGTTACCCAAATACAGAATCACTCTTGATCCCAATAAACGTTGGCTGTACCTTTCAGCCCACTTGGCATCCAAACTTGCAGTTACAAGTGCTCTGTGTTGGCTGACACTGGCTGTGGTTATGACGATGATTTCTTATGGTGTCACCGTTTTAGACATAGTTCGTGAGGCCATGGTTGTGTTTGTATTACCCCTGAACTCTGCCCTCTTTCCATTTCTCTTTGCGTGGTCTGTGGCAGCGGAGACAAAGGGGCAAGTGCAGGAAGAGAAAGTACTGAAAATGTTAAAATCACGAATTATCTGTCAGCCGAAACGTTGAATAAATAACCATTAAAAAAGAATTACCATCAGAGTGTCTAGGCACCCTCCTCCTCCTGAGAACGGTTGGGGATACCGTTTTAGTCGCAGACAATCCCACCCTGTGGCAGGTAGTGCTGGGACCCAGGATACCAGTGGAAGATCTATGTATCTGACCTGACTTATGATGATAATGATGATAATAACAACAACAGCAACAATAATATAATAATATAATTATAATAATAATAGTAATAATTGTAATAATATTAATAATAACAACAGCACCACCACCAATAATAATAATAATAATAATAATAATAATAATAATAATAATAATAATAATAATAAATAATAATAATGATGATACTAGGAAAAGATAGTTTGATATATTTTCAATAGCGTGGAAGTTTGAAACATACAAAAGGAATAAAGTTTTTCATTAAGTATAAATAGTAAACATGATGATGATGATGATCATGATAACGACGACGACGACGACGACGACGACGACGATGACGACGACGATGATGATGATGATGATGAATCCATCGACACGCCTTGGCTTCATGCTGTGTCAGACCTTTTTTTTCCTCCTCGTTCGCCATCCCGTTAGATGAGTAACCCGGTGTCCTCGATGAAGGCTGCTGTCCGTTGCAGTTCCTCCAGGGTGCCGTACAGCTTGGCTTCCACTGCTGTCGGTGTTGGCCAGTACTTTCTCCTGGATGCTGCATACGTCGTACAGACTTGAAGGACGTGGTCGGTTGTCATTGGTCAATCACCTCAAGGGCACTCTTCACTCTGTCCAATGCCAAATTTTGTGTGCATGTGATGGAGCAGGCGATTGTGTCCAGTCCTCAGGCGGAAGATCTTGACCTGTTCCCGTCGTCCCAGCAAATGGTATGTGTCTTCTGGGTTGTATTTGGGATGCAGGAGGCGCCATTTTATTCCTTGCCGTGCCTTGATGATTGTCCTAATTTCATCGTATGACACCAGGTAGTTGGCCTGCTCCTTCTGTGCACAGTCTTTTGCCAGAATGTCCGCTTTTTCGTTGCCTCTGTTGCCACAGTGTGCTGGTACCCATTGTATCACCATTTTCTCCACTCTGGCACTCAGGGCAACAAGAACTGAAGTGAGATGGTTCTGTTCTTTGCAGCGGGAGTTCTTGAGGGCTTGGAGCATGGAGAAGGCGTCAGAGAACACCACCACCTGCCCTGTTGTTCTTGTGGAGTTCTGCAAGACTACTATGGCTGCCTCACAGAGGGCTTCTCGCTCAGCTCGGAAATTGGTGGAGTATTTTCCTGTTGGAATTGCAATTTCTTCATCTCCGTCTTTGTATCGGAGGAAGATTCGAGCTCCACCATCCCTCGTTGCTTCTGTGGCGGAGCCATCTGTGAAGACACGGGTCCAGTCTTCCTGGGGGTACTGGTTGCAGATGTACTCCATGGCCAGGGCCTTCCTTTGGGTATCGGACTGTGTTCCTCTCTTCTCCACTCCGGGAATGCTGGTGACGACTGTTGGGAACACCTGCCTCTTCCAAGATGGGTGGGTGACATTTGCCGGGATAGGCTTTGCTTCGTGTTCCATCAAGACTGTGGTTTGTCTTTCAAGGCGTCTTGACTAGTGGATGAAGCTGCCTCTTTTCAACCGGCTCTAGGTGGGTCTGCTCATTCTGTCGTTCATTGGATGGTTTTCAAGGCGTTTGAATTTTGCTGCCTGGATGAGGATCTTTGTGTCCCTTCTGTCCTCCAATGACTGCAGCCCAGTGGTCTCCTCCATCTTCAGAATTGGGGTGGATCTCATGGCGCCAGTTATGACACGCGGAGCTTGGTTCTGTATCTTATTGAGATGGTCGAGGTTAGACTTTGCAGCTGATGCCCATGCTGATGTCCCGTACTCAACTACAGGTCGGACTCTCCCTGTGTAGAGTCTCTTCAGGATATGTTCGTCAGCCCCCCAGTCCGTCCCCGCAAGTTTCCTCATGATCGCCAGTCTCAACTTTGCACTGCTACAGCATCTGGTGATCTGCTGTTTCCAAGTGAACGTGCGGTCAAAGGTCACTCTCAGGTAGGTAGGTGTGGGTTCCTCTGCAAGCCTTTGGTTGTTCAGTGTCAGCTTCGCCTCTTGCTTTTTGCTGGATAGGCTGAAGACTGTGTAGGTTGTTTTGCTTGAGCTGACAGAGACAAGCCATTCCTTGGTCCAGTCGCTGATCTTGTTGAGCGCAGTCTGGAGGCGTACCTGTGCTGTAGTGGTGTACTCATCAGAGCACCAAAGTACCAGGTCATCTGCGTAGATCGCTTCTCTGACCCCTCTTGGCAGTTCTCTGACGATGTCATCTATAAAGATGAGGAACAGCGTTGGCGAAAGGACTCCTCCTTGTGGTACTCCCTGTCTCAGCACCTTCTTGCTTTTCTGGCCCTGAATCTTGACTCGGGCTTGGCGGTTGTGTAGGTACTGGTTGATCGGGTTTGATATCAGTCTAAAAAGGACAAATGCCCTTGGTCAAGACACACCATCACCACCAGCCGTCATCATTGATGCCTATGAGCTTGATGCCATCCATCACCGATAACTTCTTCATTGACACTAAGATCGACAAGAGGATCAGAAAAACCACAGCACTTTCTCCCCTCACACACAGAGTGTGGACAAATCCCAAGCTGAGCACAAAGACAAAGCTGGCCGTATATAGCGCCTGCGTTCTCGCACCTTGCTGTATGGCAGTGAGACATGGACCAGGCATGTTTGCCAGGAGAAAAGGCTCCTTCCACCTCAGAAGCCTCCGGCATATACTCGACATCAACTGGCAAGAGAGGGTGACCAACACCGAAGTCCTGTCTGGCGCTGGCCTCCCTACCATGTATACCCTGCTGAGACAGTGTCGGCGGCGTTGGCTGGGCCATGTTCGCCGCATGGAGGATGGTCACATCCCAAAAGTCGTCCTATGGAAAGCTTGCCGCAGGGTAAAAAGGATTGGCCGCCTACAGCTGAGACACAAAGACGTTTGCAAAAAAGACATGGGGGCACTTGAGATCAACACTTAGTCCTGGGAGGATCTCGCAGCAGACCGCAACTGCTGAAGAAGCACTCACAAGAAACAGCTGCAGATTGGCGAAGACAAATTGACAGCTGCTGTAGCAGAAAAGTGAGCCTGCAGAAAGGGGATGACAGCCAACAAACCAGTGTCAACAGGCAGATGTGACCGCTGCGACAGAGACTGACAATTCGCATCGGTCTCTACAGCCACAGGCGACGCTGCTCGGGTCGAGCAGACAGACCGGACAGATAGTTAAATCCTGGTCGGATATGCTCTATCCATGGTCAGCTATGACCTATCTATCTATCTATCTATCTATCTATCTATCTATCTACTATCTATCATCATCTATCTATCTATCTATCTATCTATCTATCTATCTATCTCCATTTCTATTTATATCCGTTTACCTATCCATCTAATACTATCTATCTATCTATCTATCTATCTATCTATCTATCTATCTATCTATCTATCTATCTAACTATCTATCTATCTATCTAACATCATGGTTTTTTAGAAATGGAGGACATTTAGCACAACGTGAAAGATGGTTCTACGGCAGATCAGAAGTTAAAGTGACAAACAGTTATAAATATCTAGGGATTTTTTTCACTACGAAATTAAGCTTAAATAGATGCTGGTTGGAAATGTGTAGGAAAGGAAAGAGGGGGTCGTTGAGATTTTAAGAACAATGAGAAGACTGAATTCAGATGACTGGGCTTTGTTTTGGAAATTATTCGACACCCAAATACAACCAGTTTTGACATACGCATCAGAGTGAGGGGCCGGCCTTTTGGTCAACGACCACATGGAAAAGTCCACACTTATGCAGTAATCGTATTATGCGTGTACCGTTATATGCATCAAATAAAATGGTTTATGGTAAAAGCGGTCGATATCCTTTGTTATACAAACTTATGTCAAATCAATTAAATACTGGTTAAGATTGGTTCATTTACCTACGACCAGACTCTGCAGTCAAGCGTATGAAATGCTTTTGCTACAACACGACATAGGAAAATGTCATCGTGGTCTCGTGTAAAGAAAATTTAACAGAAAATGGTTTTGGTATCGTTTCACTTTGTCAGGGAGTAGGCAATACTGCACAGTTTTTATCCGAATTTAGGGATTGTTTAATTTGTTCTTACAGACAAACTGGCATTCCAGCATGGATGAACATGACAAATATGAATGGTTTCTCTCGTTTAAAAGTAATTTGGAAACCGAAAAATATCTCATGATTGTTTCAAACAAATGGCATATATATAACTTAAACAAAATTTCAAACTAGTAACACTGGGTCTCAATGCAAACAAAAAGTGGTTCAAAAGCACGGACAACAAAGCATGTCCCATGTGTGTTGAGGGGATTAACACTGAAGACGAAGTGCATTTTGTTTTTGATTGTCCTGCTTATGCAGATATTCGAAGTAGGTGTTACATTTTCAGGGAGCCAGCTGCACAGAGAAAAGATATCACAGCAATTCTATCCAGCAAGAATGAACATAATACCTTATCAATTTGCAAGATTTGTAGCAGAAGCTAGTGATCTTCGAAGAAAGAATATTACGAACAA
>CM031627.1:23872848-23877848 GCA_018398815.1 Conus ventricosus
GCTGTATAGCGGTTAAGAGAGAAAAGAAGAAATGAAATTTTATGGTTTCGTGTCGTTGGTCAATTTGTCCTGGCTGAGTTTTTTTCAAATAGCAGAGTGTGGTCGATAACATCATAATGCATTTGTCCAAAATCAAATCAAAAGAAATCCAGAAAACTCGTTGTAATTAATGTTTGAAAGACAATTTTCCAAAAATTTGTGTAAGTGCTGAATTGCAAAAGTGGTTTTCTCACGAAAGCCAGATTGGTTTTCAAGAATCAATCATATCTTTTGAAATTAGTAATATAAAAGAGAAATTGAAATCATCAAGGGGATAAGAAAAGAGATGATAAGGACAGAAATCGGTCTAAAAAAGTTTAGAGGATTTGCAGATCTCCTGCATTTAAATAAATCGTTATAACTCAAGCTTTCTAAATTTCGAGGGAAAGTTGTTTCTTATCGATAGTAAAGATAGTAGATATAAGGTTAAGAGAAAACTGCAATAACCAGGGCACAGTATTTTATAATAATTTTGCCGACTAACCCAACTATATCTCTAGATCCCGATTGCTTTTATATTTTAACAGTCCGCATGAAAACTTCATTAACTGCGACTGAAGGATAATGAGAATGAGTGGTAGAAAGAATGTTCTATGGAAGTTCAAAAATATTCTAACGCTGTTAAGTACGTTCTTGTGAGTGTTTAGATATAATATATGACTTTTTTGGTGGGGGGGGGGGGGGTGGGGGGGTTGGGGGGGTCGGGGCAATATTTGCAAGTGAGTATTGAGTTCTTCTGGTGATAAGTCATTACTTGATCGTTTGACTCGGCTATATGTAGTTGTTACTAGTTATCATTGATGGCATTCCATATCAATTTAGAGTTCTTTGAAGAAGACAACCAATCTTGTAATATTTTTGCTGTGCATTTCCTCTTCATGAGAATTAGACTTTGTTCTTTTGTTCGTCTGTACTTCACTTTTTGATTGGTCATATTTAAATTATCTCTTTCGTCACTTCCTTTTCTTATTTCCTTTGTTATCCAAGGTGGCTTAATAAAATTTTTAACTCTTTTTTTTTATAAAGGGACATGTCTATCATAACATACTAAATTTATTTTAATCCATTCATTACGGCACAATCCGGGTCTTCTAATTTTTTCAGATAAACGTTTCTAATCCGAGTGAGTAAGTCAGTTATAAAGGCAATTTTTTGTCAAAATATGTAAAACGACCTATAGAAAATTTCCTTGTGTCCGTAATTATTGGAATTTTTACTCCTGTTTTTCATCCAAGTAAGACCTATTGATTGAGTTGATCCGGTACAACAAAACTGGAGCACAGCATATTTTCCACAATGTGTCTTTAGAATTAACTGGTAGATGTGATCAAATAAGAGTCTCAGTGGTTTCCTGTAATGCGTGTTGGGATGGTCGATAATTGGTTCCAATCCAATCATCCACAGCTACAATCCATTTTTTTCCGGACACAGTTTAAGGGCATTCTAGATCTATGTTAAAGTCTCCTATGAGAACGATTTCTTTTGATTCCAGATGGCAAGCGGATCCATCATCAGATTAAACCTATCGTACGCATCAATTGTATCAGATGGATTTACTGAAAAATGAATCCTACCAAATAAAAGGTTTACAACATTTTAAACTAATTTCAACCCAAACCGAATCTATATTATAGGTTTCGTAGATGTAGTATTATTTTAAAGTTTTAATGACATCGCACAGTATAATAGCAGTCCTGTTGATATAGGAGCTGTAGGATCAAGACGAGATGATGTTATAATTATGCATAAACATATCAGCAACTGAACTACACATGTTAACCAGTATACGGCGAAAGCAGAACATAAGAAAGTACATTCCATTGTTTGTTTAAAAAATATTGCTATTTCACTTCAGTTTTTGTTATCTATCACTGTTAATATTAAGATATCCAATTCGAAGCCCTTTCTTTGAGGGCCACGCCACGGCATCTTGAGGTAAATGGAATAGCAACACAATGTTACATCAAGTATATTACAAGTCAAACAAATCAAAATAAACAACAAAATATGTCAATACAGATTGAACAACTTATTAGGAATTTACTCACACAAATATCCGATTTTTTTGAAAAGGACACGTTTTCTATTTAAAAAAAAAATAATAATACGTACAGGCAACACAATTGTAACCAAGAATAGGAAAAATCACACTTTTAAACGGGTGTTCCCATGAAAGGCGAAAAGTTTTGTTCAGACAAATAAATTCATAATGAATTTAAAGACACACACACAACACACACACACACAACACAAGCACACACACACACACACACACACACACTACACACCCACACAGCACACACACACACGTCACCACACACAAAAACCCACCTCAACCAAATACAAAACGTAAATACAAATCAAAAATACAAAGTCTCCAACTGCAAGTACACAACTGCAAATTATGGTTGCATACAAAATCCTAACCAAATGTCAATGCAAGTTAGGAAGTACCAAAAACAAAAAACAGACATGAAATTGATCAAAAACTAATTTAACAAACGAGAAAAGATCTCCCAAAAAGTGTGAATCAATAATGACACCAAAATGTCTAAATTAACAGCCTGAATCAGAGATTGGGTCCTCGAAAAATTACAGCACAATCAACAGGCAACCCAGTTTCAATGCAACCAAACCCAGGCAATGTACAAAAGTGCCCGTTACAGTAAATCTAACTCCAAAATCCCAAATAAGGGAGCTTGAGCAAAAGAAGACTTTTCAAAGGACTCAATGCGAGTCCAGCTTTGATTAGCAAAGACACACACACACGACACACACACACACACACACACACAATACACACACACCAAGGAACTCAGCGTTGAAACAATAAGATGGTGGTTTCATAAGGAGGCCATGAATTTGGTTAACAGCAACTCCATAGGGTATGATATTAGTGGGGAATTGCGACCCTCCTACAATGAACCAGCATAGATCACGTTGGGTTCGAACTTTTTCCCAACCAAAGGGATAAAGGGAGGCCTGTAGTGGTATTTAAGGCGTGAAGGTGGAGTAAATGGGATTGCATGGGATGAGAACTTTGGTTAACATGAGGTGGCGATGGGTGGTGAACGTCGCACCTTGGAATGTGCCTGAGCGGGGTCATACATCATGGGGTGAGGTAGGTAATGATGGGGGTGGGCAAGGAGTGGAGGGTCGTTGATTAGGGGGTGAGAGACTCAGTGTTTCCATTCACAAATTGGGGCGAGGATGGGGCCTGCGGTCAAAGTGTTGGGCGGAAGAGAGTGGTGTTACAGTTTAGAGAAGTGACGCTTCAAGAGGCGAAGAAGTTTGGTTGAGAATGGAGAGAATGGTTTACTCTTACAGTTCTTAAAGGGGGTAATGAGACATGGGACATCCAAAGGTGGACAGTCCATAATAATGAAGTGGTTAGCTGCTTCTGTAATAAGCACTTTTATATAACCTCAGACTTGGAGAGCGATATTCTCTGATTGCAATGGGGTGGGACTGAACGCAAAGAAATATGGCGCAAAAAATGGATTTGACTGATTGGCTCACCTAAAAGAAGTTTTTGGGCTGTGGGGGAAAACAAATCTGCTTAAATTTCATTGCCAGTATAAGCAGTGCAGCATCACTAGGGTTGAATGAGATTCTCCATAGAGAGGTAGCTTGGGTTACCTCGTAGTGGGTATGATGAAAAGTCGATTGATTATCGAATAATGTCAGTATTCAATAATTCACACTCTTTTTGAAGTAGTTTGTATTTTGTTAAGTAGAAATGAGTTTAAGGTTAATGATTACCACGTGCATGGAATTAGCGAGCTAATGAATATTCTAGCGTTAGTGAACCATACGGTTGGCCAAGTGGATGACATCACACCAAGAATTTCATGAGTACACTTCCCCGGTGGTTGTTTGCAGACATTGACACGCCACGAGAAGGCTTAGCATGAAGATGGCTGTCAAGGACTGCTGTTGCCTGCAGCCATCACATAGATCACTCACAGTCAGTCCACGGAACACATATATTTGGACACTGGTTCTAGTCGAGGCCACAATTCTATGCAGGTCAACACCACTCACTACTGAAATCACCTATCAGCACATCGGAAGTTTCTCTCAGATAGAGTTTCTTTGCTATATTATTTAGTTTGAGATCTTGATGTTGGAGTGGGAGGCTGATCGAAGAGTATCTCTAAACTGACCCCAAAATAACCAGAGATAGCTTCACTTTCCATTAGCCTGTAAGGGGGTTGAACTTGTTTATCAGTCTGGAACATTGTAAGACAAAGTTCACTCTTCCTCTGGGCAACATTGACCTCTGTGACTGCCTCTGAGCGAAGCAGCTGACATTGTCAGTTCTTCAAGTGTGCTGAAGAGATACATATGGATCCTCACCAACAAAACCACTGGCTGATGGGGTCAGGAATGGTGAGGGGGGGGTGGGGTGTGTGGGTACAGGAGATATCTGGAACATGAGGGTTGGCTTGTAATCTATTTCATGTGTTGTCGTGAGGAGGGGGTAGAGGCAATCATTGTGTGGCATGGACTGGAATAGGGCAGGGGCTGACACTGTCACTCTGCTGCCTCATTCTGCTCATTGGAGCAGGATTTGTCTATGAAGATAAGGGTCTTGGCGGGAAGGGTTAATGAGTGCACCCTCACGACTGTGTGCTGACAACACGACCAACACTACGGAAACCACTATTCAGCAGTTTAAGATCAGAAACGACAACTGCCAAGCTTGTAGTTTTTATAGACTGGGTCACCATACTTAATGTGTGGAGTTGTTAGTTCCAGATCCGAAATGCGATTTCAAGGGACTCAAAGAAAAGGAATTGAGTTGAATCAGACTGTGAACGAAAACGTGCTCGTAGTTCATATTTGTATAAACATTCACTTCATCAATCTGAAGAAATGGGACATAAGAGATCCCTAGTGCGATTGAAAGATCAGATCCACCAGTTTCCTGGCAGTTGCTGAACATACCATCAAGCTTG
>CM031627.1:23888902-23899447 GCA_018398815.1 Conus ventricosus
AAACTTCGTTGTTAAGTTTGGCAAGCACTTTCACAAGCTCGTCAATGTTACATGTATTCTACGTGATCTCTTTCACATAAATGACGGTAGAAGTTATCAGGTTCATTCTGTTTTTGGTATTAGTTAAAGCATTTACATGCCTATCCATCAACTTTATCATGTGTTTATTCACAGGTTCACATCTCTGGACGAGAAAAGTAATCTGAAATCTGTTCACCTTAAGAATTCCACCTAGCTTTAGACCTTATCAAAATGCCTTTCATTTCTCTTCTGTCTAATAATTTGTAATTTTTCATTCTTCAATTTAGGTTCGTTTATATTGTCTGCAGATCTTTAATTCTCTTATATGGATGTCTTTGATGAGCGTTTTCATTTTGTTCCCTTCCCCTTCTGTTTTCTTCTTTTTATCTATGATAATATTTGCTTTTTTTTTTCAATCAGATTTTTTATCGGTAAAACGTCACGAAATAGTTGCTGCTGTGAAATTGTAAATTTTAGCTGCCTTAAACATGCTTAATTAAATTCTAAATTATTGTCAGGGGCCATGCGGTGAGAGAGCCCAAGCAGATGTCTCTCACAGGCGCCAAAAAAAACATCAGTACGGTCCAACTGAGTCCCCAAAAGAAAAGGACAGAAATAGCTTCAAACAGGAAAGGGATTAGGGTGGGCCGTGGCTGTACATGGGGCATTGGAATGAGCCCGCATGAGAGTAATGGCGCTGTGGTGGCACAGAAGATGGGGCAGGAAAAAAGACGGTTTGGGCCCCTAGTCATTCTACCATTCGTGCATTTGTCCGGGAGATGGGAAGAATGGAATCATGGAGTGGCGGTAATACTGTAAGATCTAAACATCAGAGGCCCCAAGAAAAGAGTGTGCCAAACCACAAAAACAGCATTCAAAATTGTTGAAAAAAAAAAGATTTCGTTAAAGGCAATCAGGGAAAGATGCCATGTCCGTGCTGTAATAGTTCAAGTGAACTCTTTTGTGGAGAGTGATATGGAGAGAAAAAGGATGCAATGCCCATGCTGCGATAAATCAAGTGAACTCTTTTAAGGGGAGAGTAATAGGGAAAGAGAAAGAGAGGATAATTAAGTGAACTCTTTTAAGGGAGAGTAATAGGGGAGAGAAAGAGAGGATAATTCAAGTGAAATTTTTTTAAGGAAGAGTGACATGGAGAGAAAGAGATGCAAGACCCTGCTGTATAATTCGAGATGCAATACCCGTGCTGTTAGGGATTCAATTGAACTCTTTTTTGGGAGAATGTTTATGGAGAGAAAGAGAGGAGGCAGGAAGGATGCATGACTTTGCAGACTCGAATGGAAGTCATTAGCAGATACGCAGGATTTGGCAAACAACGGGACAGAGCTGGGGAAAAGATGCTCAACACTGTGTCAATGGGACTTCCCAGCGACACAATGTGGAGAGATGGGCATTGTACGGGAAACAAATCTTGTTGAGAAAAAAAAGATACTGTAGGTTTTGAAATTTGGCTTTGGTTGCAGTGAACTATAGACTTTTTTTTTTAGGTGTAAAACAATTTAAGATCTGGTGTTGAATCTCTCTCTCCCTCTCCCTCTCTCTCTCTCTCTCTCTCTCTCTCTCTTCTCTCCCCTCTTCTCTCTCTCTCTTCTGTGTTGTGTGTGTGTGTGTGTGTGTGTGTGTGTGTGCGCGCGCGTCCGCATAGTAGGGGGAGCGTTGCTGGTGTGTGTTTGTGGTGTGTTGGTGTGTGTGTGTGTGGTGTGTGTGTGTGTGGTGTGTGTGTGTGTGGTTTGTGTTTTGGTGTGTGTGTTTTTGTGTTGGTGTGTGTGTGTGTGTGTGTGTGTGTGTGCGAGAGAGAGAATAGAGAGAGAGAGAGAGCGCATGTGTGTGTGTGTGTGTGTGTGTGTGTGTGTGTGTGTGTGGTGTGTGTGTGTGTGTGTGTGTGGTGTGTGTGTGTGTGTGTGTGTGTGTGTGTGAAACTTGCCAACCTGATATTGAAACGGGCAGCAAATGTTTGTTTGTTTGTTTGTTTTTTTGTTTTTTTCTACAAAGTTTATAAATCGGATATTAAGGAGGAGAAATATATTTCTATCTTACCAGATGTTTATATCTTCCCTCTTATTAAAAGATGTTTAATGATAAAATCACCAATGAAGTAGATCGTCGATTTGGTTTTTTCAAAAGAAGAAAGGTTACGTGATCGATGTGACATGTCTGCAATAGGTGATGAATTTCATTTTTTTCATGGAATGTTCATCATACATTACTTTGCGCAATACGTATTTTCCAAAAAATATTTTACCTCTCAAATTCTCAGTAATTTTGTGAAATGCGGGTCTTCTTTTAATCGAAAGCAAATGCTTCTTTTGTCGAAGTATATTAGATTATCTTAACAACAAAAAAAGAAAGAAAAGAAAAATTTTATTTGGTGCTTTGTAAACAAAAAAAACCAGCTTCCAAATTTTATGCTTTGTAGCAACTTAACATGCTTGAATCGGTGCAAAATAACACAAGTTCATAGCCCTTTCTTAACCGTACTTGCAATGTATGATTACAGGGCCCACTTTTGTTATTATAGTTACTACTATGTTCATGTCGGACCGCGTTTGGTAGATACCATGCCAAAAGGGCTGTTTGTTGCAATCTATGGATACAATATGCATAATGAAATATTTATTAAAGAGATTTTCATTTCATATTCTTTTTGTTTGTGTCATGAAAAAAAAAATCGGTTTCTATATTAAATTTGCGGATGTGGTTTTTTCCAGCTTGTGTCATGAAAACTTTAAATTTATTGTATTTGCTGATGTGGTCTTTCCAGTTACAAGAGTTATTCGTTATTAGAAAATTACGTGAACAGTGAAAACCTTCCAGAGAAGTATGAAATCTTATCATGCCCACAATATTTGTCATCTTTAATATACAAGCTTCGATTGAATTTGGGGAAAAACCAAATTTTCCAAAAATGTGCTTTGCACTTTTTCAAGCCTTTATCTGTACATGATTCTATCAAAACAATAACCAAAAAACCCAAAAATTGTGCAGAAAGGAAAAGTGCTTTCCAGGCATCAAATTAAATTTAGATGTTTTTTTAAATACCCCTTCCCCTCGCTCCTTTGGTGTGTGTTGTGTGTGTGTGTGTGTGTGTTGTGTGTGTGTGTGTGTGTGTGTTGTGTGTGTGTGTGTGTGTGTGTGGTTTTGTGTGTGTGTGTGTTGTTTTTAAGTCTAATATCACCAAGTGTAAAGAGACTCTAACTTGAGGAATCCACCTACTCATTCTTTCCGTCTGTGTATGAAACATTTAGTTTATTGCATTTATGATATGGCTTTTCCAGTCTGTGTCATGAAACATTTAGTTTACTGCATTTACTGATATGGTCTTTCCAGTTTATGTAATGAAACATTTAGTTTATTCTTTATGACATGGTTTTTCCCAGTCTGTGTCTGAAACATTTAGTTTACTGCTTTTACTGATATGGTCTTTCAGTTATTTAATGAAACTTTTTAGTTTATTGCATTTACTGACATGGCCTTTCCAGTCTGTGTCATGAAAAATTTTTAGTTTACTGCATTTATGACATGGTCTTTCAGTTTGTGTCATGAAAGATTTAGTTTACTGCATTTACTTATATGGTCTTTCCAGTTTATGAAATGAAACATTTAGTTTATGCATTTGCTGATATGGTCTTTCCAATTTGTGGTCATGAAACATTTAGTTTATTGCATTGATGATTTGGTCTTTCCATTTTTTCTGTAATGAAACATTCAGAAAGTGACTGTCATCATACATTCGCCCCAGTTGCTTCACCTGCTTACCAACATGGTTAGTTGGTTTTGGGATATACGCTTTCGGGAAATATTCCCACTTAAAAAACTAAAACTGGTGGGTTAATGCATTTAACTATTTGATCAACTCCTTTTTCAGAGTAAGCCTCATTTGTTTGTGAAGGAAGCATTTGTGGAGGTATCCCCACTGACATGGTTGGTGGCTAGCGTTTTAACTGTGTTATCTCTGGCAGTTAGGTTGCGGGGGCATAGTTTCAGACACATGCCATCGATGTTGCTTACATTTTACTGCTAATTTTCATCATTTCAGAAGGACACGGGGAATCTGTGCCAGAGTCCATTTCCTTCCCACGTATCCTTCTTCTGTGGACATGTGTGTTTCCAAAAACCAAAGACCATTGACAAAGGAAACGGGAATCCTTGAGGCGCGTTTCTCATGTTAGTTTTGAGTAGACACACACACACACACACACACACACACACCACACACACAAAAATTGCACGCACGCACGCACGCACGCACGCACACAGCACTCTGCACACACACACACACACACACACACAACACACACACACACACACACACACACAACACACACACACACACAAAACAACACACAATGTTTAACCGTTGGCGGTTTGAATATATGTGACGTAGGGGCCTTGGAAAGGAAGAAAAAAAGTATTTAATGATTTACCGATCACACCGTAGTATACCGTAGTTTTGCTTTTTCATTATTTTCTTTTGCTTCTTAGGTGGCACCTTTGGTTGTATTTTGACAACTCAAAAATTACTACGGTATTGCACACCAGCCTTTTTTCTGGGATAGCATTCTTCTTAAAACCGAAAAGGCAGAGGAGTCAAGTTACCACTTTCGTGGTCACTGGGGAGAAAAAATCAGGTTTCGAAATACCGGTATCTGACCAGGAGTTATTTTGTTAGTGAGTTTCTTCCCATTGGAGATTGTCTCCGCCTTGGAGACTATAAGCTTACTGAAGGCTCATTTTGAGAAGATGTTTATTCCCCATTCCCCCAACTCAAGCACATATGTTAGTTGGGCAGAATTATCTACCATGCAGATATGAATGCTTATTCCCCTACTTCTTCATCTAAGACATAAGAGCAAGTTTTTGTTTATAATTGAAATATATATATATTATATATATATATATATATATATTAATATATCATATATATATTATATATATATATATATATATATATATATATATATATATATATATATATATTGAATATTGAATTATATATTGAAATATTGAATTGAATTAAAAAACAAAGCTTGCTCTTATGTTTAGATTGTAGAAATAGATGGAGAAAAGTAATTATGCCTGATTTACCTAACTAAACAGTATGCGCTTGATTGGGTGAATGGGGAAAAAAATAATGCTTTTAAAAATGACCCTTCAGCAAGCTTATAGTCCCCAAAGGGGGGGAGAAAAAGTAGCTTGTTTTTTTTAATGTTTTTCTTTTGCCGCTTTGGTGGCACCTTTGGTTGGTTTTTTTAAAAAATCAACAAAATACTCCCAGTATTGCACCCCAGCCTTTTCTGGAGTCAAATTACCATTTTCCCGGGGTTTCACTGAGGAGAAAACAATCAGGTTTTGAAATATGGGTTTATCTGACAGGAGTTATATGTAGTGAGGGTCCCCCCCCCCCCCCCCCCCCCCCCCTATTGCAGGTTGTTCCCCTTGGAGGACTATCAGCTTGCTGAAGGCTCAATTGAGAAGCATTTATTTTATTTTTCCCATTCACCAATCAAGCAATACTGTTAGTTAGGCAGAATTATCTACACTGAGATTGAATACTTTTCCCTATTTCTACAATCTAAGAATAAGAGAAAGCTTTGTTTTAATTCAATATTTCCTGCAGTCATTGCAACACCAAGCTGCTCTGAAAGTTGCTGGAAATGGTGCTTGGTACTTACCCTTGGAATTTATTAGTTTGTTGTAATTTAGTCCCTTGCGGATTCATTCCAAGAAATGACCTGCAGCACTTGTGTCTTAAGAGGTCATCTTTTTATATTTTCTACTTTTCACAAGAAAATGTAGCTTGTTTTGTTTTTTTATGATTTTCTTTTGCTTGTAGGTGGAAACTTTGGTTGGTTTTTTGAAAACTCAACAAACATACTATGGTATTGCACACAGCCTTTTTCTGGGATAGCATTCTTTTTAAAAAATGAAAAGGCAGAGTAGTCAAATTACCACTTTCGTGGTCACTGAGGAAGAAACAATCAGGTTTTGAAATATCGGTATCTGACCGGGGAGTTATATGTTAGTGAGTTTTCCCTCTCCCTATTTCGGTTGTCTCCCCTTGGAGACTATAAGCTTGCTGAAGGCTAACTTGAGAAGCATTTATTTTATTTTTTCCCATTCACCCAAAACAAGCACATACTGTTAGTTAGGTTTGAATTATCTCCACTGCAGATGTGAATGTTATCTCCCCAATTTCTACAATCTAAGACATAAGAGCAAGCTTTGTTTATAATTCAATATTTCCTGCAGTCATTGCAACACCAAGCTGCTCTGTAAGTTGCTGGAATGGTGCTCGGTAATTATCCTTGGAATTTATTAGTTTGTTATTATATATATATATATATATATATATATATATATATATATATATATATATATATATATATATATATATATATATAGATATAATATAGATCAGTAAATTTAAATGCCTAAAATAATTTTTTTTAGTGCTCACCCTTGGGGAGCAACATTAAAACTCCTCTTTTTACTTGTTTTTATATTTTTATATATAAAATATTTTATATATATATATATTTTATATATAATTATAATGTGTTTTGTGTGTGTGTGTGTGTGTGTGTGTGTGTGTGTGTGTGTGTGAGATACTTGGTTCTGGCAGTCAACTCTCGATATATTCGATTGTCCCTTTGATCGGGCAAGGATAGGGCCTGCCTTGAAAGCTTATGGGCCCAAAAATTTGTCAAATAAAGAAGCGAGAGATGAATAACAATGATTTTTTTTGACAGTCATGTTTCATCTTTGTGTGGCTGGATGTGCGTGCGTGCGTTGCGTGCGTGCGTGTGTGTGTGTGTGTGTTGTGTGTGTGTGTGTTTTGTGTGTGTGTGTGGGGTGTGTGTGTGTGTGTGCGTGCCTCTGTGTGTGTGTGTGTGTGTGGGTGTGTGTGTGTGTGTGAGAGAGAGGAGAGAAGAGAGAGGAGAGAGAGAGAGAGAGAGAGAGTGTGTGTGTGTGTGTACGTATGTATGTATGTATGTATGTCTGATGTATGAATATATGACAGCAGATTTTGGAAATCAGTAAATGAGGTTCAAGTCACAGAACAAGAAAAAAATAGCTGAATAAGTTTTTGGTTGTTGAAAGGCTGATAGCAAGAGAGATAAGTAAAGGAGATTTCCAAGCTAGTCTGTTTGATGACTTACCAGGTGTATCTGATAAAACGCAGATTTGTTTGGAAGAACAGAAACAATAATTTTCTTTCTCTTAATTTTAAACTATTTCAAGACAATTTTTTTAGCAATTGATAATAGGATCTGTGTATGTGTTTATTCATTTATTTTTTTATGTCTTTACTTCTCAGTTATCTTTTTAATAGTTATTTATTTAAACGTTTCGCCTTATATATAATACATGATTTTCAACTTTCAGCACTTTCTCTTCCTGCGCGTTCCGAAGTTTCTCTTGCTACACAGCCCACCAAAGAAAATTGGAAAGAGAGCAGAGTTAAGGGGTAACACAAAAACCACCATGGCCTCGCGAACTATGTCTAAAACGGTGCACCAGCGGAAGACATCATCGTAAGCACACCAATGTCAGCCAACACAGAGCGTTTGTAACTGCAAGTTTGGATGTCAGGTGGGCTGAAGGTACAGCGAACGTTTATTGGAAAAAAAGTCTGATTCTGTATTTAGGTAACCGTTTGTGGACACTAGCAACAACACCCGACTATTTTAAAGCAAAAAATTAAATTGGCAGTCAAAACAACCGTGAACCATTTAAACGTCTGGGCATCATTATAAGGGTAAACAGAGCCAGACGACACAAACCAGACTGACCACGCAGACCCCAGTGAGAGAAACAGGAAGAAAAAACGGAATCAGTGACAACACGATTCCAACAGTCCATGCTACAGAACAGGTTTGAAAATGTGAATTGTATTCGTGTCTCGCTGATTTACCAGGGAAACAAAGGATGATGGCATGATCCAGAGTGACAAATGTAATCATTAAAACGGACACCTCGTTGGACACACACATAGGAAGCCACTTACTTGCACATGACGCTGTGGATCCACCCCCTTTCTGTTTGGAGATATTCTGCCTGCAACATTCCATTGCTATCACGGTCGTGCCCATGTGACATCCCATACAGATGTTAAGAAACTGCAGTTGTACGATGGCTACCAAGAAATGTCTCTCAAACAGTTTGCTGGCTATAATGAAGGTAGTAAGCTGAATGAGTTCCCTAGTGTGGCAGACATACTGACTGACCAAAAGAAAAGTCTGTATAGTCTGGATGGCAGCAGCGTTTTACATGAAGCAAGAATGGTGCAAGGTGCCAGACATTTTACTTTGGCTGAATAATAAGGAAGTAGATTATCACAGCAGAATCTGTAGTCAGATGTCAAAATCGTTTCAATGTGTTTCAGCTTTTGAGAAGGATTCCCAGGGGAAGTTTTCGAGAGGATTTCCCTCGTATATCGACCTCAGTCAATTGTGGTGCACTTTTAAATCCAGTATTCCTGATGCTTCCTATCGAAGAAAATGAAAAATTAACCCCCTTTGCTTGACACAAGTATATAGATAATAACGTGTTGACAATAGTCGGATGCGTGTGAGACAGACTCATACGTCTAGTTCATAGTGGACATGCTTACCCATTTGATTTGAAATCTGTTGAGGGGATTGTTTGCCAAATACAATGTTCTTAGGTATGGTAACTGGAGAACATCATTCAATGAAGTGCATTTAAATGGTTGTGGGAAAGGTCAACATGTTTGTAAGTTAAAAATCCTAGCATTTGATATATTGAACAGGGAAACTCAGACGAACCAAACGGACTAAATAGATGTTTCCAGCAAACGATGTCAGTGCATCCCTGTGCCTTTGGCGTCCAAGTACCGAAGTTCAGGGAAGAGGTAAGCGAGAAAAGGTTTGCTGCAAAAGGAAAGAATGACCTTGACACAGACAGCCTTCAGGGCAGCTCCTGTCACACATCAGTTCATCATCCGCTGTGGACACTGACCCCAGCCATCACACAGGTGTTCTTCATGGACACACACTCCAGAATTTTGACATTGATACAGACGAGGGCATATCTTCAACTCGCTTTTCTGTTCGTCTTCTCCATAAACACAGTCAGACAATCCGTTACATCGAGTGTAGACAGGGAGACAGTACAACCACTCTGCTGTGCAACGATAATGACTCTCTGGACATGGCTCACCAGCTGTAATCATCTCCTGAATGAAGTAACCCGTGCCATCAAAGCTGATATGTAAGTATTGTTCACCTGGTCAGTAATGAAGTTTCTGTTTGTTGGACACTTTTTTTCATCAGAGTTGTCAAAACAGTCTGATATTCATTACAACGTTGGCTGTCTAACACACATTGGCCATTTGAACACAGAAAACAGAACATGAGGGATGTTCACAGAATGACTCATCATGGCATCTGGACAGTCCTCCTTAAGTCACACACCAGAGTGAAATGAAACTGTCATGATATCATTCATCACATGTGAACATGACAGTGATATACACCGCAGGACTAGGACACTGGCGTTGTGTTCACCATTCATGTCTGCGGACATACGACACTGTCTTCAGCTCGTAGTTTAGAATAGGCGTTGTATGCACATAAGAATGTTTGGATCAAATGTCTGCTGAGACTAATGGTTAACATTTGGCGAGTTTTTGTGAAGATACCGTGTGTCGTATATAATTTTAGCCCGTTCTACGCGAGGAGTAAAAACAGTGGCTTCTTTTGATTTTGTTTCACACAGAAATCTACATCAAAGCAAAACAGGAAATCCCATTTTCATTGAAAAAGAGCAACACCTTGACTCTCCTGGTGCCTTTCCATCTGTTTGCATTAAAATCTAACTGAAAATGATCCATAATGTAGGTCACAGTGTTGTCTTCCCATATACGACATTTACTATACATAAAAGATTGGGCGCGCCCTCTGATTCAAAACTACAGCGACATGAAAGCTATAATAATTTTTAAAGATATGTAGAGTGTCTTGTTTTTCCTTTTGGTTTTTTATAGAAGCAATTCGACCACGTTTTGCCTGACAGACACGTTTTAATGTTGATACACATAAATAACTTGGACCCTTTTCATGTACTGCGTACACAAAAATTTGTTACGCGAAGCTACCAGGCCTTGACAACCATAACTACTAAATGAACAGTGTTCTGTTTCATCCCGTCCATCTTCACACTCTGGTTTAATGTTACAATGCACGTGATCCTTAAATTTAGTATAATAACCAGCAGAACAGTTAAACAAACCACCGGGAGCTTAAGTGGTCCATCATCTCAGAAATTACAGAAAAATGTGCTCTAAGGTAGGACGGTTCACAGTCATGCTGGTTTAGAGAATGAATCGAGCATATGATACAAGAAAAAGATAGCTCAGTATGAATTCCAGAACGATTTTTGCCAAACGTTGAGACTCGCTTTGTTTCTTTGTATGGAGGTCATAAGTTATCTGTCGAGGAAATGTTCATGATTGATACTAAGAAGACATACTATATAATGCGT
>CM031627.1:23909097-23954097 GCA_018398815.1 Conus ventricosus
GTTAATGCATTAACTATTTGATCGACTCCTTTTCAGAGTAAGCCTCATTTGTTTGTGAAGGAAGCATTTGTGGAGGTATCACCACTGACATGGTCTGGTTGGCTAGCGTTTTAACTGTGTTATCCTCTGGCAGTTAGGTTGCAGGGGCACAGTTTTCAGACACATGCCATCGATGTTGCTTACATTTTACTGCTAATATCATCATTTCAGAAGGACACTGGGAATCTGTGCCAGAGCCCATTTCCTTCCCACGTATCCTTCTTCATGCTGGACATGTGTGTTTCCATAACCCAAAGACCATTGACACGGAAACGGAATCCTTGAGGCGCGTTTCTCATGTCTAGTGTGAGTAGACACACACACACACACACACACACACACACACACACACACACACACACACACACACACACACGCACGCACGCACGCACGCACGCACTCATGCACACACACACACACACACACACACACACACCACACACACACACACACACACACACACACACACACACACACACACACACACACACTGTTTAACCGTTTGCTGGTTTGAATATATGTGACGTAGGCCTAGGAAACGGAAGAAAAAAAAGTCATTTAATGATTTACCGATCACACCGTAGTATACCGTAGTTTTGCTTTTTCATGATTTTCTTTTGCTTCTTAGGTGGCACCTTGGTTGGTATTTTGACAACTCAAAAAAATACTACGGTATTGCACACCAGCCTTTTTTCTGGGATAGCATTCTTCTTAAAACGAAAAGGCAGAGGAGTCAAGTTACCACTTTCCGTGGTCACTGGGGAGAAACAATCAGGTTTCAAAATACCGGTATCTGACCAGGAGTTATATGTTAGTGAGTTTCTTCCCCATTGGAGATTGTCTCGCCTTGGAGACTATAAGCTTACTGAAGGCTCATTTTGAGAAGCATGTATTATTCCCCATTCACCCACTCAAGCACATACTGTTAGTTAGGCAGAATTATCTACCACTGCAGATATGAATGCTTATCTACCCCTATTTCTTCAATCTAAGACATAAGAGCAAGCTTTGTTTATAATTGAATAAAGGTCCCACTGAGGAAGAGGTCGCAAGGCCTCGAAATATTTGGAAACAGAATCCAGCTTGTTGTGTTTTTGTGTTTTTCTTTTTGTCAATATGTACCATGACAAAAATACGCGCATCGCCTAGTGTGATCCAAGCTGATTCAGCCTTATTCCTCCTCGCAACTGCAGCCGTGTTACCGTTACTTTTTTCAAGTTGTTTAGTGAACTGTGCATCCTTAAATGGATCCGGCACCATGGCAGCTAACCACCACGATCTGATGAAAGGATTGTGGAGGGCTAGGGACCGACTACAACGATTCTCTTCCCATGCTTATTTTTCTCTCTGCTTGCATCCGTGAGAACATTGTGCCAAAAGGTATGCATGTTAAGTTTGGTAGAGATTGCTCTACCTAAGTGTGACTATCTTCGACGGCAGGTAGATTCTATACTCCATTTCACCAGCTGTGAGATCCTCTCATTGTGCCGTGACACCTACATGAACCTCTCCTCAGGGGAGATGACATCACTGCACTCAGCGTTATACAACCTACAACAGAGCACTGACTTTTATCACTTCGAGGCGATCCTGGACCGCCTTCGGTCATCTTCGTCAACCATCAGAAGACGACTGGGGAAGAAGAAACACAAGAAACTTCTGAAACTCAACTCCTCTCGACCCCCAGCTCAAATGAAAGACACTCCTCCTACTGAACCCCCTAAAAAACGAACTAACAGACGTTTTCGCAGACGACGCCAGCCCAACACGACTCCCGACAAGGACTTGGTGATCAACTTGTCAGATGTAGCCCTTAGTGATGAACAGACAAAAGTCCTAGAACTGGGCCCTAAGTTCTGCCAGACACCACTGGAATATAACTAGAAGGAGCTGGTGGAGGACATTGAGGAGGGGTGCCGACGGGTCAGACTACGAGAGCTGCACCTTGACGAGGACAATGACAATGAGATTCAGCAGCCACCAAAATTCTACAAGGAAAACGGGACTCCAACCTCCCCAAGGACGAGATAAAATCCTGGATGCCTACTGCAACACCCTGCAAGCCCAGGCTACGACCTACCAGCCCCCCAAGGCCCGGGACAATCTCAACACTACTGAAAGACAGGCTCTACGTGACCTGCAGGCTCTTGTGAAAACCAGGACTATTAGGGTCTCTACAGCTGATAAGGGCGGAGCTATAGTAGTCCAGAACTGCCATGACTACATCGCCGAAGCAGAAAGACTTCTCAGCAGTGATCACTACACACCCGTACCCAAGGACCCTACTTTTAGTGTTGCCAGAGCTTCCAACGCTATTGTAGAGAAGCTTTACGCTGCTGACGCCATCAACGATGACACCCGACGCTGGGCCTTGGTGGAACCAAGGAAGGTCAGCTGCACCAATTTTACACCCTGCCAAAGATTCACAAGTCTGTTGAGAAGCCACCAGGACGTCCCATTGTGTCGGGGGTGGGTGGCCCCACCGAGAACTCAGCAAGTTAGTAGACCACTGGCTTCAAGACACAGTAAAGACCCTCCCAAGCTACATCAAGGACAGCACACACTTCCTACGGCTCCTCAACACATGGAACGACCTCCATGCTCCCTTCACCGAAGCTCCCGGTTAGTGACAATAGATTAACAGCCCCACCAACATCCCCCAAGAAGAGCTTCTCACCGCCATTCGCCTTCACTTGAACGCTTCCAATTCCACGGTCTACAGACCACCAATTGACCTCATCTTGGAAGCTGCAAAGCATGTTCTTACTAGCAATTACATTCACTTCGAGAACCAGATTTACCACCAGGTAGTAGGCACTGCAATGGGCACGCCCATGGCGCCCTCTGCCGCAAATTTATTCATGGGTGCGCTGGAGTCACAACTACTGTCTGAGAGCCCTGTCTCTGTTCTGAAGGAGTTTTGGAAGCGCTTTATAGATGACATTTTTCTGCTGTGGTTGGGAACAGAGAATGAACTTCGAGAGTTTGAACTATACATCAACTCTTTTCATCCATCCATAAAGTTCACAGTGTCCTCTTCCACAGTGCAGATTCCCTTCCTTGATGTACTCGTCAGACTGGAGGAGGGCTTCCTAGTGTCTGACATCTACACAAAGCCGACTGACAGCCAGGCGTATCTACACCACAGATCCTGCCACCCCAAGCATGTAAGACAGAACATTCCTTACAGCCAGTTCTTGCGGCTACGTCGATTGTGCACCAATATCAATGATTTCGATGCCCAGGCTGAAAAGATGACGGCACGGTTCCTCAGACGCGGCTACCAGCTTGCTGACGTGAGTAAAGCCAAGGAGCGTGCTCGGATGAAGGCACGTAACACAACCCTTGAGTACCGAGAGAAGGAGCCCAACACCAGGGTGCCGTTTGTCATAACCCACCACCCCTCAAACCCCCCTTTGAGGACCTGGCTGGAAGATTTACAGCCCACGCTTCAATCCAGCACACGCATGAAGCAGGCCATGCCAGATCTGCAGGTTGTTGGGGAAAGGTGCTGCAAATCTTTACGACATTTGCTGATGCCCTCACTTCTGCCGTTTGGACCTGACAAGGAGGGTGGATGCGAGCCTTGCCATCGCCTCAGATGCGTAATTTGCAAGGAGCATCTTGTGAAGGCGACCAACTACTCGAGTGTGGTGACCGGGGAGTCTTTCCCCATTCGCAACAAACTGTCCTGTGACTCCAGTGGGGGTGATCTACATGCTCTACTGTGATGTTTGCAGATCCGCACAGTATGTTGGACAAACAGGTGATACCCTCCGAACACGTTTCTACCAGTATCGCTCAGACATCAACATCCGTCCTAACAGTTCACTGGTCACAAAACATTTCAACCAACCCAACCACACACTCAAACACATGAAGGTCGTTGTGTTGGAAAAGGTCTATGGCCACCCTCAGGTTAAGACTGACAAGAGAGACATTCTGGATCAGGAAATTAAAAACCCTGACCCCACATGGACTCAACACCATCGAGGACGTCAACTACTGAGACAGCGATGGACAGTCTGCCTGTTTAGTTTGGGGGTGTGGAAGTGGGGGTGGGTGGGGGGAAAGGGGGGTGGGGGATGGGGTTGGAGGTGGGGGGTGGGGGGGGGGCGATGTCAGCGGTGTGGGTGGGATGGGGTGTGTGTGGGGGGGTGTGGGTGGGTGTGGGATGGGGTGTGTGTGTGGGGGGGGGGGGGAGGGGGAGAGAGATGGGGGTGGAGGTGGGGGTTGTCGGGGGTTGAGGTGGGTGGGTGGGTGGGGGGTGGGGCGGGGGTGGGTGGGGGGAGGGAGAGGGAGAGTGATCAATTGGATCCAAGTTCTGTCGTAATCTTGTTTTCTCTAGTTTTTTGCTCAGTTGAAATGTTTTCCTTGTGGAACACGGCCTGTGACCTTTTTTTTTTTAATCTCTAAACCTATGACGTAGTTTTACCTGTGACGTATTGATCTGCATGGAGGATAAATTTCGTCATGACGTAGTTTTACCTGTGACGTATTGATCTGCATGGGAGGATAAATTTCGTCATAAAGGTCCCACTGAGGAAGAGGTCGCAAGGCCTCGAAATATTTGGCAACAGAATCCAGCTTGTTGTGTTTTTGTGTTTTTCTTTTTGTATTATATATATATATATATATATATATATATATATATATTATATATATATGATATATTATATATATATATATATATATATATATATATATATATATATATATATATATATATATATGTAATATTGAATTATAAAATTGAAATATTGAATTCAATATAAACAAATATTGAATTATAAACAAAGCTTGCTTTTATGTCTTAGATTGTAGAAATAGGGGAGATAAGATAATTATGCCTAACTACCTAACTAACAGTATGTGCTTGATTGGGTGAATGGGGGAAAAAAATAAATGCATCTCAAAATGAGCCTTCAGCAAGCTTATAGTCCCAAGGGGAGAAAATGTAGCTTGTTTTGTTCTTTTATGATTTTCTTTTGCCGCTTAGGTGGCACCTTGGTTGTTTTTTTGAAAACTCAACAAACATACTTATTGCACACCAGCCTTTTCTGGGATAGCATTCTTCTTAAAACTGAAAAGGCAGAGGAGTCAAATTACCACTTTCCGTGGTCACTGAGGAGAAACAAGCAGGTTTCAAAATATCGGTATCTGACCAGGAGTTATATGTTAGTGAGTTTCCCCCCTCCTATTGCAGGTTGTCCCCCTTGGAGACTATCAGCTTGCTGAAGGCTCAATTTGAGAAGCATTTATTTATTTTTTTCCCCATTCACCCAATCAAGCACATACTGTTAGTAAGGCAGAATTTTCTACCACTGCAGATATGAATGCTTATCTCCCCCTATCTCTACAATCTAAGACATAAGAGCAAGCTTTGTTTATAATTCAATATTTCCTGCAGTCATTGCAACACCAAGCTGCTCTGTAAGTTGCTGGAATGGTGCTTGGTACTTATCCTTGGAATTTATTAGTTTGTTGTAATTTAGTCCCTTGCGGATTCATTCCAAGAAATGACCCTCAGCACTTGTGTCTTAAGAGGTCATCTTTTTATATTTTCTACTTTTCACAAGAAAATGTAGCTTGTTTTGTTCTTTTATGATTTTCTTTTGCTTCTTAGGTGGAACCTTTGGTTTGCTTTTTGAAAACTCAACAAACATACTATGGTATTGCACACCAGCCTTTTCTGGGATAGCATTCTTCTTAAAACTGAAAAGGCAGAGGAGTCAAATTACCACTTTCCGTGGTCACTGAGAGAGAAACAATCAGGTTTCGAAATATCGGTATCTGACCAGGAGTTATATGTTAGTGGGTTTCCCCCTCTCCCTATTGCAGGTTGTATATATATATATATATATATATATATATATATATATATATATATATATTTATATATATATTATATATATATATATATATATGTGTTGTGTGTGGTGTGTGTGTGTGTGTGTGTGTGTGTGAGATACTTGGTTCTGGCAGTCAACTCTGATATATTCGATTGTCCATTTGATCGGTGCAAACGGATAGACCTGCCTTGAAGAAGCTTATGGCCAAAATTTGTCAAATAAGAAGCGAGAGATGAATAACAAGGATTTTTATTGACAGTCGTGTTTCATCTTTGTGTGGCTGGATGTGTGCGTGTGTGCGTGCGTGCGCGCGCGTGTGTGTGTGTGTGTGTGTGTGTGTGTGTGTGTGTGTGTGTGTGTGTGCGTGCGTGCGTGCGTGCCTCTGTGTGTGTGTGTGTGTGTGTGTGAGAGAGAGAGAGAGAGAGAGAGAGAGAGAGAGAGAGAGAGAGATAGAGAGAGAGTGTACGTATGTATGTCTGTATGTATGTATGTCTGTATGTATGAATATATGACAGCAGATTTTGGAAATCAGTCAATAAGGTTCAATGTCACAGAACAAGAAGAAATAGCTGAATAAGGTTTTGGTTGTTGAAAGGACTGATAGCAAGAGAGATAAGTAAAGGAGATTTCGAGCATAGTCTGTTTGATGACTTACCAGGTGTATCTGATCAAACGCAGATTTGTTTGGAGGACAGAAACAATAAGAGAGGATGGGAAATGATGGCTTTACAGTAATTTTCTTTCTCTTAATTCTTAAACTATTTCAAGACAACTTTGAGCATTGATATATAGGATCTGTGTATGTGTTTATTCATTTATTTTTTATGTCTTTACTTCTCAGTTATCTTTTTAATAGTTATTTATTTAACGTTTCGCCTTATATATAATACATGATTTACAACTTTCAGCACTTTCTCTTCCTGCGGTTCCCATGTTTCTCTGCTACGATAGCCCACACAAAGAAAATTGGAAAGAGAGCAGAGTTCAGGGTAACACAAACACCACCATGGCCTCGCGAACTATGTCTAAAACGGTGACACAGTGGAAGACATCATCGTAAGCACACCCAATGTCAGCCAACACAGAGCGTTTGTAACTGCAAGTTTGGATGTCAAGTGGGCTGAAAGGTACAGCGAACGTTTATTGGAATCAAGTCTGATTCTGTATTTAGGTAACCGTTTGTGGACACTAGCAACACACCCCACTATTTTAAAGCAAAAAATCGAATTGACAGTCAAAACAACCGTAAACCATTTAAACGTCTGGGCATCATTATAACGGGTAAACAGAGCCAGACGACACAAGACCAGACTGACCACGCAGACCCCAGTGATAGAAACCAGGAAGAAACGGAATCAGTGACAACACGATTCCAACAGTCCATGCTACAGAACAGGCTGAAAATGTGAATTGTATTCCGTGTCTCGCTGATTTACCAGGGAAACAAAGGATGATGGCATGATCCAGAGTGACAAATGTAATCATTAAAACGGACACCTCGTTGGACACACACCATAGGAAGCCACTTACCTTGCACATGACGCTGTGGATCCACTCCCTTTCTGTTTGGAGATATTCTGCCTGCAACATTCCATCTGCTATCACGGTCGTGCCCAGTGACATCCCATACAGATGTTAAGAAACTGCAGTTGTACGATGGCTACCAAGAAATTTCTCTCAAACAGTTTGCTGGCTATAAATGAAGGTAGTAAGCTGAATGAGTTCCCTAGTGTGGCAGACATACTGACTGACCAAAAGAACAGTCTGTATAGTCTGGATGGCAGCAGCGTTTTACATGAAGCAAGAATGGTGCAAGGTGCCAGACATTTTACTTTGGCTGAATAATAAGGAAGTAGATTATCACAGCAGAATCTGTAGTCAGATGTCAAAATCGTTTCAATGTGTTCAGCTTTTGAGAAGGATTCCCAGGGGAAGTTTTCGAGAGGATTCCATCGTATATCGACCTCAGTCAATTGTGGTGCACTTTTAAATCCAGTATTCCTGATGCTTCCTATCGAAGAAAATGAAAAATTAAACCACTTTGCTTGACACAAGTATATAGATAATAACGTGTTGACAATAGTCGGATGCGTGTGAGACAGACTCATACGTCTTAGTTCATAGTGGACATGCTTACCCATTTGATTTGAAATCTGTCTGAGGGGATTGTTTGCCAAATACAATGTTCTTAGGTATGGTAACTGGAGAACATCATTCAACTGAAGTGCATTTAAATGGTTGTGGGAAAGGTCAACATGTTGTAAGTTAAAAATCCTAGCATTTGATATATTGAACAGGGAACACTCAGACAGAACCAAACGGACTAAATAGATGTTTCCAGCAAACGATGTCAGTGGCATCCCTGTGCCTTTGGCGTCCAAGTACCGAAGTTCGGGGAAGAGGTAAGCGAGAAAAGGTTTGCTGCAAAAGAAAGAATGACCTTGACACAGACAGCCTTCAGGGCAGCTCCTGTCACACATCAGTTCATCATCCCGCTGTGGACACTGACCCCAGCCATCACACAGGTGTTCTTCATGGACACACACTCCAGAATTTTGACATTGATACAGACGAGGGCATATCTTCAACTCGCATTCCTGTTCGTCTTCTCCATAAACACAGTCAGACAATCCGTTACATCGAGTGTAGACAGGGAGACAGTACAACCACTCTGCTGTGCAACGATAATGACTCTCTGGACATGGCTCACCAGCTGTAATCATCTCCTGAATGAAGTAACCCGTGCCATCAAAGCTGATATGTAAGTATTGTTCACCTCGTCAGTAATGAAGTTTCTGTTTGTTGGACACTTTTTCTCATCAGAGTTGTCAAAACAGTCTGAGTATTCATTACAACGTTGGCTGTCTAACACACATTGGCCATTTGAACACAGAAAACCAGAACATGAGGGATGTTCACAGAATGACTCATCACTGGCATCTGGACAGTCCTCCTTAAAGTCACACACCAGAGTGAAATGCACTGTCATGATATCATCATCACATGTGAACATGACAGTGATATACACCGCAGGACTAGACACTGTGGCGTTGTGTTCACCATTCATGTCTGCGGACATACGACACTGTCCTTCAGCTCGTAGTTTAGAATAGGCGTTGTATGCACATAAGAATGTTTGGATCAAATGTCTGCTGAGACTAATGGTTAACATTTGGCGAGTTTTTGTGAAGATACCGTGTGTCGTATATAATTCAGCCCGTTCTACGCGAGGAGTAAAAACAGTGGCTTCTTTTGATTTTGTTTCACACAGAACATCTACTCAAAGCAATCAGGAAATCCCATTTTCATTGAAAAAAGAGCAAAACCTTGACTCTCCTGGTGCCTTTCCATCTGTTTGCATTAAAATCTAACTGAAAATGATCCATAATGTAGGTCACAGTGTTGTCTTCCCATATACGACATTTACTATACATAAAAGATTGGGCGCGCCATCCTGATTCAAATCCTACAGCGACATGAAAGCTATAATAATTTTGAAAGATATGTAGAGTGTCTTGTTTTTCCTTTTGGTTTTATAGAAGCAATTCGACCACGTTTTGCCTGACAGACACGTTTTAATTGATTCACAATAAAACTTGGGAACCCTTTTCATGTACTGCTACACAAAACATTTGTTACGCGAAGCTACCAGGCCTTGACAACCATAACTACTAAATGAACAGTGTTCTGTTTCATCCCGTCCATCTTCACACTCTGGTTTAATGTTACAATGCACGTGATCCTTAAATTTAGTATAATAACCAGCAGAACAGTTAAACAAACCACCAGGGAGCTTAAGTGGTCCATACTCTCAGAAATTACAGAAAAATGTGCTCTAAGGTAGGACGGTTCACAGTCATGCTGGTTTAGAGAATGAATCCGAGCATATGATACAAGAAAAAGATAAGCTCCAGTATGAATTCCAGAACGATTTTTCCAAACGTTGACGACTCGCTTTGTTTCTTTGTATGTGAGGTCACATACAGCTCTATCTGTCGAGGAAATGTTCCATGATTGGAGAATACTGAGTAGTAATGCCGATCTTTGTGATACTTTCAGATCGTATTTTCTGCGGCGTTTAAATCGCCAAGGTACAAGTTCTGTTACAATAACATACCCGGAGCATTCGATGATGTATTCTGCAATTAAATCAAAATTCGGCGTGTTTTCAATATTCAAATTGACTTTTGGATTGTTTTTATTGTAAACACACAAATCAGTTCCTTCAAAATCAATGACTGTTTCCTCCAAAGAATGGCTCATGCAGTTAGTAATGCATCCCAGGCAAGAGGTTCGTGCTCTGCAGCCTATGTGCACTTCCCACCGGCTGGAATTACATTCGTATTCTAAACGTTTTAGATAAACTCTCAGGCCAGTAGCCCTGCCCTGCGCACACATTTTACAGAAAGAGGTGGAACCCTCACACACCCCATACACCACACCCTGGTGTGCTGTAAACTGTGGTAAATTGTTTTCACAGTCTGAGGCATTGACCCACAGGAACATGTCGTCTGTGTGGTTATGAGTCAGAAGATATTCCACACCTGGACAGATGCTATTCAGATTTATTAGATCAACAGCAGTCATGGCATTTATGATGTTTGTTTCCAATCGACCTGTAAACATGCCAACATCTGTACAAATCTCTAGATACATGTATGATAACAGCGATTACCATATCAGTGTTATTTCTGTAAAGTGTAATTTCATAAGGACCGAAGGACATGCAGTATGTTGTTTCGTTGTAATGCAGCATTAGTAATGAGTTATACTGATGGACTGAGACTTTTGCTATGTTAAAATATCTACAGTTATGACAAACAGCGTGTGTATACAAAGTTCTAAACCTCAGTGTGGCTGCAGGAGATTTGATTCCGAACCAACGTTCTTCCTTTGAAGCGAGGAAACACAGAAAAGTTAAAGATTTTTAATAAGTGTAAAATTTAATGAACAACAACAACAACAGCAACAACAACAAAAAGGTCGGATGAACTGATTACACACAAATCACATAATAATTCATGGACGTTACACTTAGTTACCGATTGGCATAACTGTTGGGGGGGGGGGGGGGGGGGAGGAAAAGGAATGTGGCATTGTAATGGATGTGCTAGAATTCCTAGAATTATTTCAAGCTGTATGGTGTAGCTATCAATATTTTGATTATAGCCAGCATTTGACAGTGAAAATTTCCCAGCAATACATTCTATCTCATGTTATATCTACTCATGGCCAAAGCAGAAAACAGGACCATACACCTGCAAGAACAAAGTTGACTGTCTCCATCAATGGATGTCAATGACAAAGTCAGGTATCATTCTCATCCTGTCACCAGCTCGGGTTTACCAGCTGTTAGCTAGAACCAGCAGAGGGAAATGTGTCACTTAGAATAACACAATAATGAGACCAACATATAAACATAGAGAAAACACACTGAAAACCTTTCAATGTTTACTAAGCCTTACGACTGCATCGATATAAGCACAGCTTTTCATCATCAAAACAAAAGAATACCAGTCATATCATGATAGCATCTATGTGCGTGGAAAACGATACAGTCACAGGCAATCAAGCCTTCACTGGCTGTGTGTCCGTGATATGGAGAATAGTTACTGCATGGTCACTTGACTATTTGGTTTATTATTTTCTCAGGGAACAAAACAAGAAGAAGAAGAACAACAACAACAACACCAACAAGAACAACAACAGCAACAGCAACAAACAAACACACAAACAAACAAACAAACAAAACAAACAAACAAACAAAAAAGCGAGAACGAACCGTACGAAACCTCTGCATATTTTGATTCCATGTTGTACCGGATGTATTGACTTCTTATGTAGAATGTCAACTCGCGATGAAACGTGTTTCAATTACTTTATCATGTACATGCGTTGACAGAATTCCACCCAAAACAAGCCCTAATCTTAACTAAAAAGCGTGGACATGTTGAACTAAACTCGACTTAAGGATCTAGGAAGAAACAAAAGTTGACTGCAGGATTCGTTGTAAAGTGAAAACATAATAAAGATTATAAAAACCTTTTGGTGGTAGTAGAATCCTTTTGTGAGGAAACTGACGTTTCAAGCCATAGGCCCGTTGTCAAAGTGAAAAGAAGAGGACAGTATAGACAGGAAAGCCTATGTGAGAATTGGGTGAGAACATTTCATTTAAGGATTGAGTTGGACCAAAATAAAGTACTGATCACTGTTCAGGTGTATTGAGCTCACACAGACACACACTACAGTTCACACAAAGACACCAACACACACACGCGCGCACGCCCCCCCCCTCTCCCCACCACAACCCCCACAAACCACACAACACCACACATACACACACACACACACAACACCCCCCCACCCACCACCTACACCACACACCACACACACACACACACACACACACACACACACACACACACACACACACACACACACACGCAAACACACACAAAAGGAGGGAATAAATGGAAATATGCACTATTTAGCCTACTGAAGGAAAAAGAAACAGGGGCTAAAGAGGGACAGGACAGAGAGATTAAGGCAGAAGGGCCCTGGCTCAGCTAGACGTCAATGACTCTTGATGTTCATTCCAGCTGGCTGTGTGGTGCCCAAGCAGCTGACGGCAAGCCAGCTGGGATGAACATCAAGAGTCACTGACGATACGAACAACTATCGTGGTGTTTCCTTGATTAGTCACTTGTGTAAGATTTTTACGCACATGTTGAATAAACGGCTCATTTCCTGGGCTGAAAACAACGAAGTTATTTCTGATGCTCAAGCTAGGTTTAGAAAACCTTATTCCACTACTGACCACATTTTCACTTTGTATGCTAGCACAGAAAAAACATTTATCAAGGAACAATAAATTTTATGTAGCATTTATCGATTTCAGAAAGGCGTTCGATATGGTACAACATGGTCTTTTGTTTAATATACTACTTACGAATGGCGTCAAAGGAAACCCGTTTAACATTTTGAAAAGCATGTACAGCACCATAAATCATGTGTCAGATGTGGTAACTCTTACACTGATTATTTTGAATGTTTGCAAGGTCTAACACAGGGTTGCTGTCTTAGTCCTACCTTATTTTCTATATTTATTAACGAGCTTGCACGTGACATGTTTTCACGTGGCAAGCATGGAATACATTTCAATCCCTAACGATGTAGAAATTTTCATACTGTTATTTGCTGATGATATCACTCTCATGTCGTCGACTATAGCAGGTCTGCAAAATCAACTTAATGTCTTGTTTGAGTGTGCTCAAAGATTATGTTTAAAAGTTAATCTGGAAAAAACTAAAGTCATGGTTTTTCGGAAAGGTGGCTATTTCAGTAGAAAGGAATGTTGGTTCTTTGGCGATAAGCAGTTAGATGTTGTAAATTCTTATAAATATCTAGGTGTTACTTTTTCAACAAAGCTTAGTTTCGATGTTGCTTCTGGCCACGATCATTGCATTAGAGGTAAGAAAGCTACCATAGAAATTCTGAAAGTGTTAAGAAAACTCAGCTGCTTTTCGCCTACACTGTTCTTTAGGATTTTGGATGCCCAGGTTGTTCCTTCTCTTTTATACGGGTCGGAACTATGGGGGTTCAAACCACGAGAATCCATCGAAAAAGTTCATTTGCATGCCTGTAAGCTATTGCTGAACGTCCCTCCATTTACACCTAATGATATGTGACCTTCCATCACGGAATGAGTCGGAACTCCACTGGACGTGTTTGCTGCTTGTGACCAAAATAGTGGATAGGGGTGTCAGGTATCGATTTTGGGATTTTGGAATAAACTGATACTTTAAACCTTCCTGCACCTGAAAATATCAGTCAAAAATAATATTGGAGTCCCTTTCCTCATTAAAATCATATTTAAAACACATACCCTCAAAAGTAAATCGCGATTTTTACGAAAAAAAAGCTCCGAAACGCGACTTTTCGGAAACCCGTCACCCTCAGATTTTACAATAGACTGGTCAAGTCACATATCGTTGGCAAGCTCATGGTTTTGACCTTGACACTGTGTCAACTATATTTAGCTTGACTGAAGCAGTTCTCCAATCAAATCGCTTGAAATAACAAAGCCGACGTAAACAAAACGTCACTAGGATGGCGATTCCATGCCTCTCATTGGTCGAGAAAAGCATATGACCCGTCTCCTCCAACCGGCGTTCACATTAAGAAGAAAATGGCGTCTTCCTCTGACAAGGCAAAGTTGGTATCGATAGCTCTAAATTCTGCTCGTAATGCTAATATCTGGATACTGATGACTCGGAAGATCTTCAGTCATTGATCGAGGATTATTTGGCAACCGATTCCAATGCCAGTGAAGAAATCTTCGAGGAAAACGCAACCGATGATGACGAAAATCATGAGGACGAAACAGGTGAAGAATGTTCGTCGAAGGAAAACACCTCGGCCAACACCGCACCAGACAACTCGGATTTTGGGGCACAATCTCAAGATCAGAACAGTGATTCAGATTCAGGCGAAGAAGATATTGTGAACGATACTTCAACTCCCATGCTTCATGTTGATATCAGCGACTCTGTTAACCTGAATGCCGACTCCGAGTACGAGAAAGTTCAATCCTTTGACTGTAAATGCAAACTGCTTGGACAGGCTACAAAACAGATGAAAACTGATACCTGCGAAGGAGCTTCATCAGTCCCATTGAAACACGGTTGCATTGCACAGTTTTCTACAGATGAACTACTGGCAAACCGACTGATTTGGCCGAATTTAATGAAGGTGAGAAATTAATGTTGGAAGTGTGTATGCATGAGTGTGTTTAGAGGATTGTAAAGTGGAAGAGGGCTTAATAATAGTATACACTTACTATGGAGTTTTGTGGCAAACCCTTGCAGTATGGTTTTCTTTTTTTTTTATCAGAGAAAACATGCAACATTTAAGTGTGTGTGTGTGTGTGTGTGTGTGTGTGTGTGTGTGTGTGTGTGTGTGTGTGTGTGTGTGTTCAGGGTGTGTGTGTTCAGGGTGTGTGTGTTCAGAGTGTGTGTGTGTTCAGAGTGTGTGTGTGTGTGTTCAGTGTGTGTGTATGTGTGTTCAGTGTGTGTGGTGTGTGTGTATGTGTGTGTGTGTGTGTGTGTGTGTGTGTGTGTGTGTGTGTGTGTGTGTGTGTATGTGTGTGTGTGTAAGAGGACGTAAATTCAGAGTACTTTAATTACTAACACTATGCATTTACAGTGCAGTTTTGTAGCCCTCTCCCCCCCCCCCCCCCCCCCCCCCCCCCCAAAAAAAAAAAAATCATTATGGTTTTGGTTTTTAGTTTCTTGTTTTTGTTTTTTATCAGAGAAACATAACATTTAAGTGTGTATGTGTGTGTTGTAATGTATAGATTGTCTGTCTTTTTCCAGTGGAGAAAGACAATATCTTACTGGGCATACTAGCAGGCACGCAAGGAACACTGGTGAACTGACCTGCTTGAGGCCTTCTCGACAAACCAAGCGGAAAACTTCCAAGGACTTCTTATCTTCATGATGGCAAGAGAGTATGCAGAGAAACCTTTAAATTTATTTATGGGTGAGTATAATTTTGTATGAGAATGGAAAACATCTTTACACAAAGAATTACTACTAATACTACTTTAATTCTTTGTTGGGCCATGTCTTATTTCCTCATTTTGGTATAGATTTTTTTCCTTTTTGCTTATGCTTAGATAACATTTTTTTAAATTCTAGTTATGACAATACCTAATAAAAGACTGTAAGTTTAACATTAATGGCATAAACAATGACAAAGCCTGCTGTTAGGTTTATTGATTAAAAAATATAACTTAAAAAATCTACTAATATATCAGTATCAGTGTAGATTACAAGCAGCCCACCTCTCTCTCTATCTCTGTCTGTCTCTCTCTCCCTCTCTCTTTTTTACTTGTGTGTGTGTGTGTGTGTGTGTGTGTGTGTGTGTGTGTGTGTGTGTGTGTGTGTGTGTGTGTGCACATGCACTCACATATAACTGATACACTCTGAGTCTCTCTGTCTCTCTCAAACATGCATTCAAATCATGTACACATACACACATAATTATTTTATACTAACATAAGCAGTAAATAATGAAATTATATGCATATGTGTACTGTATAGTTTGATCTCTCCTTTTCTTTGTTCACAGTTTTTTACAGTGCTTGTTCATCACCTTTATCATTGCATTTATTTTCTGTGTGTGTGTGTGTTTCAGCATCAGCCAGAACAAATTGACTGCACTGACCAAACATTACCATGAAATGGCATGATTCCAAGGGTCAAGAAGGGGAGGAAGAAAGTTCAATACCAAATCCCTGACACCAGATGACACGGAGAGAATTGTGATGTTCCTGCGCCAGTTTGCTGAGGACCATGCATTGCTGTTACCTGGCCGAGTCCCTGGTTTTAAACGGAGTGACATCAAAATTCTACCCACCTCCAGACCAAGATGAACCTCTGGAGACATTACCACAGGATTGCACAGGCACGAGGTACTTTGTCTTGAATGTTTTATTCCTTAGAATTTATTATAAAATAAATATCTGTGAACTCTGTGCTAAAATGTATTGGGGTTAAAAAAAATCAAAATTCAAGAATAATGTTTTAACTGAAAAGAAAATTTTTTAACACCAATTTGGAATAATTTGGTTTGAAAAGAGTGATTTTTGGTATGGAAATTTTTAGTAATCCACTAATTGTGACTTTATGGATTTAGTTTAAAAACTTTTTCCAGATTTCTTACCTCAAGAGTTGTAGGATTTTGTTAACTGGAATATTATTTTAAACAGAAGAAAGAAGAGGCTTTGCGTGAACCCTCTCTGCACAATAACAGTTGAATTTTTTATGTTAAATATTTTGAGCAATAATGGAGTGTATTATTCTTGCTGTGTTTTTTGCTTTGATTTTGCTGATATTTTAATTCATTTTAACCCCATTCAAGTTTGACTGTATGGTGCTTTGATTTTTTTCTCTAAAATTGTAAAAAAAATAATAGGCAAAAACTCATTAATTTAATCTGCAACATTTTATTTGACTGCCAGAATTTTGCTAAAAATGTTTTGATTTGTTTTTTTTTCTTTAACAAAAAAAGTGGTTTTTTTTCATTTTCATGTTTATGAGGCATGTTTTACAGGAATTTTAAAATTTTATTCACAGGTCACCGAGCTGTTGGCAAGTCCACATTTATGAATGAATGGAAGAAACATGTTCCATACATTGTTGTGGGCAAGCCCATGACTGACCTCTGCTGGCAGTGCAAACAGAACAACGACCTGATACGTCGTGCAGCTTTGGAGACCTGGATGACATCAGGCGAATCCATCACGAGCATGGAGAACACTTGGACACTGTGGACAAAGAACGAAAGTTGTACAAAGCCATGGTGGAATCCTCAAGGACAGCTGCAGCGCTGCTGGGATCACACAGCTGGGTCCACATGCTCCAAACTCCATGCAGGCCACCATGCATTACAGTTTTGATTTTGCCCAGCAGGTCCACATCCCCAGCAGTCCCCTTCAGCCTGGGCCCATTTACTTCCTTGTGCCACGCAAATGCGGTATCTTTGGAGTATGTGCAGAAGGTCTGCCTCAGCAGATCAATTATCTAATTGATGAAGGCATGTGCAGCAATAAGGGCTCCAATATGGTCATCTCCCTGCTGCATCACTTCTTTGAAAAATATGGTCTGGGAGAAACCACATGGATCTGCATTGTGACAATTGCAGTGGGCAGAATAAGAACAAGTACATGATGTGGTATCTGGCATGGAGAATAATGAAGAAATTACATAATGAAATTTCCATCAACTTCATGCCAGCAGGACACACAAAATTTGCCCCTGACTGGTGTTTTGGGCTTCTGAAGCGCAAATTTAAAAAGGATGAGGTCCACTGCCTGGATGATATGTGCACCACTGTCAACTCCAGCACCAGGAGGGGGATCAATCGTGCTCAGCTGGTGGGGACTGAAAGTGGTGAAGTTCATGTTGAGGTGTACGACTGGCATAGCTTCTTCGATGGATGGTTCAAGTCATTCAAAGGCATCAAGGTGAAACACCACTTCCGATTTTCTGCTGCTGCTCCAGGTGTTGTATATGTTAAAGACAAGCTGGATGATGCTGAAGTGGAGCATCAGTTGGCATATTGTGCAAAACAGCCACAACCCGCCTACTTGGTATGCCTCCTGTGATCCCACCTCCTGGTTTATCAGACGATCGTAAGAAGTACCTCCGACACAGCATCAGGCCCTTTGTCAATGAGATCTACAAGGATCTTGTCTGCCCATAAGTGGTGTGTTTTGTGCTAAACATTGTAGATTGTGTATCACTGGGTACAGCTTCACTTAGTTTGTGGCATAAGACATTTCCAGGCAGTTGTGTGATCTTTGTGAAAACTTTGAATTTTTGGAAATTCGGATTTTGTCAAGGGATTATTAAAATAATTCAGTCAGTTAAAGGTAAGAAAGTCTTTGTTTTCATTATTTTGTTTCTTTTGCATGTGGTGTGTGTAATTGTTGTGGCCTTTTCAATGTTGCTACTAATATTGTCAGCCCATGAATTGTATGAGACAGTTTAACAACTGCAAAATTGTCAAAATATTGAATATTTGTCCCATTTTCAACCTGGTCCTATTTGTGGCACAATTCACCCATGAACACAAAAATCTGTTTTCAGGTTTTCATTTATGTAGTTAATGTGTATGTAAAATTTCATGAAGATGAATAATGGTTGCTAAGGAAAATGCCAAGTTAAAATTGTGATTAGTTTTCCTTGGTTTTCTCAAAATGGCCGCTTAGAGGGGTACCATTTTCAAATCCCATAATCTCAAAAACTAATCAATATATTGAAATGGGGTTTTCACCAAAAGAAAGAGCATAAAAAATACATTTTATAATTGTTAAACTGAAAATGACCAAATGGTGACAAGAGACTCATTCCGTGATGGAAGGTCACTATGATATGTGGAGAATTCGAGCGTTTTCCGTTATAATATTACTTCAGCAACGAGATGTATTCAGTTATGGTTCAGACTATGCAGGCAACCACTGACAAGGTATTCCAGAAAAGCATATGATATGCTTTTTGATTTACAAAATAGAAACAAAAAGATGAAAAATTGGATCACACATATTAAAACACTGCTTTGTTCAAACGGTTTTGGGTGTCTGGATGTTTGGAGAGGTAGGCGACGAGAAACATTTTATACAGATATTCAAAGAAACGCCTACAGAGAACTAATAAATGCCAAGCCTAGCTCAACCGCCCTCAACCAGTTTCGGGCGGTTGCCCTAGGCTTGGCATTTATTACTTCTCTAACTAGTAAACCCTACAAACATACATACTGTGTAGGATTATCCGTTTTCAATACTAATTTACTAAACTTTTCAGATTTCAGTTTTTTGCTTAATCCTGTGTTTTTCCTGATCATTTTCAATAACATCATTTTCACGCATACATTTCATCAATGCGTCTCTGTCTTTCATGTGAAATAAAACTACAGTCTTTAACTGTTCTCTAAAGTCTTTTAAAACCGAGTTATATTTTTGACATAAAATCCACACACTTATTCTAGCATGTCTTCCACTGAAAGCCAGTTTCGACAAGTGTTTCTTTTTTTAACTATGTCTCTTTCTGCCGAACAGTCATCTATAATAAATAGTGTCTGCGTTCCTCAAACAGTCTATAAAAGTGTTCTAAACACTCACTCAGTTTATTGCTAGGATCAACTAAAAATATGTTATCATCTATCCATATAAACCTTCTATCATTATATGCTTTGTTCCATTTAAGTGTTGGGCAGAAAATTACTATATATCAAAATTATAACGATAAACTGTTTGTAATAGGTCGAGGACAAATATTGTTTTTCCACAACCAGTCTGTCCACAAATTAATGAACAATGAGGGGTTTTTATCATAAAGTTTAACTGTTCCATAGTTTTATAACAGAATTTAATCTAATCCAGTTATTATGTTTATCATACTCTCTGTCAAAACTTGTTCAGTATAATAAAACCCTATAAGGCCTAAATGTGTAAGATTAATCCAATTTAGTTCTGCAAGATTGTTTCTATTTAGACCAATATTGATTTTGTTGCTTGTTGTTATGACCTTAATATCCTCACCATTGTGAAGAACGACGATGGTAACTTTAAGACTGTCAACGTCTAAGTTTTGCCAGCTAATATTAATTCCTTTCATAAGTATGTCACTGACGCCCGAAGCTCCATTTCTTGCCTCATCTTTTAAGACAGAAATTTCAAATATCATTGTGAACGCGTCTCCTAATTTCTTGCGTGGAAAGAACTGTAATTTTGTAGAAGCTTTATCTGTAACCGATTCTGTTCTGTGGAGGATGTACTGTTTATTCCCATACGGCTTTATTTCAATCTCTTTCCGACTATTGTCCTCTGGCATAAGACTTACATGTAAAGGGCCAGAGTTGAATGCTTTTAGGAAACTTTTTTGACGGTCAAAAAATGTAAATGGGCTTAAGAATTCAAATTTTATGTCCCATTCTAAATATGGTTCTAAGTGCCATTTGCTGTCAGGTTTTCGAACTATTTTATATTCATACTGGCCAGCATTATTTGCTTCTAGATTGCGTAGTTGAGAGAATGTAAATATCTATGTTCAAGACCACCCATCTTATTTTGCACGAAAACCCCCCTTTTCACATACAAATCACGTCCATCACATATCAGTTTTGGCCAAAATTAACACCTGTTTCACAAAAACATTATCATCCAAAAACCTCTAAAATCGACATATTTTGCACATTAAAACGGGGCTTACGTGCTAGATAAGATTTGGTGATCGTGAACAAACATATTTACATTCTCTCCAGGCACATAAAATCACATATATATGGTTTGACAGTCCCACACTCCCAGACTGGAAACACATATAACTTCTTCTGATTCTTGCACAAAACAAGAGAAACTGATTACTTAATTTTTTAATTGTCGTTTTTATTTGGTTTAAAAAATGAAGGCCAAAGTAGCTACAGAGCTTATAATATACTTTACGGTGGATTGGAGAGGGAGGGTAATATAGAAGAGTAAAGAACAGGTTTGAAGAATTAATTACTGATCTTTTTAATCGAATAGACATGCGAGAAAGCGCGAAACAGGTAATCAGCAAAATACCAGATTCTTGGCCCCAACCAGTTGTAAAGTTGTTTGCCATATTAGTTGATAATATCGTTCCTGAAGATGTTAATCTGACTGTTTCTACCATCCTGAAGGAGTAGCTATTCGCTTTAATGAAGATCAGGTTTTACGATTAGAAAAGACTAAGATAACAGTTGAATTTACAATTATTTTTTTTATTTATTTTAGATTAAAAAATGGCTGTCGAACTCAGTGAATCTGATTTAAAGAATTGTAATGAACTATTTGACGAGCAATGAAGTATTAAACATTGATTTTAGTGAATTTGGTTTTGAGAATGATGTAAACAATATAATAAAAGATAATAGTGAACTATTTAACGAAGCAATCAAAGTGATAAACATTGACTGTAGTGATTCAGAAAAGCTAAAATATTAGCAGGCGTTATTGTAAGGTTAACGTGTCTTGAAGTGTTGCAACGCTTAGGTGAAGAATAAAAGCCTGTTTACTTACTTTTTATATACATTTATTTTTTAAATCTACGTAAATTTTATGGCTTTAAAAATGACGACCACAAGTAAATCCGAGGATGGAAAACTATATACGATGGAAGAAATATTTAGCAATGACAAAACAATTAAGCGATATGTTTATGAGGCGGACATGGACATCTAACCCTACAAACGGTTATGAAAGCGTGGCACATGCTACTCTAAAATCCCAGTCTCTTCACGGAACCGCCAGTAAAAGTTTTGTGGCCGTTCTGATTGATTATATAACGCCTGATGATACTAACATGGAAGTCTGGGTTTCAACTAAACAGAAAGAAGTTATTAGCTATCACGACTTTAACTCTAACTGGCTGACTACAAGCTTACACAGTTAACCATGCAAGTGAAGAAGCAAAATTGCGCGGTTCTGGTTGGTCTGAAGGACAGTCCTTGAAATAAGATTAAGACAAACAAAGTTCTATCTATAGTCGGCAATTCTTACCTTCCTCTTCCAAAAGAGTTAGAGTTAAAACGAGCAGTCTTAAACATACTAATTCTGACAACATGTGTTTTATGTGGTGTGTTTAGCACATTTACATCCTGTTAAAAATCATGCAAACAGAGTTTCCAATTATGCCCATACAAAGATAGCCTGAACTTTGATAACATAACCTTTCCAGTAAGTATAGAAAGTATATCTCAATTTGAAGAGCAAAACAAACCAATCACTGTAAACGTATACACATGTCTGAAGAAGCTAATCTATGCCTAAAGGGTTTCCCCCAAACGCTCCTACTTTGGCGAATCATTTGACAAACATGAAAGACTGATACTGTTTAAAGATAGTACAAAGAGTCATTATGTATTAATCAGAACAATAAGCAGATTTATGCTTATACTACAAAAGACAATTTTAAACAAGGGCTATGTAAAGGTGCCTGGTCAGAATCCCAACTATAGAAGCAGCTGCCAGTCATAAGAAACATTGTAAAAGTTTGTAGACTGTAAAACCAAACTCCTCCCACCTAAACCTGGGTCTAAAGTTAGCTTTAAAAATGTACACAAAATGCAAATGAGCCCATACGGGGTTTTAAATGCTGACTTTGAATCAATCTTGCCGCAGTACATGGCCCACAACAGCAAGAACAAAAAACAACCTTATAACCCACCATCAAATCTGTTCTTATGCGTTTATTGTTGTTAGGTCAGACGGCCAACACACAACACCAGAGATTTACAGAGGCCCTAACGCAGCTAGTAGATTTTAAGGCAATGAAACAACTTCGTAATCAGTTATCCAACCAACTAAATCTTCAGACATTGTTATGACTCCTGAAGACCAAGAACGCTATGACTCATCTACACACTGTGGATATGCAACAGAGAATTATTAGGCGACACAGTGAGAGACCACGATCACATTACTGCAAATTCAGAGGAGCAGCGCACAACATTGTAATCTTCAATTTAAGGTTGATCCTAAGACAGGGAAACTGCCTATCTTCTTTCATAACTTACGAGGTTACGATTCTCATTTTATCATGCAAGCAGTGACTTCTGATAAAGAGGGTTACCTGCATTGCACAATCTCAGAAAAGTACATGACTTTTACTCTTGACTCTTATCCTTTATGACTCTGCCAACATCTGATGGGGAGTTTGGATAAGTTAGCAGGATCGCTACAAGACTTTCCAATCACTAACAATACTTTGATCCATCTTTAGTGCGTAAAGGAGTTTACCCTATGAATACATGAACTCGTGGGATAGGTTTGATGAGACTCACTTCCACTGAAAGGCGCTTCTTTTCTAGTCTTAGAGGCAAAGACATAACCGACTCTGACTATGAATACGCACAGAAAGCCGGACAGAATTACACTGTGAAACAATGGCGATTATCATGATCACTATTTATTGGGCTGACGTGTGTTTATGGCAGACGTCTTTCAAATTACAGATCTACATGCATGAAACATTACAGCTTAGACTCATCACATTACATCTCTGCGCCCGGCCTTTCTTGGGATGCATCTTGAAGTCTACACACATCCATATTGACTAATATCTGATCTACCCACACTTCAGATGATTGAAGACGGGCTAAGGGGAGGTATTAGCATGGCCTCACATCCTTACTGCAAAGCTAACAACAAATATTTAGATGATTATGACCCAACTAAACCATCCAACTATCTAATGTACTTAGACGCCAACAATCTGTAGGATGGGCCATGAGTCAACCGTTTCCATTACGTAACTTTAAAATGCTAAAAGGACCTCATGATGTTAACACTGTGTTAGGTATGTTGTTACAGCTACGCTGATAAACCAGCAGGACTAATCTTGAAGTAGACTTAGAATACCCTAAAGAATTACACGATCTCCACAACGATTACTCCCTAGCCGCAGAAAGATTAAAGATGAGTCCTATCGAACCTCCTAAACTTGTTCCCAATCTTCGCAACAAAACTAAGTATGTGTGTCATTACAGACTCCTACAGTTTTACCTAAGACACGGTCTGAAACGACTGCTGTTCATAGAATCATTGCTTTTGACCAAGAGCCCTTTATGAGGCCATACATCAAGAAGAACACTGATCTTAGAACTCAAGCCACTGATGCTTCAGAAAAAGACTTCTTTAAACTGATGAACAACAGCTGTTTTGGCAAAACTATGGACAATCCACACAAACGTAAAGATGTAAAATTAGTTACAAAAGAAAACCAAGCAATTAAGTTTGCCTCAAGACCAACTATCAAGACTTTAGAAGATTTAACGGCAGCTTGGTTGGCATTATGATGAAGAAAAAGGATGTTAAGTTGGACAAGCCAGTGTTTTATCGGCTTCACCGTATTAGAGTTGTCAAAGTTATTAATGTTAGAATTTCTGTACGACTACTTTAAACCACTGTACCCAGAAGCAAGAGTACTTTACACAGACACTGACTCTTTTATTCTAGACGCCCCCACAGAAGATTTCTATAAGGACTTAGAAACAGAAGTAGCTAAAGGAGCTGATGGGTGGTACGACACATGCGACTATTCAAAAGACAGTCGTTTACATTCAACTGTAAACAAGAAAGTAATTGGAAAGATGAAGGATGAACTTAATGGGACAGTTATCAAAGAATATGTTGGGTTGCGGTCAAAGATGTATAGCGTTGCCAGCCAGACTTCTGTAATGAAAAAAGCAAAGGGCATAAGTAAAGAAGTTGTCAAAAAAATATATCTCACGACAACTACAAGCAAACTCTCTTTGAAAACAAAGTATTTCATCACACAAATGTTAATCTGCGCTCTACTCTTCATCAAGTAAACCAACTGCTGTTAACAAGAAATCACTAGTCTCTAAACAATAACAAGAGAACTTACGTTAGTCCTGAGTTTTCATATGCTGTAGGACATTGGAGAACTTTTAAAGATTAACTTAACTGACTTGGCTTGTACTTAACTTAAGAACCTAACAGTACTTATTTAAGAACCTAACTAGTACTTATTTAAGAACCTAACTAGTACTTAACTTAAGAACTTAACTAGCACTTAACTAAGAACTTAACTAGTACTTATTTAAGAACCTAACTAGTACTTAAAACAAGAACTTATTTTTTTTTGCACTTAACTTGTAATTTACTTGCACTTAACTTAAAAAGTACTTTCTATAACTAACTTAACTTGTACTTATCTAGTTCTTAACTTGTACTTTATTTAGTTCTTAAAAACTATTCCATAGAAAAATGGGTCTACATCGGGAGGTTGTGCTTTTTTGCAGAAGCTGGTTCTTCTTCTTTTACTGGCTTTGTGGGGTTTGTAACTTTGCTGCTAAGTATGGCGTTAGACATTTGTATGCTAACCCCCCCCCCCCCCACCAACAACAACAGCACCCAATACGTAATAATACATCTTATCGTTTGTTTGTGATTGTGTTGTTTTTAAATTTGGGGTTTTGTTGTGTTGGTGGCGATGTTGTATTGCTATCTAATAATTTTTGTTTTGTTGACTGGTTTGCTTTTCTCAGTCTTTTTCCATTCAGCTAGTTATGCCCAGCCTCAACACGTCCAGGATTTTTAGGCTTAGTAACATTACTCACTTGCGGTACATTCACTTGGGGTGCATTCTGCTCCTGCGGTCTGTCCTGCGGACTGTCCTGTGCGTCTCTTCTCCTGATCGCTCATTTTTTTTATTGCGATTAAATTTAATTTGATCAAAATTAATATGATTAAAAGTAAGTAATTAATCCCATGATGAATGGACATGGCATAGTTCCAAATTTGTAATACATGTCACATGCAAGAGTTTCTGGGGACTTGTTTAAAACCGGATCTTGTGATAAGTCATATTTTAAATCTTCTTCTGAATCAACTGGCGCCATCTTACTTACTAACTTAGCATATAAACTAATCATTGTTTGCCACACCGATCTAACCATTTTGACCCTAGCTGTGCTTCGTACCTAGCGTAGTGCTTCTCAACGTCTGAAGTAGGCAGTTGCTGGATCTGTTCAATACTTAGTTCAACGCCTAAATACTGTTTAGTTTTTCCACAAGCAGCCAGAGAGTATAATTTTTCTTTATGGCAGTTGTCTGCTGAGTAGTCTGCTTGCTCCTCACACTTTAATAGTTCGTCACAATCCATTTTATAAAAGCAATAAAAAATAATATAATACTTTTAAAACCATGAGTTTAACGGTGGTTAATTATGCAGTGCCTATCGTTGGTGTTATAGTCTATTCAACCCTTGCAAAATGTTTGTTAGGAATAAAACCGCCCAACAGGGGAAAGATAGAAGATTCGCCAAAACTTGTTGCGACCTTATTTTTAGCTTTAACAACAAAAGATTATTTGATTAGAAAGCACATAGACAGCCTTTCGTATTATGATTTTTTAATTATTTTGTTAGTTAATAAAAAGATGAGTGAAAAAAAGATTATCAATACGATTTACCACTCTGCTGTAATTAGCGGTCTTAGTATAGGCTATAGCGCGCTAGCAAAAAAACATGTTTAGAATGAAGCTGGCCGACCTAGGAAGGTTAGACATTGAGGACGTTGTTAAGGTTATAGTTGTAATCACTGCAGGGATTGCGTCAAAAGACTTTCTTGTTGCGCAGGGGATTATCCCAGAAAATATTAGTTCATAGAAAGATTAATTCATAAGAAAATATTGATTTATAAAAAAGATGGCGGGAGTAGTTATGATGGTAGGGGAGCTATTGTTAATTGCCTTAGCCTTCTCTGGAAGCAATTATATGTTTAGTAAATTGCGGTCTGATGAAGAGAGAGAACGTCATAACAAGACAATAGAAGATTTAGCCAAGGCAAGAGACCTTATGAGAAAAGACGAATTGCTCACTTAGACTTTATTAATAAAAAGTTAAGGGAAACAGGGCCATGCAGAGCACACATTTACAGACGTTGATGAGGCAATGAATGAGTATTACTTAGTGACAGGAAAGAAGTTTCTAACATCGCCACCGCCAGAACTGTCTGACTTTTATGAACCATCAGAAGAACAGAAAATAGCAGAAATTGGTTTTATTGTGGGTGCTATGGGAGCAATCTATATTCTTGCACAAACAATCTAAAAAATAATTAAAATACAAAATTTAAAATACAGTCCTTCTTATGGACAAGTACAAAATATATTATTCTCCTAAAGGGTATTGGAAAGGAAAGACTGCTATTGAAAAACTAAGTAAAGCTGCTAGAGTGTCTGAATCAGATGCGAAAGACTGGCTTTTTAAAACAGGGAATTTGGCAAATATATTTGCCTGCCCCCAAAAGAATAATAAGGCCTCGATTTGTTAATTCAGTTCCTAATGACACCCACCAGATGGACTTGCTGTATCTTCCACATGATAAAGTTAGAAGAAAAAAGTTTACGTATGCTCTGACAGTTGTTGACATGGCTTCAAGATACAAGACGCTGAGCCTTTAACAGATAAAAGCTCAACTGCTGTGGCTGTAGCTTTACAACAAATATACATGCGAGGTCCATTAAAGTATCCTAGAATGATTCAAGTTGATGATGGAAAAGAGTTTAAACGGTTCTGTAAACCAGCTGTTTTTAAAATACATGTTACAGTTAGGAGAGGGATCCCAGGCAACCATCGATCACAAGCCCTAGTTTGAAAACTTTAAAAAAGAATCTAGCTGAACGCCTGTTTACCTATCAATATCACAGAGAAATTATGGACAGAACGCGTAACACAGAATGGGTTAGGAGATTGCCAGCAGTCTTACGTGCCATGAACAATGAAGAATTTAAAGCAACAGGCCTTAAGCCAGTAAACGCAATCAAGTTAAAAAAAATAGCATTACTGAAGACATCCAAGGTAATCAAAAACTCTTGCCGTTTGGACTAAAAGTAAGATACTTGTATGCTCCTGGAGAGGCAGAGGGCGATGTTAGAATAGAGCTACAGATCCTATATGGAGCGTAGATGATATGAAGTTGAAAGAATTATGACAACAACCCCTCCTGTATATTATTTAAGAGAACTCTCTCGTCTAAAAGCCTGCCCCTAAAAGATCCTTTGTTCGTGAAGTGTTGCACGTTGTCCCGCCAAACACAGTGAGCTAACAAAAAAAATAGTGTTTGTTAAACTTTTTTTTTGCTCTATTTTGGTTTTAACTGATCATGTGTTTGTTTTTCAATGTTCTGTTTAATTGCATCAGTGTCTACTTGTCGTGAAGTAAAAGTCTTCTCCACTCCTTTTGAAGTTCAATTTTCTGTCGTCTGTAATCCTCACCATCAGCCATAAGCTTCTGAAATTCTTCGTCTGTAATGTTTTCATCCTGTAATGATTTGCTTATTCTTAATTTTAATGAACAAAGTTTTTGCTGATGTAGGGCTACAATGGCAGTGTGCTTTTGTAATTTTGGAGTTAATTTTTTAAAACAGCACTTACAATCATAGACATGGCGCCTAAACCTAAACCTAGGCCTCCTAATGCTAAAGAGGCTGGCGCCCCAACCCCAGTGGCTAAAACAGCAACACTAGATCCGGGTCTTACACTAGCCACAGCCAATGAGCTAGTAATTACATAAGAAAGAGTATTTAAAGCTTTAGCATATTTCTTTCTAGTAACCCTATACTTATCCAAGTCGATTTCTATTTCCTTTGAAGTTCAGTTATTTGCTTTAACCTAAACTGTTGAACCTCCATTTTTAAATAAGATTATTTTTTTAAGTTAATCTTATACATATCTTCTTATTAATCCTTCTGACAGCACTTCATTAACAGAGTAAAACGCAATAAAATCAACATACTTAATGAAAATAAAGTCAAGTACTGTTAGTTTGTCTTTGTCAACCATCACAGTAACCTTGTCAGATGATGTAAGGGTGTTTATTTCATCCCCGTTTTTAGTATTGCAATACTGAGTCTAAGAGGAGCATCCAAGTTTTCAGCCTTTATTTGTACACCTCTGATTAACGTATGTTCTGGCAAACTAGTATCGCCCTCCCTGGATAATAAATAAGCGAAAAAGCATCGTCATTTGTCTAGGCAGTACCTGTAGCGTTGGAGTAAATTCTAAGCCAACGGTGTCGCCTCCCACTTCAGCTAAGGACTTCTTTCTCTGTAGCATATATTCAGAACCCCGCTTAGTTATTTCAATCTGTTTTTTCTGTTGCATTCCTGGAACCAGGCTAACAAGAAAGGGGCCTGCATTTAAAGCCTTTCTAAAATTGTTTTTCTTATCGTAGTATACATTAGGGCTTCATAGTTCAAACTTTAAATTCCAAGCAATTTCAGGAAGCAACGCCCAAGCATTCTCTCTTTTATGAAGTTTGTATTCATATTTGCCAAAATCGTTTGCCCTTAAATTCTTATCTCTTCTAGGGCAGGATATTGCTGTCGTTTTTTTGTCTTCAATTTCTGTTCGTTTGTAAACCCCATCATCTGTGTACTCAAATCCATAAACATTTCCTGGCACACCCTATTAGATCAAACTCAGTTGTATCTGCTAGGTCTTTTAGCTCTACTGCAGTGCATTTAGGAGCTAGCTCCGCTTTTGGTTCTGGCCCCCGAGACATTCCTTTTTTAATATAAAAAAATAAAACAAAAAAATTGTTATAAGCAATCAATAATAAACAATCTACAATAAACAAACGTATTGAACTGGGGGTCAGTCCGTAAGCATAGCTTTGCGTGCTTAGATTTTTCTAACTGCTCTTTTTTTTTTTTAGCTCATCTTTGTCCCTTATTATATAATTTTCACTTAAACATTCTTTAAAACTATCTTTGTCCTTAGTGTAAAATAATACAACCGATTTTAACTGCGATCTAAAGTCTTTTAAGACAGCATTGTATTTTTGAGTTAAGAGCCACACAGAAACTAAGGCGTGGCGGCCCCCTAAAGGCTAGCTTATGACAGAGCTTTTCTTTTTTTAACAATGTCTCGTTCAGCTGAACAGTCATCAATAATAAACAGTGTTTCAGTTCCCTCAAATAGTCTATAGTAATGTTCTAAACAGTCGCTCAGCTGTCGCTAGGATCAACTAGAAATATATTATCGTCTGTCCAAATAAAGTTCCTTTCTTTGTAAGACTTGTTGTGCTAATGGTTGTGCAGAATATAACAATGTGCTCGTAATGAAACCTGTATAATTGTTTGTAACAAATCAAGTACGAAAACAGTTTTTCCCCACCCAGTAATCCCGCAGATAAGAGAACAGTGCGGATCTTTTGGTAGAAACTTCAAGCTATCCATCTGTTTTTATTAGAATATTCTTCTACATTTAGTAAGCCGCGTCTTTTAACCTGTTTTCCCTTTAATGTTTAAAATGAGCATCAAAAACCGTAAAAACATGCATTTGTATTGGGGCGTTTCCGTCTGCTTTCTTGCGAATATTTATTTTTATACCATCTTGCCCTATCCTTTCTCCACTTCCAAACAATCTGTTGTCAAATGTGGATCTAAAGTCCAACCACAGCCCATATTTACTTATTAAGTAGTCTTCGAGTCTTACATCATAAAGGCGAAGTTTTTTACATACACGATCAACTGCAGGATCTCTTTGCCTACCACCAGCGAACAACTTTCTTATTTCATCAAAGTGTTGGTGAGGTAAAAGTCCGTGCCCTGAATACAACCGATCAGACTTGCCATTTATTACACAGTCAACGTTCTCAATTTTTGGATTATAAAACGCTTCTGATTCTCTCTGAAAAGGAGTTGTTTCTTCAGTAAATAAGAACAAAATTCCTTTTAAAGACTTCAGATCCTGATTTAGATGTATGTTCCAGAGAGTGTCTCGCTTGTTTCTATTTTCTGTAATGGAGTGCATAACGTTTTCATAATAAATAACTGTTTTACTTTATACTGGTTTTAAAATTCTTCTAGCCAGTTCGGGGTTAGTAACAACATCAAACTCAAGAGAAATATCACTAACCGCGTATTTAGCTAAAGGATCTTCAGACACAACGACAGAACCGCTAGGATTAAATGTCAGATGATAAGTAAGTTTTTCTTTTAGTGCGCCTTGGTAAATATGGCATATGCCGTCTTTAACAGTTCAAATCTAGAGGGATGCAGAATCTGTTGCCAAATGCTTCTGCTACTGCATCATCTTTAACATCGTTCTTTGCATCCCCTGCTTTAAGTCTGTGCTTGAGCCCGTTTGAGTCTTGTATTCCCTGATAAACTTCTCTTTTCTTTCTTTTTTAGGCAGCCATAGATCAGAATAGAGGGGAAAATGTCTGCCTCTCTTAGTACAAAGACTTCTTTACCCTCCAGTTTTATTACTATATGATTAACGATAGCCCTGCCTAAATTAGCAACAACAGTAGCATTAGGATCTGCCGATGTAATATCTATTTGAATGATAGTTTAGCAGTGCCTGGCATTATAAACATCGTCAGCACCAAGATCGGGAACATAACTATTAAAGTTTGTTCAGGTTGAACTGTTGATGGAGTATTTACACTAATTACAGTCTGCCTTATACCTTTCACGCCGTGGGGTTCCTTCTCTTTTCTGTATGGATCGGGGTCACAACCGTATGAGTTCATTTTTTTTATAAAACAAAAAGAATATAAATAAAAAATAAGGCTGAAGATTTTGACGCGATTGATCCTATTGAAGAAGAAGATAAGATGAAGAACTAGGTCCCTCATTGCAAGAAGAGCTTGAAGGAGCAGCCAAGGAGTAGGGTTAAGCCAAATACGATTGCTAGATAGAATTGAATCATTATATGGCCATATGGGGCGAGAGCAGCCAGGAGCACTTAGGGTTTCTAATTTTTCAACAGATAAAAATAATCATTTGTATGTAAGAACCGGTAAAGGAAAGAGTGTACGGCTTACTTCAAAACCAGACCCAACTCAGTTTTTAAGCAGGGGTACAATTCTTAGAGATCTCCCTGTTGTTGACCAAAGGCAATTAAACTTTATTGACGATTTAAGGCCTGAGGCTGTTAGTCTTTTACAGAACTTGGAGCAAGAGTTGCCAACACAATCTGAAATACAAAACATACCTCTTCAAGAATTAAATCGAACAGCAGATGAACTAATAGCAGAAATTGAAACGATTTAAGTGAGGAAACACAGTTAAAAACAATTGATGATTCTCCATTACCTATGCGCGACATCCGGGCCTTACGGCTGCTTTTACGACAATAAGGGAGCATCTAAATCTCAATCTAGCAGAACTTAATAAGCTAGATAGAAAGAAAGAAGCAGAAAAAATAAACTCGCTGATGCAGATGATAACAATTTAGGGCGAGAAGAAAAGGCTAGAATACAGCAGAAAATACAGGAGTTAAGGCAAAAAGGGTAGGCTTTTTAGAAGCTCTGTCTGCTAACAGAGTGCAGCTAGCAGCGCAAACAAGCAGAATAAGAGAAACTATAAACAAATACTTTATGAAAACACTACGCTAGCTGAAAAATAAGAACTCTTTCAGGGAACAGGGGATTACAATAGCGTTGTTCATGCTATTCTCAAGTTCCAGTAAACTAACAATAGACCCGCCAGTTAAAGTAATGTTAGCTGTTTTAATCGACTATAAACAATAAATGAAGAAAATCTAGAAGTCTGGGTCCCCAACTAAACAACAGACTATTCTTTCTCATAATGACTTAACACCTGGTTGGGCAGACCAGCTGCTTACACAGATTGATGTGGCCGCTGAAGAAGCTAAAATGAGAGGCTCTGGTTGGTCAGAAGGCGAAGTCATAGAGATCAGATTAAAACAGGCTAAGTATGCGCCGATGTAGGCAAGTCTTACATTCCACTACCTCCAGCATTAGTTGCAAAAAGAGCAGTTTTAAACATAAAGAATACAGACAACAAATGTTTTATGTGGTGTGATCTCGCAAGGCTGCATTACGTCCGCAAAAACGCAGAGAGAGTGTCTAACTATGAACCTTACATCAATGATCTTAACTTTAGTGGAATATCCTTTCCTGTTAGCGTGGACAAAATTGATCAGTTTGAAGAACAAAACAAACCAATAACTGTTAACGTATACACATGGTCTGAGAAAACAAATCTACAGCCGATTAAAGTGTCCAAGAACAGTCCAACGATTGGCGAACCAGACAAAAATCATGTTGACTTACTACTGATGTTTTCACCAGCAGGGCTAACCGCATTACACATTGATACGCACAATGAGTAGACTAATGCAGCATACTTCAAAGCATGGGCATAAACAAGAATTCTGTAGAAAATGTTTAACAAGAATTCCATCCGTTAAAGCTGCAAGCGAACATAAGAAACATTGTATCGGCCCCGTATGACTGTGATACAGAACTAATTACGACCCCAAAAGGCAGTAAGGTTTGTTTTAAAGAACTGGAAACGGATGCAAACGAGTCCATATGTTGTTACGCAGACTTCGAGTCGCTTATTGTTCCTTATGAAGGACCAACCCCACAGAAACTTCCAAAAACAGTCTTAATGAGTAATCATCAGATTTGCTCATTTGCCTTCATCATTGTCAGGTCGGATGGCGCCCATTCAAAGCCAGAATTGTATAGAGGGCCTGATGCTGCAGAATACTTCTTAGATCGCATGCAGCAAGTGCGTAATGTATCTGTCTTATAATCTGAATTTATCTGAAATCAAGATGACGCCTGAAGACCAACAACAGTATGACTCAGCCACTCACTGTTGGATTTGTGGTTTAGAACTAATGTCAACAGTGAAGAAGCAACAAATCCAACAGTAAGAGACCACGATCACATTAGCGGAAAGTTCAGAGGAGCAGCGCACAACAACTGCAATCTCAACTAAAGTTTGACCCAAAGACATGGAGATTACCCATCTTCTTTCATAACTTGCGAGGTTACGACTCTCACCTTATAATGCAAGCAGTAGCCAAACCCTCCAAAAGTAACCAAGTAACCAAGCCCGACAAAAAATTCAGTGTAACATGCATTGCACAGTCATCAGAAAAGTACATGTGTTTCACTATAAATAACATGTCTTTTTATGACTCTATGCAACACATGATGGGTTCATTAGAGTCGCTGGCTATGTCCTTAAAGTCCTGCCCAATAACAGAAGAATATTTTGACCCAACTCTTGTTAGAAAGGGCGTTTAACCCTTATGAGTACATGAACAGTTGGCAAAGGTTTGACGAAGATACACTTCCACCTAAAGGCGCGTTCTTTCTAGTCTTAGAGGAAAGGACATCAGTGATTCTGATTACCAGCATGCTCAAGAAGCGTGGCAGAAGTTAGAGTGTAAAACGATGGGAGACTATCATGATTCATACTGATGGCTGACGTTTTTTGTTGGCGGACGTCTTTGAAAATTATAGAAAAACCTGCATGAAACATTATAGCCTGGATTCCCGCGCATTACATTTCTGCGCCCGGGATGAGTTGGGATGCTTTCTTAAAGTTTACTGGAGTACAGATTGATTTATTGTCTAACCTGCCAATGCTTCAGATGATTGAAAACGGATTGCGTGGAGGAATTAGTATGGTGTCACACCATTATTGTAAAGCAAACAACAAATACCTAGATGATTAGATCCAAGTAAAAGGCCTAACTATCTCATGTATTTAGATGCAAACAATCTGTATGGTTGGGCTATGGCACAATCACTTCCATTACGTAACTTTAAAATGCTCACAAGCGTTGATCCGAAAAATATTCAAAAGGCATTAAAGTGGTTGAGCAGTTTGACGCCAGATCAACAGCATGGTTTCATTCTAGAAGTTGACTTAGAATATCCTCATGAACTCCATGACCTGCATAATGACTATCCATTAGCAGCAGAAAGCCTAAAAAAGACGAAAACAGAGCCACCTAAACTTGTGCCTAATCTTCGAGGTAAAACAAATTATGTCTGTCATTACAGGCTTCTACAATTTTATTTAAAACATGGTTTGAAGTTGACAGCAGTTCATCGTATAATTGCTTTTGATCAAGAACAGTTCATGAAACCATACATCATGAAAACACTGATCTCAGAACTAAATCCAAAGATGCTTCAGAAAAAGACTTTTTCAAGCTGATGAACAACAGCTGTTTTGGAAAGACTATGGAGAATCCGCACAAGCGTAAAGATGTCAGATTGGTCACCAGTGAGAACGAAGCAATTAAGCTGACTTCAAAACCTAATTATCAGGACTTTAGAAGATTTCATGATAAGCTTTTTGGCATAATGATGAAAAAAAAAGAAAGTCATATTGGACAAACCTGTATTATATTGTGTTTACTGTTTTAGAATTATCAAAGCTTTTGATGTTAGAATTTCTTTATGACTACTTTAAACCCTTGTATCCAGAGTCCAAAGTACTTTACACAGATACAGATAGTTTTGTTATAGATATCCCTACTGAAGACATCTATAAAGACATGGAAATAGAAGTAGCTAAAGGGCATGCGGGATGGTATGACACATCTGATTACCCTAAAGATTCGCCTTTACATTCAACTGTTAATATGAAGTTTTAGGAAAGATGAAGGATGAATTATCCGGAGGGGTGATTAAGGAGTTTATTGGTTTAAGGTCGAAAATGTACAGTATTTCGAGCCAGGAGAAAACCATTAAGAAAGCAAAAGGAATATCTCGCAGTGTTTGTGCAGTCAAACATATCACATGACAACTACAAAGAAGCATTGTTCAATAAACATACTTTTTATCATGACAACGTAAAACTACGATCTAATCTACATGAGATCAACACAACAGTTGTAACAAAAAGTCTCTCTGACAGCACCAACACAAACGAGTATTTAATAATCCAGAGTTTCATATGCAATTGGGCACTGGAGAACGGCATAATTACATACCTTCTTCATATTTCCTCCTCAAGTTTGTTTATAAGCCCAATCATATCAATTTTTCCTCAAGTTTTATTATAAGCTCAATCATATCATTATCCAATTCAGACAAATTTTTTTTTCTCATGTTTGCTTGATGTGCTCGAATTTTTTTTATTATTTCAAGATATTCTTTTCCCCATATTTGATAATCAAAATTTGGATTTTGGGCTGTAGGCGATCTGGATGCATTGCCATGTGCCGATGAATCCCCGTAAATGTTTCCTTAATAGTAGAACTCGTATCATATGATTCCCGTATCAATTCCAAGGTCTCTTCCTTTATCATTCTTGTTTCATTCTGCGCTTCCTTCTGACTTCCATTTTAGACTCAAATATATTTATGTAAATTAAAAATTAATTAAGCAACTGGAACTGTGTCTGGTGGGATTATCTGCAGTTCTTCCTTCACAAAAGATCTTTGAGGAGCTGGTTGTTTTGTTGTGTCAGTTTCTCGTAAATAATACACGGATGGATTCATTTTTACAATTTTTTTTATTTCATATGGATCAACACTCCAAACTGGATCGGTTGCCCTGATGCGAGTGTCCCCTTCTGCTTCCCCCGTAAATAAAGGTACCTTACTTTTAAACCAAACGGTAATAGTTTGCTGGTTGTACTGGAGTCTTCAGCAACATCTATTGTTGTTTTTTGATTGCATGTACTGGTTTTAGCCCTGTTAATTTAAATTCTTCATTATTCATTGCGCGCAAAACTGAGGGCAGTCTTCTAACCCATTCTGTGTTGCGAGAATTGTCAATAAGCTCTCTGTGATACTGGTAGGAAAAAAGTCTTTCAGCTAACTGTTTGTTAAAGTTTTCAACTAAAGCCTGTGATCTGTGAACTCCTGGAATGCCTCTTTTAATGGTAACTCTGTGTTTTTAAACAATAATTGATTCACTTGGCCTTTAAATTCTTTTCCATCATCGACTTGAATCATGCGAGGGTAAGTTAAAGGACCTCGTTGGTATATCAGTTGTATAGCGACAGCAACAGCAGAAGCACTCTTTTGTGTTAATGGCTCCGCATCTTTGTATCTTGAAGCCATGTCAATGACTGTGAGTGCGTACTTAAATCTTTTTCGTCTAATCGTATTATGGGGTAAATATAGAAGGTCCATTTGATGGGTGTCGTTTGGTGTTGTATTCACAAAGTGTGGTCTCTGTATTTGTCTAGGTGCAGGTAAATAAATTTGCCAAATCGCTTGTTTAGATAACCATTCCTTCGCTGTTTGTTCGCTGACTCCCGCTGCTTGGCTTAGCTTTTTAATTGCCGTGATTCCCTTCCAATATCCTTTTGACGAATAATAGATTTTGTTCATTTTTTATTCAGCCAATATTATGCGCAACAAAATACACAACGGTCATACCAAAGGCAATAAACGCGATTTCTTGCATCTTTGTTTTTCTGATGGTTGATAAAAGTCACTGAATTTTGGCGGGGCAATGTCTCGATTGGTTTGCCCGTTACTAGATAATACTCTTTTATTGCTTGATCAACATCTTTAAATGTATAAGCTGCATGTCCCTGTTTTTTCAGTTTGTCGTTAATAAAATCTAACTGCTCAATTCTCTGCTTTTCATAGTAATCTTGTGCTGCGGCTAGTTGCTCCATAGCTTTGTTATGTCTTTTTCTCTCGCCGTCATCCCGTAGTTTACTAAATGCGTAATTACTTCCGCTAAAAGCAAGCGCATTCACCACTGCACCACCTATCATCATTACGAGTGAAGCCATTTTTATAAATGTATTTTTTTTTTACATATTGATACTGTCTGAATTATTCCTTGCTTAACTAGAAAATCTTTCGTAGCAAATGAAGCTGCAATAATAACAATCAGTTTTGCTGAGTCTTCAAAGTCTAGTTTGCCAAGATCTGCTGGTTTAATTTTTAACAAGCTTTTACCAAGCATCGTGTATCCTACACTTAGACCTCCAATAACAGCAGAATGGTATACAAGGTTGGTAACAGTTTTTTTCGGTGCTCATTTTTAAAAAAATAAAATAATTATAATTAATAAAAAAAAACATGAACAGCGACGATCTACTAAACCTTCCTGAACTTATGATTACAAATGATCAAGTTGATGACCAAGCTATTATGCCCAAAAAGAAAGGCTGTATTCTTTGGCGGCGTGTGGAAAAACAAAACAGTTCCTCGGAAATGAATTCAGCATAGAACAGATTCAACAAATGTCGCCACAAGACATTGTAAAGTATCACAATAGGTATGAAGCGCAACTAGGGTCGAGAATGGTAAAAAGCGTCGGGCAAACGGTTCTTAGTTTGTACACTAAACTAGTAGCCAGATTTGCTCCCATTGATTCTGAACAAGATTTTATGTATGATTTAATGCAGGATCCAGTTTTAACAAAGTCATTAGAGTCTCTAGGGTGTGATCTGTATTACAGATTTGGAACATTATTGTCGCCGCTAATCATGGGATTAATTACATTTAATCATATAGATTTTATTTCCCTTCAAAATGAACAAGCCAGAAAAACAGCAGAATCAGGAAACATTGAATCAGAAAACATTGAATCAGGTGGAGAAAGTGACCAGTAAAAAGCCTCCTCATCCTGGACGTGTTTGCAGCAGGAAAAAGATTAGCAGAGTAGAACAAACGAACAAAATTAATGTTACAATCACAGAATATAACTCATAATGAAAAAGTGCTAGAGCCGCAGCCAGTTGTTTCAATGCCAGCTATAAAAAAACACCAGAACAAGTTGAGTCAAGACCTACAACAACAACAGGGCTGCCTACACCACCAAAGTCTTCATGGAATTTTCTTAAAGCAATTGTCATTTTTTGGCGGCATTGCTGCTGGGGGTGGTTATTACGGTTATAAAATATATAAACAAAGACAGCAAAAACCAAAGCAGTCCAAACAATCTCTGCCACTGAATACAGAAGCTGAACACAAAAGCATGCCAAAACTGCCAACAACAAAAGATCATTTTGACCATTTAAAGATGGAATAAATATTTCAAGAACTTAATAAATAATTATAAGTTGAATTGAATAAGAACTTGGTAGAACTTATAGGATGACTTAGTTATGATCTTAGGTTGACTTGAGTAAGAACTTAGAAGTTACTTGGGGATGACTTGAGTAAGAACTTAGAAGTGACTTGAGGATAACGCGAATAAGAACTTAAAAGTGACTTGAGTAAGAACTTGAGGATGACTTGAGGATGACTCAAGGATGACTTGAGGATGACTTGAGTAAGAACTTAGAAGTAACTTGAGGGTGACTTGAGTAAGAACTTAGAAGTGACTTGAGTAGGAATTTCAGCCAGTACAGTAATAACTGTGGTTAGGTAAACACAGGTGGAAATCCTCCGCGAAGTGACAACAGTGCAAACTGGTGCTCACCCACTGTGCGGACAGACATATCATTTGGTGAATAGTTGGCTTGCCTTCACTGACTGACGCAACTCTTTAAAACATTGCTGTTGTGTGCGCGCTGTTGTGTGTGTGGTTTAATTAACTAGGCCAATCAATAGCAGGTCGTTTTGACCTGGATTACTGCACTGCTTTTGTTGGCCAAAACGCTCTCTCTCACACACACACACACATACAAACAAACAACAAGCAAACAAACACATACACAATAGATAAAGAAGGTGCTTGCAGGGGAATGTGAAAGGGGCTTTTTGTTGTTCACACTTGAACAACGTAAATTCGAGACAGCTGCCATAGAATCGAAGTGTCGGCAAGTAACCTTTGACCGACCATGGCTGGAGCGCTGACAAGGGTTTTTTCTCTCCCTCTCATGACCTTTGACCGACCATGGCTGGAGCGCTGGTAGACGCGCTTGGTTGGTAAACGCACAGAGAAAAGCCCCGCCTCAAACCAACCGACCGACCGATCGATGATTCAGTCGGCGCGCGAGCTGGGAGGTTGCTATCATGACCTTTGACCGACCATGGTTGGAGCGCTGGCGTCTCTTTAGCTTGTAGACACGCTTGGCACCAAAGCACAGCCTAAAAATAGAACCGCTCACGCGTGAGCGGTAGCCTACCTGCTAACATTCTCACTCCTGTCCCATGACTTTGTGGTTGGCTGCTTCAACGTTTCACCTATTCACCGTTTCAATTCACCTGCTTAAAGGCTGTCTCAGACGCCTGGGTCCATCTGAATTTCAGTTTCCAAATAATTATCCCAGGACGCTTGTGTTCTTTCAAGCCAATGGCCTAAAAGCAAAGATTGCCGAAGAGTTTTACGATTTTCAGCTTCGATCTCAGAACCATCTTTCAGTAAACGGGCGTAATTTCAGCCATGTTTTTCAGCTTTCATAAAAAGAACCTTCGTCGATCGGTTCAATATCAAGTTTCTCTACAAAACAATTACGTAAAAAAGCATCCACTTCACTTACTATCATTTCACGTTTCCTTTGCTTCATTCCCAAAAGATTTACTTTTGGCCGGGTTGTAAACGAAGCAAAGCTCTCGTTAAACGCGCCCGCACTGTTAGTCTGTCTACTGAATAATGAGCCCTATTACCCTCCCCGACAGAAATGGCGTCATACCTCCTGTCGATTGGTTGGACGAGCACATGTGAGACGTGAGCTGTCGCGTGATTTGCACGGTCCGTTGCGCACGACTTTCGTTGCAGCCGTGGCAGCTATATTGATTAGAACCTGTCTCGGAGTAGTGGCATTGTTTGTTGTTGTGGCATTGACAACTAATTGACTGTGTGCTGTGTTCTGTGTGAACGAAGACCTCTTGTCTGTGCCAAGCCGTAAGAGCCTAGCATAGAACACAAATTAAGTGATTGGGTGTCAGCCTAATGTTGGGTTTCTGTAGCCCCTGCCGCTGCCTCGTGTTTGTCTGTCTGTCTGTTATGCAAAGTTTTTGTAAACTTATAAAAAAATAATGCGGATCAAAAGTGGCTTTCAGTGGAAGACAGCTGAATAAGTGTGTGGATTTTATGTCAGAAATATAACTCGGTTTTAAAAGACTTTAGAGAACAGTTAAAGACTGTAGTTTTATTTCACATGAAAGACAGAGACACATTTGATGAATGTATGCGTGAAAATGATGTTATTGAAAATGATCAGGAAAAACACAGGATTAAGCAAAAACTGAAATCTGAAAAGTTTAGTAAATTAGTATTGAAAACGGATAATCCTACACAGTATGTATGTTTGTAGGGTTTACTAGTTAGAGAAGTAATAAATGCCAAGCCTAGGGCAACCGCCCGAAACTGGTTGAGGGCGGTTGAGCTAGGCTTGGCATTTATTAGTTCTCTCCTACAGAACTGTTTTTGCCAACCTTGGTATGCTCATGTATCAGAGAGCAATCGGTTTGAATTATACTACTCACTAAAAAGCATCTTTGAACGTGAAAAGTATTTTGAATTCATTAAGAACAGGCAATTTAAAACTGCCCTCGTGCGTTTTAGAATGGAGTTTCGAGCATAAAACAGCCATGTTTTCCGCTTTTCGGCAATAGATCAACCTGGTTGTCCCCTATGCCAGGCGGACGATGAGGACGAATTCCATGTACTATTCAAATGCCAACAATATAGTGACCTACGAGCTAAATATTGCATTGAAAGTGCAGAGACCTACCTTACCAAACGTGACCAATGCACAAGGATTGATATTCAACTGAATTTGTCTAAATTCCTCTTTTTGGCTTTGAAACGCAGAGCAAGTTTTGTTTTATAAACACATTTTTCTGAGATTACTACGGTTGATATGGGATTTCTGGCCATGTGTGAATGTTACGTTTGTTTGTCTCGTTTTCAATTTTACAGTTGTTTGCCTTCTCTTCATTGTAACGGGCCACAGGCATATACACAATAAAACATTTGTCATTGTCATTGTCTCTCTCTCTCTCTCTCTCTCTCTCTCTCTCTCTCTCTCTCTCCTCTCTCTCTCTCTCTCTCTCTCCTGCCACCACCACTCCTTCACCCCCCCTCTCTCAAACATGTTAACAATGGTAGTTAAATATTAAAGGCACGGTATCAAAGCAAAAACTATGCATACGCGACCAATTCCGTATTGGAATACCCTTGATGACACATTTAAGAACGATCACATATCTATAATCATTAATTTTGAAAACGCAAGATCTGAACCAACTGATCAGACTCGAGAAAAAAATCCAAAATTTAACTATAAGCTCGCCAACTGGAACACGTTTTCAGAATTATTAAGAGCGTTTCAAATAAACTGTGATGACGTTACCACCCAAGATGTTGACAAGCTATATTATCTCTTTCAAAACGCTTTGCTGTCTGCCGCAAATCAATCCGTTCCAAGGATCTATGGTTCTATGGTTTCTAAAAAGCATTTGGGCAATGTCTGGTGGAATGAAGCTTGTGAGGAGGCAAAAAAAGGAGAAAAGGTTCAAGTTAAAAGCGTACAAACGAAATAAGTGCGCTGAACATCTTCTTGAAAAAAACGAAAGCAAAAAAAAGATTTGAATAGAATTATAGCACAAGCAAAGCGACAATACTGGTAATCTTTTTGCAAACATGACGTATCTAATTTCAAAGACTTGCAAAAAGTATGGAAAAAATTAGAAACAATTAAAAATGGAATTAAACTTCCACAATACTCTATCAAACTTGGTAAATCTAATTTCCCTTCAAATTCTGATAAAGCTGAAGCTTTTGTTGACATGTTTGCCCAAAACAGCAGTATGAATAATTTGATAGAAAAAAAATCATATCGGGAACAAGAGGGTATGCATCATATAAGTAGTAGTAAAGACCCTGGGAATAACCACTACCTAAATGGTCCTATAACACTACAAGAAGTTCAAGAATGACTTAGTAAATTAGGCAGCACGAAAACTTCAGTCGGCCTTGATGGTATTTCGAATGAAATGCTACGCCACCTACCAGCAAACGCTGTGCAGTTCCTCCATTTATTTTTTCAAAAATGGTCGAATGCTGGTAAAATACCTCAGTTATGGAAACATTCCATTATCGTTCCTATATATAAACATGGAAAACATCGCACTGATATAAACAGTTACCGTCCAGTAGCCTTAACATCCCATACCTGTAAACTAATGGAACGAATCGTACTAAATAGATTATCTTATTACTGTAATAAGCATGATGTCATACTGATTAACCAAGCTGAATTTCAAACTGGCAGAACCACAGTAGAACACCTAGTCAAACTTACAACTCAAGTGAAACAACAATTTGCAAGACGAAAGAACATACTAGCTACATTCTTTGACGTAAAAAAAGTTTATGATCAAGTATGGCACAGTAGACTATATACAAATCAAAACCTGTTGGAATTAACGGTAACATGTATAATTATGTTCAAGAATTCTTAGAAAATAGATCAATTCAAACAAGAATAGAACATACTTATTCAAATCCGAGAACATTGCAAATGAGACTGCCACAAGGTTCAGTAATATCTCCTATCTTATTCAATATTTTAATGGCAGATTTACCGAAAGGCACAGAGTTAGCTCAATTTGCTGATGATATATGCCTGTGGATGAGAGTAACCATGAAACGAATAGCCCCTTCGAGGTCGCTGAACTACATAAAAGCTTTACACCAGAGAGAACTCAATAAGATAAATGTATTCTTACAAGGAAACGGGCTGGCACTTTCTATTAGAAAAAAACACATATAATGCTTTTCGATTCTGGGTATGACCCAGAAAATCTCCCAGTTTTTACTTTAGATGGCATTGAAATATGTTAAATCAGTAAAATTCTTAGGTATAATCTTAACTTCTAAACTGTCATGGAACCAGCATATTGACCACATATCAAATAAAGCACGGAAAAGTTTAAACTTTCTTAAGATTATAAACAAGCAGCCATGGGGCTAAGATGCTTCGACTTTAATACCTCTATCAACCGCTCTTGTGCGATCTAGGTTAACCTATGCTCAGGAAGTATTTTTCAGCGAACCACAACATATGTTAAATAAATTGCAGAGCATTGACTGCAAGGCTCACAAACTCGCTCTTGGTGTTCCCATACATACATCCAACTTGGGAACATACAAAGAGATTGGAGTGGTACTTCTCAGCGAGGTTCGAAAAGTAGCTGCGTCGAAGTTCGTTCTGAAGAGTTTTACACAGAAAAATTTCTGTTCAAAAGAAATTTGTTTAAATTCTAAAAAAGATTTTGGAAAACGAGCTAGACGAATACAATCTACAGAATCAATCTACTCGTATACTTCTAACCTTATCAGAGATTTCAACATAAGGAGAAATGAAATCGTCGTTAAACCATCCTTTTTACCAGTACCACGATGGGAACAAACGAAGGCCTCCTTTGATACGATTCATTCAGATTTGTCAACAACAAAAAAAAAAGATTCACCCAACATATTAAAAAAATTCCGAATGCTTACACCTGGAAAATCAGTACAAGAACCACCTAAACAGATGAACAGATGCTTTTAACGTATTAATTCGTTTTTCATCATAGTCTTTTCTTTTCTTTTTTTTTTTCCAGTGAATTATAGTCTTTCGATCCTTTCCCTAACGTAGGTTGCTTTGTGTTCTTCTTTCAGTTCTTTGGTTTTGGTTCTTTGGTATCGTTTCAGACACCTTTTCACAACTTTTTTTCTTGTTCTCGCACTCATAATCAAACCAATCGCATACTTCTTTCTTCCGTTTTCCCGTGGTCCTTATCATGCAGCGGCACTGTGCAAAGCTTTCACAAAATATTCTATACCAGTGTTGATATTCACATTAAGACACTCTGTAGCTTCGTTACAGCACTGTTTAAACTCACCTGAATCTAGTTCCTCCTTGTAGGTCACGGCGTGTTCATCGGACAAATAATGCATTCTTCTGTAAAAATTACTGGATGTTCTTTTTTTTAAAAAAATGTTTACATTACCTGTTTTCCATTTCAATTCTAGCGGTAGATGCCAGGAGAACAAGCAATCGCCCACTTTCATCCTGCAGTTACTTAGTAACTCTTTAGTGACAATGAAATAATCAGTTATGCTACTGTTTTTAGGTGACACAAATGTAAACTCTCCTTTCGACTCATCCTGGCGTGTACCATTCAAAAGTTCCAAGTCAAACATGAAACTCAGATCTAACCAAGATTTGCCAAACTTATTTACACATGAGTCTTTAGAACAGCGCTTTAAACACATCATTTGCATCATCATTTTCATTATCATCTTCAGTAGAACAATCTTCATTATAGGAAATATCACCATCTCAGACATCAATATCATAAACACCATCCTCTTTAACATCACAATCTTCATCATCATCACTATCTCTATCGCCAGGT
>CM031627.1:23961597-23969097 GCA_018398815.1 Conus ventricosus
CTGAACAGAATATGTGCATGTATGTATGCAGAAGATCGCCTGCCTCAGTGTCTAGAAACAGAGGCAGCATTCATACACATTCACAACACTGTTTGTCGCACAGTCACACTGTCTGGGTGTGAGGTTCGGGATCGGGCAATACGTGGTGCCAGGCTTGTTACTGCATGTGCTGCAGCATCAGATGCCATTGTTGGGCTACATGACTGTCATGAGTTGATGGGGGGGGGGGGGGGGGGGGGGGGGGGGGGTGGGTTCTCCGGACAGTCGATTCAGTTTGGCCATTTCACTGATTCTGTGCATCTTGAAATTTCACCTTCTGCCGTCCATATAGGTAGGACCTCAAGGTGATCAGATAGGTGAAATTTCACCTTCTGCCGTCTATATAGGTAGGATCTCAAGGTGATATGATAGGTGAAATTTCACCTTCTCAGTCCCGTCCAGTAAGGATTCTCAAGGTGATCAGATAGGTGAAATTTCACCTTCTGCCGTCTATATAGGTAGGATCTCAAGGTATCAGATAGGTGAAGAAAAGCACATAATTCCTCTTGGGTAGATCTTCAACAATTATGAACATGGTATTTTTCGGTTTCCAATGTTTCAATCGACTCCGTATTTGTTTTCACGGCATGCATTTAACAATGGTGGGTCGTGTACGTCCTTTTTCTTTCTCTCCCTCAAATCATGAGCAGACCAGATGTATTCAGACGTTAGAGATACGTTTTTGTTTTCTTACTTTCAATTTAGTGTCTGAAACCATCTCCTTTTCAGTTTCTTTCACAACTAGCTGTAGAGCACTGTTTCAGTGACCTTCACGACTAGCTGTAGAGCACTGTTTCAGTGCCTTTCACAACTAGCTGTAGAGCACTGTTTCAGTGCCTTTCACAACTAGCTGTAGAGCACTGTTTCAGTGCCTTTCACAACTAGCTGTAGAGCACTGTTTCAGTGCCTTTCACAACTAGCTGTAGAGCACTGTTTCAGTGCCTTTCACAACTAGCTGTAGAGCACTGTTTCAGTGCCTTTCACAACTAGCTGTAGAGCACTGTTTCAGTGCCTTTCACAACTAGCTGTAGAGCACTGTTTCAGTGCCTTTCACAACTAGCTGTAGAGCACTGTTCAGTGCCTTTCACAACTAGCTGTAGAGCACTGTTTCAGTGCCTTTCACAACTAGCTGTAGAGCACTGTTTCAGTGCCTTTCACAACTAGCTGTAGAGCACTGTTTCAGTGCCTTTGACAGATAGCTGTAAGCACTGTTTCCGTGACCTTCACAAACTAGCTGTAAGCACTGTTCAGTGCCTTTGACAGATAGCTGTAAAGCACTGTTTCAGTGACCTTCACAACTAGCTGTAGAGCACTGTTTCAGTGCCTTTGACAGATAGCTGTAAAGCACTATTTTATTTAGACTGTTTTCGTTAGAGGTTTTCACAGTATGTTTATTCGAAGAAACCATTTTTTTTTCTTCTTTTCTTTGCAGACACATCACTCTCCTGTCTCTCATCTTTCCATCTCTGTGGGTTCATCTTTCAGTCTGATTTTATTTTGCAGAGCAAACACCTTCCGTTTTGGGCTTTTACACTTTCTATAAGTTACTGAACTTTTTCTTCAGGCAATGGTCCATCAGCTCTAACAGTATTATTAGATCAGTGTTGAATGATCATTTGCACACAGCTGAGTTCTGAATCCACTTCAGGAAAAAAAGGAAGCCATTTATTCTGTTCTTTGAAAATAACCTAGACCATTCCATAAGCCTGATTGGCTTGAAATACGCGATTTGGAATTCTGATCTCAGTTTGACTGTCACAGGACTTTTCTTCAGATGAGGGCCTCTCTGACACTCCAGCAAACACAGCGGACTGGAGACGACAGAGACTTGTAATAACAAGAAACAGCTTAGCACGGAGGAGAAGAAGAGAAAGAGGTGTAACTAGGTAGTGAATGAGTTGAACTCTGAACTATTTGTATTGTTATGTATTGTTGATTCTAGGGTAAGTATGGGGTGTTTCAACGAATAAAAGACGCATGTGAACTTACCCAACAGTCCGTTGACAGGAAAACTGACTTGTATAAGGACTTTGCTGACAGGAAAGCAAAGGCGCGTTCATTCAGTGTAGATGACAAGGTACTTGTCTTGCTGACAGATGAGCACAACAAAGTTCGTGTCATGCGGAAAGGTCCTTTTGATGTCATTGGAAAACTTTCTGGAGTGAACTACAAAGTGAAAATGGCAAATGCTAAAGAGATATTCCATGTAAACATGCTAAAAAGTATGTTGAGCGTACAAATGTTGCCATTAACGGGTCAATTGAATGGATATGTCCAGTGTCTGTAACAGATGTCGCTATTACAGAAATCATTGATTCTGATTTTGCACCTGATGTCATATACAGAGACAGAGCAAAGACTGTGCCAACAACGAATGTGGGATTGTTAACATCTACCAGTATAGATGATACTGTACCTCTGCCCACTCTTTCTGTCAAGGGAGAAACTTATCATGATGTTGTTGTGTGTGATGATTTGTCTTTGATTCAGAAAGAACAATTGGAAGGTATTTTTAAGGACTTCCATGATGTCCTGACTGATCTCCCAGGGACAGTGACAACAATTGAACCCCATACTATTCAGTTTGAGTACGGAAAACCCAGTCCGAGTCAAATCATACCCCCTAACATTTGCGAAAAACAGGTTGTCGAAAGAGAGATTCAAGTTATGCTCGGGTTGAAAGTTATTGAACCATCCTCGTCACCATACACTTCACCAGTTGTATTGGTGGACAAACCTGATGGCTCGGTGCGGTGCGGTTAAACAAAATCACTGTGTTTGATGCAGGACCTGTCCCAGACATTGAGGAACTTCTTTGTCAACTGTCAGAAGGAAAGTATTTTGTCGAAATAGACTTAACTAAAGGGTATTGGCAAATCCCGATGGCTGAAGCAGACAAGGAAAAAACACGACAAAAAAGCAGAAGAGCACACAAAACAAAGTTTGAAGTAACGCTGTTTTAATGCACGACACAAAACAGGACAAGAAATTTTCGGCAATATGCATTCCTCAGCGACAAAAAAATAAAAGCAGTACAGACATAAACATGTACAATACTCCCCTTGTGAAGCCAAATTGGTGAATGAAGTAGACAAAGGGACAGTTGAAGAGGGGGTGAGTAGAGTTCGAGGAATAGGCACGAGGAAAGAGGGTAGAGTAAAGTGAGGAGGAGGAAAAGGAGAGAGAGAGAGAGGGGGGGGGGGAGGGAGAAAGAGAGGGGAGAGACAGAGAGAGAATGGAAGTAGATGAAGAGTGGATAATGAGAGAGAGAAGAGGATGGGAAGGAGAGTGAGTGGAGGGGGAGGGTGTGATGGTATGTAGTGGGTGTGTTGCATAGGAATGAAATGAACAAGAGAAAACACAATAAATAGAATACAATATGCGCAAAAAAAGCATTTTAAATGACAAGGGGAGGGGGGTGGGGGTGGGGGGGGGGTGAGAGAGAGAAGCGGTTCAGCCGCCTAAAGCACCCGACCCAAGTCTGACCCAAGGGTAGGTTGCCCTACCCAAGCATCGAGGGATGAGAGGGAAAACGGGAGAACCCCGAGAAAAAAACCACTAGCCAGACGCAGTTAAGGCTCCCCCCCCCCCCCCCCCCCCCCCCCACACACAAAGCACTTGCCGCCGGCACAAGCACACACACACACACACACACACACACACACACACACACACACACACACACACACCACACACACACACACACACACACACACACACACACACACACACATGCATACATACATACATACAAGCGCACGAACACACACGCATGCACACATACACACGCCAATAAGCAAGGAAAAAAACAGCTTTGCAGACACCTTTTGGACTGTTTCAATGGACGAAAATGCCATTTGGATTACAAAACGCCCCAGCTTCTTTTGCCAGAATGATGCGCGCACTAAAACTTCATGAGTGTGGAGCAGTAAGCTTTTTTGATGACATTTTGCTTGCTGCAAAGTCATGGAATGATCTGGATAACTTGAGAGCTGTTTTTTTTTTGTAAACTCCGGAATTTTGTCTGACTGCTAGACCATCCAAAATTCATGCTGGATTCCAGACTCTTGAGTTTTGGGTCATGTCATTTCTGTTGGGAAAATGACACTAGAGGAAAATAAAGTAAAAGAGATCTTAACCTTGAAGAGACCCACTACAAAGAAACAGGTAAGATCACTCCTTGGATTGTTGTCCTATTACAGACGATATGTAACGCACTTTGTGTCCTTGACAGCCCCTTTGAGTGACTTAACAAAAGGAACAAAAACAAAAATATCGTCTGGTCAGATGAGTGCCAAAAAGCTCTGGAATGTGTTCAAAACACCCTCAATTCATCCCCTGTGCTGCTTTTGCCCTCTCTTTCAGATGACTTTGTTTTGAGAACTGATGCCAGCACCAAAGGCATGGGAGCTGTACTGTTGCAAGAAAAGAATGGATTGTTACACCCTGTCCAATATGCAAGTAAAAGTTCTCTTACACACAAGTTAAATACTCAACAATTGAGAGGGAGTCTCTTGCTTGTTTGGGCTTGTGAGAAATTTGCCAGATTCCTTACTGGAACACAGTTTCGATTACAAACCGACCACAGTCCATTAACGTTTTTGCAGTCGTCCAAGACCAAAAACAGCAGGCTGTTAAGATGGGCTTTGTCACTACAGGAGTTCAAGTTTGACATTGAGCTATAACCTGGAACTCATAATGTCATGGCAGATTTTCTGTCCCGTTCGTGAGTGCACAGTATCCTTCGTGCAGCTGTAACTGCATAAAAAAGGAAAGACTGTTTCTGCTGTTGTGTTCATTGTGGACAGACTTTATTGGCATTTTGGCAGTGTTATGTGTGCTACTGTCAATCTGAATAGGTAGTTGTGATTGATTTTTTTTTTCCAAAAGTGCATATGTATTGGCACTGGTGTCTCATAGTAGGATGTTACTTTGTGAATGTGTGCAGAATACTTCATTTGATTTGTTACAAGGTTATTGTTGGTTGTTTTTTTTCACGTCGGTCCATTGTGAAGAATGGAAAAAAAAGAAGTGTTTAACTTTCGAGTGGACTGCAATATTGTATATTCTTGCTTGACGAAAGACTTTTCACTTGGCAAATTTTTCTCATCAAGTGAGTCATGAGGAAATCTCATGTTGTGAGGATTTTGGGACATGTTTTTGTGAGAAAAGGCAAGAAAAAACGGTTTTTACATTTTGGTATATATAAACATAATTGGCATTTGGAATGATCAGTATCATTATATGTTCTTTCTGTCTGTGTGACTTGTGACTTGTGTATGCTGGAAAAGTTGATTATCGTTTGGTAAATTATTTCCCGGAGAGGAGGGGGAGAAGAAGAGTTGTAGTGCGCCTTCTGGTTGTTTGGAGAGACTGCGTGTGCATGGAGTGAATACTGAACTGAGTGCGTGCGTGCATTTGTGCTCAGTGTGACAATGGACATCCTCTGAATTTACCAGCACGGCTTCAAGAAGTCGTCAGCAATATCGCCACATGGACAGACGACTGGGGTCTTGAGCTCAACACCACGAAGACCAACGCAACACTCCTCTCTCTCTACCGCCAACGAGCACGTCAAGCTGACGCTCCAGGGACAGGTCTTGCCCCAGACGGATACACCAACATTCCTTGGCGTCAAGTTGGATACCCGCCTGACCTGGAAACCCCAGATTGAGGAGATGAAGAGGAGAGGCATCCGCAGACTAGCCCTGCTGAAGAAGCTGGCCGGGACGACTTGGGAAGCAGACAGCAGGCTTCTTCCCGGGGTCTACACGGGAGCGGTCAGACCACCATGGAGTACGCCTCAACCTCTGACGCAGGGCGAGAAGCTCAGAAGACTGCCCTCACACCACCTACACCACAGACTGGAGCAGCCCACAAAGAACCGTCTCAAACAGCAGAGACTCAACCCTTAAAGCACACCACAGCGATGTTCTGGCGGCAGAAGGGGAGCCTCGCGCTGACCTTGCCTTGCCTTGATGGACAGTCTGCAGTATTGCATTCCCTGGAGGAAAGCTCTGTTCTAATTTCAGAGCTGAAGGTTTGGGCATCAAAAGAGCAGCATAATTCCTCTCCTTCTGTGGAACCCCCCTTGGCAGAATCTCCATCTTCACTGACGCCATCTCCATACTCCAGGACCTTGACTCCCCTAATCCTGGTCCATGATCCTGTCCCTCCAGGCCTCCCTCACAGCACTTACCCAAACAGCCCCAACAACCCTCCAGTGGGTACCTGCCAATGCAGGCCTCCCAGGGAACGAGGTGCAGACCACCTTGCTAAGGAAGAAAGCCAGCTTACACAGCCGACCGTTCCCGCCACGCATGATGAAGCCAAATCCCTCCTCCGCAGCAGATTCTGAAGAGGCTGGGTCACCCTGATTGAAGGCTACCAGGCGCACCAGGATCCATCAGAACACTGGAGAGGAGACACAAGACTACAATCTACCGCCTTCACACAGGACACTGCGGCCTCCGAGCACATCTGAAGAGGATTAGAGTGGCAGCCACATCCTATGTGATTGCGGCCAGGCTGACCAGACCCCATACCATGTTCTCCAAGACTGCCCCCTGCACGAGGAGACGCGGTATCAGTCCTGGCCCGGGGTGTGGACCTCAACACCAAGCTCTGGAGGACGGCAGCCGGTCTTGACCGGATGTCCAATTTGTAGCATCCTCGAACTTAGATCCTGATGGCGTAACTGTCGAACGCAAAAGAAAGAAAAGAAGACTGACAGAGAGCCTTGTCTTTTTAGGACAAACACCCTGTATGTGGGACAGAGAGCCTTGTCTTTTTAGGACAAACACCCTGTATGTGGGACAGAGAGTCTTGTCTTTTTAGGACAAACACCCTGTATGTGGGACAGAGAGTCTTGTCTTTTTAGGACAAACACCCCTGTATGTGGGACAGAGTCTTGTCTTTTTAGGACAAACACCCTGTGTGTGGGACAGAGAGCCTTGTCTTTTTAGATTTAACACCCTGTATGTGGGACAGAGCCTTGTCATTTTAGGACAAACACCCTGTATGTGGAACAGAGAACCTTGTCTTTTTAGGACAAACACCCTGTATGTGGGACAGAGAGTCTCGTCTTTTTAGGACAAACACCCTGTATGTGGAACAGAGAGCCTTGTCTTTTTAGGACAAACACCCTGCATGTGGGACAGAGAGCCTTGTCTTTTTAGGGCAAATACCCTGTTATGTATCTGAGAGCCTTGTCTTTTTAGGATAAACACCTGTATGTGGGACAGAGAGCCTTGTCTTTTTTAGGATAAACACCCTGCATGTGGGACAGAGACCCTCGTCGTTTTAGGACAAACACGCTGTGTGTGGGATGTGGTACTGAAACCCGGGCAGCCCCTCAAAGCCCTTGAGAAAATGAGAAATATCCATTGGTAGAACTTTTTTTTATGTGAAAACTTTCCTCATCGAAAGAATGCCGAATTGTGGTCTGTAAACCCAGAGTGT
>CM031627.1:23971597-23976597 GCA_018398815.1 Conus ventricosus
AAACACTTGCTTGAAGGGGGCTTCTCTTCTGATGACTCTCTGCTGTCACGCTCTCCACGAGGTTCTTTCTACTGATGCATCGGTAAACCATTGACTTCCGGGAATAGGCCGGAAGACGTCCGGGAAAGACTGGAGGACACTGGGAAAGACCAGAACCAAGGGCTCTGTGGGCTGGCTCCCCACTTTGCCTTCACCATGTGGCTACTAAGAACAAAAGGAAAAGACGCTCCCAGGATTCACCGAAATGGAGAGAGAATGATGAATCCATCGGTGCTCAACCAATCACGAATGCAAGTCTCAAACAGACTATGAACATGGACCAAATGGAATATCCATTGGAAAGCGTTTCGCTACCACCCGTGGCATGAAGATCCACAGAACAAAGATGGGATGTGTGAAGACTTGTCTGAATGAGCAGCAGCGCACTGCATCAGCGGGTAAGACGTCGGAAGACCAAGGCAAGGATTTAAACCACAGTGCCATGGACATACACACTGTTGGTTCGGATGAGGAATTTGCACAGGCCCTCGATACCAAGCGCCTGAAACTCAACCTGCCACGAGCAAACGAAACTGAAGATTGGGAGAAACCAGATGCAAAAATCGTCCAAAGACTCGATGCACTGATAGGGAAAAGCACCCCGGAACACAAACTAGCCACATATGGGGACATTGTGTATGCCACATGTAGAGATGCCTATGGAGCAAAACTACCCAAATAGAAAACACCTCCAAAGAAATACAGACGCCAAGAAGACATGGACAAGATCAGGGTCCAAACGAAAAACCTCAAGAAGCAAATGAAGACCGCACTGCCAGCTGAAAAAACAAGGCTTGAGAAAGCTCTCGAATTACCTGAAAGCAAACCACAGCGCCCTCAGCAAAGCGGAATCTACGAGGAAGAGGAAGAGCAAAAAGAAGAAGACGCAAGACTTTTTCAGAGATCCCTTCCAGTTTGCCAGAACACTGTTTGAGCAGTCGAAATCTGGGACTCTAAGTGTGGGCAAAGGAGTTCTTGAGCAGCATCTGAGGAAAAACACATTCTGACTCACAGAGCAAAGCACCACTCAACATTCAAGGTCTGGTGCGGCCAACCAGCCCTGAGGAACAGTTCAATGACAAACCACCAACGTTAGCGGATATCAAAAGGTGGTCGACAAAGCCAGAGCCAAATCATCAACAGGGCCAAACGGAATACCTCACCAGCTGTACAGAAATGTCCCAAGGTGCCGGAGTGGCTCCACAGGCTGCTGAAATCAGCTTGGAGAAACCAGATCAGCGGCCAGTAAATGACGGCAGAAGGTGTATACATCCCTTAAGAGCAAAACGCAAGTGACATCAGCCAGTTCAGGCCAATATCGCTACTGAACGTCGAGGGGAAAATCTTCTCTGTCAAGGCAGCAAGGCTGACCAAGTACTTCATGGAAAACAAGTACTTGGATGTGTCAGTCCAGAAAGGTGGTATCCCAGGCGTGGCTGGCTGTGTAAAACACGCTACAATGATCTGGGACGCAATCCAAAGAGTAAAAACAGAACACAGAGACCTGGACGTAGTGTGGCTTGATCTGGCAAACGCATATGGATCTGTACCCCATGAGATGATACAGTTGGCTCTTGAAATGTACCATGTGCCAAAGAACATCCGCGACATGCTCAAGTACTACTTTGATGGCTTCTCAATGTGGTTCTCTACCAATGAGTACACAACTGATTGGATCAACTTGGAAGTGGGCATTGCAATGGGCTGTGCCATTTCCCCAATACTGTTCGTGCTGGCAATGGAAGTCATCTTGAAACTAGCAACACGCAACGCAAGACAAACAGACCTTGGCGATACAAGATGCCCCTCTCAAGGCCTTCATGGATGCCACTACAGTGATTTCATCCAGAGAAGACGAGACGTCATCTGTTCTTTCTTTAAAGGGAGGCAATTTGGGAAAGGTAGGATGAGGGGCGTTAGATCTGGGTACGCTAGTACTTGAACTGTCCTCACCTGAAATTACTCCTTTACGAGAAATTTCTAACTGAATTCTTTTAGTTTCTTCAATCTCCTTTTGTTCTAATCTTTTAGTTTCTTCTAGCTCTTTTTGTTCTAATCTTTAGTTTCTTCTAGCTCTTTTTGTTCTAATCTTTTAGGAGCTTATTATCCATAGCATCAAAACTCTCCCTCTTCTCGCATATCCTACCTAAACCACATTGGGATAATTAACATCTTTTTTTTTCCATCATGAAGTTCATAACTGGTTCAGTCACAGAATAAACTTCTTTTTTTCCTGAAGACCACTTCCGTTAACACTCACTTCATCTATTCATGTTTTCCGAAAGAATTTCGTTTTGCTACCCTATCAAGTCATAGGATAACAGAATACAACAAATACTTTTCTTTTCTAAGCAAAACCTTCAGAATGCGCTGAGGAAGTGTCAGTCGCTCCTAAACAGGAATACGGTTTCGGTATGCTAATAAATAAATATTGAATGATAAATACCTGACTGCCACCAAAAATAGATAGGAGTCCCTCTTTGGATTCTGGGTAGTTGCGTTGCCGGAATCACTGCAGAGACTGCCTAACCATTTCAGCTAACCCGGCATAAACAGTGCGCAGGTGAGCAGCAGTCAGGTAAACTTTTCAACCGGCTTTCGGACGACTACCTTCTAGTTAGCACGGATGCACGAAAATGTGTCACCGGACGGAAACGGTCCGTCACATGAAACATGTCCTAAGCTCATGTAATGTAGCTCTGGCTCAAGGAAGGTTCACATGGAGGCACAACCAAGTGCTCAAAGAGATTGTACAAGTAGTCTGGGCTAGTACCAACACCACAAAAGGGAAAATCAGGACTCCAAAAGCTCCTGCAACATTCTTCATGGCAGGAGGCAGCAAATCATGGCCAATAACAACATTGCCACTCGGAACATGCAGGCAGAGTCTGTTGGATGGGGCAGATGACTGGGAGTGCACTGCAGACCTCCCAGAATGGAAGAGTCACCCAGAGATCATCAGCAAGAGTGGCATGAGACCAGACATCGTAGTCCACTCTCAATCAACCAAGCAGCTGATCATGATCGAGCTCACGGTGCAATATGAGAACAGAATGAAGGCAGCTCAAATCTACAAGACTTAAAAGGATGCTGACCTGGCAAACAGCCAGAGGAGAGAAGGCTATCAGGTCAAAGTCCTCACTGTAGAAATTGGAGCTAGGGCGTTTGTAGGAACGTCTGCATATCGGCTCATGAAACAGCTCTCAGTTGCAGGGAGGAAAAAAACAGAGCCCTGAAAGCAATGGCAGAAACGGCAGAGAGGTGTTCAAGCTGGATCTGGTCAAGGACGAACAGAAGTGAACTTTATAAGGCTTAACTTTCCCTACCAGTGGCTCAGTGGTTAGAGTGCGAGACATTAAGTGGAAAATGAGCATGTCCAGAGGGTCATGGGTTCGAATCGCAGGCATGACTCGGCCCAAGATGGAAAAAAAAATGAAAAAAAAAGGGGGGGGGGGGGGGCAGCAGAGAGACATCCAAAGTCATGAACCGGGTGTGGCCCAACCCCCTAGAGTGTCAGGAGATAAGGGCCGAAACACTTGCTTGAAGGGGGCTTCTCTTCTGAGGACTCTCTGCTGCCATGCTCGCCACGAGTTTTCTTTCTACTTATGATCAAGGAATTGTTAGTCTGTACTTTTTTCTCCACTACTAAAATTGTACAACATGTTATTGCTTGGTCAGTCAGTGGGGGTTTCAACTCTTACAAGATCCAACGAAAACCTGTCCTGCACAATCCGTAGCTGCTGAAAATGCTTGAGTTATTTAACAGGTGAGCTGACTACTCTGACTGTTGATATTTGTTGATACCCCTTGCATCCTTAAATAGGTCCTCAAACATAGGCTGAAAGATTTACCCTAATATTTTATACATGATTTTAGTGTTTTAGCAACTTGTTTCTTGACTACACTTTCTTTTCGTTTTACTTTTCTAACCTTCACTGGCTGCTTTGGGGTGCTGTTGAACTCCGTTTCTGAACCTTTGTGGGGAGAATACCATGAACTCGTAGACTGTGGTAGATGTCTATTCGATGGCAATCAATATACCGCAGGTACAATCAGCCGTGTCACCCTGATGAGTGCAATCCAGCTGACGAAAGGCTTAAGAGCAGGCAATGTGAATAGTTCAAGATGGATTACGATGGTCTTCTTAGGCTGCTACAAAAGGATTTCACACTTGTAATATAATTCATGTTAAATATTAATTTTCCTGGCTCGTCATTCTCATTCAATGCAAAATTGGGTTCTGTGCACCCGGAGTGATTTATTGGTAAAGGACAAGTTGGACGTTTGTGCATAATGGATGAATGCATGAATTGAAGTCAGTGTGACTTGGTGTCACACTGTCACTCTTGCACACATGCATTCATGACAGCATTTACTCCATACGCACACGCAATCCCTCCAGTCAACCAAAAGGCGCACTACAGAATGTTTTTTCTCCTTCTCCTCTCATCCGGGGAAAACACTTTACTAAATGAATTGAACAATCCAGACAACGGTCAACATACTCCCGTATTTATCAAACAAATTATATACAAGTTTCTCTCTTTCTCTTCACACTGAGAGATAAATCAAGTCACGAATGGATATCAATAAATTCCTACAAGATTCCTCCTTGCTGGAGAAAGAATAGACACATCCTCCAAGAATATAATGTCATGGCCTTTTATACAACATTGGCCCAAGATCCAGACCAGGAGAATAAACGATTCATCGATCATGATGCCATACCTGCATCAGAGTAAGCACTCGCCCCAAACCATCGTGATGCACTGCCTGCATCCGAAAAAGCACTTGCCCCCTGAACTCTCCAGTGACAGGGGAAATGATGCGATCCGACTCCTCTACCCGGCGTCTTTAATTGCTGGGGCTGAACTACCGGTGTGTTCCCCACACCATGGCCATCGTTAACCACCCGTCTCAGGGGAGGAATAGCTGATAGGGTGAAGGGTGAAGGGTGAAGG
>CM031627.1:23979097-23996597 GCA_018398815.1 Conus ventricosus
TCAGAAGAGAGATTCAGACAGTCGTTCAATGCACGTTTCAATACGACAGCTTGAGAGGGACGGTTCTCCAGCCTCAGCTTACAGGCTATAAAAAAGTGGTGGTGCGGAATGCACCTAAACACAATCGAAGCCCTTGATGGTTGATAGGGTCTAGACTTTTCAGGTAGGATGGTCTGGCCGAACCGTACACTACACACCCATAGTCCAGTTTAGAGCGGATCAGAGCCCTGTAAAGATGGAGGAGAGTTTTCTTGTCAGCGTCCCAATCTGTGTGTGCCACAACTCGCAGGATGTTCTTCAGAATCAGCAAAAATCTTACAAAAATTGTTTCAATGGATTGATTGAGTTTTGGTACTTGAAAAGGTCTACCCGTATTCCTCGGCCCACTGTTGAACCTTGTTAACACAAAGTTGAAGTCGACGCTGTACGCTGGCATAAGAGGCTCCAACTGCGTGCAACGTGACGCCATCAACAAAAAGAGAGGACTCAGAACCCTGGCTTACTGATTTGACGATGCCGTTGATTTTGATATTAGAAAAGAGTAGGAGAAAGGATGCTCCCTTGAAATACACCCAACTCCGGCCTATGGATGTCAGATAACGTGATACCGATACGCACTTGGAACTGTCACTCAGTTCTTGTATGCCATGCACAGTCACAGATAGGACTATGGTCACATTATTCTGTTTTCATTTTCATTGTGATTTATGGAGCGTATTGTTATGTTTTTGAAGTACATTGGTTACAGTATAACTACACACACACACACACACACACACACACACACACACACACCACACACACACACACACACACACACACACACACACTTGCACCTCCCCTCCTTTTTTTCCCTGTTGATGACATCACATATTATGATGTCAGAACTTGCGTAATATATTTATGACGTCAATTCGTTGCTCTGACCAGTTGCCAAAGATGGACATCACGTAGTTGCATATCTTTTTTCTTGAAAAAGGCCACGTGGTCGAAAATTAGAAGAGTGGCATTGTGATTTTCTATTAGATAATAGTTTGAAGGATTGGTAAAGTCTTAGGAATTCCAGGTTTGGGAATTGGAATGATCAGGATAAATGCCGTCTTCTTGGATGGTTAAATGTACGGCCGCTGAAACCAGCTGTCTTGAATGCAATCATTGTCACTGTTGATACTGGTGCTTTCACTCAACATTTTTCACGTCATTGTGAGGTGTGTGTGTGTGTGTGTGTGTGTGTGTGTGTGTGTGTGTGTGTGTGTGTGCGTGCGTGCGTGCGTGCGTGCGTGCGTGCGTGCGTGCGTGCGTGCGTGCGTGCGTGCGTGCGTGCGTGCGTGCGTGGCGTGCGTGCGTGCGTGCGTGCGTGCGTGCGTGCGTGCGTTCGTGCGTGCGTGCGTGCGTGCGTGCGTGCGTGCGTGCGTGCGTGCGTGCGTGCGTGCGTGCGTGCGTGCGTGCGTGCGTGCGTGCGTGCGTGCGTGCGTGCGTGCGTGCGTGCGTGCGTGCGTGCGTGCGTGCGTGCGTGCGTGCGTGCGTGCGTGCGTGTGTGTGTGTGTGTGTGTGTGTGTGTGTGAAGGATGGATTCAAAAGATTCGTCATGTTTTTGAGTTGCCTACCGCCTCTCCACTTGGATACCTGGCAAATGCTGCTACTCATTGGCATTAAGCCATCTACAGTTTGCTTAAGAAGTTAGGATAATAAATTCGTGGTGGTTTATGAGGCTACTAAAGAGACAAGCGTTATGGGGGGCTGCTAAGTAACATGTAGTTCGCTTCATTTTAATGATGTGACAAACCAAAAACTAGTATGTTTAATAAAAAAAACAACAACATAAGAATAAAAAATAAAAAGAGAGAAATTACTATTACTGGGAAGCTGCGACAAGAACACATGATACTTATCTAAACTTGATCACAGACTCAGACTATGAAGACAAACAGAAAACAAACAAACAAACAAAAACAGACATTCAGCTTCAAACTTCATAACAAAGCTGACCTTCACTGTGAAACTGTGGTGCAATGTAGTAGTATGCACTGGCAGTGTAAAGTTCCGTCCCTGAGTAAAAAGCTGTCATTTTGATAAGCATGTTTACATCCTACACAGAATCCAGTGACAGTATGATCTGAACTACATCATTGATTTTTTTCCTAGAATAAAGCTGTCAACCAGGTTAACTTTCTTATTTCGCTTCGTATTTCCTTTGATGATTGTTAAACGGAGAGTAAACTGTGCAGCAACATCGTTTTGTTATTTAGTTGTTATCACAATTTGTTGTTCGTAAAGTGAAAAGTGGAAAACAAAGGTTTGTTAATTTGAAAAACAAGATGCAAAGCATATAAACGTACTCCCAGTTTACCCTGAATACGCGTGAGATATTCAATAAAGAGTAAAACCCGTCTTGGGCTGGTGTAACCGTTAGTAATGGCTATTCTGGTAAACATCGGCCATCGTCTGTGACCTAAAATGAACATACTTACAAATTTTCAGAAAGATCGGCGAAGACCGTTCTGAGATTTTCCATAAGAAGAAAACCATTATGGGGCGTTAGTAACGGCTATAACGGTAAACTTAAACATCGGGCATCATCAGTAACCCATAATGAAGATACTGCTAATTTTCACAAAGATCGGCAAGTACTTTCTGAGATATTCCATAAAGATGAAAAGCGTTACAGGCCGTTACAGCCGTTAGTAACGGCTATAACGGTAAACTAAAACATCGGGCATCATCCGTTACCGATAGTGAATATACCTGCTAATGTTCACAAAGATCAGCCAAGTACTTTCTGAGATATTCCATAAAGAAAAAAAAACACGTTACAGGCCGTTACAGCCGTTAGTAATGGCTATAAAAGTAACCTAAAACATCAGGCATCACCTTTGACCCATAATGAACATGCCTGCTAATTTTCACAAAGATCGGCCAAGTACTTTCTGAGATATTCCATGAAGAAAAACAACACGTACAGGCCGTTACAGCCGTTAGTAACGGCTACAACGGTAAACTAAAACATCGGGCATTATTCGTGACCCATAATGAACATACCTGCTAATGTTCACAAAGATCGGCCAAGTACTTTCTGAGATATTCCATAAAGAAGAAAAAGCGTTACAGGCCGTTACATCCGTTAGTAACGGTAAAACGGTAAACTAAAACATCGGACATTATTTGTGACCCATAATGAACATATCTACAAATGTTCAGAAAGATCGGCGAAGTGCTTTCATAGATATTCTATAAAGAAGAAAAAGCGTTTCAGGCGTTACAGCCGTTACTAACGGCTATAACGGGGTAAACTAAAACATCTGGCATCATTCGTGACCTATAGTGATCATACCTGCTAATTTTCACAAAAATCGGCCAAGTACTTTCTGAGATATTCCATAAAGGAAAAAAAAGTTACAGGCCGTTACTGGCATTAGCTACGGCTGTAACGGTAAACTAAAACATCGAACATCATCCGTGACCCATAATGTACATACCTACAAATTTTCAGAAAGATCGGCCAAGTGCTTTCTGAGATATTCTATAAAGAAGATAAGCGTTACAGGACCGTTACAGCCGTTTAGTAACGGATATAACGGTAAACTAAGACATCAGACATTATTTTTGACCCATAATGAACATACCTACAATTTTCAGAAAGATCGGCCTAGTACTTTTTGAGATATTCTATAAAGAAAAAAACCGTTCAGCTTTTACATGCCGTTAGTAACGGCTATAACGGGGTAAAACTGAAGCATCGGGCATCATCCGAGATCCATAATGAACATACCTGCCAATTTTCCAAAGATCAGCCAAGTACTTTCTGGTGATATTCCATAAAGAAGAAAAGCGTTACAGTCCGTTACAGCCGTTAGTAACGCTGTAACGGTAAACTAAACATCGGGCATCATCCGTGACCATAATGAACATACCTACAAATTTTCAGACAGATCGGCAGAGTACTTTTTAATATATTCTAAAAAGAAAAAAGATGTAAAGCATATAAACGTAATTCCCAGTTTGTCTTGGGCTGGTGTAACCGTTTGTAATGGCTTCTGGTAAACATCGGCCATCATCTGTGACCAATAATGAACATACTTACAAAATTTTCAGAAAGATTGGCCAAGAATTGTCTGAGATTTCCATCACGAAGAAAACCATTATGGGCCATTAGTAAACGGCTATAAACGGTAAACTTTAACATCGGGCATCTCTGTGACCCCTAATGAACATACAAATTTTCAGAAAGATCGGCCACGTACTTTCTGAGATACTCCATACAAAACAAAAACCTTATCGGTCGTTGTAGCCGTTAGTAACGGCCATAACGGTAATTAAACGTCGGGCATGATTCCGTGACCCATAATGAACATACCTACAAATTTTAAGAAAGATCGGCCAAGTACTTTCTGAGACATTCCATAAAAAATATGGGCCATTGCAGCCGTCAGTAACGGTTACAACGGTAAACTAAAAGGTCGGGCATCGTCCGTGGCCCATAATGGACATACCTACAAATTTTCAGAAAGTTCGGCACGTACTTTCTGAGATATTCCATAAAGAAGAAAAGTTATTATGAGCCGTTATAGCCGTTAGTAACGGCTATAACGGTAAACTAAAACATCGGGAATTTTCGTGACCATAATGAAATACCTACACATTTTCAGAAAGACCGGCCAAGTACTTTCTGAGATATTCCATAAAGAAGAAAAACCGTTTACAGGCCATTACAGCCGTTAGTAACGGCTATAACAGGGTAAACTAAAACACCGGGCATCATCCGTGACCCATAATGAACATACTGCTCATTTTCACAAGATCGGCCAGGTACTTTCTGAGATATTTCATAAGAAGAAAACCGTTACAGTCAGTTACAGTCGTTAGTACGGATAAAACGTAACTAAACATCGGCATTATTTGACCATATGAACATACCCAAATTTTCAAAAGATCGCCAAGTACTTTCTGAGATATCCTAAAGAAGAAAACCGTTACAGGCCGTTACAGCCGTTAGTAACGGCTAAACGGTAAACTAAACATGGGGCATCATCCGGGACCCATAATGAACGTTCCTGCTCATTTTTACAAAGATCGGCGAAGTACTTTCTGAGATATTCCGTAAGAAGAAAACGTAAGCGTTAATAGGCTATGCGTAAACTAACATCGTCGATCATCCGTGGCCATAATGAAATTACTACAAATTTTCAGAAAGATCGGCCAGTAGTTTTGTTGGACGAGTGAAACGCAATTTTGACCACGAACACACACGAGCAGACAACACAAAACGGACAGCATTTCTTCGTTCCATTTAAAGTACTCCAGTTCTATAAAACTGGAAGTACAAAAACGTTACAGGCTGTTACAGCCGTTATAACGGCTATAACGGGGTAAACTTAAAACATCTGGCATCATTCGTGACCCTAATGAACATCGTAATTTCATAAAGGTAGCCTAGTAATTTCTGAATATTCACAAAAAAAAACCGTTACAGGCAGTTACAGCGTTGTAACGGATATTATACGGTAAACTAAAATATCAGCATTATTCGGCCATAATGAACATACTACAAATTCGAAAGTGGCCAAGTATCTGATATTCGTTAAGAAGAAAAACCGTTACAGGCGTTACAGCCGTTAGTAACGGCTATAACGAGGTAAACTAAAACCATCGGCATCATTCCGGGACCCATAATGAACGCACTGCTCAATTTTTACAAAGTCGGCCAGTACTTACTGAGTATTCCGTAAAAAGAAAACCGTTACAGGCCGTTACAGCCGTTAGTAACGGCATATAACGGTAAACTAAAAAATCAGGTCATCATCCGTGGCCCATAATGAACATACCTACAAATTTTCGAGAAAGATCGGCCCAGTATTTTGTCTGGTCGATAGAAGAAAACTTTGACCAGGACCACAAGACAGACTGACTGACTGAAACCAGTATAGTAGATTAACATCAGGTGCATGCATTTAGGACAAACATTAATGAACAGATCATGAACATTTTTCATTCAACGGCAAAGAAGCTAAGTTAACTAACAAAAAATACGTGCGCGCGCGTACCACCTACTACACGCAACAAACACACACACACGCACATCCGCACATAAACACAACACACACACATCACGCAAAACGCACACAGTCACACACACGTACTCACATTTACAGACACACACACGCACACAGACAGACACACACACGGACAGCATTTCTTCGTTCCCATTCTAAAGTACTCTCTGTTCTATAAGAACTGGGAGTACAAAAAACCGTTACAGGCTGTTACAGCCGTTAGTAACGGCTATAACGGGGTAAACTAAAACATAGGGCATCATCCGTGACCCATAATGAACATATCTGCTAATTTTCACAAAGATCGGCCAAGTATTTTCTGAGATATTCCATAAAGAAGAAAAACCGTTACAGCCGTTACAGCCGTTAGTATCGGCTGTAACGGTAAACTAAAACGTCAGGCATCATTCTTGACCCATAATGAACATACCTACAAACTTTCAGAAAGATCGACCCAGTAGGTTTAGTTGCAAAGTGAGACGACTGCAGGCGAAAATCTAAACAAATCTTAAATAAATGTTAGCGAACCGCCCAGAGAAACGTAGACAAACGAGTCACAAGACAAAACACAACGCGTTTCGACCTCTTAGGTCTTCCTCAGGTGAGAAACAAACGAATAGAACAACGAAAATTCACTTAGCTTTGATCGCTTCAGATCGCTTCAGAGTTCACCTGAGGAAGACCTAAGAGGTCGAAACGCGTTGTGTTTGTCTTGTGACTCGTTTGTCCACGTTTCTCTATCCAGTAGTTTTGTCTGGAGCGAGTGGAACACATTTTGACCACGGACACACAGACAGACGACAGACAGACAGACACACAGACACACAGACAGACAGCATTTCTTCGTTCTCGTTCTAAAGTACTCCCTGTTCTTTAAGAACTGGGAGTACAAAATGGGCGATTCAATAAACATGAAAAGAAAGTAAGTGTGAACGTCTTCAGAGCATATTTAAAACGTCTGTCTTAAAATGAGTTAAAGGGAAATAGTTACTCTCCTAGCTATTCACACTGGTTTCATTTGTGACAGATATCGAGAAGAACGTTTTCAGAACGTTTTAATACATTTACCTAAAAGTAGTAAATCAGTTGGGAACAATTTAACCAATGCAATATTTAATGTTTGAATGTTTGGGGCGGGTGTGAATGATGAGGCAGAATCTGAACATTTATTTAAGAAGCAGAGTCATGTGCCCTCAGTCTTGACCAAGTTTACACACTGGACCGGTCATGTAGTGGCCGTTTAAACGTTTTATAAGACCATGTGCAAATTTGTCGATGACGGTTGTGAAACGGACCTCAACGAAACGACCACTGACTACTGCGTTTCCTTGGAGGTACACTGACCTCTCCTACCTGCGTGCAGGACTGGAATCATGGGCTTCAAAGAACGAGAACATGCAAAGACGTAGCATTCTATTCCGTGAACATATCCATCTTCAGAACGCCACTGCGTTCTCGGTATAGGCTAAGTGTGATTGGTGAAGACAAAACAGTCTTTTATCATATCCTGAGACCCACTTTCGGTGTGGAATTTTACCATCGACGTGTATTCTAGTAATGTCGCAGCCTCCTCACCCAACAAATGTTAATACAATGTGTAAGTCTACATTCAATAAAAGCAAATGTAACGAGAGGTCGTATCCTTCAAAGATCATTTTACGACTGGCACTTCAATGAGGCCACACTCTATGACTATATGCCATGAGGGTCACATGACATACACGTTTTTCCTGTGTGACCATAATTTGTACACAGAGTTTTGTCAAGCTGATACATCCTGCAGTTTTCTTCACCACGTCTCAGACGTGAAGAGAAATGCTGATTCCGCAGATCACCACGTCACCTTAATTCCTTTATTTACCTGCAGTGATCAACGTCTCAAGTTATCATACACCCTGGTGTGTAACTTTGTATCAGATTGTCAGGATAACACTGATGAATCTTTCTGTGATCACCATCCATGTGTGAACACATTTACATGTTCCAGTGGTCAGTGTGTGCCATATGACAGAGTGTGCAACCAACTGTTTGACTGTTGGGATGAATCAGATGAAGACACTTGCAGAGCTAAAGAAGAAAAATAATTTTGTTGTGGTAGTGCTATATTTGTCGTCCCCTACTCTTATCAATTTCATTTCCAATTCACAGTTCACGGTAAACCAATGAGATCGAACGACTCTTGTCCTGCTAGTCACTACCGTTGTCCTGGTGAGTTCAATGACTGCCTGCCTGTCTACACACTCTGTAATGACATGTACGACTGTCTTGATCACCAGGATGAGGAGGGGTGTGAAGACATGACATGTCCTGGTCTGTTTCGATGCAGAATTTCCAAGACATGTTTGCACAGTGATCATTTATGTGATGGATGGTCTCACTGTCCATTGCATGACGACGAATTACTGTGTGAAATGACATGCCCTGTAAACTGTCAGTGTCAAGGTCATACATTTCAGTGTGGTCAGCCATTCCTTGCAGCACTCTTCCCTCAGCTCCGTTACCTGGATGCCACAGGTTCTGGCATGACACTGTCTGATGTCAGCCAGAATTCATATCTTATTCACGGCATCTTTGCCCAGTGTTCCATAATCTGCATACCTAAAATGACGTTCCCGAATTTAAAATCCCTTGACCTTAGTCAGAACAATTTAACAAAAATCAGCCTGACACCTTTCCTTTATCTGGAAGATCTAGAAATACTGACGCTGTCTAACAACCCTTTGACCTCACTCTATATCAACAATGCATCCACTGTCAAGCATAACAGACTCACAACCATAGACATGTCACATACCACACTCACAGTGCTTGATCTTCACGTCTTGTCGCCTTTCCAACACATAGAGAAACTGAATCTGAGTTTCACTTCAATTCATACTTTCGTCAGCAGTTTCCCTCCCGTGCCTCATCTGAGTGAACTGCACATGGATGACAGCCCACTGACAGTGTTTCAACCTGATATTTTTACACATCTCTGGCACTCTTTCTTCATATGGACGGGAAACTATAAACTCTGTTGCGATGAGGTTCTTCCACGTGGCTTTGACAACAGATTTTGCTTTGCTCCAAAAGACGACGTCTCATCATGTAAGGATTTACTGCGATCATGGACGTATCGAGTGTTTCTGTGGCTAATCACATGTATGTCCCTGTCAGGCAACACACTCTGCTTTTCTGCTCGGTTATTTGGAACAAGCACGAATTCTATAAGTGGGTTCAGTGCATTTGTCATCAACCTAACCATGGCTGATTTCCTGATGGGACTCTATGTTACTATTATTGGAGCTGCTGATGAAAAGTTCAGAGGTCAATATCTCCATTATGATGACACGTGGAAACACAGTGTGACCTGTCGTGTGGCTGGCATTTTGTCTCTCCTGTCCAGTGAAGTGTCAGCTCTCATCATTTGCCTTATTACACTGGATCGTTTCATCGCTGTTAGGTTTCCATTCAGCACTCTGCGATTTGACAGAACATCAGCTTCAGTGGCTTGCCTGTTGATTGGTTGGTTGGTTGGCTTTTAGCTGCTTTCCCTTTATTCCCTGTGGCACAATACTGGGAGTTTTACAGTCAGACAGGTGTCTGCATTCCACTCCCTGTAACAAGGCAGGAGTTTAAAGGAAGGTTTTATTCTGTGGGTGTATTAATCATCTTTAATTTCACTTTATTCCTGCTCATCTCTTCTGGTCAGGCCATCATCTTTTGGTCAATACAAAGCAATGCTTTGAAAACAAACACAACCAAGTTGTCACAGGATATGACAATAGCCCGGCGGTTGATCAGTATTGCTGTGACAGATTTCATGTGCTGGTTTCCCATTGGACTGTGTGGAATGCTGTCATCGAGTGATGTTTCAATCCCTGGAGAAGTCAGTGTTGCTCTAGCTATATTCGTACTTCCTTTAAACTCTGCAATTAATCCTTTCATGTACACGTTTAATGCATGGTCAGAAAAAAGGAGAAAAGCAAGGGAAGCAAAGTTTCTAAAATGGCTGCAAGCTAATGTTTACATGCTCGATGACTGACAGGAGTTTTGAATATGGGCCGATGTTAATTATAAAGATAGACTCCCTTCTTTTCTTCACCTTCTGGTTGTTGTTGTTGTTGTGTTGTTGTTGTTGTTGTTGTTCGTTCCTTCTTCTTCTTCTTCTTCTTCTTCTTCTTCTTCTTCTTCTTCTTCTTCTTCTTCTTCTTCTGCTGCTGCTGCTGCTGCTTCTTCTTCTGTCTCTCTTTGTCTCTACCCCCGCCCACACTTCTCTCTTCTCCTCTCTCCTCTCTCCTCTCTCTCTCTCTCTCTCTCTCTCTCTCTCTCTCTCTCTCTCTCTCTCTCTCTCTCTCTCTCTCTCTCTCTCTCTCTCTTACGTGCCTGCGTGCGGTGTGTGTGTGTGTGTGGTGTGTGTGTGGTGTGTGTGTGTGTGTGTGGTGTGTGTGTGTGGTGTGTGTGTGTGTGTGTGTGTGTGTGTGCACGCGCGCGCGCACGTGTGTGTGCACGTGAGTGTGTGTGTGTGTGTGTGTGTGTGTGTGTGTGTGTGTGTGTGTGTGTGTGGTGTGTGTGTGTGGTGTGTGTGTGTGTGTGTGTTGTTCTGTCGTTCTTTAATTTAACGTCTAGCCACCTAACAGTGATCTTGGACAGTATGTAAGCGTTGTGTGTGTGTGTGTGTGTGTGTGTGTGTGTGCGTGCGTGCGTGCGTGCGTGCGTGCGTGCGTGCGCGCGCGTGCGTGTGTGGTGTGTGTGTGTGTGTGTGTGTGTGTGTGTGTGTGTGTGTGTGTGTGTGTGTGTGTGTGTGTGTGCATGCATGTGGTTTTTTGGGTGTATGCATACGAAAGGTTGGTGTTGATTTGGGCGTACGCAGGTATGTATAATGCAATTGGGTCTAGACAAGCAATTACTACCACGATGGGGAAAATAACATAGACATTAACGTAAATATCCAATTGGGCTCTTAATCAGCGCTTGAGTCGTTAGAGATGACGTCTTAAAAGACTGACATCGACGGTTCAGTGTTCAACAACCAAGCAGGTAAATAGGAGTGATTTGCTGGCCGCAAATACAGTTCACATGTTTACAGAATTTGGTTTTAAAGGCATCAAGCCTCAATCTAAAAATCAAACTCTTTTTTTTATTTTAAATCCACTCATGGTAGAGATTCTTGATACCTGCTTTATTGTCTGATATCTTGTTAAATAATATCCCTTTTTTTTTTTTTTCTTTTTTTTTTTGGGGGGGGGCGGCTTTTCCCTGATTTAAAATAGAGTTCCTGGATACGTCTTTTAAAAGACTATAACTCTCATGTAAGGATAAAGGAATGCATATCTTTGTTAAAGCAGTTTCAGTGATAGCAGCCTTTTGGCTAATTGGTCTACCCTTTCATTCGCAGATAATCGACAGTGAGATGGAACCCAACAGAAATCGACATAAGAACCATGTAAATGAAAAACAATAAGTGGTAGACTTCTGATCTTCAGAAAACATGGAGAAAAAAAATTAAAAGACATAAAAATGGAAAGTCTTCCTGAATATCCCATAACATTAGCAAATAATGAGTTTCCTTCAAAATTTGCAAGTAGTTTTTTTGCAAAAAATAGCAACAGGGAGGGCCTGACAGAAAAGCAAGAGATATACAGAGAGAAAATGGAGGATAAGCAAAACGCATGAAAAAGGTTCCAATAGCAGTCACTATACAAACGCTCCCCTTACATTTCAAGAAGTAAAGGATGCAATGTTCTCTATTGGTTCGAAAAGAAAATCAGTGGACCAGATGCGATTTCCAATGAAATGATAAACCATTTGCCAGTTAATTTCACAACGTTTCTGATTTTTTTTTCAGAAATGTTGGTCTGAAGGGCTTCAACCATCTTTGTGGGGAAAAAATCAATTGTAATCCCTATCCCTAAAGAGGGCAAAAAATAACTACAGGCCAATTGCTCTCACTTCACATGTGGAAAAACGAAAGGAAAGAATAATTCTAAAAGACTTGAACATCATTGTGAAAAAAAGTGGTATAATATCAATACAACAGTCTGGCTTTAGAAAGGGTAGATCTACAGTTGACCATCTTGTAAAAATTACAACACAGGTTAAACATCAGTTTGCACGTAGACAAAATAGTGTACTTGCCACGTTTTTTTTAACATTACAAAGGCATATGACCAAGTCTGGCATTCACAACTTCTAAACAAATTGAAGTTAATCTGTCTCTTGGGGTGTATGTACAATTACTTAAAAACCATTTTAAGTGATAGAACAATACAGACGAAGGTAGGAAATGTATATTCTAATGAAAGACATATCCAGATGGGAATCCTGCAAGGATATGTGATAGCTCCTATCCTGTTTAATATTTTGATTCATGATCTTCCTAAATCAGTACTAACATGATCTTCCTAAATCATTATTAAAAAATGTTGAACTAGTACAATATGCGGATGATATATGTATATGGATGAAAGTTATTTTAAAACGTCACACACCAGTCACATCGACTATTTTAAAAAGTAAACAGTAAACAAGTGGGGTAACGAAGTTGGCCTGCGCTTGTTTTTTCCCCCACTATTAGATTGTTCGTCTATGTATTTGTCGGACTTTATTCAAGTTTAAAAGGCTGTGCCAGTCTCGAATAAAAGTTACTCTGTGTTAGGTTTTCTTATGGGAGCAAACGTTACCCCACTTGTTTACTGTTTATCGTTTACTGTTCCCTGCCTCATTTCATTTCATTTCCTATATTAAAAAGATATACCAAATGAACTAGAGAAAATTACTAAGTACTGACTGAAAATGGATCAGCCTTTTCAGCTGAAAAATCGCATATGGTTCTGTTCAAAACTGGTTATGATCCTAATCCTCTGCCATCATTTCATGTAGATGGATTGTGCCTTGAATAAAAAAAATAATAAATAAAACAAAAGTTGTAAAAATTTTTGGAGTAAATTTAAGTTCTGAATTGAGCTGGAATTACCACATACAAACTATTCTAACAAAAGCTAAGAAAACTTTAATTTCTTGAAAATGGTGAGTCAACAATCATGGGGTAAAACGAGTAAAGTGTCAACACACTTAGCTACTGCGCTTGTACGATCAAAATTATCCTATGCCCAGGAGACATTTTTTCTCAGCCCCAAAATATTTAATTAAAAAGTTGCAGAGTATCGATAGCAAAGCTTACAAGATAGCTCTTGGTGTCCCGGTGCATACATCGACTTTAAGAACGTATATGGAGGTCGGAATATTGCCTTTTGAAGAAAATATGAAACTTGCATCTGCAAAACATATTTGAAGAAGTCATACACTACAAAATCTTATTACCAGTGAAACTGAATCAAAATCAGATATAAATTTTCCTGAACGGGCACAAACAGTTGATTCTCTAAAAATCGATAGCCTAATACACATCTGACTTATTTACAAAAGCAGGCACTGCACCTAACTGATTTTCCAACTTATCTGTTTTTTGCATCAGATGTTTACATGGACGATTCACAGTGTAATAGAATCGACAAGTCCTACACCGAAGCCTACTTTTCGGTTATTTTGGAGAATGATGCACCACAAAAGCTCCCTGGTGGTTTGTTTAACTGTTCTGTTGGCCATTACACTAAATACCGTGATCACTTGCACTGTAATGCACAACCAGAGTGCGAAGATGGACAAGATGAAACAGAACACTGTTCTTTTAGCAGTTCTGGCTGTCAGGGGTTGGTGGTTTTACGTAGTAAATGTTATAAATATATCACAAAAGACTATTCTATTGTATCAGTATCAAGTTTACAATGTGGATGTAAGGCAAGGCATGGGACATTATCTTCTACGAAATCCAGAAAGGAAAAGCAAGACTCATCGCATATCTTTCAAAAACTAGCATGGTTTTCAAGTAGCATCTGGACTCACAACAAAGTAGCACTCTCGGTTGTTGTTGTTGTTGTTGTTGTGTTGTTGTTGTTGTTATTAGTTGTTGTTGTTGTTGTTGTTGTTGTGTTTTTAGTAAGTTCCGTCTGTGGAGTGAAAAAACTGTTATCTGCAACTTGGATTATTTGTGATCGGAAATTGATGTCTGAACAACCAAATGTACAAGGAGTGCCTAACGGTTTGCACTCGCTTTGATGAGAATAGAACTCTACGAATCCAAATCCGTATTGTTCTGGCTCAGTCGTATTGGAGTTAATTCATGGTTTCCAAACACCCAGCATTTTTTTGTTGTTGTTTTTGCATGACATGTCAGCAGGTGTGAATGATCAGGACAATAAAACAGGGTTTCGTGCAGGGAAATTCACCGACATCATGTTTATATGTGATGATAATAGCATGACAATGCATTTGACTCTGGTGTGTGACTTTAGAGAGGAATGTATTGACATTAGTGATGAGTCATTCTGTGAACATCCCTCATGTTCCGGCTTTCTGTGTTTCGAATGGTCAACGTGTCTTAGACAACCAACATTGCAATGAATACTCAGACTGTTTGAAAGGTCAATGTGTGTTTGACAGCCAACATTGCAATGAATACTCAGACTGTTGAATGGTCAAGTGTGTTAGACAGCCAACATTGCAATGAATACTCAGACTGTTTGAATGGTCAATGTGTGTTAGACAGCCAACATTGCAATGAATACTCAGACTGTTTGAAAGGTCAATGTGTGTTAGACAGCCAACATTGCAATGAATACTCAGACTGTTTGAATGGTCAGTGTGTGTTAGACAGCCAACATTGCAATGAATACTCAGACTGTTTGAATGGTCAATGTGTGTTAGACAGCCAACATTTCAATGAATACTCAGTCTGAAAGGTCAATGTGTGTTAGACAGCCAACATTGCAATGAATACTCAGTCTGAAAGGTCAATGTGTGTTAGACAGCCAACATTGCAATGAATACTCAGTCTGAAAGATCAATGTGTGTTAGACAGCCAACATTGCAATGAATACTCAGACTGAAAGGTCAATGTGTGTTAGACAGCCAACATTGCAATGAATACTCAGTCTGAAAGGTCAATGTGTGTTAGACAGCCAACATTGCAATGAATACTCAGACTGTTTGAAGGTCAATGTGTGTTAGACAGCCAACATTGCAATGAATACTCAGACTGTTTTGATCACTCTGATGACGACACTGTCAGGACAACACACAATACGTCAAAAGAACAAACACCTATATGTCAACTTAGATGGCACAGCTATTTCCCTTCACAGATGATAAGAAACAGCGAGCCATGTCCGGAAGTCATCATCGTTGCACAACAGAGTGGCTGTACTGTCTCCCTGTCTACACCCGCTGTAATGGATTCTCTGACTGTTTATGGAGAGGACGAATAAGACTGTGAGAGGGAAACCTGTTCTGGATTTTATCGGAGTCGAGATTCTAGAGTGCGTGCGCATGGAGATCAACTGTGTGATGGCTGGGGGCAGTGTGTCCACATAGGGATGATGAACTGATGTGTGACAGGACCTGTCCTGAAGGCTGTCTGTGTCAAGGTCTTTCTTTCTTGTGTTACAGCATATTTCCTGCTGACCGTTTCCCCCCAAACTCTGGTACCTAGACGCCAAAGGCAGGGGAATAGTACTAACAGATTAGGCAAGAAATACATATTTAATTCAGTCGATTCTGTCTGGCTGTTCGCTTTTCCACATATCTGGGATTAGACTATACAGCTTATACCACAAAGATGTTTCCAATGATCACATTGACACGCTTCAAATGGTTGATGTTTTTTCGCTTACCACACCTAAGAGCAGTCTTCTTGGCAAACAACCCACTTAGATTACAAATCAGCTGGGTAAGCACGTTAACTACGCACTGAGAGGGGAGAGTACATCTGTCACACTGAGCACAAATGCATGCACGCACTCAGCTCAGCATTCACTCCGTGCACATGCAGTCTCTCCAAACAACCAGAAGGTGCACTACAATAACTGTTCTCCCCCTCCTCTCCAGGGAATAATTTACTAAACGATAATCAACGTTTCCAGCATATACAACAGGTTTGTTTTACAAGAATTATGTTCTGTTCCTCCTCTCAAATGGAGGTACAAACATTCCACAGATCCACTAGCTGGGATCAAATTTCATCTCATTATACATAATAATTTACAAGTACATCTTTACCGGTTTCTCCTCCTCAATGGAGAAACAATTTATACACTTTCCAAAGAACAATCAAAGATGGCTTAAAATACAGGAACAATGTCTGAGTTCCGACCCAGGGGGATAATCAAAAATCATAGTGGGTCAACATAACAAACGCTTTCAAAGTTCTCTCACGACTGCCGCAGTCGTTGTCCTCTTCTACTAGGTTCCCAAACTCTGGAGTCAATTAGATGCTGCCACAACACTGGAGCCCAAATACTTGTCCATGCGACTGCTACAGTCGCCTATCCCATTACTGGTGCTGCAACAGCACCGGGAAGGGCTGGTAATGGTAGATTACAGGTGAATCTCGTTCTGCAGTTCCAAACAACCTGTCTGGTCATGTCCCCAAGCCATCTCCTTCCTATACCTTATTTTTCCTTCCTGCACTCTTCCTGAGTACATATTCAGTGAGTACTCATCTAACTCTACGCATTACCAGTCCTTGGTTACTTGACCAATGGACAGCGTCCGTCCATGTTTCTGAGTGATTCAACCGATAATCACTCTACTCTATCTTGCTGAGCGACTTTAATAGCCACTTGCGACACCGATCACACTGGTCAGGCCACGTAAATTGTCCTTTCTTTTACCTTCCCTTTTCCGTAAGTAGGGAAATGTTTTATATCAAATAACACGTACGCGACGGAACCTCACGTGTCGCCATGTGAGGCTACGTCCATGACAACATCAAAAACACATTACAATATTGTCAGCACTCACCATCCATATGCTTATCTCATGCAAAATGGTTGAACATTTCTTCTCGTGCAGTAAGAAATATCGAATCTACAGGCTTTTCTAATGTACCACGACTACTGAAGTCGATATACGATGGAATCCAGTTGAACACTTTCCGTGGGATTCCTTGTCAGACGCCATGCACATTAAAACGATCTGGTCATCAGACTACAGATTTTTGCTGTGATAACTTACTTCCTCAAAAATCACATAAAGCAAAATTTCAAGCACCTTACTCCATACTCGCTTCATGTGAAACGCTGCTACCATCAGGATTGTATCGAGTTTTCTTTTGGTCAACGGGTGTAACCGCCACATTCGGGAATGCAGCTTGCTTTCTGTTTACGTTGTTGTTCAGTAAGCTACTTGAGAGAAATCTTAAAAGAGCTTTTGGTCACATGCAGTTTGCTATGATCTTCATGGGAGGTCACATGGGGATGATCATTGTCGCTGACAGAATCATGTATGGAAAATTATCCAAACAGGAAAAAACAGTGGACCCCTAGCACCATGAGCAAAGTAAGTGGTTTCCTAAGTTTTGTGTCCATCGAAGTATCCGTTCTTATCATCATGTTCGTCAGTATGGATCATTT
>CM031627.1:24004097-24024968 GCA_018398815.1 Conus ventricosus
ACTGTAGGAGAAGGAACAAGGAGACCAGCTCTTCAGTACCGCGGCACAGCGACTGATTGGAGAAGGAACATGGTGAACAAGTCTTCTGCACAGTGAAACAACTCTTCAGCACAGTGAACAACACTTCTGCACATGACTGCCTAGGGAGAAGGAACCTCGAGACCAGCTCTTCTGTACATCAGCTCTGGACTGGACTTGGAGAAGAACATCGGAACAGTCTTCTGTACATCATCACAGGGACTGGATTGGGGGGGGGAGGAATAACAATCGTGAACAACCTCATTTGAACATCAGCAGCAGTGATTGGGGGGGGGGGGGGGGGGGGGGGATGATTGGGGAAGGGAACATCGTGAACAGCTCTTCTGGCACATCACACAGTAAACTGTAAGGAGAAGGATACAAGGTGAACACTCTTCTGTACAGTGGCAACTTTACTGATTTATGGCAACAAACATGACAAGAAGAAGAAGAAAAGGAGGAGGAGTGAGAGGAGAGGAGGAGGAGAGGAGGAGGAGGAGCGAGGGAGGAGGAGAAGGAAGAGGAGGAGGAAAAAAAAGAAGATGGAGGAGGAGGAGGAGGTGAAGGAGGGAGGGAGGAGAGAAAACAGAACAAGTGAAGAAGGAGGAAGAGAAAGAAGAAGAAGAAGAAGAAGAAGAAGCAGAAGAAGAAGAAGAAGAATAAGAAAAAAGACACTGGAGACACCAAGTATCTTCCCTGATCCACATAGATCTTGAGTCATTGCATGCAATGGAGGTGTGGATGGGAGTGGAAGATAAAACAGAGACAGGGCTGGGAATGTACAGTCTCGCTCCCAGCTCACACAACAACTCTTATCTAACTAAAGAAACTCAAATAGCGAAGGGGGGGTGGGGGTGTGAAGGAAGGGGCGTGCTTACCATAACACAACAATTAAAACGTTGCTGGAGGCAGTACCGTTTGGTGGGAAGAGGGTGGGAGGTGCAGGGGGGGTTTTGTGGGTGTGCGACTTGAAATCTACTACCATAAAGCCTCACGAGGTATTCTACTCTCAAAAAGTTTGCCGATCAAGCCCAAACACACTAGCAGTGGAACACTGTTGAAGGAATCAAATGAACGAACGTGTTAACGTGCATAGGCCAAAGGCCATTAGGCGATTTGGAACGAAAGGTGATATCAAGAAAGAAGAAGACTAGATAGCCACCCCCATATGACTACAATCTTGAACACATCTTTTCTGGAGAAGCCAAATTTACAGTGAGTATGCATTTGCTACGTAAAAACGTCATAAAGCTTAGAAGTCAGTGATCTTGTGCTCCCCTGGTTAAATAAACCCAATTGTCCGTAACTTCAAACGTGTGCTAATTCCACTGAATCTGCCCAGTAGAAAAGCAACACAGAGCACACAATTAATTAAATTATATAATATAATTTTAATTTAATTACTAATTTAAAGAGCCAAGCACACACAAGCAAAAAAAAGCACAGTTAACTTCCATTAAAAACAAATTGATGAGAGAGAGAGATATAGGGTGGGGGGTGGTAGGAGGGGGGAGAGGAGAGTGGTGGGGGTGTAATGAGATACAACAAAATAATAACAGAAATGATTAAGTCCTCTGTCTCATCTATGTTGTTTCCCTTTGTATAAGCAACACAATATGATCCGCTGTGAGTGTGCCAGTACACCACACATTAGAACAATAACAAACCCAGATACTGACTCAATATCCAAAACACAAAAAATCACGCCCCAATATGTCCCTAGTAAGATAACACACAGGCCATGCATGGTGTGTAAGAGATTGTTGTGAAAGAAAGGAAGACAAAAAAAGAAACAAAAAACTTTGTTGTGGAAACTTTTTTTTTACGCTTTCTGTTTTTTTTAGTGCATGAGAAGAGGACGGGTGAAGCACCAAAAAATGAGAGGTGATTTTGTCCTTAGGGAAAAAAAAAAGAAAAAACAAACACAACAACAACCAACAAAACTACCACCTAGAGCTCCATTTATCCGAGAACTGATGCCACCCAAAAAATCAGAGCACCCCAGTACACCCAAGGAGACCAAATCAAAGAAGGATGTTCCACCAGGCTTGCCCAGTTTACCCCTGTACCTGACACATCAACCCAGGCACAACAACAACGGAGAAAAGAACAAACAACACATGAACAATCATTTCATGACTGGTAAAGCCTGTCTCATCTCTGATTATAGTCAAGCAAACACAGACGAGCATCACAAGAATACAATTAATTTATGTTTGATTGGTTATGAAGGAAATCTAAGAGTGAAACGGTTTTGTCGAGGGGATAATGACAATAACACGACGTCCACAAACAACAATTTAACAGCATGGATATTAGGACATGTGGAAGCAGATAAATGCAAAAGGTAAGTAAATAAAGGACACCCCAAAAGAGAATGTTGAATGCATTTGAGAATGTCTGATTTCTTTGGATCCAGGCAATAAAGCAGTGAGAAAACCTCCTACTCTGCCTCTCACTACTATGTGCATGAATCTTCTTGGCGCTTAGTCTGCTAGATGAATGAATCAAATTGAAAATCAATGAAAATGGGAGTCAGTTTATCAAAAGATCACAGTTGTAATACTCATACAGTACAGTTCATTCTTTCCGTCCAAAAAATGCGTTATATCGATAAATGATTTTTATAGATTCGTGTAGCGACATAATCAATGGTTCACAACAGCAGTGTGATGCGGAATGAATTGAGAGACCATAAACATGTGTTTCCAATCACGCCACTGACAGTGTTTTCACCTATCAGGTGCAGTCTAAATAAAGAGGCCCATGCTTAGCTTACACCATTTTATATTCTACTAAAAAGCAAAAAGTATATATAAAACAAGTAAGTAAAATTCCATACACTAACCGGAATGATTGGGGATGTACAGCTGTGTTGAACATTATACAGCTGTAATTTATATGTCAAGGATAGGCATTTCTTCCCAAATTTGAACATTCCCCACAGTTTGCTACTTTTACACACAATTAAAGACTTGAAGATTCACATCATACTTGAATATTTTCAACAATATTATATAAACCAATTTAAAATACGACTAGACGCATCTTATACAATTCTTCTCGTACACACACACACACACACACACACACACACACACACACATCACACACACACACACACCACACACACACACACACAGGCCATACACACGCACGCACGCACAGCACGCACGCACGCACGTTCACGCAAAACACGCATCGCATCGCACGCACGCACGCACTGCGCGCGCGCACGCACCACGCACAGCAACGCACTGCAACGCACACACACACACACACACACACCCAAACCTACTACACACACACCCACTACACACACACACACACACACAAAACACACACACACACACACATATGAGGGTTGAAGAAAATTAAAGATAAATTTGCTACTGGACAGCGTGATAGATGTAATTGTGCTATACTCAACAAAGAAAGGCAAAAATAATTGATATATTGTAGTGTCAGAGGATCGATTTCTCAGTGAAAAATATATAACACCAGCGTTGTAGCACTGAAAATCAATACTCCTGGACCATGTAGTAACAGGAGTACGTACACAAAGAGTTTTTCTACACACATACATAAAACATTTTTACAGTAATTTTGTTCGACGAGAATTAAAACGCATCCATTGTAATCAAAGTTACTACCTTTCTAGATATCGTTCTTCCGGTAACTGTCGAACTCTGTGTGGATTTGGTTGTATACAATTGTAAAATATAGTGCTAACTTTGTATTCCAATAACCTCAATAAACGGTCAAAGGATGCACATCAATTAAAGATAACATCTTGATGGTCTACGAAATGTTCAGTGCAGTCGTTTCCCTTTATAAAATTGTGATCTCGCTATATGGAGCAGCTCGATTAACTTTTTTCATTTGTTGAAATTCACAATGTGAGGGCACCCAAACAGAAAGTCACATTTATTCTTATTGTTCAGATAGAAGAAGTGTCACGTAATTAATTCTGTAATAGTCTTACAGCGTATCTGAGGATTAAAGAGAAAGGTCCCTACTTTGAATCACTGCACAGTAAAAGATTGCACTTTTCTATTGAAGAATTTTAAAACTCATAGGGACAAAAGAATAGCAACTAATTCTGCAAGTAAAGAAGACATGTGTATTGCCAAGCTAATAATAATTACTACCACTTTTATAATTTGGTATTATAAAAACTGCTCCTGTTCTTATGTCATCTAAAACTTGAGCCATTAGTTGAAAAAATGAGATGGTCCTTACATTGAAATTCCAAATGAAAAAAATTACTTAATTTTTTAAAGAAGGTGGGTCGATTTTATTGTTTTATGTTCCCCAATTGAAAGGGAGGACATTGACCGATAGACAACCAATCCCTAAAAAAAACATAGATAAAGTTTTATTTTTTAGAAGAGTGTAGAAGTGTCGCGACTGAATAGAAATTAGTATGTGAATAATAAGGACTTTTGCTCTTTTAGCTAAATCAGTCTCTGAATAATAGACACACTTAAATTGTACAAAACGGTTTTTATTGTGTGTGTGCAAAATTACTACTTCAATAAATTACATTTGGGACTTTTTCCTTTGTCAAAACAGTTATGTTCAAACCTTTGAAGTATTGAAGGTAGTAAAGATAGGAAATATAAACCATATACGGAGGTGTCCCAACGAGGGTTTGCCAATTTCAAAGTGTGATGCTAGATCTGAGAAAACCAAAGTAATAACTATTGCACTTGGTTTGTAGCAGTATAGGGTAGTCAGGAAACAATGTGCTAGTCACTTCCCATCATTCACACGTGATATAAGGACGAGTCGAACTAAGATTTACAATTGACACGGATACCAGTAATCAACCGCAATCCTTTTCACAAAATGGGGCATGTGAGCATTACAAATCACCATTAGCAAGATACTCTTTGTTTTCATCTGTGTCAATAAATGATAGTTTGTAGTCCTGCCGTAAACAGAGTAGAGTACCAAGTGCAGTGTTCTTGATGGTAATTGTTACTTAAACGTCCCACGTGTGTACATGTTTTCGCTCCTCTCCACTGCAGTACAGGGCATGCCCTTTGTCTGCGTTTCTCCATCAAACCTTCACTTTACTTTGGCAGATACTTAGAACGAGCTAGATGTACCAGATCCACTTCATGGTTCAGTTTCTTTCATATACATTCCAGCCCTTCATGCACGTTCTTAACGTTACAGTTGTGTCAAAGCGTGATGTTTTTCATCACAAAACCTATGATTTCACCATATATCACGCTGTACGCATCCACAATGGTGGATGTTTGAAGGAAGCACAGTGCACTGAAAACAGGGCTTGAGACAGATCCATAATAATTCTCGCTTTTCTTCCCTCCGTGAGATGTGTTCTTGGACAACAAACCCATGTGATGATGTCTTCGACAGCAGCCGTCATTTGATAGTCATGGACCAGCAACCGTCATGTGATTGTGTCTTAGGACAGACAGACGTCAGTGATGTGTCTTGACACAACCGGACATGTGGATGTGTCTTAGACAGCAATCGTCATATGATGTGTCTTGGTGAACACAAACATCAAAAGACAGTGTCCTTGACAGCAATGGAATCTGGCGAAGTCCATCTCTCCAAGACGTAAAACGGATTTACGTGATGGTTTTCTCCCCCAACAACCCCTGCAGTAGAAACAGGGTTGACAAGGTTAACAAATAGTGAGGAGCACCTCTGATCTGACTGCTGAAAATCATTCACAGTACAGAAAATAGTTGGCCACGTCATTGACCACGTTATGAAATGTTAATCATTTACAGTACAGAAAATGGATGGCCACGTCATATGACCCACGTTATGTATGTTAAAACATTTACAGAACAGAAAATAGTATGGCCACGTCACTGACCACTCCAGTTATTTACAGTTACAGAAATGTATTGCCACGCCCCATGACCACTTTATGAATGTAATCATATTACAGTACAAAATAGTTTGTCGCCCGACATTGACCACGTCAGTTATTTACAGTACAGAAAAATAGTATGCCAACTGTCCACTGACCACGTCCAGTTATTTTACATACCGAAAATATTGGCCACGTCATTGACCACGTTACTGAATGGTTAAACATTTACAGCACAGAAAATAGTTTGGCCACGTCATTGACCCACGTTATGAATGTTAATCATTTACAGTAACCGAAATAAGTTGGCTACGTCATGACCACGTTATGCAAGATAACCATTAACAGTACAGAAAATAGTAGGCCACATCATTGACCACGTTATGAATGTTAATCCTTTACAGAAGCAGAAAATAGTTGGCCACGTCCTATTGACCACGTTATGAATGTTAATCATTTCCAGTACCGAAGAATAGTTGTCTACGACATAAGACCACGTTATGAATGTAAAATCCATTTACAGTACAGAAAATTAGGTAGCCATACGTATCATTGACCACGTTAAGAATTAAAACATTTAACCATTACAAAAAAGATGAGCCACGTCCACTGACCACGTCAGTTATTTACAGTACAAAAATAGTTGGCTACTTCATTGACCACGTTTATAAGAATGTATAAACAATTTACAGTACAGAAAGAAGGCTGGCCACGTCATTGACCACGTTATGAATGTTAATCATTAACAGTACAGAAAATATAGGAAACTCATTGACGACATTATGCAAATATAAGTTCAAGAGAAAACTTCCGCCGCCAATATACTGTATCACTTGTAGAATAAATCTGTTTTGGGTTTTCCTATAATACATCCTAGTTACCTGTAACTTGGTAGTTTCCGCTGTTGAAAGATCTTTATCATATATCAGTTCAACACTCTATTGATGTGACATACGCAACTGTACTGACGTGTAATGGGGAAGATGTCAATGTCCGTTGAAATTAGAATGTTTAGGCTCATAGCACATGGGTTATAAAGCCTAGAGATCTGACAATGGGCAACAATTACTGTTTTCGACGGAAATACAGGGTGGTGCAGTCACACAGGACTCGGGAAGGCTGTTTCCACTTCCTCACCACTCTCTCCGAGAAGAAATTGCCTCGGACTATTTGCCGGCGAACTAGATTTTTTGGCGAGTTTGTTGGTTGTAGAACCTCTGGTCTCACTTCCTGTGAACGTTCAAATTGCAGGCTTGTTTGTAATGAAGATCCAGTGACGTACTTGTTACGGGTGTCAATCATGTCGCCACGGAGCCCTTCCCGAATCTAGGCTGGGGAAGCTTCAGTTCTTGAGGAAGTTCAGGGTAGGGCATCTCTTCAGTCTTCCGATGAGTTTGTAGCTCGTCCGCTGCACGTCCTTCCACATCCAGCTGTAGACCCTTTCTTTACAGCCCGTAGAGGTGGGACTCAAACAGAAGTCCTACTCCCAGCATCGGTCTAATTAGTGACTGGTAGAGCTGAACGAAGGTACGATCCGGGAGGTGGTCGAAGGATCTCTGACTACTCAAGTGTTCGATTGCACTTTGGCTGGAGGCTTGGGCAACGTGTTTTCTTGAAGGTCAGATTTTCATCGATCACTACTTCCCAGATACCATCTCAGTCTTCAGTCTCGCAAGGTTGTCCTGCTTTCCTGCCCGTCTGTTGCATCTTCATGTGTACTGGTGCTCATCCCGGAACAGTGCGCCAAATCTCATCACGCTCATCACTTAATCAACCAAAATTTGCATTAACAGACATATCTGCTTTGTTTGCAGATCAATAGCTGGATGAAATGAACCAAGAACGCCTTTACAAAATGACAATACCATTAAAAATGTAAAAGGAACATTCCCCAGTAATTGAACACACAAAGAGCATAATTAGCAATTTTGGCGACCATGAAGATTTCAACAGCACAACAACCACGGAAATAAAAAGAACAAATAGGAAAAAAAGGATGAAGACTGATGATTTGGGAAAAGTGAAAAAGGAAGCTGCACACCCGCACGCACGCACGCACGCACGCACGCACGCAAGCACCGCACGCACGCACGCACGCACGCACGCACGCACGCACACACACAAACCACACACACACACACACACACACACACACACTGACTGAAACTGTTTACAGTCAGATTAACATATTGTTGTACTGACCACACAGACACACACCCACACGCGCGCGCCCGCGCACACTTGCTTTTTGTCATAAATTTTTTTTCCAAACTGCTTTTTTTCTGAACCTTTTGCATGCTGGACTTTAATGTCACAATGCATGCTTTTGTGTTGTTTTTCACCAGTCTGAGCATTTTTTACATGGCTTTTGAGCCGAACACCTCGAATCTTCTGACAAGGCATTTCCTCTGGCTGGACAATTGTTCTTCCTCCATCACCAAGGCTTAAGATGTCATTTGCCACACGGAAGAAGGTCAATGGTTTTATCTGTCGAGAAGAATGCTGGTAGTTCATTCCAAAACTATGTTCCATCACCTTCGACAACGCTCCCTCCGTTCTGTAACTTCCGAGGGCTTCCATCACGCCGCATGTTGGACTTACCATATTACTTTACTTAAAGTCAATGAAAACATTGTAATATATCTTGCCGACATCAAGGAACCTCAAACACAAAGGCTTCGCTGGGGTTCTCACCAGCTTGGCGAACTACGTCTGTTTTCAGATTAATTTTTCTTTCTTTTTTCTTCTTCTTTTTTTTCTGGCAGTAGTAATATATAGTAGTATTCAGAAGGCAGCAGCAGCACAGCATCAGACAGCAGCAGCAGCAGCAGAAATAGTAGTATAGTAGTAGTCCGTTAGTAGCAGTAGTAAAGCACCCATCATCATTTCTGAAGACAGAGCTTTCGTGATCTTTAACATATCTCATACCTTCTCTTCTTAGCATGTCCACTCGCTCTACTACCACAGTCAACACAAGGAGAAATGACCAGAGAAGCAGAGTAGATGCAACATTTAACACAACCCAAGGGCTTCGTAATGCTTTTTAATTCAGTGACACCCACCGGAGGTCATCTGCCACACCATTCAAATTTAAGCCAACAAACGGCGTTTGTAGCTGTGATCTTTCGTCAGTGGCAGAAAGGCATACACTGAACTTTTATTTGATCGACTTGGGATTCTGTAATGTGGGTACTCGACGATGAATCTGACGGTAAATCCAATAATCAAAAAGCAAAGACTGAAATTGATGATCAGAACAACAGTAAACCATTTAAACGTGTTGGGCCATCATATAATGAGTAAAGAGATCCAGACGACACAGACCAGAACTGACCATGCAGACCCCTTGTGACAAACCAGAAGAAATGGGATGACAGACAACCCGATCCAACGATCATGTTACAGAGCAAATCGTGACTCTAATGCTTTATTGTGCCTCACTGATTTAGTAGGAAACAGAGTATAATAAAATGATCAAAAGTAATGAGCATAATCATTAAAAAAAACGGACACTTGATTGGACACAAAGCATAGGAAGCCCTTTAAATTAGCAGAGATACCTTATTGGGTCCATTCTTTTTCTGTTTGGATTACTTATCCATGCAGACGAAGTCAGCCACCATACAAATGCCCACCGTGACATCCATGCACACATTAGCTAACAGCAAGTGTGCAAAAGCCCCGCAAAACTATCTGCAAACATATTTACTGACCCACAAATAAAAGCTACAACGCAAGCTAATTCCCTACTATGTCAGACACACTCGTTTGCCCAAAAACCAACAATCAGTACAATCAGATGGAAGAAGATTTTTACAAGCAGCAAGAATGGTGGAGGTGCTAAACATCTTACTACAGGCTGGAACGAGGAGCATAAGTTATCACAGCAAATCTGTAGTCTGAGGAAAAGAAGGTTATTCAGGATGTACGACTTCTGACAAGAAATCACCACTGGAAAGGTTTCTATATGTCTCCCGTCGCATGTCGACAACAGTCAGTTTTGTGGAACATTTTGTAAAGCCTGTAGGCTTGATGATTCGTATGCAGAAAAGGACCAAATAAGCCCCTTTTAAAACGATCAAATACAGAGAAAAAATAAAGTATTGACAATATTTGAAATGCACAATTGATAACTCACTCGCTTAGCCCATAATTAACGAGCTTCCCAAGTTGATTTGAGATTTGATATGAGGGGATTGTATTTGCCAAATACAGTGTTCTTCAAAGTTTGATAAATGGAGAAAGGACAGCCAACTTAGAAGCCTAATTAAGTGGATATTGTGAAAGAACAAGGTGTTTAAGTTGTAAAGTCAATGCATGAAATACTGGACAGGGAACAGTCACACAAAATCAATTGAATCCAATAATAATTTGTAACAAATGCGATAACAACATTCCCGTGCTGTGGCGTCCACAAAAGGACTAGTTCGGGTACATTTCAGCAAAAACATATTGCTACATAAGAAAGAAATGACCTTGACACAGACAACTACATGACAGGCCATAACAACACATCAATTCATCGTCCCGCATGTAGGACCACAGACCCAACCAATCGCACAGATGGAACTCTATGAGCCCACTCAGGAGATCAAGACATTGATAAAACCAGGACCCAAGGTTTTCTTCCACAGTCTTGCTCGTCTTCTCCATAAACACAGTCAAGACACTCCCGTTACACCCCGAGTGTAGACAGGAGACCGTACAGTAGCACTCTGTAGCGCAACGATAATGACATCTCTGGGCATGGCTCGTCTCTCCAATCATCTGTTGAGTGAAGTAGCCCATGCCATCTAAGTTGATATTTAAGCGTTTGGTACCAGCATCCCACTGCGAAATGTTGATCTTTCATACAGCCCTCTCATCGAGTTCGTCAAAACAATCAGAAAACCATTACAGCGTTGACTGACAAAAAGCTTGTCCTCGATCAAACACAGAAAAACCAGAACAAGGGTGGGGGGGGGGGGGGGGCACAAATGACTCATCAACTGCATCTGGACAGTTCTCTTAAAAGTCACAGAGTATTGTCAAATGCACATTCTTCATATCATCATCACAATGTGAACATGAGCACAGGCAGCCTTTCCTGTACCAACCTTAGTTGTGTTTAAGGTGACCATTCAATGTCTCCCAGACAGGTAGCACGTAAGTCGATGACTACCAGAATAACTGTGTTGATTACACATCAAGAACTGATAGCAAAACATGGCCGTCAGAGCGTAACAGATAAAACCTGTCGAGTGTTTGTAGAACAGAAATAAGTCGAGTCTGATTCCATCATTAAAATCGACAAGGGGGACACACTATAGTTTATCTTGAGATTTCCTCTCACACAAAGCAAGAGATACAAACTCCAAAACTTCGGGGGTTCAAGTCATTGAATTAAGCACATACTCTGCTGACCTTTACTACTACCAGCAAAGAAACGAAAGTGAACCATAACGTTGTAGCCATAAGGGACAGTGTTGTCCAGAACCACATACTAAGTTTGTTATACTAAAAAGGTTGGGAGTGCCATCCAGTTGTGAATCCCAACAAGAACACCGAAACTGTGGTAAGTCTCAAATATTTTAAGAGAGTCCCTTACTTTTCCTTTACCTGGTTTTATGGAAGCGGAGTCTTCCACTTTTATTACCTGACACCACGATCAATGTATGATACTAGATAAGAACGAGGAATAACTTAGCAATAAGTAGCATTTTTTACGTGAAGCCACCAACCCTTGAACAGCAGAATTTGCTAAAAAGAACAGTTGTTTCTTTTTCAACCCGCCAATACCTCACCACTCTGGTTATAGGTTTACATGCAAGTGAACCCCGAAGTTTAGTGTAATGGCCCAATGAAAACAGTTAAACAAACATCAAGGCAGCTTCTGAGGTGCATCTCTCTGAGAAATGACCGAAAAATATGCTAAATATATTAGTTGTTATAGCAAATTACACCTTGCTCCATAAATAATTCGAACAATCTGATACAAACAGAAAGACGAGCGGGAACGTCAATTCCGGGTGAATGGTTGATAGCACCAATTCCAGCTGTCTTTTGGTTTACTGCAAGTGAACTGCAATATCAATGCAATGTGAATGACGTCCATATTAGCGGGTGGGGGGGGGGGGGGGCCCGCCATGACTGTTGAATACTTACCAGTAAGGCGATCTTGGGTGATATTTCCAGATCATTATGTCTACAAGAAAAATCACATCCACATGGTAACAAGTTCTGTCACAAAACAAAGTACCCAGTGTGGTCCGTGATGTTTTTCACACAATATGTTAGATAATACTCATGTTTTCATTGACAAACATGCCATGGAAAATTCCTAGTCATAGACCAAGTCATATTTCTTATATCAAATATCATTTCTTTGGGAGAATGCGACAATGCACTAACATGCTACCATACACCTGCTGTCTGCTGTATGCCAATACTGTACTTCCCATATGACTGAACTGGCACTCATATTCCTAAGCTGTAGGAAGACGAATACCCCGGAGTCCACCATGCATGACCTTCACAGACATTTTAACAGAAAAAGGTGGTACAACTCACAATACCCCATACACCACACCCTGTGAGCTTTAAACAGTAGTACATTGATTTTCACAGTCCGAGAGGCATAAACCCACATGAACAATTCCGTCGTGTAGTTTCTGATATCAGGAGATAGTCCACCCCTGGGCAGATAGTACCGAATACTTCCATTGACAGTTAATCGGTCAACAACCTAGAAGGTTTGTCCTCGATCAATCTGTAAACGTGACAACATCAGTGTATGTGTATGGATTTGCATGGATGTCTGTACGCTGTAACAAATAACAGAATTAGATTTCTTAATTCAGTTATATGATAATGGATTTAGGTATGGATCATGTACGTTTAGTTACAAACATCAATTTAGATTTGTTTAACTATCTGAATTAATGGACAGCCCGATTTCAAACATAGAAAACAAAAAATGATTCTAATGGACAGGCCTGCCACTTCCCAATGGTGAATGAAAGACACACAACACAAAACAAATCAGATAATATACGGCGACCAAACACTTGGTAATTACTAGGGGAATTATACAGATTTAAAAATGCCTAAGAAAAGTGAGGGTAAAACCAACTATGTTTGCGTGTGTGTGTAGTGGGTGTGTGAGTGGAGTGTGTGTGTGTGTGTGAGTGTGTGTTGTGGTTGTGAGATGTTTGAGTGTTGAGTGTGTGTGTGGAGTGTGTGTGTGTGTGTGTTGCGCGGCGTGCGCATGCTATGTCGTGTTAGTGTATGTCTGGCGTGTGTGTTGGTTGAAGAGATTTAAGATTAAGAGATTCAAATAGATATAAATTCAAATACAACCAGGCAAACCTTATGAAAGGGATTATGGGAACACAGCAAAGAGCAAGCTTAAATTCCGAAGACGCTTTGAAGAAGAAGAAACGATCACTATACTTGAGTGAGTATTAATCAAGATGGTTCTGTAATATTCGGCTTGATAAATTTTACTCTAGATGCTCATAGATCATATTGAGCGCAACCAGGAAGAAGTATGTAATTCGTGTATCCATGTTATTCATTAGATAAAAGGACAAAACAAATCACAAATACCATAAGTTTGAATATTCTCAAATAATGGATCTTATTGCAGATATTGCACATGTATCCCAAGTTTGAAAATAATCTATAATAACGTTAATAACTTAATCATCCAACACGAAAATAAAAACGAAATTCAAAGCCAACAAACACACACTTATGGCCACAAATTACATTCAACCTAAAGTAAATAGAGACTAACAACATTGAAGGCCTAAGTAGAATTTTCCAAAAGATTTATAAAATTTGTATCCAGAAGAGAGACAGTAAAGCAGAAACACCTGGCAGCAGAAATAATGTAACAGGTGGGAATTGATCAGTTTCACAGAAACAAGAATCATTTGAACCGTCTGTCTATACCTAGAACCCAATCAAGGCAAAAAAATTAATCGATATCAAAATGCTCTTCCAAATCCAGCTTTTTCTACTCGTCATACGCTCCGAGTCGTGCGTGCTTTTCCACTGTTTGAATATTGGAGTGTCAAAAGAGTTTTATAAATAACGTAATTAAAAAACTATTAAGAAATCTATCTAATTTCACGATGCAAAGCACAACATTTTTCATCACATTTGAAAAGGACATTAGCACACACAAAAGAACCCCAAGCCTGCAAAGAAAATAATATACCTAAATCATTATATATGTATGCACTACCTGGCAAGTATACTCCACCGTACCGCACACCTTACACTTACACTTAAATGTCCACCTTAACGCAATACTCTGATATCCTCTTTGCACATTGACTTTCAACAGTACAGATTTAGCTGCACTGCACCGTGCACGCTAATCAGCTGTAATTAATACCTCCTGTTGGCAGTTTCCAGCAATTCAAAGCAACAACGTCGGCTAACAGAAGGCAACACAATCAAAAAAGCGTCAAAATCACAATAAAGCACCATGTTCAACACTAGCTAACTCATTTATAACAAAGGAAATAAATCTGAAATAAAAGTTAGCGAACCGCCCCGGCCGAAGAAGACCTAGAGGTCGAAAACGCGTCGTTGTTTTGTTTTTTGACCCGTTTGTTTCCACGTTTCTCTGGGCGGTTTGTCAAACAAAGTATTCCAGATTATTTAGAACTTTTCCGCCTGACACCATCTCACTTTGCAACTAGATCAAAGGAATAAGATAAACAGCCATGAGCATCACCGTGTTCGACTCTTTAGTACAAAGAATATAGTCAGAAAGTGAGAGTTCCACAACGGGAACTCAGGTTTCTTAACTCTGTATATTAACATAAAGTAAAACATTCATGGAGGAGATTATCTGCTATTGAGTCAAACGCTATATTTTGAAATCGATGAAAGCTACGTGTAAACTTTCTATTATATAGAAAAACAACTGCTTCTGAAAACGTGTAAAACAGAGTAAACGTGTGGTCAATCAGTATGATGCGACCCATTTCAAGAGCTGCCTATGATGAACACCTGTGATGTATTTTCAGTACCCATACTTAGGCAGTCTGTTAAATCAAACCAATCCATCCCAAAGAGTTATAGTACAATGTCATTGCTGGATCATTAACACACCATTCTAAGAAAAAATATATATAAAAACGATGCGTCCCAGCGATCGGGAACGAACCGTTAATTATTTAAAGGATCCAATCATCTAATCAGCTGAACGTTTGAATGATTCAACCCATTTAAGTCCGTAAAAGGCCAGCAGCCTTGTGCGATTTTCAGTATTTCTGCACGCTAGTAATCATTTAGAGTTTTTTGTAATTGGTCGTTCATATAACTGTCAATGTTTCACATCATGTTTTCATCATGCATACTACTAAACATCAGTCTAATAGTAGAGCCCGGAAAATCTGCAACCATGTATCAATAGTTGAAGTTGATCCAGGGCTGTTTTCTTGAAGGACAAAATCTGTGTAAGAACCCAAAATTTCGTTATTGACTGTTCATAGAACAACACGAGTCTTTGGAAGAAAAGAATTTGCTGAAGTCGTCCTCTTTTATCGTTTCAATAGATTTTATATACTCCTCGCCTTGTCAACTGAGTAACATTTTTATTTCATTGTTCTGAAAGTGCGACAACTGCTTCATATAATCTCATGGCTTTTCATTTACTAGATCACCTCTAGACGATACCATCACAGGGTGCTTCACAACCTGTTAAAACATGAACTATAAATCTTCTCAAACAGTCTGTATATTCTTGCATGCGTCATTAAATATGTTTAGTGCGCATTTTAGATTCACATTTAAGAAAGACTCAGTAGCACCTATCATTGTACAATTCATCATGCAAACGCATCGCGAAACAAACAACATATCAATCATTCCAGACGATTTTTTTTCAATAACATTTCTTTATCTACCTCATATGCGGTATTTCTTGTTAGTAAGAGCATCGGAGAAGCGATGCAGTAAAAGGGCAGAATCATAAGCGTCCAAAAACATTCAGCTTCTAGGACTCTTACCACAGAGCGCAAAGGTTCTTTAGAAACATGAAAACAATGAGACAATATTACAGCCAGTGTCAGGAAAAGTATGAATAGTGGCCTATAGAGGTCTGCCTTTCCACGCGCCATTGAGACTGACACAGATCTACAGGTCAGAGGCATCATTCAGTACCATTTTTTTCAAAGAATTAAATCAATATGCAGTCATTAAGATTGTCATGGGTGATACTGAGAGGGTGGGCTTGCGAACAGCACAACAAACACATCGTCTACAGATATATCCTTGTGAGGTGTTGAGGAGTTCAGCAATTTAAATCACTACTTAATTCAAAATAAACAACCCTTAGGCAACAATTATTCATCGAGCAAACTTCAAGGAATTAATAAATACCCTTTTCAATATCACATGGGCATAAAAAGCTAACCATTTGGAGGTACGTAGAACAAAGTACAACTGCTTAACGGCTTCCATTTTTTTATGATAGAGAGAGAAGCGAGAAGAGAGAGAGTAGAGAGAGAGAGAGAGAGAGAGAGAGAGAGAGAGAGAGAGAGAGAGAGAGACTGTCGGATTAATTGATACACATGTTGGACAACAGTCATCTCAAGGATAGATCAAAATACACATACCTATAACACACATAATAAGAGTGCCTCCACATACTGATACCAGATGTCCATGGAAATTGCGAAATTCACCATTACGTCTGCATCTTTTGTTAGTGTGTGTTGTAGTGTGTGTTTGTGTGTGTGTGTGTGTGTGTGAGTGTGTTATTTTTTTGGTTGGTTGTGTGAGTGTGTGATGATGTGTGTGTGTGGTGTGTTGTGTGTAGTAAGGAATTCAGTTTACGTCTCGCCACACATATAGGTTGATTGCAGACGTCTAAATACCTAGTGTTTACAATTTAAGATTATTATCATCAAAGAAGGGAAAAGTACGATGTGAGTTTACATAAAGAACAAAAATAAATGGAAGATGAAATAAAAGGACAGTAACAATGAAAAAACAAGAGAAAAAATAAACTAAAGAAATCTAACTTACGATTATGATTGTAAAATGAATCCTTTAATGACTTTGCAAAAGGTTAGTCGTTAAATTAACAAGAGAACAACTACTGGCCGCGAATCAAAAAAGTCAAACACATTAACGTGCCCAGTAGTCAGCACCCTTAGGTTAAAACACCATTCACAAAGGGTTCGATAGTTCACAATCAAGAATCACATCGTCTCTAACAAGCGTCTCAAATTTGAATTTTTTCTGATGCATTTTTACGAAAAACTCATGTCGATCGTTGTATTTTACCTCTTCAAGGTCGTCCAAAGCAATCCGTCTCACACAATAATTACAAGACTTTTTTCCTTTCTTCATTCAAGTGGCAAAAGCATTCTATCTTAATAAGCTTCAGAGACTTAGTGAGGCACAGGGTACACCCAGGGCCAACTTTACATTGCATTACATGTCCAATTCTTGAAGATCCTTCTTCAAATGCGATACGAGGAGCAGAAAATAATAACATCCTGTCCCATAAGTCAATCTTGATCGTACAAGACTGGTTGCTAAATACAAACAAAACTTTGGGATCCTGTCCCTTGGAGAGAGACTACAATGTTTTAAGAAATCAAACTTTTAACAGCACTCGTAAACAATTGAAGTCAAAATGTATTTTCCAGTATTTAGTTAATTGGTGAAGTAGGACACCACAAATATACTTCAAGATTAATAAAAAAAAATATTCCCGTCCTCCCCTTAAAGAAAATAGCAGATTACTTGTGATATATCCATTGTTAAAGAGAACTCAAATGTGTCTTTTCAACAGAGAATTGAAAGCCAATCAATGCATATAACAAATTAAATTATCCCATCCGTGTATCCTGAAAGAGTTTTCTGAATATAATTTATGTGACGTTAAATTTGGTTCTTTTCTTTAAAGATAACATTAATCCAAATTGCATTGGGTGGGTCATCAGCAAAATTGTTGCAACCATAGGTATAATTATGAAACCATGTATCTAAGTCATATAGCATAACGTTGAATAAACAAAGGAGATTATAGACCTTGTGGAATATCCCCCACTTTAAAGATCTTGTAGGTGAAGTATAAAGTCACGCCAACTATGGTCCATATGTGTCTCCCACTTAAAAAGCATTCACATAATTGTAGACGCGACCAGAACGACCGATTTGTTTAATTTATGCAATAATCGGGCTGTGCCACACTCAATCGGTAAGCTTTATAAAGATCAAAGACGGAAGCAAGGACACTTTTACGTTTTAAAACAGTTTCTTAAATTTGAGTAGTTTAACTGCAGGTGATCAATTGTACTTCGTCACTTATCTAAATCCAGCTTACTGTGAAGAAAATACATCATTTTTATTTCATCAGTAATAGGCCCTTCTGAAATTTACAACTATTTTATTCCATGATTTTTTTATCAGTGGTTAGACGTGACTTGAAATGAGACTATAGCTAGACGTCTCAGACTGAGGCTTGCCCTGCTTTAGAATAGTGAGTCACCAATAACGTACTTCCATATATTGGGAATTTGTCCCCATTCCCAAAATTTTTTAAAATAATTCATAGTAAAATGACTATCCATTTCTCAGGTAAATGGTTTAACATAGTGTAAGAAATTGTTGTGGTGTGTGGGTGTGATGTTTGTGTGTGTGTGTGTGTTGTGTGTGGTGTGTGTTGTGGTGTGTGTGGTTTTGTGTGTGTGTGTGTTTTTAAATTTGTACATCCCATCACAGTGCTTAACCCTGTCTTCATTGATCGAATGAATGAAACCATATACCAGCATGAATCCATGATCAATTATCCAAATGAAACATCAAAAGGAACAAGAATAGTACCTTACAGCATTTGTGTATGACCACCAAAATAACTGTCCATGGCATAGTCCCATTGAATTAAAATCATCTATAATTAATTACTAATCGCATAGACTAGTGGATTAACATTACATCGTCAATTGATTATCATTAAGTGATAGGATTCTTTCTTCATTTGGCATCCCAGTCAGTTTCATCAACAATTCGTTACTTATCATCAACTGTACAGGATTCTGAATGGTACATTGTTCATCAGTCAATTTGGTGCCCTCCTCCCTTATAGGATATGTTCGTGAACTAGTTAACAGCACCAACAAGAAAATGGCGGGATAACAAAACAACCAGATCTAGCCGCCTTTTTATATCAGAACAATCAGCTACCACCGGTTTTTGTACCCAAAGCCTTCACTACGGCGGAGAATCTGTTCTTCTGTGGAAAAAAAACCGCTGGCTTTGAATCGGTGGAAGAGCACATAGAATAGGTGGACTTTGAGATTTAATCCCGCACGATCGGAAAGCGAGACACAAGCTATTTGATACAGGTGTTGTTATTAAGAGGGGGTACAGAATGGAAGTGAAATGAAAAATCCTCCTTTTGAATGTCACTATCTCAAGATGGTAAGAGGCGAGAAATCCCAGCGACGACACTTACCGTGATTAATGTATCCTCTGACTTTCTTCCGATGAAAACAATCTGAATGCCAATAAAAACCTGAAAGCAATGTGCGATCAAAACATACCGCCGATCGAGAGACAGGGATTCTAAAGGAAAAAGTATTAAACTAGGTGAAAAAACAGGCAGAAGGTTGTATACATATGATAGCCACCCTTCCCCACCCATCATTCCTAGAGATAGGGCCATTTAAAGCCTCTCTCTATCATAAAAGGCAGAAGTTCGGTCAGGAGAGAAACAACTCTCAGGGCAACAAGATGCTTAGGAAAAGGGCACCGATCATCAGTGTGTGACAATCTATAAAGTGGTCGCCAGGTGCACAAAAGACGGTCACAAGGCGGGTGACCCTGTGTGTGACATGACCCCTGTGGTCCAGGGGGAGAACAGTGGCTGCCGAGAGAAGACTTCCGTTCGTGACAGGGCCAGTTGTAGTGCTGGCAGTGATCGAGCCGGATCAATTTCCGATCGTGACAGGGGCCAGTGTTAGTCCTACGGGTTACAGGGTCAAAAGAAGCCCCTCCCCCGACTCAGCCGGTAGGCCTACTAGCTGTACTCGAACAAAAACAAAAAATCATCAACTAGCTCGACTTCTCCAAGCGCTACAACCAGTCGAGGAGATCCAGCAGGGGCAGAACTGTAAAGAGGCAGGGAGCTCTCTCAAAGAAAGGGGATAGATCGCAGACCGTGCTGAAATTCCGGGCAGAGTCCTCACGCTCAGCCTCAACAAAACGTCCTCTCCTCGCGGACTCTACACCACCGCAGCACGTTGACAAACAACGTCGACAGCAGACTAGGGACAATTCCGAATCTGACGGCGATGATGTTTACAGTTATGTGACGGTTGGCTGAATTCTTTGCGGTTTACTCTTTTCATTGGTTTACATCGGTTACGGACCAGGCAGACGTTTAAAGGACAATGATTATGGCTATATTCACGTGTGTGTGTGTGTGTGTGTGTGTGTGGTGTGTGTGTGTGTGTGTGTGTGTGTGTGTGTGTGTGTGTGTTCTTCATTTGTTTTTTTATGGGGAAAATGAACAGATTACTATTTCCTGTCTAGGAAAATGAATCGATTACGCGTTCTTTCTTTAAACACATGAAGACTGAAAAACAGATTAAAAAGAAATGCAATGTTTTCATTGTTCAAACAACAGAAGATTGACATAGTATGTCTTTAGGAAACACATATAACCGAAAGCAAAGCAAACTACCGTGAGAAACAATGGGGAGGGAAATTATTCTATCATGTTCTATCTATATTATTCCATCATATTCTATCATAGTGGGACAGCTCATAGCAAAGGGCAAGTCATATTGATATCTAAACATTTCCAAACAAATGTTGAACTTCAAAACTGCAGCGATAGAATAGTTGCTATCTCAATTAAGATGGAGAACAGGGAAGTCACAGTGGTTAACGTGTTTGCTCCTAATGAAACGCTGGAAAAAAATAGACTTTTTCAAAAATTTACAAGACATGTTATTAAATTGCAAATCGAAAAACTTACT
>CM031627.1:24034107-24036607 GCA_018398815.1 Conus ventricosus
CAGAAATTCTGACTCTGAACATGTAAGTAACCTGTCCTGAGCCAGTGAAAATCAGATTCTGACGGTGAGCACGAGTAAGGTGGCAAAGAACTGTCCAGCACAAAGACAACCAACACAGGAACCCCTACGTCTTATCACCAGTCCTGTTCGCTCCTACACTGCAGACTGTCGCAGCAGAGAGAAGTCGACCTGCTGATCAAATTTGCAGATGACACCACCTTGACCGGTCCAGGATGATGATCGCCCATACTTACAGGCTCTCAACAACTGGTTGATTGGTGTGATGACAACTTTCTGGAGCTGAGTGTGGCCAAAACGAAAGAGTTGATCATAGATTTCCGAAGGAATCGCTGTGACATCCAACCTTTGAGCATCACAGGCCAGCCAGTAGAGACTGCATATATGCGCCTGCATATATGCGTACATGGTACAAGAGTGAGTGTGTACGCGCACGCACACGCGCAAGCGCACGTGTGTGTGTGTGTGTGTGTGTGTGTGGTGTGGTGTGTGTGTGTGTGTGTGTGTGTGTGTGTGTGTGTGTGTGTGTGTGTGTTGTGTGGTGTGTTGTGTGTGTGTGTGTGTGTGTGTGTGTGTGTGTGTGGCGGTGATGCAAGTTAAGGGTGTGGATGTATATGGAAGTGAGTGTGTGAATGAACATGTGCGTGTATAGTTGAGTATGTGAGTGTGTATGTGGGTTTGTGTGTGAAAGAAAGCTTGTGTGTGGAAAACAGTAATATGCACGTTCAGATACGTGCGCGCCGCGCGCGCGCGTTTGTGTGTGTGTGTGTGTGTGTGTGTGTGTGTGTGTGTGTGTGTGTGTGTGTGTGTGTGTGTGGTGGTGTCCATGCGCACGCGCGTGCGTGTGTGTGTGTGTGTGTGTGTGTGTGTGTGTGTGTGTGTGTGTGTGTGTGTGTGTGTGTGTGTGTTGTGTGTGCGCGCACGCGCGTGCGTGCGTGCGTGCGTGCGTGCGTGTGTGCGTGTGTGTGTGTGTGGTGTGTGTGTGTGTGTGTGTGTGTGTGTGTGTGTGTGTGTGTGTGTGTGTGTGTGTATGTGCGTGCGCACGCGCGTGCGTGTGTGTGTGTGTGGGGGGGGGGGGCTTTAAAAAAAAAGAAACTGGAAGTTTCAAACAGATCTGAGCCTTGCATCTTGGTGAGCAACGTCATATTCAAACACTTTTAGAGGACATCCATTATTATCATCATTATTATTATTATTATTATTATTATTATTATATATCATCATCATCTCATCATCATCATCATCATCATTATTATTATTATTATTATTATTATTATTGGTCTTCTAAACTTCGTTTGTGGACTGTTTTTCAGGCATGTGTTTGCAGTGAATCACACGTGGTCGAAACTTTCCGACATGACAGCCTTGAGATGGTCCACGTTGGTCGAGGAGGCTACAAACAACCCGATTTGATTTGATTTGACGCCCATTGTCTAAGCAGCACCGCCATGGTCGCCTTAAGTGCGGATGTATACATTGCACAAAAGGTCACTCTAACACCACTTTTTTTTCTAATGTCGCCTTAAGGGTACTCAAATATTTAAAATCCTTAGGGGTATCAGGCCAAAAAACTATATCTTCTTCTATTGAAATAAAATCAACATAAAGATTGCCAGTGATAATTCATTACGTAGAACACCAGTTTATCACAATTGCAACACCAGCTCCTCCTGGGTTCAAAAGATAGCATGGGTCACCTTAAGGGCCATTTTCAATGTGGTACCCTTAAGCATGAAATTGTCCTTACACACACACACACACACACACACACCACACACACACACACACACACACACACACACACACACACACACACTTATTTTACCCAGACGCCGTACATTGTTTTAGGACTGTAATATTTATTCATGTCTTACATCATCACTTAAATTATATTACAGAATGATTGTGTCAGCGCATGAAAACATCAGGTCAAAAAAAAAGAAGACATTGTATCAAAGGCACGAACATTAAAGCAGACGAGTGAATGTCCATCATTGTCACTGCAACTCAGCATGCAGAAATGCATGGCGAGTGTGAAAAAAAAAGTTGACGTGATCTTGAATTTAAGAAAAAAAAAGTTGTACAGAATTGAAAAAAAACAACAACAGCAAAAAACAAAAAACAAAACAAAAAACTGTGATCGATGCATTCGAAGATCATGTCACCATGGTCAGCATTAGCGGAAGAACGACCATAGACCTCACCGGCTCGCGGCTCGCGCGGGCCTCATTATCATAGAGTTGCTAGGGGGCCACAAGCTCTCGCAGGAGGCTGAAACAATGGCGGCTGATACGAACAGCGCGACAGACTCGCTCTCTGTCCGAAAAAACAATGGTGGAGAAGTGTTTAACATGCGCAAACAGAGGGAAACCTCATAGGTGGGGGTGGGGGTGGGGGTGAGGGGGTTAGGGGGGGGGTGTCATTGGGTGCGGACAGTGTGCGCCATTTGCAGCGTGTGCAGTCACTCGGAGATATTGACATT
>CM031627.1:24039107-24059225 GCA_018398815.1 Conus ventricosus
AATTAATCTTGCTGAACAATGTGTTGGGGAAACTGTCAAGGATGGTAGACGGAATGAAAAACAAAATGAATGAACAATGATTTTGAAAACGCTGAAAGAAAAGGAAAGCCATTAAGAGACCCTGGAACTGCCACACAACCAACAGTAGAGAGAATGGAGAAGAAACATGGTGAACAGCTCTTCTGTACCACGGCACAGCGACTGATTGGAGAAGGAACATGGTGAACAAGTCTTCTGTACCGCGGCACAGCGACTGATTGGAGAAGGAACATGGTGAACAGCTCTTCTGTACCGCGGCACAGCGACTGATTGGAGAAGGAACATGGTGAACAAGTCTTCTGCACAGTGAACAACTCTTCTGCACAGTGAACAACTCTTCTGCACAGTGACTGCTTGGAGAAGGAACATCGTGAACAGCTCTTCTGTACATCAGCACTGTGACTGGTTGGAGAAGGAACATCGTGAACAGCTCTTCTGTACATCAGCACAGGGACTGATTGGAGAAGGAACAAACGTGAACAACTCTTTGTACATCAGCACAGTGACTGATTGGGGAAGGAACATCGTGAACAGCTCTTCTGCACATCAGCACAGTAACTGTATGGAGAAGGAACATGGTGAACAGCTCTTCTGTACAGTGGCAAAGCTACTGATTATGGCATCAATACATGACAAGAAGAAGAAGAAAAAGGAGGAGGAGGAGGAGGAGGAGGAGGAGGAGGAGGAGGAGGAGGAGGAGGAAGGAAGAGGAGGAGGAAAAAAAGAAGATGGAGGAGGAGGAGGAGGTGATGGAGGAGGGGGAGGAGGAGAAGAACAAGAACAAGTGGAAGAAGGAGGAAGAGAAGAAGAAGAAGAAGAAAGAAGAAGAAGAAGAAGAAGAGAAGAAGAAGAAGAAGAAGAAGACACTGGACACCAAGTATCTTCCCTGATTCCCAACATAGATCTTGAGCATGCAATGGAGGTGTGGATGGGGATGTGGAAGATAAAACAGAGACAGGGCTGGGAATGTACAGTCTCGATCCCAGCTCACACAACAACTCTTACTAACTAAAGATAATATCAAAATAGCGAAGGGGGGGGGGGGTGAAGGAAGGGGCGTGCTTACCATAACACAACAATTTAATACGTTGCTGGAGGCAGTACCGGTTTGGGGAAGAGGGGGGAGGTGCAGGGGGGTTTGGGGTGCGACTTGAAATCTACCTTCCTTATAGCCTCAACGAAGGTTTCTACGTCTCAAAAGTATTGCGTTCAAGCCCAAACACACTAGCAGTGGACACTGTGAAGGAATCAAATGAACGAACGTGTTAACGTGCATTAGGCCAAAGGCCATTTGGATTTGGAACGAAAGGTGATTCATGATAGAAGAGACTAGATGACACCCCCATTTGACTACTTCTTGTACACATAGTTCTGGAAGCCAAATTTACTGTGAGTATGCATTTGATACGTAAAAACGTCATAAAGAACTTAGAAGTAAGGTGAGTCTTGCTCCCATGGTTAAATAAACACATGGTCGTAACTTCAAACGGGTGCTACTTATGCCACTGAATCGCCCAGTAGAAAAGACAACACAGAGCACACAATTAATTTAATTTTAATTAATTTTAATTTAATTTTAATTTTAAGCGCAAGCAAACTAAAGCAAAATTAAGCACAGGTAACTTCCATTATTAACATATTTGAGAGAGAGAGAGGAGGGGGGGGGGGGGGGAGAGAGAGGGGGAGTGTGGGTGGTGTATGTGTAAAACAAAATGAATAACTGAAAATGATTAAGTCCTCTGTCTCATCTATGTTGTTTCCTTTGTATAAGCAACACATTATCCGAGTGAGTGTGCCAGTACACCACACATTAGAACATTAACAAACCCAGATACTGTATCAATTTCCAAAACACTAAAATCAGCACAAATATGTCCATTTGTAAGATAACACACAGGCCATGCATGGTGTGTAAGAGATGGTTGGGAAAGAAAGGAAGACAAAAAAAGAAAAAAAAACTTGTTGTGGAAATTTTTTTTTTTTCGCTTTCTGTTTTTTTTTAGGCAGATGAAGAGGACGTGTGAAGCACCAAAAAATGAAGAGGTGGATTTTGGCCTTAGGGAAAAAAAAAAGAAAAAACCAACACAACAACAACAACAACAAAACTACCACCTTAGGTGCTCCATTGATCCGAGAACTGATGCCACAAAAAAAACAGAGCACACAGTACACACAAGGAGACCATCAAAGAAGGATGTTCCAGGCTTGCCCGTGTACCCTGTACCTGACACATCAACACAGCAACAACAACAACTGGAGAAATGAACAAACACACATGAACATTCATTCATGACTGGTAAAGCCGTCTCAATCTTGAGTATAGTCAAGCAAACACAGACGAGCAGCACGAATACAATTAATTTGTTTGATTGGTATGAAAGGAAATCTTAGAGTGAACGGTTTGTCGAGGGATAATGACAATAACACGACGTCACAAACAACAGTGAACAGCATGGTTTTGGACATGTGGAGAGCAGGAGAAATGCAAATGGTAAGTGGAATTAAAGGTAACCCAAAAGTATGTTGAATGCATTTGAATGTCTGATTTCTTTTGGAGCCAGGCAATAAAGGCAGTGAGAAAACCGTCCTACTCTGCTCTCTCTACTATTGCATGATTCTTCTTGGCGCTTAGCTGCTGAGTGATGACTATTGAAAATCAATGAATATTGGGAGTCAGTTTATCAGAAAGATCACTGTTGTAATACTCATACAGTACAGTTCATTCTTTCCGTCCAAAAATGCGTATATCGATAAATGATTTTTATAGTTCGTGCGACATATCAATGGTGTCACTACAGCAGTGTGATGCGGAATGATTGTGTGACCAGAAACATGTTTCCATAACGCCACTGACAGTGTTTCTCCTTCAGGTGCTGTCTAAATAAAGAGGGCCCATGCTTAGCTTACACCATTTTTTTTCTTCTAAAAAGCAAATGTATATTAAAAAAAGTAAAGTAAAATGTCATAGCACTTAACGGAATGATTGGGGATGTACAGCTGTGGTGAACATTATCAGCTGTAATTTTTATGTCACAGGATAGGCATTTCTTCCCAATTTTGAACATTCACAGTTGCTACTTTACACACAGATTAAAGACTTGTTGAGTCACATCATACTTGAATATTGCAAAAATATTAAGATTCATTTTTATTAAGATTAGACCATCTTATACAATTTCTTCTCGGTACACACACACACACACACACACACACACACACACACACACACACACACCACACACACACACACACACACACACACACACACACGCACGCACGCACGCACGCACGATACACGCAAACACGCACGCACGCACGCACGCACGCACGCGCGCGCGCACGCACGCACGCACGCACGCACGCACGCACACACACACACACACACACAACACACACACACACACACACACACACACACACACACACACACACACACACACACACACATATGAGGGGTTGTTGAAAATTAAAGATAAATTGCTACTGGACTGCGTGATAGATGTGGTGCATACTCAACAAAGAAAGGCAAAAATATTTGATATTTTGGTAGTGTCAGAGGAGTCGATTTATCAAGTGAAATATTAGTACCAGCGTTGTGCACTGTATTCTTTACTCCTGGACAATGTAGTAACAGGTGACGTACACAAAGAGTTTTTCTACACATACATGAAACATTTTTACTGTATTTTGTTCGACGTGAATTTAAACGCATCCTTTGAATCAAAGTTACTACCTTTCTAGATATCGTTCTTTCGGATCTGTCTAACTCTGGGTGGATTTGGTTGTATACAATTGTGATAATATTGGCTATCTGTGTTTTCCAATAACCTCAAGAAACGGTCAAAGGATGCTCTATCAATTAAAGTATAACATTCTGATGGGTCTAACGAAATGTTCAGTGCAGTCGTTCCTTTAATATTGTGAGCTGCTTTTGGAGCAGCTCGATTAACTTTTTCATTTGTTGAAATTCCACAATGTGAGGGCACCCAACAGAAAGTCACATTTATTCTTTTTGTCGATAGGAGATGTGTCACGTAATTAATTCCTGTAATAGTCTTACAGCGGATCTGTGGATTAAAGAGAAAGGTCTGACTTTGAATCACTGCACAGTAAAAGTTGACACTTTTCTATGGAAGAATTTAAAACATATATAGGGACATTAGAATAGCAACTAATTCTGCAGTAAAGATTGACATGTGTTTGCCAAGATAATATAATTTCTCCACTTTTAATTTTGGTATTTTAAAAACTGCTCCTGTTCTTTTGTCATCTAAAACTGAGCCATTTGTGAAAATTTGAAGATGGTCCTTACATTGAATTTCCAAATGAAAAATTTACTTTTTTTTTTAAGAAATGGTGGGTCGTTTTATTGTTTTGTTCCCATTTGGGAATGGGTGGAAATTGACGGATTGACAACCATTCTACCTTGGATAATGTTTTTTTTTAGAAGAGTAGATGTGTACGACTGAATAGATTTAGTTGATTTTAAGTCTTTTGCTCTTTTAGCAAATCTGTCTCTGAATTTAGAAACACTTTATTTGTACAGAAACGGTTTTTTTGTGTGTGTGAAAATTAGCTAATTCATAATTACATTTTGGGACTTTTTCCTTTGTCAATTCAGTTGGTTCAAACCTTGAAGTTTTGAAGGTAGTAATGATAGGAATATAATCCTTATCGAGGGTGTCATCGAGGGTTTGCCAATTTCAAAGTGGTGCTAGATCTGGAGATATCAAAGTTAGATCTATTGCACTTGGTTTGTGCTTAGGGTTGTCAGGAACAAGTGCTAGTCTCCCATCATTCAAACGATATAAGGACGAGTCGACTAGATTTTCAATGAAACGGTTACCAGTAATCAACCGGCAATCCTTTTCACAAAATGGGGAATGAGCATTACAATCTCCAGTTGCAAGATACTCTTTGTTTTCATCTGGTCTTAAATGATAGTTGTAGTCCTGCCGGAAACAGTGTAGTGTCCAAGTGCAGTGTTCTTGATGTTATTGTTACTTAAACGTCCCACGTTGTGTACATGTTCGCTCCTCTCCACTGCAGTACAGGGCATGCCCCTTTGTCTGCGTTTCTCCATCATTCCTTCATCTTACTTTGCAGATACTTAGAACGTGCTAGATGTACCTGTCCACTTCATGGTTCAGTTCTTTCAATTTACATTCCAGCCTGCATGCACGTTCTTACGTTACAGTTGTCAAGCGTGATGGTTTTTCTTCCACATATACCTATGATTTCTCCATAGATGCACGCTGTTCGCATCCACATTGGTGGATGTTGATGGATGGCACAGTCACTGTTAACATGGGCTGAGACAGATCCATAATAATCGCTTTTCTTCCTCCGTGTGATGTGTCTTGGACAACAATCGCCATGTGATGTGTCTTCGACAGCAGCCGTCATTTGATGTGTCTTGGACAGCAACCGTCATGTGATGTGTCTTAGACAGCAGTCGTCATGTGATGTGTCTTGGACAGCAACCGTCATGTGATGTGTCTTAGACAGCAATCGTCATATGATGTGTCTTGGACAGCAATCATCATATGACGTGTCTTGGACAGCAATGGAATCTGGCGAAGTCCATCTCCATGTCGGATTTTCGTGATGGGTTTTCTCCCAACATCCGGCAGGTAGAACTGGGTTGACATGGTTACAAATAGTGGAGGAGCACCTCTGATCTGACTGCTGATAATCATTCACAGTACAGAAAATAGTTGGCCACGTCATTGACCACGTTATGAATGTTAATCATTTACAGTACAGAAAATGGTTGGCCACGTCATTGACCACGTTATGAATGTTAATCATTTACAGTACAGAAAATAGTTGGCCACGTCACTGACCACGTCAGTTATTTACAGTACAGAAAATGGTTGGCCACGTCATTGACCACGTTATGAATGTTAATCATTTACAGTACAGAAAATAGTTGGCCACGTCATTGACCACGTCAGTTATTTACAGTACAGAAAATAGTTGGCCACGTCACTGACCACGTCAGTTATTTACAGTACAGAAAATAGTTGGCCACGTCATTGACCACGTTATGAATGTTAATCATTTACAGCACAGAAAATAGTTGGCCACGTCATTGACCACGTTATGAATGTTAATCATTTACAGTACAGAAAATAGTTGGCTACGTCATTGACCACGTTATGAATGTTAACCATTAACAGTACAGAAAATAGTTGGCCACGTCATTGACCACGTTATGAATGTTAATCATTTACAGTACAGAAAATAGTTGGCCACGTCATTGACCACGTTATGAATGTTAATCATTTACAGTACAGAAAATAGTTGGCTACGTCATTGACCACGTTATGAATGTTAATCATTTACAGTACAGAAAATAGTTGGCTACGTCATTGACCACGTTATGAATGTTAATCATTTACAGTACAGAAAATAGTTGGCCACGTCACTGACCACGTCAGTTATTTACAGTACAAAAATAGTTGGCTACGTCATTGACCACGTTATGAATGTTAATCATTTACAGTACAGAAAGAAGCTGGCCACGTCATTGACCACGTTATGAATGTTAATCATTAACAGTACAGAAAATAGTTGGCAACGTCATTGACGACATTATGCATATTAAGTTCAAGAAAACTTCCGCCAATATACTGTCACTTGTAGATTAAATCTGTTTTGGGTTTTCTATAATACATCCTAGTACCTGTACTTGTAGTTTCCGCTGTTGAAAGATCTTTCATAGATCAGTTCAACTCTCTATTGATGTGACATACAACTGACTGACGTAATGGTGGGAAGATTGTCAATGTCAGTTGAAATTAGTTGTTTGGCTCATAGCACTTGGGGTTATAAAGCCTAGGATGATCTGACCAATGGGCATCAAGTCTGTTTTTGAAGGTATTCAGGGTGGGTGCTGTCACTACTGACTCGGGAAGGCTGTTCCACGTCGTCACCACTCTCTCCGAGAAGAAATTGCCTCGGACTTGCCGGCGAACTTGATTTTTGGCGAGTTTGTTGTTGTGACCTCTGGTCTCACGTCCTGTGTACGGTTCAAATTGCAGGCTTGTTGTATTGTAGATCCCTGTGACGTACTTGTACGTGTCAATCATGTCGCCTCGGAGCCTTCCGAATTCTAGGCTGGGGAGCTTCAGTTCTTGGAGATGTTCAGGGTAGGGCTTCTCTTTCAGTCTTCCGATGAGTTTTGTAGCTCGTCGCTGCACGTCTTCCACATCCTGCTGTAGACCTTTCTGCCAGTAGTGTGGGGACCAAACAGAATGTCCGTACTCCAGCATCGGTCTAATTAGTGACTGGTAGAGCTGAACGAAGGTACGATCCGGGAGGTGGTCGAAGGATCTTCTGACTACTCCAAGTGTTCGATTGCCTTTGGCTGTAGCTTGGGCAACGTGGTTCTTGAACGTCAGTTTTTCATCGATCACTACTCCCAGATCCTTCTCTGCTTCTGTCTCGGCTAAGGTGTGCCTGCTTTCCTGGCCGTCTGTTGTCATCTTCATGGTGTACGTGGGCTCATCCGGACTGTGCCCTAATCTCATCACGCATCATCACTTTAAGTCAACATATTTGCATTACAGACATGATCTGCTTTGTTTGCAGTTCAATAGTGGGATGAAATGAACCAAGACGCTCTTTACAAAATGACAAAACATTAAAAATGTAAAAGGAACATTCCCCAGTAATTGAACACACAAAGAGCATAATGAGCAATTTGCGACCATGAAGATTCAACAGCAACAACATCAACGGAATAAAAAGAACAAATAGGAGGATGAAGACTGAGGAGTTGGGGAAAAGTGAAAAAGGAAGCTGCACACACGCACGCACGCACGCACGCACGCACGCACGCAAGCACGCACGCACGCACGCACGCACGCACGCACGCACGCACACACACACACACACACACACACACACACACACACACACACTGACTGAAACTGTTTACTGTCAGATTAACATATTGTTGTACTGACCACACAGACACACACACACGCGCGCGCCCGCGCACACTGCTTTTTGTCTTAATTTTTTTTCCAAACTGCTTTTTTCTGAACCTTTTGCATGCTGGCTTTAATGTCTCTTGCAATGCTTTTGGTGTTGTTTGTCACCAGTCTGGACATTTTTTACATTGGCTTTTGGAGCCGAACACCTCGAATCTTCTGTCTAGGCGTTTCTCTGGCTGGACAATGTCTTCCTCCAGTCACAACAGGCTTAAGATGTCATTTGCCACACGTGAGTAGGCAATGGTTTTACTGTCGAGAAGAATGCTGGTAGTTCTTTCAAAACGTTGTTCCATCACCTTCGTCAACGCTCCCTCCGTTCTGTTACTTCCGAGGGCTTCCATCACGCCGCATGTTGGACCTTACTATATACTTTCTTAAAGTCAATGAAAACATTGTATAGATCTTGCCGACATCAGAGGTACCTCTAACACAAAGGCTTCGCTGGGGTTCTCTCCAGCTTGGCGACCTACGTCTGTTTTCAGTTTTTTTTTCTTTTTCTTTTTTCTTCTTCTTTTTTTTCTGGCAGTAGTAATAGTGATAGTAGTTGCAGTAGCAGCAGCAGCAGCAGCAGCAGCAGCAGCAGCAGCAGCAGCAGTAGTAGTAGTAGTAGTAGTCGTTAGTAGCAGTAGTAATAGCTCCCATCATCATTTTGCTGGAAGACAGAGCTTTCGTGATTTTAACATTCTCAGTACCTTCTCTTCTTGAGCTTGTCCACGTCGCTCTACTACCACAGTCCACACAAGGAGAAATGGACAGAGAGCAGAGTTGAGTGGCAAAATGAACACAACCAGGGCTTCGTAGATGCTGTTGAATTCAGTGACACCACCTGAGGTCATCGCCCAAACCAGGCCAAATGTAAGCCAACAAACGGCGTTTGTAGCTGTGATCTTTGTCGTCAGGTGGGCTGAAAGGTACACTGATCTTTTATTGGGATCGACTTGGATTCTGTACTGTGGTACTCGACGGTGAATCTTGACGGTAAATCCCTATAATCATAAAGCAAAGACTGAAATTGATGATCAGAACAACAGTAAAACCATTTAAACGTGTGGGCATCATTATAATGAGTAAAGAGAGCCAGACGACACAGACCAGACTGACCATGCAGACCCCAGTGTGACAAACCAGGAAGAAATGGGATGACTGACAACACGATTCCAACGATCCATGTTACAGAGCAAATCGTGACTCTAAATGATTTATGTGCCTCACTGATTTAGTAGGAACAGAGTATAATAAAATGATCAAAAGTAATGAGCATAATCATAAAAACGGACACTTGATTGGACACAAAGCATAGGAAGCCGCTTAATTTGCAGATGATGCTTGGTCCATTCTTTTTCTGTTTGGATGTACTTTCCATGCAGCATGAAGTCTGCAACAATACTAATGCCCACGGTGACATTCCCATGCACACATTAGCTAACTGCAAGTGTGCTAAAGCCCCCGCAAAACTTCTGTCAAACATTTTACTGAACACAATTAAAGCTACAAAGCAAGCTGATTCCCTACTATGGCAGACACACTCGTTGCCCAAAAGTACAATCTGTACAATGCAGATGGAAGAAGATTTTTACAAGCAGCATGTATGGTGTGAGGTTGCTAGACATCTTACTCTGGCTGAACGAGGAGGCAGTAGGTTATCACAGCAAAATCTGTAGTCTGAGGAAAAGAAGGTTTTCAGGTGTACGACTTCTGACAAGTAATCCACGGAAAGGTTTCTATTGGATTCCCTCGCATGTCGACTTCAGTCAGTTGTGGAACATTTGTAAAGCCTGTAGGCTTGATGATTCGTATGGCAGAAAAGGACAAATTAAGCCATTTTACACGATACAAATACAGAGATAATAAAGTATTGACAATATTGAAATGCACATTGATAAACTCACTCGTCTTAGCCCATAATTAACGTGCTTCCCAAGTTGATTTGAGATTTGATTGAGGGATTGTTTGCCAAATACAGTGTTCTTAAGTTTGATAAATGGAGAATGTCAGCCATTGAAGCCTAATTAAGTGGTTATTGGAAAGATCAAGGTGTTGTAAGTTGTAAAGTTCAATGCATGAAATACTGGAAAGGGACAGTCACACAAAATCAATTGAATCAAATATACATTTGTAACAAAATGCGATAACAACATTCCAGTGCCTGTGCGTCCACAAAACGGACTTCGGGGTACATTTCAGCAAAAAACAATTTTGCTACATAAGAAAGAATGACCTTGACACAGACAACTTTCAGGACAGGCCATATCACACATCATTCATCGTCCCGCAGTGGACACTGACCCCAGCCATCGCACAGATGTCTCTATGAGCACACACTCTGGAATCTTGACATTGATAAAACCCAGGACAGTTTTCTTCTCACAGTCTTGCTCGTCTTCTCCATAAACACAGTCAGACAATCCGTTACACCGAGTGTAGACAGGGAGACAGTACAGCCACTCTGTTGCGCAACGATAATGACTCTCTGGGCATGGCTCGTCATCTCCTATCATCTGTTGAGTGAAAGGCCCATGCCATCTAAGTTGATATGTAAGCGTTGGGTACCTGCATCACTGCGAAAATGTGTGATCTTCATCAGCCTCTCTCATCAGAGTCGTCAAAACAATCAGAAATCCATTACAGCGTTGACTGTCCAAAATGCATTGTCCTCTCAAACACAGAAAACCAGAACATGAGGGGTGTTCACAGAATGACTCATCACTGGCATCTGGACAGTTCTCTTTAAAGTCACAGAGTAGTGTCAAATGCACATTCTTCATATCATCATCACATGTGAACATGACACTGGCAGCCTTTCCCTGTACCAACCTTTGTTGTGTTATGGTGACCATTCATGTCTCCAGACAGGTAGCACTGTGAAGTCGCTGAACTACCAGAATAACTGTGTTGATTACACATCAAAACTGATGCAAAACATGGCCGTCAGAGCGTACAGATAAAACCTGTCGAGTGTTTGTGAACAGAAATGAAGTCGAGTCTGATTCAGTCAGTAATAGACAAGGGGGACACACAATAGTTTCTTGTGATTTCCTCTCACACAAAGCAAGAGATACAAACTCCAAAAGCTTAGGGGTTCAAGTTTCATTGAATTAAGCACATACTCTGCTGACCTTTTACTACCTGCAAAGAAACGAAAGTGATCCACGTTGTAGGCCACAGTGTTGTCAGACCACATACTAAGTTTGTTATACGTAAAAGGTTGGGAGTGCCATCCTGTTGTGAATCCAACAAGAACACCGAAACTGTGGTAAGTCTCAAATATTTGAAGAGAGTCTTTCTTTTCCTTCCTGGTTTTTATGGAAGCGAGTCTTCCACTTTTTACCTGACACTCACGTTCAATGTATGATACAGATATAGAACGAGGAATACTTAGCAATAAGTGCATTTGTTACGTGAAGCCACCAACCCTTGACAGCCAGAATTGCTAAAAACAGTGTTCTGTTTCATCCCGCCCATCCTCACACTCTGGTTTTAGGTTACAGTGCAAGTGATCCCGAAGTTTAGTGTAATGGCCAAATGAACAGTTAAACAAACCATCAGGCAGCTTCTGAGGTGCATCGCTCTGAGAAATGACCGAAAAATATGCTTAATATATGTAGTGGTATAGCATTTACACCTTGCTCCATAAATAATTCGAACATCTGATACAAACAGAAGACGAGCGGGATCGTCAATTCCGGTGTGAATGGTTGTAGCACATTTCCCAGCTGTCTTTTGGTTTCTGCAAGTGAACTGCATATCAATGCAATGTGAAATGACGTCCATATACCATGACTGTTGAATACTTACAAGTAAGGCAGATCTTGGTGATATTTCCAGATCATGATGTCTACAAGAAAAATCACTCCACAAGGTTACAAGTTCTGTCACAACAATGTACCCAGTGTGGTCCGTGATGTTTTTCACAATTATGTTAGATTTTATCATGTTTTCAATTGACAAACTTGCCATGGGATAATTCCTAGTAGATAGACGCAAGTCATATTTTCTTATATCAATATCATTTCTTTGGGAGAATGCGACATGCAGCTAACAATGCAACCATAACACCTGCTGTCTGCTGTATGGCCAATACGTACTTCCCATTGACTGGAACTGCACTCATATTCTAAGCGTTTCAGACGAACCCGGAGTCCACCATGCATGACCTTCACAGACATTTTACAGAAAAAGGTGGTACCCTCACATACCCATACACCACACCCTGGTGAGCTTTAAACTGTAGTACATTGTTTTCACAGTCCGAGGCATTAACCCACAGGAACATGTCGTCTGTGTAGTTCTGGTTCAGGAGATAGTCCACCCCTGGGCAGATAGTACCGATACTTCCTTTGTCAGTAGCAGGTCTACTACTTAGAAGGTTTGTCCTCGTTCTATCTGTAAACGTGACAACATCAGTGTATGTGTATGGATTTGCATGGATGTATGTACGCTGTAACAAATATCAGATTTAGATTTCTTTAATTCAGTTATATGTATGGATTTGTATGGATGCATGTACGTTGTTACAAACATCAGATTTAGATTTGTTTAACTATCTGAATTAAATGGGAAAGCCGTTCAAAACATAGAATACAAATAATGATTCTAATGGACGGCCTGCCACTTCCCAATGGTGAAGGAAAGACACACACACAAAACAAATCAGTATTATACGGCGTGCCAAAACTTGTATTACTTGGGTGAATTATACTGTTGTAAAAATGCATATGAAAAGTGGGTAAATCCAACTTTGTGTGCGTGTGTGTGAGTGTGTGTGTGTGTGTGTGTGTGTGTGTGTGTGTGTGTGTGTGTGTGTGTGTGTGTGTGTGTGTGTGTGTGTGTGTGTTGTGTGTGTGTTTGTGCGCGCGTGCGCATGCGTTGTCGTGTTTGTGTATGTCTGCGTGTGTGTGGTTGAGAGAGATTTAGATATAGATTCAAATGATTTAATCATATAACAGACCAGGATTCCTTATGAAAGGTATGGGAACTCGCAAAGCAAGCTAGTTAATTCGAAGTCGATTTGAAGAAGTGAAACGTTCTCTATACTTGAGTGGAGTTTAATCCAAGATGGTTGTCTGTAATATTTCGGCTTATAAAGTTTTCTCTAGAGCTCATGAGATATTGGCGGCACAGGAAGAAGTGTAATTCGGTTCCATGTTATTCTTTAGATAAAAGGACAAAACAAATCACAAATACCATATGTTTGATTTCTCAAATAATGGATGCTTAGTGCAGATATGCCATGTTCCAAGTTTTTGGTAATTATCTATATTTACGTTAAGTACGTTTTCATCCAAACAAATTAAAATCGATATTCAAACCAACAAACACACACTTTGGCCACAAATTACTTTCACCTTTAGTATTTGAGTCATATAATACATTGTAGGCCTTAGTAGGAATTTCAAAGTTTTTTATATTTGTATCAGTGTGAGACAGTAGCAGATACACCTGGCAGCAGAAATAATGTAAATGGGGAATTGATCAGTTTCACAGTAAACAAGATCATTTGGAGACCGTCTGTCTATACCTAGAACCCTTTCAAGGGCAAAAATATTAATCGATTCAAAATGCTCTTCCAATTCCACTTTTTCTACTCGTCATAGCTCAGAGTCGTGCTTTCCAACTGTTGAATTTGAGTGTCAAAGAGTTTTATAAATAACGTAAATGAAAAACTATTAAGAATATCTATCTTTTTCACGATGCAAAGCACAACATTTTTCATCTCATTTGAAAGGTCATAGCACACACAAAAGAAACCCAAGCCTGCTGAGAATATTATACCTAAATATTTATAAGTATGCACACCTGGCATGTTAATACCATCGTCCGCACACCTTTCACTTACACTTAAATGTCCACCTTTACGCAATACTTTGATATCCCTCTTTGCACTTTGACTTTCAACTGTACTGATTTAGCTGCACCGTGCACGCTAATCAGCTGTATTTATAACTCTGTTGCAGTTTCAGACATCAAAGCAACAACGTCGGCTAACAGAAGGATAAACAATCAAAAAGCGTCAAATCACAATAAAGCACCATGTTCACACTTGCTAACTCATTTATAAACAAAGGAAATAATCTGAAATAAATGTTAGCGAACCGCCCAGGCATGAAGAAGACCTAGGAGGTCGAAACGCGTCGTGTTTTGTTTTTTGACCCGTTTGTCCACGTTTCTCTGGGCGGTTGGCTAACATTTATTCAAGATTTGTTTAGATTTCCGCCTGCAGCCATCTCACTTTGCAACTAGATCAAAGGAAATAAGATAGAACTGCATGCATCTCCGTGTTCGACTCCTTTAGTACAATGAATATAGTCAGTAAGTTGTGTTCCACAACGAACTCTGGTTCTTACTCTGTTTTACATAGTTGTAATACATTCATGGAGGAGATTTCTGCTATTGGAGTCAAACGCTTTTTTGAAATCGATGAAAGCTAAGTGTAACTTTCTATTTTAAGAAAAACAACTGCTTCTGTATAAGTGTAAACAGAGTAAACGTGTGGTCAATAGTTGAGCGACCCTTTTCTAGAGCCTGCTTGATGATCACCTGTGATGTAGTTTTCCTGTACCCATTCTTGCAGTCTGTTATCAATCATCATCCCAAAGAGTTTAGTACAATGTCATTGCTGGGATCATTAACATCACCATTCTTTAAAAAAAATATATATAAAAACTGATGCCGTCCAGCGTTCTGGGAACGTACCGTTATTAGATAAAGGATCCAATTATCTAATCAGCAGAACGTTGAATGATTCACCAGTTATGCCGTTAAGGCCAGCTGCCTTGGCGATTTTTCAGTTTTCTGCACGCTAGTAATGCATTTGTTTTTGTAAGTGGTCGGTTCATATAACTGTCATTGTTCACATCAAGTGTTTCATCATTGCATACATGACTAACATCAGTCTATAGTAGAGCCCCGGAAATTCTGAAACCATGTATCAATAGTGATGTTGTTCCTGGCTGTTTTCTTTTGAAGGACATTATCTGTGTAGAACCCCAAAATTCGTTTTGACTGTTCATAGACTACACGAGTCTTTGAAGTAAAGAATTGCTGAAGTCGTCCTCTTTTCGTTTCAATAGATTTTTATACTCTCGACTTGCAACTGAGTAAACTTTTTTTTTCATTGTTCTGAAAGTGCGACAACTGCTTCATAATAATCTCATGGCTTTTCTTTTACTAGCATCACGCTCTTGACGATACCAGTCACAGGGTGCTTCACAACTGTTAATACATGACTATATATCTTCTCATACAGTCTGTTTATTCTTGCATGCAGTCATTAAATATGTTTAGTGCGCATTTTAGATTCACATTTAAGAAAGTCTCAGTAGCACCTATCTTTGTACGAATTTCATCATGCATAACGCATCGCGAAACAAACTAGCATATCCATCATTCCAGACGATTTTTTTTTCAATAACATGTTTTTCTACCTGTCATATGCGGTATTTCTGTTAGGAAGAGCAGCGAGAAGCGATGCAGGTAAATGGTCAGAATCTATGCGTCCTAAAACATTCAGCTTATAGGACTCATACAACAGAGCAAAGTTCTTTAGAAAACATGAAAACAATGGACAATATTACAGCCAGTGTCAGAAATGTATGAATAGTGGCCTTAGAGGTCTGCTTTACACGCGCCATTGAGAATGCACAGATCTACGGCAGTGCATGCATTCAGTAACATGTTTTTCAAGAATTATTCAATATGCAGTCTTAAGATTGTCATGTGATACTGAGAGGGTGGCTGCGGAACAGCACATCAAACACATCGTCTACAGATATATCTTGTGAGGTGTTGGAGGTTCAGCAATTTAAATCACTACTTAATTCAACATAAACATCCCTAGGCAACAATTATTCATCGAGCCATTCTTCAAGGAAATTAATACCATTATCAATATCAACATGGGCATAAAAAGCTAACCTTTTGGAGGTACGTAGGAACAAAGTACAAACAGCCTTACCGGCTCCATTTTTTTATGAGAAGAGAGAGAGAGAGAGGAGAGAGAGAGATGAGAAGAGAGAGAGAGAGAGAGAGAGAGAGAGAGAGAGAGAGAGAGAGACTGGCGTTTAATTGAATAAACATGTGGACATGTCATCTCTAGGGGATAGATCAAAATACTCATACCTTTCACACATAAATAAGAGTGCCTCCACATACTGATACCAGAGTCCAGGGAAATTGTAGAAATTCACCATTTCGTCTGCATCTTTTGTGTGTGTGTGTGTGTGTGTGGTGTGTGTGTGTGTGTGTGTGTGTGTGTGTGTGTGTGTGTGTGTGTGTGTGTGTGTGTGTGTGTGTGTGTGTGTGTGTGTGTAGTAAGGAATTCAGTTTTACGTCTCGCCACACATATAGGTGATTGCAGACGTCTAAATAACATAGTGTTTACAATTTTAGACTATTATCATCAAAGAAGGGAAGAGGACGATGTGGTTACATAGAACAAAATAAAGGATAGATGAATTATAGGACAGTAACAATGAAAAACTAGAGAAAAATAACTAAAGTAATCTAACTTACGATTTATGATTGTAAAATGTTCCTTAATGGACTTTGCAAAAGGTTAGTCGTTAATTTAACAAGAGAAACAACTGGCAGCGAATCTAAAAAGTCAAACACATTAACGTGCCCAGTGTCAGCACTTGGTATAACACCATTCAAAAAGGGTTTCGTTAGTTCACAATCAAGAATCACATCGTCTCTAACAAGCGTCTCTAAATTTGAATTTTTCTGTGCATTTTTCGAAAAATCAATGTCGGATCGTGTATTTAACTCTTCAAGGTCGTCCACAGCAATCCGTCTCACTACATATTTTACAGAACTTATTTTCCTTTCTTCATCAAGTGGCAAAAGGCATGCTATCTTATAAGCTTCAGAGGACTTAGTGTGCACAGGTACACCCAGGGCCAACTTTACAGCTTTACTGTCAATTCTTTGAAGTTTCTTCAAATGCGATCGTGGAGCAGAAAAGAATACTCCTGTCCATAAGTCAATCTTGATCGTACAAGACTGGTTGCTAAATACAACAAAACTTTGGGATCCTGTCCCCATGGAGAGTGACTGACAATGTTTAGAAAATTCAAACTTTTAACTGCTCTAGTAACAATTGAGTCAATATGTTTTTTCCAGTTTAGTTTTGGTGTAAGTAGGACACCTACAAATTTTACTTCAAGTTTATAAAAAAAATTCCCGTCCTCCAGAAAGAATATAGGCAGGTTACTTGGGTTATATCCATTGTTAAAGAGAACCAAATGTGTCTTTTCAACAGAGAATTGAAAGCCATTCAAATGCATATAACTATTTAATTTATCCAGCTCGGTCTGAAAGAGTTTCTGAATATAATTTATGTGACGTAAATTTGTTCTTTTCTTAAAGATACATTAATCCATATTGCATTGTCATCAGCATATTGTGCTACCTTGGTATATGATGAAAAACATGTATATAAGTCATATAGCATTACGTTGAATAACAATGGGGAGATTATAGAACCTTGTGGAATTCCCATATTTATAGATCTTGAGGATGATAAAGTCACGCCAACTTTGGTCATTATGTGTCTCCCACTTAAAAAGAATTTCACATAATTGTAGACGCGACCAGAAAGACCGATTTGTTTTAATTTATGCAATAATCGGCTGTGCCACACTCTATCGTAAGCTTTAGTAAGATCAAAGAAGGAAGCAAGGACACTTTTACGTTTAGAAAACTGTTTCTTAATTTGAGTAGTTAGTCGTGTCAGGTGATCAATTGTACTTCGTCCTTTTCTAAATCCAGCTTAATGTGAAGAAAATACATCATTTTTATCACAGTAATAGGCCATTCTGAAATTTACTATTTTTTCCATGATTTTTTCAGTGTGAGACGTGACTGAAATGAGTCTATAGCTAGACGTCTCAGACTGAGGCTTGCCCTGCTTTAGAATAGGAGTCACAATAGACGTCTTCCATATATTGGTAATTTGTCCACATTCCCAACATTTTTTAAATAATTCATGTAAAATGACTATCCAGTTCTCTGGTAAATGGTTTAACATAGTGTAAGAAATGTTGTGTGTGTGTGTGTGTGTGTGTGTGTGTGTGTGTGTGTGTGTGTGTGTGTGTGTGTGTGTGTGTGTGTGTGTGTGTGTGTGTTTTTAAATTGTATCTGTCCATCACAGTGCTTAACCCCTGTCTTCATTGAATCGATGATTGAAACTTACCAGCATAATCCATGATCAATTATCAAAATGTAAACATCAATAGGAACAAGTATAGTACCTTTACAGCATTTGTGACCACCAAAATAACTGTCCATGGGCATGTCATTGATTGTAATCAACTATAATTAATTACTAATCGCATAGACTATTGATTAACATTACGAATCGTCTATTGATTATCATTAAGTCATAGGAGTTCTTCATTTGAATCCAGTCAGTTTCATCCTCATTCGTTTCTTATCATCAACTGTACAGTTCGAATGTCATTGTTCATCAGTCATTATTGGCCATCCTCCCTTATAGGATATGTTCGTGAACTTGTTAACAGCACCAACAAGAAAATGGCGGATACAAACACCAGAATCTTGCCCCTTTTTATTCTGAACAATCAGCTACCCGGTTTTGACCAAAGGCCTTTCACTACGGCGGAGATCTGTTCTTCTGTGGAAAAAAAACCGCTGGCTTTGAATCGGTGGAAGGAGCACAGAGAATAGGGGGTCTTTGGAGGATTTATTCTCGCACGTCGGAAGCGAGACACAAGATTTTGATACAGGGGTTTGTTATTAGAGGGGTACAGATGGAAGTGAAAGAAAAAAATCCTTTTGTTGTCACTTCTCATGATGGGAAAGAGCGAGAAATCCCAGCGACGAAACTTACCGTGAGTAATGTTCCTCTGTCTTTCTCCGATGATAACTATCATGAATGCCATTAAAAACCTGAAAAGCAATGTGCGATCAAAACTTACCGCCGAGAGAGACAGGGATTCTAATGGAAAGTTAACTAGGTGAAAAACAGGCAGAAGGTTTTGTATACATTGATATCCCACCCGTTCCCCTCCCATCATTCATAGAGATAGGGCCATTTAAAGCCTCTCTCTATCATAAAGAGCAGAAGTCGGTCAGGAGAGAAACAGACTCTCAGTGCAACAGATGCTTAGGTAAAGGGCACCGAGCATCAGTGTGTGACAGATCTATAAAGTGTCGCCAGTGCTACAAAGACGGTCACAAGCGGGTGACCCTGTGTGTGACATGACCCCTGTGGTCCAGGGGGAGAACAGTGGCTGCCGAGAGAAGACTTCCGTTCGTGACAGGGCCAGTTGTAGTGCTGGCAGTGATCGAGCCGGATCAATTTCCGATCGTGACAGGGGCCAGTGTTAGTCCTACGGGTTACAGGGTCAAAAGAAGCCCCTCCCCCGACTCAGCCGGTAGGCCTACTAGCTGTACTCGAACAAAAACAAAAAATCATCAACTAGCTCGACTTCTCCAAGCGCTACAACCCAGTCGAGGAGATCCAGCAGGGGCAGAACTGTAAAGAGGCAGGGAGCTCTCTCAAAGAAAGGGGATAGATCGCAGACCGTGCTGAAATTCCGGGCAGAGTCCTCACGCTCAGCCTCAACAAAACGTCCTCTCCTCGCGGACTCTACACCACCGCAGCACGTTGACAAACAACGTCGACAGCAGACTAGGGACAATTCCGAATCTGACGGCGATGATGTTTACAGTTATGTGACGGTTGGCTGAATTCTTTGCGGTTTACTCTTTTCATTGGTTTACATCGGTTACGGACCAGGCAGACGTTTAAAGGACAATGATTATGGCTATATTCACGTGTGTGTGTGTGTGTGTGTGTGTGTGTGGTGTGTGTGTGTGTGTGTGTGTGTGTGTGTGTGTGTGTTCTTCATTTGTTTTTTTATGGGGAAAATGAACAGATTACTATTTCCTGTCTAGGAAAATGAATCGATTACGCGTTCTTTCTTTAAACACATGAAGACTGAAAAACAGATTAAAAAGAAATGCAATGTTTTCATTGTCAAACAACAGAAGATTGACATAGTAGTCTTTAGGAAACCATATAACCGAAGCAACAAACTCGTGAGAAAAAGGG
>CM031627.1:24071898-24079398 GCA_018398815.1 Conus ventricosus
ATGTGGCGTTATGCTTTTTTGTAATGTGCATGTCATTGTTATCAAGTGTTTCGTCATTGCATACATGACTACATCAGTCTATAGTAGAGCCGGAATTCTGAAACCATGTATCAATAGTGATGTTGTTCCTGGGCTGTTTTCTTTTGAAGGACATTATCTGTGTAGAACCCAAAATTCGTTTTGATGTTCATAGACTACACGAGTTTTTGAAGTAAAGAATTTCTGAAGTCGTCCTCTTTTCTTTTCAATAGATTCTTATACTCTCGCCTTGCAACAGAGTAAACATTTTTTTTCCATTGTTCTGAAAGTGCGACAACTGGTTCATAATAATCTCATGGCTTTTCTTTTACTAGCATCACGCTCTTGACGATACCAGTCACAGGGTACTTTACAACTGTTAATACATGACTATATATCTTCTCATACAGTTTGTTTATTCTTGCATGCAGTCATTAAATATGTTTAGTGCGCATTTTAGATTCACATTTAAGAAAGTCTCAGTAGCACCTATCTTTGTACGAATTTCATCATGCATAACGCATCGCGAAACAAACTAGCATATCCATCATTCCAGACGATTTTTTTTCAATAACATGTTTTTCTACCTGTCATATGCGGTAATTCTTTTAGGAAGAGCAGCGAGAAGCGATGCAGGTGAATGGTCAGAATCTATGCGTCCTAAAACATTCAGGTTATATGACTCATACAACAGAGTAAAGTTCTTTAGAGAACGTGAAAATAATGGACAATATTACAGCCAGTGTCAGAAATGTATGAATAGTGGCCTTTGAGGTCTGCTTTACAGGCGCCATTGAGAATGCACAGATCTACAGCAGTGCATGCATTCAGTAACATTTTGTCACAGAATTATTCAATATGCAGTCTTAAGATTGTCACGTGATACTGAGAGGATGGCTGCGGAACAGTTCATCAAAAACATCGTTTACAGATATATCTTGTGAGGTGTTAGTGGTTCAGCAATTTAAATCACTACTTAATTCAACATAAAACATCCCTAGGCACCAATTATTCATTGAGCCATTCTTCAAGGAAATTAATACCATTATCAATATCAACATGGGCATAACAAGCTAACCTTTTGGAGGTACGTAGGAACAAAGTACAAAACAGCCTTACCGGCTCCATTTTTTTATGAGAGAGAGAGAGAGAGAGAGAGAGAGAGAGCGAAAGGAGAGAGAGAGGAGAGAGAGAGAGACTGGCGTTTTATTGAATAAACATGTAGACATGTCATCTCTAGGGGATAGATCAAAATACTCATACCTTTCACACATAAATAAGAGTGCCTCCACATACTGATACCAGAGTTCAGGCAAATTGTAGAAATTCACCATTTCGTCTGCATCTTGTGTGTGTGTGTGTGTGTGTGTGTGTGTGTGTGTGTGTGTGTGTGTGTGTGTGTGTGTGTGTGTGTGTGTGTGTGTGTGTGTGTGTGTGTGGTGTGTTTTAAATTTGTATCTGTCCATCACAATGCGTTAACACCTGTCTTCATTGAATCGATGATTGAAACTTACCAGCATAATCCATAATCAATTATCAAAATGTAAACATCAATAGGAACAAGTATAGTACCTTTACAGCATTTGTGACCACCAAAATAACGGTCCTTGGGCATGTCATTGATTGTAATCAACGATAATTAATTATAATCGCATAGACTATTGATCAACATTACGAATCGTCTATTGGTTATCATTAAGTCATAGGAGTTCTTCATTTGAATCCAGTCAGTTTCATCCTCATTCGTTTCTTATCATCAACTGTACAATCCAAATGGTCATTGTTCATCAGTCATTATCGACCATCGTCCCTTATAGGATATGTTCGTGAACTGTAAGTAATCAATTATCAATACCCCCCCCAGCCCCCCCCCCCCCCCCCCCCCCCCCCCCCCCCCACCCTCAACCTGTCATTGACCATCACGATCCCCACGCAGTCTGAATTAGTCATTGATCAGCTGTGATCATCAATCATTTCAACCAGTGTTTACTAACTCCCATCCATTGACGGATCGATCCTTGAAATTCCACCTAGTGATTTATGTTCGTCTATTCAACAATATCATTCTACAGTTGTTCAAACCATATCAGTTCCTTCTCTTGCATCACCTGTGATCTTCTCTGGTAAACACTGTACAGAACACGTGACTTGTCTTACTTGTCTCCGCCTAAAAGCGTTACATGAAATTGTTCATATCACCAACAAGCAGTTGCAGCCAAACATTTCCAAATCATTCACAAATAACAAGAGTCTCACGTAAAATGCCCAGGTGTTTTGTTTGTTTGTGTGTTGTTGTTGTTGTTGTTGTTGTTGTTGTTTGTTTGTTTGTTTGTTTGTTTGTTTGTTTGTTTGTTTTCAATTCCTGGCGCTGATTTAGCATTTAGACTTTCCTGGATAGTCTATCTTCTGTCAGATTACAAACGTCTTGCCAATATCAAATACATATCTCGTCCAGTAAAAATATACATTGTGCACAGCACAGATCTGTCAGTACCGTTTTATTGGGTGACTGCCTACTTACACTCACATGCAAACATATGAATCAATTCCCAATTCGCGAAAGAATTGAGGTTGAGTTGTTTTTTCTAGTTTTGGTGGCCTGCGCTTCTACCGTATATGTCAATTAAAGCCTGGTTGTAAACTATATTCATAGATAATTATAGCTATCGACTACTGAAGTGTTCATTACCATACCTTCACTGTTCCTTTTCTCCCTGGAATCCTCCTTTTCTGAATACCATTATTTTCCTATTTTGCAACTCCCCTGTTATCGAAAAATTGTCTGCAAATCGTTTGAGAACGTTGATAGATTTGTTTGCTTTTGTTGTATAGTACTAGGCTAAAATAACGAGGTCAGCAAACTCTTCAGCGGTCGCTTTTTTGTTCCACCCTTTGTCATTGTCAGACTGTTTTTGTTTTTGTGGGGTTTTCGTGTTTGTTTGTTGTTGTTGTTATTGTTGTTGTTGTTTTCTCAATTGCCATTTTACGAAATTCAGACTTCCTTTTCAAAATCTCATTAATGACACCATTATCCGGCAGTTCTTTTCAACAGACTATTTTAATTAAAAACATCGCATCAAAAGCTTATGTCGACAGCCAGGTCAGAGAAAAAGCCAGTTGTGTTTGTCTTAGATTTCAAAGAGAAACTTCTTCGCTGACACAGACTTGGATAATCACATTCATACGTGTTAAACGAGTGAAATGCCTGTTATTTAGTTATCATGAAATTACTGCATGCTGTTTGGTATTTGTTACCGCTATTGAAAAAAAAAACACACACACACACACACTCGTTAAAAGCGGGTTCCTTGCCCGGCTTAAATCAGCAATACTTTGATACCACAATAACATCATCACATGTGACATGCTTCATGTTATTCCTTGGGTTCTGAGCTTTTCATCAACAGTAAACATGTTTGAATGCTTTGTACGCGCGCGTGCACACACACACACACACGTGCGCGCGCATATGCGCGCGTGCGAAAGGGAGAGAGAGAGAGAGAGAGAGAGAGAGAGAGAGAGAGAGAGAGAGAGAGAGAGAGAGAGAGAGAGAGAGGGGGAGCGTGCGCACACACACACAGACACACAGACACATACATGCACACACACATACACACACACATACACACACACACACACACACACACACACACACATACACACACACACACACACACACACACACACACACACACACACACACACACACACACACACACACGCACCACACACACACACACACACACACACACACACACATGCACGCACGCGCGCACACACACACACACACACACACACACACACACACACACACACACACACACACACACACACACACACACACACACACACACACACACACACACACACCTTTTAATGAATACATCCGAACGGCAAAGCATTGGATATCCGGCTGTTATACGCATCGGTAATGGCTAAAAGCCTGTAACACAAGTCGAGCAGCTGTTGTAAGACCAAAACAAATGACAGCACTTTGGCAAACACGGTAAACGTCAAGACCAGAAAGACATTTGTTTACAACTGCATGAAACTGAACAAATTCAGCATGAACAGGAAGGTCACTTTCAATTTCTGAGAATCGCCTCCTCCTACCCCTCCTCCAGTCCCCCTCCGCCGCCCCCTCCCCCAAACACACACACACAGACCATGGTCAGATGAAGAAAACCACAGTCGTCTTAAACCGAATAACCCATTTGAAATTCACATGGGAAGCGCATCTCTAGAAACACAATGCTTCTTTGTTATGTGCAGATTTTCGCCCAGACCTCGGTTCCCGAAATTATTTCAATGTTATATAAATATAAACAAACGAATAATTATATAGTTGAATAAACAAACAAACAAATAATTAAATGAATAAGTATAATAAATGAAGGAATGATAAAATAAATAGATAGATAAATAAATGGACAATAATTAAGTACATAACAAATAAACAAATACATATATGCATACATAAACAAATAGATAAACGAACATAGTGATTATCTTTATAATTCTTGCAAGCCATATTCATGTCACACACGCACTTCAAACACTGCACAATACATAAATCACCAGTTGTTATTGATTTACGGCACAAGCACATGTCAAACTGAGAGAGAGAGAGAGAGAGAGAGAGAGAGAGAGAGAGAGAGAGAGAGAGGAGAGAGAGAGAGAGAGAGAGAGAGAGAGAGAGGGGGGGGGGAGAAATCAGACAAAGAGAGAGAGAGAGAGAGAGAGAGAGAGAGAGAGAGAGAGAGAGCGTGCGTGCGTGCGTGCGTGCGTGAGTGCGTGCGTGTGTGTGTGGTGTGTGTGTGTGTGTGTGTGTGTGTGTGTGTGTGTGTGTGTGTGTGTGTGTGTGTGTGTGTGTGTGTGTGTGTGTGTGTGTGTGTGTGTGTGTGTGTGTGTGTGTGTGGAATCAGATCCAAATGCATTTACGCAGCCTCTGCATCAACCTTATTTATCAAGACAGAGAGGATAGGCACTGGCTTGTTAAAACTTTTCACACCGCTCTGATCATGAACGGCTTCTGAAACTTTCATCTGATGCTTTATATAAAACGTTTAACATTTCATAGGGTCTAGATGAATATGAAGAGGAGATAGCCCTTTAAACATTTCGGGCTGCCCTTCTTCCTTTTCGATTGACGCTCTCATTTGCAGAAAGATATGAACAACAGGCCTCCCACCAAAGGGACCGTGACGCATACAACGGTTAACAGATGTATTATGTGTTTTATTTCTATGTTCTTATCTGCACAACATTTAGAATACGGTGACTTACTAGCATTAAGTCTTGATATAAAATCTAGAAATGCCAGGATCTGAAAAAATGATGAAAAAAACGGAAAATATATTTACGGGAATATATATACATCAATTAGCCAATTCAGCGTTAAAATGGAAAGTTTCCTGTCAAAGCAACATCTTTAATTCCTGCCAGTAAATCAGATGTTGAAATTCCTCATGTTCTACCATATTCTAGTTTGGAGCCATTAGGTAAATTAATTTTTTTTTAAAGCAACAAACAAAGTAACAAGATGGAAAGCGTATAAACGTACTCCCAGTTTATCTTGAATACGCGTGAGATATTCCATAAAGAAGAAAAACCGTTTCGGGCCGTTATAGCCGTTAGTAACGGCTATGATGGTAAAATAAAACACCGGACATAATCCGTGACCCGTAATGAACATACCTACAAATTTTCAAAAAGATTGGCCAAGTACTATCTGAGATATTCCATAAAGAAGAAAATCCGTTTGGGACCGTCGTTACAGCCGTTAGTAACAGAAGAAAAACCGTTATGGGCCGTTATAGCCGTCAGTAACGGCTATAACGGTAAAAATAAAACAACGAGCATTATCCGTGACCCATAATGAACATACCTACACAAAGTGGTAACTTGACTTCTCTGCATTTTCGGTTTTAAGAAGAATGCTATCCCAGAAAAAGGATGGTGTGCAATACCGTAGTATGTTTGTTGAACTTTCAAAAAACCTTGGGTGAAAAGGCAGATGAGTCAAGTTACCACTTTCTGCGGTCACTGAGGAGAAACAATCAGGTTTCGAAATACCGGTATCTGACCACGAGTTATATGTTGGCGGGTTTCCTCCCCATTGGAGAGTGTCTCCCCCTTGGAGACTATAAACTTGCTGAAGGCTCATTTTGAGACGCATTTATTATTCCCCATTTACCCACTCAAGCGCATACTGTTAGTTAGGCAAAATTATTTACCACTGCATATATGAATGTTTATCTCCCCCTATTTCATCAATCTAAGACATAGGAGCAAGCTATGTTTATAATTGAATACACACATGCACGCACGCACGCACGCACGCACGCACGCACGCACGCACGCACACACACACACACACACACACACACAGTAGGCAGTGTCTAAACTAACCCATGTACTCTTGTCGTTAGTACCTAAGAATATTGACATTTTGTATGCTTTAAAGGGTAACCTATCTTCGTCCATTGTCGTTAGCTTCAAACAATATCTAATGCATTTTATGTATACGTTTAGATAATTTGTTATTTTCAGAGTTTTATTAATCACATCATTTGAAGTTCTCATGTTAATATTTAAGAAATGTTCCAATGCCTATATGTTAACTGTCTCTAAAATCTGGGGTGTTTTTTTCGAAAGCCCAGATTTAGCTCCATACTGGAGAATTGGCTGAACTTGTCAGTCAAACCGTTTCCTACAAATAATATATGAATTAACAATACAGTTTGTACTATGGCTGCTCTATTTGCTCTATTAACGTTTTATGGACAGGTATAATTGAAGCTGATTCAGTTGTATTGTATATTCTTAGATATATGTACGCAGTGACTTCAACGACTAATTCATTCCCATAGGTCTATCTCTCAATGTATGCCCAAGTATTCTCCCTTACGAAACGCAATACTACTGGCCTTCATATAACTTGTAATTCAAGACTTTTTGCCGCAAAGTATGAACAAAGACAACAATACTGGGCCACAAGTATCACCTTCTTTACTGCCCTGAGAATACATAAAAGAGTCTGATAATGTTGCCTCTTTCATCTTCCTTTTACTTCACTGTGCTTGTTTGTTTGTTTTTTACACACCAATATACTTTATCTTTGTCTCCATTTTTCATCAAAATAAGCTGTAAAAGTTAACAAGACATGGAACCAAAAGCTTTTTCAAAATCAGCAAATACAACCTACAACATCTGATTATTTATACGTTTTGTGTGTGTGTGTGTGTGGTGTGTTGTGTGTGTGTGTGTGTGTGTGTGTGTGTGTGTGTGTGTGTGTGTGTGTGTGTGGTTGAGCAGCTAATATACGGTCAATTGTTGAATAACCTTTTTTTTATACTGGCTTGATGTTCTCCAGTCACATCATTAATGCGTACGCATTGACCTAATCTCTACTATTGATAACAGGATGACACCATTTACTATAAACGTTACTCCAGAAATACGTCTACAGTTGTTCACATC
>CM031627.1:24084398-24104398 GCA_018398815.1 Conus ventricosus
TTCACTGACTTATAGTGCAACACAACCAGAGTTTAATTTGGCAACAATGGTTTCAATCATCGTTGTATATGATATTCTCAAATTTTGGTGATATCATAGAAGCTATATGTATACTTTACTGTGCATAAACGTATACTTGTTTTGGTTAATGTACAATGATATGTAGTATATCAGTAGCAGCAACGAAACAATGACAATAGTAACTGTAAGACAGTGATTGTAACGATTCCAGCCAGGCATGTAGGGAGCAAGCATGGGGATGAGGTAGAATACCGAATTTTACACTTAAGACTTTTTTTTTCCTACAATATAGCAGCATATGTAATTCTGTTAGAAATAGTGATGTAATCCATGATGTTGTAAATTGATATCTTATGTTTGAGTCTCGTATTTATAAAAGAGCATTCTTCTGTAAATATACACACAATAGTAATATTTGATTAACCTATATCAAAATATGTGTATGTGTGCATGCATAAGTGCTTGCGTGCATGTGTGTGTGTGTGTGTGTGTGTGTGTGTGTGTGTGTGTGTGTGTGTGTGTGTGTGTTGTGTGTGTGTGTGTGTGTGTGTGTGTGTGTGTGTGTGTGTGTGTGTGTGTGTGTGTGTGTGTGTGTGTGTGTGTGTGAGCGTGTGTGCATGCTCTTGCATGCACGGGTGCGCACCTGTTCCCACTTAGTAGATCACAAAACAGAGCACTTGGTAACGTTGGCAGTGGTTCAGAGGCGTCTTATTCCTCTTTTAAGAGTGCGGCGGGAGAGGGTAGGGGGAGGTGTGGGACTGGTGGGAGATACGGGTGGATTGTCGGGGAAAGAGGGAAGGGTGGGAGGAGGAAAATAAGCGTTCACCCTGTCTACATCTTTTAAGTCCGCGGACGACCGTGACTTCGAAGACCACTCAGTCGCAGCGCAAAGGGTGGCAGAGCAGGGAGAGGGTGCGGGAGTGGCGGGAGGGTAGCACCACGTTACCGCAAACAAAGCCACATTATAGCGTACGTGGGTATATCATTTCCGCAAAACCGATGCTACAAAACCGCAATCTGCAGGAAGACGTTACCCCAAATCTGTTCAACCGGTACTTTTGACAGTACCACAGTACTTTGTCTCTGAATTGGCATTACAAAAGGGTACCTTAAAAAGCCCTTGCATTCAAAATCACGTTCAGCATCTACTACTTTGTCTCTGGATTTAATTAACATTAACAGTAAAATTTTGGCATTAAAAATCAATCACAGTTCAGCATCACATCGGGAGATAAGGGGGAATAAGCGAGAAAAAAAAGGGGAGGTGGGGTGGGAGGAGGAAAACTTGTCCACCGGTCTATGTCTTTCATCCCGCCTATGATAGTGACTTCAGAGAGAGAGAGAGAGAGAGAGAGAGAGAGAGAGAGAGAGAGAGCGAGAGAGAGACAGAGAGAGAGACAAGAGAGAGAGAGAGAGAGAGAGAGAGAGAGAGAGAGAGAGAGAGAGAATGTGCATACTAATTTGTGTGTGTGTGGGGTGTGTGTGTGTGTGTGTGTGTGTGTGTGTGTGTGTGTGTGTGTGTGTGTGTGTGTGTGTGTGTGTGTGTGTGTGTGTGTGTGAGTGTGTGTTTGTGTGTGTGCGTGTGTCCGCACTTGTATACGTGCACACGTGTGTGTGTGTGTGTGTGTGTGTGTGTGTGTGTGTGTGTGTGTGTGTGTGTGTGTGTGTGTGTGTGTGGTGTTTCAATTCAAGTATATCCACGAATGATAAATTCGGTCATCATTACTTTATCCAAGAACAAACAAACATTTATCTAGATTGTATAAAGTATTATATGACTTATACAGAAATCGCGGTTTTACATCTAGATGGTTGATGTGAATACAGGATATCCTAATAGAAACGGGATTCGACTGTGTGTGGGAGACAGGAAAGTTTTTGTCTGTTCACTCTTTGAACAAATGTTCATAATTATGATTAGAACATATTTACACACGTGAATGGAACGATGTTTTAGAATCTAGTAATTGGTGTTCATTTTTTATAGAAATTTAATAGCAGAATTGTCGCATGAAAAATAATATATTGAATTGTTGCCTGATGTTTATATATCGATCTGTGGTAATCATAAACTCATAATAGAAATTGTCAGATGACTTGGGATACCTCACAATGAAGGATTCAGTCTGGACTGCGACCAGGATGACTTTGGTGATGAGTTTCATTCTGAACGAAATGCACCAAATATAACAACATTAGAAATCAGTCTATATCAAGAACATTCACATGCATAAAGTCTGTATTTAACTATGTTTTGGTTTGCTCTGTGGTGGTTAAACAGTGCAGCATAACTTAGCAAAGTTTCTCAAACTTAGTAAAGTTGTGTAACACTATATTCAGTGTGTTGATAAATGGGAACATTTTCGGATGCTTGATGCGTTTTATTTACATTTGCTTAATTTGTTTCAAATCCTCCATGCCCCAAAAGGGGTCACAGGATTAAACTGTTTGACACGTTTGAAATCTCTCTCTCTCTCTCTCTCTCTCTCTCTCTCTCTCTCTCTCTCTCTCTCTCTCTCTCTCTCTCTGTGTGTGTGTGTGTGTGTGTGTGTGTGTGTGTGTGTGTGTGTGTGTGTGTGTGTGTGTGTGTGTGCACTATGGTGGGGGCTAAATCACACAGAGAGAGAGGAAAGAGAGAGAGAGAGAGAGAGAGAGAGAGAGAGAGAGAGAGAGAGAGAGAGAGAGAGAGGAGAGAGAGAGAGAGATTGCTTGATCTTTAACACGCAGGGATGAAAATGTTAGGCCAAAGCCTAGTGTTACAATCGGTCCTCGTCATGCATACATTATTTCAACACAAACCATTCATGCTGACAATTCAACATGGCAACATTGTAACCTGATTCTACAATAATAAGCACACTTTCATTAAAGTAATAATGACATGGGGATGATGAAACAGAAGGAAACTTACAAATAAACAAACAAACAAAACTACAGAGAGAGAGGTCGGAGGGGGTGGAGCAGAGAGAATGGTAGATAGGTGACCAGTCCCTCGATGCTCACACGATCTTCATCTGTCAATACTGGAGCTTCAAGAGAATCAACACGGTCTATGTCTAAATCGGTTGCAGTCTGGGGGGACTATAATTCATCATAATAACTCTGTACTTCATTCAAGATGCCTTGTTGGTCAGTTAAAGTGTTTCGATCATTTTTTTTTCTTTCTAGATAAGGCATAATTTTGGCTAAATAGTTTCTATTTACCATATTACAGTAATATCTATTAACTTTTTCTCCTTTACAGATCCAGTGAGCCTGGGATCTAACAGCCATGCCTTGAATTCTTTTGTCTCTTAATTCTTGTAATTCTACCTTGAGATCTTCCAGTAGGGCATATCTTCTCCCTGGAGATTTGATTCCAGCTGACTAATTCCTTTTTCAAGATCAACCTCACGTTTATATCTTTTCTTTTTTAAAAGTAGAGTATGATATAGTTTTTCCTCTTATTTCAAGTAGAAGTGTTTCAAAGAAGGCTGGTTACCAAGCTGAAAGGCCAAGTCTTCAGATGAGATACTGTCGACGCTGTCGTATAATTTCCATGACTGGTCTTGACAAACATCCCTCTATTGCCCACTCTCCACAAGTTTCAGCTTCACAGCATACACACGACACACACTCAACAAGCATAACACAAGTATAACAAAGTAGTAAAAGAATACTTACAACACATTGACACGGCATTATCAGGTCTACTGCCTTCACACCACATTTACAACTGAGTCTACCTTGTATCAGACCAAACAACAACAACAACAACAACAACAACAACAACACAACAACAACAAAACTGACTCGTTTCTGACAAGAATTATTCAAAGCAAAAGAAAGATGCTACAAACAAATTACCCCGATTTTCCCACTCCCTCGAACGAGAGCACAAACCGAGGACCAGTCTGTGAGCGCGTGCATCCAAAATCAAGCTGGGACTCTGACACAGATGTCCAGAGCTAATGTCAGCGCCGGCCACAGAAACGTACCCAGCAAGTTAACTTGTGGTATTAAATGCCATTAAAAATCAACTAGATAAATCTCTGAAAAACTATACCATTCCACAAATTTCGAAGAACCAAAACCAAGAAAAAGTGGTTGACACAAAAACCAAGGAATCCTCGGTTAAAAACGAAAATGGCAACCACACACACACACACACACACACACACACACACACACACACACACACACACACCACACACACACACACACACACACACACACACACACACACACACACACACACACACACAAACTCAAATTGAGGCCAAAGGTTTTAAGCCTACTATGCCTTATCATGCTAGGCTATGCTAATGCACCTGTCAGTTATACCGACCGCTGCGCTATGCCAGACTACTGGATGTAGCAGCGTAAAAAAAGTCAAGATCAAGATCAAGTCGTAACAAAACAGCAGAGTCAGCCATGAGACAGCTTCATTCACGTGAAAAAGCAAAGTGGGACAGGAAGTGGAGTAAAAAAACACCTTAGAGAAAGGGGAAAAAAGCCTTGAATAACTTTGAGAGGCTGAGTTCTAACTATTTATCAGTTCTAGTAGTAAGTATCTTTAAGGACATAATAGTAAATTTAAATGAATTATGTTGAAATTCCAAACGCAAAACAGAAATTCCACGAACGATGTAAAGTATAACACAGTTCCAAGTCTGCACCAAAATTACCAGTCCAGGTTACCAATCAAGGTTCAAGGTTCACTGACATCTCATTGGCTAAGGCTTTCAATTTGCATATGTAAGGATAACTTGACAAGGTCGACCTCAATCTCAGCCATAGGCTCAAAAGATCATGTACAAAATTTGCAGATGAAGAATATTGGAAAAAAGAATCAAAGAAGAATGAATGAATATGAATGAAAAGAAAAAAAATCATTGTACGGCTTTGGAAAGAAGATGACATATCTATACAAACATATAGACTGTGCTAGGCTAGGCCTTGTAAGGAGTAGGCCTAAATCAGTAAATACTTCTAGAAATCTAGCAGACAACAAATGACAACAACAAACAAAAAAAGAAGGAAATCCGCGATCGGGCTAGGTATGTTATCTGTTTTAAGTTTAGGCTAGGCTTAATCTACTGGCGTTTTGACCACACAGCGCGTTTATCTGGTGGTTTTTTTTTTCCTTTAAGGTCTGCAATGGACTGAACATGGACGATCTTTCCGCTGTGTGTCTTCATAATGACCTGTCCATTTCTCATCCATGTCTGTGCACACACCGATGTGTCACTTTGACTGTACACCTGAGAGAGTACGCCCTTGGTGTCAGATCTTCGACGAAGACTGCTTTTGTGCCCTTCAGCCCTTTCCTTGCATACAGAACAGAATAACAGACACGGCGTGAAATAAATCGAATGACAATACCTCTAGGCTTGACATCACTGGAAGAGGCAGAAGGTCCAGATCGTCTCTGACCAACCCGATGGACAGCTTCGATGTCGTCCCGGTCTACGTTCAGGCTCAGCTTGTCTCGGGAAGAGAGCTAGCACCTCGTCCTCACATTGCTGCTGAGACTCGGCACTGCTCTCCTCCACCGCGTAGATATGCATATTGTTGAACCTGACGTATGCCGAGAGGTCCCCGCTCGTCGGTCAGCTACATCCGCCAGATGTCTCGCCTCGGTCAGTTGCTGTCGTGGAGCCTCTTCCCTCTCTTTGACTTTCGTCACCTCCTTTCATATTTCTTTATTTTCTTCTCGAACTTCGAAAACGGCATCTCGAAGTTCGTCAGGGGTAAGTGTCAGTTTCGCAACTTCTCTGTCTACCTTACACAATTTCTCCATGACATCTACAAGGGTGATTGGAGACTGATCAGGGGAGAAAACCGTGTCTGACATGTTACAGTCCGTCTTACACGAGCTCTCTCCTCTCCTCTCGGGTTGCCATGGTATCGTCTTCTTGACAAATAGATTGAGATAGACCCAATTGCGAGCTCGACAGTGCCTTTTGCTTCTTAGAACTTGCCTGCCTGTCTCTCTTGTCCGGGGGGGGGGGGGGGGGGGGGGGGGGGGGGGGGGGGGGGGGGGGGGAGCGGTGAGCTGTGATCAATGGCGGAAACAGACGTGTTTTCGTTCGGCGCTGTCAGTAGTTAATGATTTTAGTCAATTCCTGAAGCTGACGAGGTACCAAGATGCTTCCAGAGTGACAGCAGACTTACTGCCAACACCCACAACCATTTTGGATCCTTCAATTGTGATGTATCAGTGATTTTTGGTGTGATAACATGTGGAATAGTGACTTTGTTTACTTCTGACGTCACATGGCAGGCGCGGTAAACGTAAAAAGAAATTAGAAAGGATACAGACTGTTCTCAGTCAGATTCAGTGTTTCTGACTTGTCACTACTGAAGGACAGTGTCAGCCTGTTTGGGAACCTATTAAATTTCAAGACTGGGACTTCATGCTGTCCAAGCTTAACAAGAGCATCACTGACATTCAACCAGATTTCCTTTTACTGTCAATCAAGAGGTGGTCATATACATAGATGTATGTAATGTCCTTTGACGTGCTAGACTTTAAATGAGTGGAGAGATGTTTCTTTATCTCCTTATTCTCAGAGAAAAGTCTTCCCTGATAAAGATGTTGCTTTCGTTCAGTTTCCGTTTGGCAAGCAAAATCCTTTTATATTTGAAGTAAAAGCGCAATGGGCAGCAATGGGAGAGCCTGGCTTTGAATTAAGGCGATAATGTTTTCTGTATGAACTCCATGTCAGAGAGTGGAATGAGGGGTGCTTGTAAATGGATTTGTTAAATCTCTCTCATGGATTTATGAAAGTGTGTAACTTGTTTGTGTATTCTATCAGTTCGTCTTATCACTCATTCACATCATCATGCTACATAACAGCATGAACAGGAATTTAGCGAGGAGTGCACATTTAATAAACAATGAAAAGGTGGAGATGACACTTTAGCACATGAACAACATCAATATACAACTAGTTTGTTTCTGTCCACACGTGTTCACACGCACACTCCCTGTTATGCTGGAAAAGAATTCATTATACTATTCATGACAAAAAGTAATTACAACAGAAGAACATTAACAGGCGAGTCATGAATATGAATTAAATCCCAGAGAAGTTTTTAATCACTGGTCAGATGTGTTGCTGTCCAAACTGATAAAGACTCGGCAACCACCACCACACACACACACACACACACACACACACACACACACACACACACACACACACACACACACACACACACACACACACACACACACACACACACACACAACACTCCTTGTGGTGATGACCAGCAATCGCTTCAAGGTGAACTGACTGCAATTGCGATGCGTTGATGGCAGTCCACACTAAAAACACTTCTGAGACTGGACGCAGAAGAGCATGATCCAAAGCAACTGGTCCTATTCCTGTGACTGGGCACAGGGGAGCAAGGTCCACAACGAAGAGCGCCGGTCAGCCACCTGGAACGAAGACACCAGGGAAGACACAGGTCTACTGGCTGTTCAACAAGGGAGGCACTAGGGGCGAAAAGGCGAATCCTGGCCTCAGAGAAGACTGTGATGCCACATCAGGGAGAAGAGGCCTAGGACAGCATGAACACCTCCCACCAGTACACTCGGCCACGCCTCAAGTTGAAAACCCTACAACGTGAACAACACTGTAAATAACTCGATCTACCACCTATTCAACACCAAAAGTATTCATAAACTTAGTATGAATCAAATGAAAACGACCAAGCCCATACGACTCGGCAAAAACACACGAACAAGCATACTGAACTGAGCAACTTCCAAAAACTATCACATATTACAAAGTCTGAAAATTTGATCGAAGCCGAAGTTGACAGCTGAGGAGTACTCATGGGAATTTAAAACAAATCTGGCTATACAATTGCACTTTTCATGACCTGTCAGTAACAATGCGTGAGACAATACCCACCTCCTCTAAAGAAAAAGGTGCCAGGTTTTCTAGAAGAAAAACTAATGAAGAGGGAATCGAACCTTTGTCACAGGTCACGAGAAAAAAAGTCCAAGTTAAATACAGCAAACTGATTTGTTTTCAAAAGACATTGTGAAGATTTTGGACAATTTACCAACTGTCACAAATATATGCTGAAAAAAATTGACGAAACCACATTTAAAGAACAATGTGATTATGCAAATAAACATTTGATACATGACTTCCAAAAATACTGAGGTTTTTATTTTTTTTTTTTTTTAAGATTCTAAGATGCTTTATTAAAATAATGAAATGCCCATCGAAAATAAATTGACGTTTTACTGTAGATCAGGATCTACACAGCAAAAAGACAGGAGCTTGCAATACAAATGTCTCCGACTGACAACGGTTACGAAATAGTAATAGACTGGCCATTCTCACTGAGAACACACCAGCGAGAACATTGTAAACACCCTTAACAGGCTGAACCTCAAACATGAAGGCTTGCAACAGGAGAGACCATCGAGTGACTCTGGCATTCTTAAAAGATGAACTAGTGAGGTATGTGAGTGGTTTGTGGTCTGTCTGGAGAACAAGTTTTGAGACAGTGAGATAGTTTCTGGATAGACCAAACAATACTCAAACACTCCCTCTCAATAGCAGAGTAACGAATCTCTCTACCAAGTAGTTTACTGCTGATGAAAACAACAGGATGAAAAACACCATCATGCTCCTGCATCCATCCTGTTTCTTAACAAGCACCATGAGAGAACTATAAGGAAACCAACTAATGGGTTTGCTATCAGTGAGCTGGATTTCATGACAAATTCTGGATTTGACACATCCATGATTATCTGTAAACAAAGCAGAAAATAATTATGACACACAGATTTCAACTCTTCTCTTTGTACATCAGATAATTGCTCATCAAAGTGAATATCATGAATAGCCTCTTTAAAGGTGAGACAGTGGGAATATCCATTTCAAATTCAAGGCAATCCTCCTCCTCCTCATCATCATCGGTGATCACAGACAACTGCTGTCACATGTTCATCACTCTTGGGGAAACAGGCAAATCCAGGTAATGAAGTACACAATGAACAGTCCATCTGTTTTGAACCACCACATAAAGTCTGAGAAGAACAGTTCGTTTGTTTGGAATCACACTTTTCTACACTGATCGTTCTCCATGCTGTCCCGTGTCCGAGTTGCCGAAACCGTGAACAGTCGTCTTTCGCTCATGTGTTGTATAAACGTGTTTTCTTGATTACATTTCTATGGATACCTCCTCTGTGGTACACGACAACAAATTAAAACCCACCTTAGACATTCTACAAAAGAGGTTTTCCTGTCTTGAACACGAACTTCTTGCCTGGGGAAATTCATTGTTCTATCGTTACTCACGTATCACTAACGAATCAATTGTTATGGAAAAGAACGATTATGACTGTCAGGAAAATCCGCTTTCTTTTACCCTCTTGTTTGGCTAAGTCAGTCATTCATGTGTTTAGAGGCACATCGAACGGATATCACTGACTTTTTATTTCACTCGGCAAGGAACATGGACTTTACTGTGCCAGGGTGCAGACTGTGAAAAATTGGACAACGACGAATATGAAATCCTGAAAGACACAATTCCTAATTACTGTAAAAGTGACGACATATATGCACTAAAAACAGCACTGACCTCTCTTCCTTTAACTTTTCTGACAGGGAATAACAACACTCTTTTTCCACCCCCATGTGTGACCAAAGCGAAATGTCTTCATCCTGTCCCACTTATTCCCAACTAACTCTAGAGGATGATGTGAGCGACGGCAGTGTTGTGCAAGATGTTGCTGGTGACATCTCTGAAACATCTCCGTTGGCTCTGGTGGATAATCTGACTGAAGGTTCGTTTGAAACTCAACAAGATGGCTATGGCTTTGCAAAACAAACTCTGGTGAATGAAAATGAAAACACTGTTTCCGGGGACAATGTGTGCAAACGCTGCCACAGACAGGCGTTAAATCAACACCCAAATTATCCTGAATTAAAAGTTATCATAGACGGACATCATGTCCTACTAAACACTTGCAAAACGCGTCGTCTGAAAAACTTACATTGAAAACGCTCTAGAGTTCGTGTTAAATAATCAGACTGACCGTGATGCTGACTTGGTATCTAAATTAGAAGAGTCAAAAAATTGTTTGAAAGAGGATTTAAAACTCTATATTGATAAAAAGGTGGAATCTTTGCACTCCAATCTTGACGAATTAAAAACTATCCTTTCCCAACTCGATGCCACAGTTGCAAATGTGATCAAAGAAAACCATTCCTTGAAAATCCATCTCGGCACACTTCAGTCAGAAGTACTACTGATTAAGGAAAAGTCAATGCCTTAAGTAAGTACATCATCCCAGACTATTGATGAAAATCAAAACGACGAGTTTTGTGGTGGCCCAGGTTCTTGTCCGCCTTCCCCACATGCAGAAGTGAATGGTAGCTTGTCCAGCAGTCCAACAAGTCCAAATGAGACCATTGGTGAACTTTGTCAGAACAGCACGCCCCAGTCTGTGACGGTAGTTCTACATGGTTTTGATAGCAAGAATGTGCCTGTTCAAAATCGGTTTGACATACTGGCTAATATCAGCCAAGATCTATCAAATGATAACATTCAGAAAAACTCCCACTCCCCCAAAGCTAACAGTATATTCAATACTGATAATTCACCCCACTTCCATGATTCTCATAACCCATTGATTCATAAGAAACTCCCTGAACAGATTCTTGGTGAAATCAAAATGCCAAACGAAACGTCTTCCCTTTTAGTTAGTGACTCTGTATAAGGTATATTGATTCAAGGAGACTGCAGACACATGATGACCCTGGTTTTAAAATTTGTGTTCCAGGTCTAAACATTAGTGATACCATCCAGTGGCTGCATGGGTTAGACAAACAGGAACAAATAAAAACTCTCATTGTGCTTGCTGGTACACATGACTGTCCAGCCGGTCCAATTCCAACTGAGATTTGGCATAAGCTAATTGATTTGTGTCAGACTCGTTTTCCATCAGCTTATATAGCCTTAAGTTCTATAGTACCTGCTCGTGGAAGGAACCATTGAATAATGCGACAGCACCTTCAAATAGAAATTTATATACTGCCTGTACGAGCATGAAAGTAGACATGATCGACCACCACAGTGCTCTCATTACTGCAAGTGGTGCTCCACGTCAGGCATTATATAAAGACAGTATTCATCTCAGTATGAGAGGGGCTGCTAGTCTGGCAATAAACTTTAAGAAAAAGTTCTTCCTCAGGAGAGACGAAGTAGTGTCCATGGCCCTCCTCATAAGGCACGTGTTTTACCAGATTCACAGCAACAACTTTGCACGTTAGCACTGAAGCTGATGGTTCCCCTCCCAAAACTCCCAATAAGCTGGTGCCCCCCTTACCATCCCCATCCACTTCCCTTTGTTGCCCACCCGGAATGATAACCAGACTGTGGTGGACAGGGCGCAAGCATCACAAGGCCAAACCCATCGGCCTTCACCCCCACATCAGCTGGGGAATGATGGTATGTGTGAGGTTACTTTTCCCCCACACAACAGCCAGTCAGGAGGTACCACCCACATTGAACCCGTCATCACTTCCCAGTGCCTCTTATCCCCTTCCCATCTCGGGACAAATGATCCCTTATTCCCTTATCCCAGATATCTAGACCCATACCCTTACCATACCCCTGATCACCATGGAAGACAAATGTTCCAGAGACAGTTTCCGGTGTTGGATTCTGTCAATGTCATAAATACAGTGCCAGGCTCCATCTATAGTATTCCAAGTTTGCCAGCCACTAACAACCCTGTTGGCCAGTGTGCCCAGCAACATTTTCCTTTGGCATCACAGCTGGCATACCACCTGGACATCAGTGACTTTCACCAGCTCAGCGACCACACACCTCCACAATGTATGGTCTTTCCATACATATGCTGGTGATACGTGACGTTAGATAATCATGCTCGACCCACAAGGACGAAGCTGTTTGTTGTTGTTGTTGTTGTTGTCGATTGTTGTTGTTGTGCATGAAATTTGAACGTTTGTCTACTTCATATAATTTTCCTCTTGGTTATGTATCCAAACGCATGCTGATAGACTTTGTTTATGCTTATTTTCTTCTTCTTAAATGTGAGTTGTACCTTATTCAAAAATAACTCGTTTCATGTGTGACGAGCTTCTTGGAAAACTCGGATGGGACAGTTCGCTTACTAGCGTCAATATATATTTTTATTGCCAAGATTGTGTCTTGCCCCGGAGTGAATGTTCAGATTCCTTCTCTTACTTTCAGTCTTGTGTTTAAACTCAGCTGGATAGAATTAGTATTCTCACTTTGTTTCCAGTAGTTTTCCTCTTTAATCTTGCATATTATTCGTATTGAGGTCACATTTCTTTGTATTTGTTAATTTTCTCTTAATTATCACCCATAATTGTGTTGTTTTTGTCATGGACAATAACAGTAGCACAACAAAGTGACTGTAACGCTAGGTTCAAAATAGGTTACCTTAATTTATGTCACTTAATGAACAAATTATCACATGTGCCTTCCTCCTATCCAATATATATTGACTGTTTTCATGTCTTTGGTTCTTCTGAATCACGATTATTTAGTAAATTTCTGACAATATGTTATCCATCCCAGGACAACAACCTTCTTAGACAAATGCCAAAGCAAAACTAGAAATGAGTATAGTGGCTTATATTCACCAATCTGTTAATTATATACAGCTAAACGTATTTGATAAATATGAAATTGAATGCTTATGGCTAGAGATTCACTTGAAAGGAACAAAGCCGATCGTGGTAGGTTCTTATACAAAAACCCAAAAGAAAAAGTCGAGCGGTTCGATCGTTTTCAATTAATGCTCGAACACGCATTAAATTATTCTACGGAAATAATCTTGCTTGGAGATTTTAACAACGATTTATTCAAATCACATAACAAATGGAAATAAACATACGAAATGTGCTATTTTAAAACTCAATTAATAAATTCACTACACGGATAACATTACAGACAAAAACGCTAATTGATCACATTATGTTACTCATTCTAACAACATAGTAGAAGCTGATGTACTTGTCTATGGTCTTAGTGATCATTTTCCAGTGTGTTTAACATGGTCAAAGAAAGAAGTTAAATACCAGATGCACTCATAAGTGTATGTCGTTTTGCAGTTAAAAAAAACTTCCACACTGAAGATTTTCTGGCTGATTTATGTTTGGCAGATTTTTCTTGTTTTTCAATACAATCATCTTGATGACGCACGTGCTGCATGGTAAAAGATATTTTGTTCTTATTTTCGATAAGCATGTCTTGCTTCAGACTAAAACGTGTTAAATTAGTCGAGAAACCATCGTGTGTAACAAACGAAATAGATGCTGAAATTAGAATTTGTGACAATTTATTACAAACCACAGGGAAAGACAATAATTCAGGCAACAACAGAACAAAGTCACTGAGATGAAAAGAGCCACACGGAAGATGTATTTTAGTGATTTAATTTCATTAAAACATGATTCAAAATCTATTAGGAAGGCTATAAATTAGTTGTCGGGGAAAACAGGACCACCATCTGCTTCTTATACGTCCAATTTATCTGTTGAATATCTTAACAGACACATTACTACCGTGGCAGAGAGAACAATAACGATAAACAACACACAGGCTAATAATATAAATTCACTCATATATTTCTGCGAGTCAATAAATATAGTGGTCAATTCCATTTCTATACCTACGCGTCCATGAAGTGTACCAGGAGTTACGTATATTAAAACCATCGAGTTCCCATGGTTTGGATGGACTAGACAGTAACATTTTGAAGATATCAGCGCCCATTATCTACATATGTGCTACATATCTTTATGACTTGTGTATTGAAAAATGTTATATCCACAAGGCTTTAAAGATGCTAAAGTTTTGCCTGTTCTTAAGTCTGATGACCCATCTGACCCCTCTAATTATAGACCCATATCTATACAATCTGCTCTGTCTAAACCTCTCAAAAAACACATCAAACACAATCTACACTCCATTCAACAAAGTATGACTTATTTTATCCCAACCAGAATGGACTTAGAAGGAATAATTCGTGGCCAACCATGCTGACCAATCTTACTGAGAAGTAGCATTTAAACATAAACAATAATTCATTCACTCATGCGTTTTTTGTTGATTTTGCAAAAGCTTTCAACACCATTGATCACAGTATCCTCTCTAAAAATTAACTATGTACGGTTTGAATGATAATTCCTTAAAACCCATAGCATCTTTTCTTCATAACAGAAGACAAGCAGTCTTTCAAGATTCCACTTTATCTTCTGTTGCTTCGAACAAATACGGGAGTTCCCCAGGATCGGTTTTGGGTCCTATATTATTTTCAATTTATATAAATGACCCTCCACTTCATTTGACATCCTCTTGAAAACTTTTTGCAGATTACACTACCATTTACAATGAAAATAAAGCTCTGATGCAGTATGCGCCTCCTCACAAATAAGCCTTGTTTCCCGCATGGCTGTTCAGAGCAAGTTCTTTAGTTTTCAGCAAAGCAAGGGAGCTAACACCTCTCCCACTGCTGCACAGGCCAAGGTCAGGGAAGCAGTGTTTTCTGCAGGCCGCTCCCTACCAACCTGCTAACTGCGCTGTACATAGCGCTGCCTGTCAGCTGTGCCTACAGTGAGTCTAGCAGCCGTGTTTTCGGCATTGCTGAGCGGCCATTAAAAAAGGGGTTGTCAGTTTGACAATTCGTTGTTGTCGTGAAGAATATTAATACTTATACGCTCCTGAGACGACTGTATTGGCGAATTGCAGACAATTCTTTTAATACCAAACTCGACTAGGTTTTAATTTCCAGCAGACAACGAAGGAACAGCATGAATTTTGTACATAAGTGGTCAGGCGACATTAAAACAATGACAATACCCACAAAGTCGATCAAAACTAACTCACATCAGCGTTTAATGGCAAGATTATATTTCCCCTCATTGATTAGCACACAAGTTTGATACAGGCCTCTACTCAGACTACAACAACAACAAAAGTCGGATTAGAAACGTTTAAAGCTTGTGTGTTCCAAAATGCGCAATGCAACTAACAATGGCAGTTTCATGCAGCTGAACTTTGGCAGCCACACGCACATGACATGACCAAAGTCTCAAGCTTTGCATCAAACTAATAAGTGATTTTTTTTTCGTGACTAATTCTAACCCTGTATTTCTTCTGTAATAAAGTACAAAATCAAACAGTCTTTTGATTCTTTTTCATCTCAGACACACACACACACACACACGCACACACACACACACACACACACACACACACTGGCTATGACTATATGCTGCAAAAAATGTGTGTGTGTGTGTGTGTGTGTGTGTGTGTGTGTGTGTGTGTGTGTGTGTGTGTGTGTGTGTGTGTGTGTGTGTGTGTGTGTGTGTGTGTGTGTGTGTGTGTGTGCGTGCGTGTGTGCGTGTTTATGTGCATCCGTGCACGTGCGCGCTTGCGTGTGTGCATGAGAGAGTGCATACGTGTGTGTGTGGGTGAACATATGAACGCATTCCTGCTTTTTCATAAGATCGGAGACGGTGTGTAAGCTGTGCGCATAAGAAAATCAAGTAATATGGCATCTTCCAAGCCAGCCTGGCTGACCTATAAAACACACAGCACCTGTGCCCAAGAGACAGCAGAATGAGCGGTATAGATAACACATGTCCAACTAGTTCACACACGGGTGGGTATCCCCCACTGTGGAAGACCAGTAAACCAGCTGCAAACCGAGTTCGCTGGTTGACCTTGGCCCTCGAAATAAAAACCCAGTGCTCACAGCACACACAACAGTGTCCAGTTACACACAAGGGAACCTGAGGTTTAGCTTCACAGCTAGCTATTCTGTTCAAGAATGGCGTGCGCAGAAATGAAGGGAAGGATGTGTGTGTGTGTGGGGATTGGGGGGGGGGGGGGTTTAGGTGAGATGCCTCTGCCGATGATATTGTGTGAGTAGAGGGGAGAGTGGGGTTTGATGGCTGGCAGATGTAACCAGGGGAAAAAATGTACTTTCATTTCTTTGTCTTTAATTTATTTTAATTTATTCAAAACTAAAATATAAACAGACTCTCTTACTAGAAAGAAATCATACCACAAAAAAGACACACACAGGCATGCACGCATGTATCCACGCACACACACACGCACGCACGCACGCACGCACGCACGCACGCAACGCACGCACGCACGCACGCACACACACACACACAACACACACACAAATATCTACATAAATAAACATGCAATACTGACTGTTTTGGTTCTGCTCTCTCAGGAATTATATCCTGGCATTCCTTAGCCAAAACATGATTTGCCAGTGGCATGCATTTTTACATGACGTGCATGTAGCATTTTTCATTTCTAACACTTCAGGGGTTAACAGTCAAAAACGCATGCTTTTAACTGTTTTGTGGTAAAAATCTTAAAATAAACCAACAAACACATGAACACACACAACACAACACACACACCCAAAACCCAACACCAACACAAACACACCACAACACAAAAACACACACAACACAACACACCGGCCGCGCGCAAGCAAGAGGAGAAGAAGAAGAGAGAAGAGAAGAGAGGAGAGAGAGACCCAAAAAATAAACAGAAAAAGAAAAGGGATTTGATAGAACGATTAAAATAGTACAATTTAAAAGAAACGAACAAAAAAGTTTGCCACACACCCACACCCCCAAACACCACACACAACACCCACACACAACCACACCACCACACACCACAACCACACACCAGTCGGGTGCGCGCACGCACACACCACGCCTCTTTTCTCTCTCTTCTCTCTCTTCCTCTCTCTCTCTCTCTCTCTCTCTCTCTCTCTCTCTCCTCTCTCTCTCACACCACACCACACACACACAATAAACACACGCCCCCTTTAAACACACACAACACACACAAACACACACACACACACCAGCCAACAACACAACACCACACACACAGCACAAAGAGGAGAGAGAAGAGAGAGAGAAGAGGGAAGAGAGAGGGGGGGAGAGAGAGGAAGAGAGAAAGAAGAAGACCAAAAAAACAGAAGAAATGAAAAGGGTTTGCAGGGAAACCAGATTAATATAGATACAAGTGAAAAAACAGACAAACTACGGTTTTTCACACAACAAAAACACACACCACACACACCACACACACACCACACACACAAACACACACACAACACACACACACACACAACCCCACCTCTCTCCTCTTCTCTCTCTCTCTCTCTTTCTCTCTATCGCGTCTCTCTCTCTCCTCCTTCCTTTTCCTCTCTCTCTCACAACCCACACACACACACACACACACACACACCACACCCACACACACACCCCACACACAGGGTCAAACAGACAGACAGACAGAAACACACACACACACACAACAAAACACCCACACCACACCCCCACCACACACACACAAAAACACACCACAACACACGCACACACACACACACCATCTAATACTAAATTTTGGGTTTCCCTTTTTTGTCCAAACCCTGTACTTTAATCACATGCCTAGACTTTGTTGTCAGCAAAAATTTGGCCACAATTTTTGGCATTTGTTGTTTTTAAAAGGTCACCCTTTGCTTTGTGGGTTTAATATGTAGATGTTTTTTTGCTTCGTCTCCCAGATCAACAATTAATGATCTTTTTCAATAGATATTAAATAATTTGTGATGTCCCCCTAAAATTTTAGCAGATTGAATTCAATTTTTGTAATAAATATGTAATTTTTTAAAAACATGAAAAAAACACGGGGAGTGGTTGGGAGGGGACCACACAAACCAACCCACACCACACACACACACACACACAAACACACACCACACACACCACCACACACACACACCACACACCAAAACACACACCACCACGTTGGTGCATGTACGTGACGGACTTTTACTTTTTATTTGCTTTACACTGTTTCTCCCCGGCAGTGGCATCAGCCGAAAAAGGGGGGGGACAATAGCCATGTGTTCTGAACAAACCAAAATTTCCCCCTGCTTTTTTTTTTGACCCCACCCTTGTCTCAGTGGGTTTGATAACTGACGTGTCCCCCCCCCCCTCCCCTTTTCCCCATGCAACCCAGTCAAATAATGAAGACAATAAAGAAAAAAAATGGGGTTTCTAAAATATGTGCTTTGGGTTTGGGGAAGATGTGGGAATTCTTTTCTAAGAAAAATTATTCTTTAATATCCATCCGTGTGTCAATTACTCACAGTCGGGGTTTTGTGTGGATTTTTGTGTGGTGTGTGAGAAGTGTATTCAGCTTTGAAACCCGTTTAAAATACACCTCTCTGAGAAGGTACCTTTCTTAGTCAGCTCTCTTTTTGCCGACAACACTTTCACAACGTTTTTGTCTTGGGGTTTAAATATTTGTTTCAGTGGTTGTATGAAAGGTTTCTGATGGCGTTGTGGTTTTTTTTTTGAGCAGGGGAAATCTAAATCGGGGGGCGGCCAGAAAGCGTGGAAAATAAGTGTGATTTTTTCCCGGGTTTTATTTCTTTTCTTTTTTATTTACCCGCTCCATCAGTTCTTGTTGCTGCTAGAAAACATCAGGGGGTGTGCTGTTATTTCACTCATTGAACATATTCTTGTTCAGTGCCTTTTTTTCTTCTTTAGGAAATTTAATTGTTTTGTTTGTCCAAAGTCAGAAAAGAATTTCCAGATGGGGGGTGTACATGCGGAGGTAATGCAATCAAGGGTTTCGATGACATTATTGTGAGCTTGGGGGGTTGGCATTTTCTTTTGGATTTTTTTTTTTTTTGTAATTTCCTATGCCCCGTAAACTGCGTTTTGTGTGCTGCCTTTATTTGTTTTAGGGGGAGTGTGTACTTGGCTTTTTATGCTGTGCAGTAAGACAGGGGTGTGGCCTGGCACCTGACAACCATCAGTTTTAGCAGAAAATAAATCCCCGAAAAAAACCAGTTTGATGTCTTGTTTCTCCATGTCATGGACTTCAGCGCCGCCCACCTGTTCTTTGTTAAGATCCATGATTCTCTTCAAATTCTCTGGGCTGTCCTTGCAGTCTACAATGGCCAAGACACAGGTGTTGTCTTTGGAGTTCGGATTGTGAAGATTTGCAATCTGAAGCATCAGTTTAAATGTACCACCCCCATGGTCCCCTCCTTATCTTTACCAGATCTCATCGTGTGGGATTGTATTGTCATGCCATGTCAGCTTGTTCTCTCTGTCATACTGCTGCAACAGGTTTTCTACAGCATTGGAATGTCTTTGATTTCTCCTATTGTTTTATCTTCTTCTTTTTGTCTGCCATTCTCATCACACAAATGAGTTTTCTCTGTATATTTGAATTTCTCCAAAACATGGCTTCTTTCTGTTACTGTCTTTCTTTCTTTTCACAGTCAAATCTTAATCCTATACTTCTGAGAAATCTCTTTTGCTCTCTGTACTTTGTCCAGCTTACCCCAGACTAGTTCTAAGTGCAGACCCTTGCTTTTTTGGTCACTCTTACAGGGCCACATCCAGCAGCATCAGAATCTTTTGTCTATGGGTGTGCGTGCAGTTCTTTTGATTTTGATCCATGTTGTTTGATCACTCCTCTCTAACTGCTTCCTGAATATCAATTCTGATCTTCTGTATCATGTGAGATCTTTTCTTTCTCAGAGGAGATGAAGCCAAAGCGGGAAGATTTACGGGGCTGTCTGATCCTTTTCAACACAATTGGCGGACCCCTTTTTTGCACCTAACTGTTAAATGGTCACTTGACTGTTGCAGCTTCCTGTGTTACCAAACGTGTCAGTAGTTTTTCTTTTTCATCAGTGAGCGTTTTATCAATATCCCCGTCATCCAAGTCTACATAGGTCATTTTATTTTCCGATGTCGGAAAGGCGATAGAGCTACATGACTGACTTGTGGCGTTTTCGGTGTGATTGGTGATGTTTGTGTGCAGAGTGTTTGGGGTTGACGTAGACTGACAAAGTGACGTTGACACACTTTTGTCAACTAGCAAGTCGGCGGTATCAA
>CM031627.1:24110014-24117514 GCA_018398815.1 Conus ventricosus
TTTCTCTTGTGTGGAATGTGTAGCAGAGCGACGTGGACAACTAAAGAAGAGAAGTACTAAGAATGTTAAAATCACGAAAGCTCTGTCTTCCAGCCAAATGATGATGGGACCTCTACTACTACTACTAACTACTACTACTACTACTACTACAACTACACTACTACTACTACTACTACTACTACTACTACTACATACTACTACTACTCCTGCTGCTGCTGCTGCTGCTGCTGCTGCTGCTACAACTACCACTACTACTACTACTACTACTGGCAGAAGAATTGAAAAACAAAAACAAAAAAGAAAAATAGAAGTAGGTTTGCAAGGTGGAGAGAGCGCCAGCAAAGCCTTGAGAAATATCTCTGATGTCGGCATGATCGATACAATGTTTTCATTGATTTTGAGGAAGCATATCGCAATTTCCAACATGAGGCGTAATGGAAGCCCCGAGAAAGTCCCAGAACGGAGGGAACGTTGTCAAAGTGATGGAGCAACCTTTTGAAAGAACTACCAGCATTCTCCTAGACAGCAGAACCGTTGCCTACTTACGTGTTGCCAGTGACAACGTTAGCCTGTCGTGACTGGAGAAGACATTGTCCAGCCAGTGAAACGCCTAGACAGAAGATTCGAGGTGTTCGGCTCCAAAACCAGTGTAAACAAATCCAGACTGGTGACAAAAAACACCAAAGGCATTTCAAGAGACAGTAAAGCCAGTGTGAAAAATGTGCAGACAAAAGGTAGTATGGAAAATTTTCAGAGAAAAAGCAGTGTGTGTGAGCGCGCGCGTGCGCGCGTGCGTGCGTGCGTGCGTTCGTGCGTGGGTGCGTGCGTTCGTGCGTGCGTGCGTGCGTGTGTGTGTGTGTGTGTGTATGTGTGTGTGTGTGTGTGTGTGTGTGTGTGTGTGTGTGTGTGTGTGTGTGTGTGTGGGCGTGCGTGCGTGCGTGCATGTGTGCGTGCGTGCGGGCGTGCGAGCTTGCGTGTGTGTAACTTTCTCTTTCACTCTTCCCCATCTCCTAAGCCTTCATCCTCTTATTTGTTCTTGTTCTTATTCTGTTAATGCTGCTGCTGTTTTATCTTCATGGTCTCACTTTTTCTCATTATGTTCTTTCTGTGTTCGATTACTGTTGGCTATTCCTTTGACTATTTTAATGTGTTGACATTTTGTAAAGATCATCTGGGTTCATTTCATCCCATTATTGAAATGCAAACAAAGCAGACCATGTCTGTACTGCAAACATGTTGACTTAATACCTTATAGATTACCCAGATCAGATTTAATCTACAAGTGACAGTATACTGATGGAAGTTTTCTTGAACTTAATAATCATAACGTGGTCAATGACTTGGCCAACTATTTTCTGTACTGTAAATGATTAACATTCATAACGTGGTCAGTGACCTGGCCAACTATTTTCTGTACTGTAAATGATTAACATTCATAACGTGGTCAGTGACCTGGCCAACTATTTTCTGTACTGTAAATGATTAACATTCAAAACACGGTCAGTGACTTGGCCAACTATTTTCTGTACTGTAAATGATTAACATTCATAACATGGTCAGTGACTTGGCCAACTATTTTCTGTATTGTTAATGATTAACATCCATAACGTGGTTAATGACGTCGCCAACTATTTTACGTACTGTAAATGATTAACATTCATATTATGGTCAATCAGTAGGCCAAGTATTTTCTGTACCGTTAATGATTAATATTCATAACGTGTTCAGTGACGCTGCCAACTATTTTCTGTACTGTTAATGATTAATATTCATAACGTCGTCAATGACTTGGCCAACTATTTCTGTTCTGTAACTATTTTCTGTACTGTAAATGATTATCATTCGAAACGTGGTCAATAAGTAGGTCAGCTATTTTCTGTACTGTAAATGAGTATCATTCGAAACGTGGTCAATAAGTAGGTCAACTATTTTCTGTACTGTAAATGATTATCATTCGAAACGTGGTCAGTAAGTAGGTCAACTATTTTCTGTACTGTAAATGATTATCATTCGAAACGTGGTCAATAAGTAGGTCACCTATTTTCTGTACTGTAAATGATTAACATTCATAACAAGATCAGTGACTTGGCCGATAATTTGCTGTACTGTAAATGATTAACATTCATAACGTGGTCAATGATGTGGCCAACTATTTTCTGTACTGTAAATGATTAACATTCATAACAAGGTCAGTGACTTGGCCGATTATTTTCTGTACTGTAAATGATTAACATTCATAACGTGGTCAATGATGTGGCCAACTATTTTCTGTACTGTAGATGATTAACATTCATAACGTGGTCAATGACTTGGCCCACTATTTTCTGTACTGTAAATGATTAACAGCAGTCAGATCAGAGGTTCCCCTCCACTACTTGTAACCATGGCAACCCAGTACTACCTGCGGCATGTTAGGAGAAAACTCATCACGAAAACCCGACATGAAGAAGGATGGACTCCCCCAGATTCCACTGCTGTCCAAAACACATCATATGATGATTGCTGTCCAAGACACATCACATGACGATTGCCGTTCAAGACACATCACATGAAGATTGCTGTCCGAGACACACCACATGACGATTGCTGTCCGAGACACACCACATGACGATTGCTGTACAAGATATATCACATGACGATTGCTGTCCAAGACAAATCACATGGAAGAACAAAAGAGATTTTTGTCTTTATCTGTGTCAGCCCAGGTTAACAGTGACCGTGCCATCCATCAACATCCACCAATGTGGATGCGAACAGTGTGCATCTATGGAGAAATCATAGGGTGAAACATCACGCTTGACAACTGTAACGTAAGAACGTGCATGCAGGCTGGAATGTAAATTGAAAGAACTGAACATGAACTGAACAGGTACCTCTAGCACGTTCTAAGTCTCTGCAAAGTAAGATGAAGGAATGATGGAGAAACACAGGCAAAGGGGCAAGCCCGGTACTGCAGTGGACAGGAACGAACGTGTACACGGAGTGGGGTGTTTAAGTAACAATAACATCAAGAACACTGCACTTGGAGACTACACTGTTTCCGGCAGGACTACAACTACCTGCCAGTGATCGAAACCATTCAACACCCTGACAGTGCAAATCTATGCTCTCACGTCAGATTATGATGATGACCAGAGTGACAGATTCTATGCCCAGCTGCAGACAGTCATCAGTGCGGTTCACCAGAAATATCCCTCATCTTGCAGGTGACTAGGATACCAGGGCTGGTGCTGATGGCCAGGAAGACTGAAAGAAGTCCTGCAGTTCCTATCATAATGAGAGACGCAATTACAAAGGACTGCACCTTGTAGAATGTTCCACTGATAATGACCTTGTTCTTGCCAGCATTGTTGATGAGCATGCAACATCCCAACGATTGACTTGGCTATTCCCCAAATGATCAGTATTACAGCCAGAGAGATTTTGGCCTTGCAAAGAACTGGTACAGGTATGGCTCTAACAGGTTAAAAACTAGGACATATCCTGGAGCCGATGTTGATGGTGACCATACGACCTTGTCGTAATGAATTTGAATGTACGTTTGAAAAACAAAAAAGGAGATTTTTTAAAAAAAAAGGTCGAGAAGCACATTTTGACAAACTGGAAGATCCTGACATCGCTAAACTATTCCAAACGACCATAGGGGAAAATGTCTCTCCACTTTTTCCCAAGGAAGAAAACCTTGCAGGACTGACAAAACAATTTCCCTCAGGTTATGACTGAAACAGCAACAGACGTCTTAGGAATAAGCGGATTTACATCAAAACCATGGATCCTAAGCAACATGGTGGAGATGCATGACACCAGAAAACCATTGCATAGCCAAAGAAGACTTGGGTGGAGAGACACACTGTTATAGACAAGAGAATCAATGAAGAATTGAAGCTCTCATAGGAAAGCTGGAACGAGCAACAGTGTGAGAACATGGAAAGAAAGAAACAAACAAAATTTGACAGCAACAACACCACAAAGAAAGACTTTTAGAGCGTGAAACACCTGACAAATTGGAACAAAAGTAAAAGCAGCACCATTGAGGACAAACATAGCAACTATACCGCAGAGAAAAAAGGCATCATTAAAAGGCGGAGAGGACACATCGCTCTGAAATCCGCAACAAACAGAGCACAAGAGATCCAAATGTCTTAAACACTAGGATGAGTTCATACTGACTAAATGACTGAAGGATAACTGCAGTGAGATCACTCAAACGTGGGAAGGCTGCACGTATTGACAACATCCCTGCAGAACTTACGAAACATTGTACGGATACAGTAACATAACATCCAGGCGAAACATCGTGCAGATACAGTAACCTGATATCCAGACAAAACATCGTACAGATACAATAACATATATCCAGACTGTCATCTGCGACAAAACCTTGCACACTGTGGAGTTGCCCACGCCACAGACTCCACCACTTATCATTTCCCTTCCAGAGAAAGGAAATTCCAACACTGCTAAAAGTACCTCACCATAACCTTATCAGCCACGTCGGCAAAGAAATGCTCAAAATTATTCTGTATAGACTACAACTGCAAGCAAGTAACAACACTGCCAAAGAACAAGGCAGATTACACAAAGGCAGAGGCCCCATTAAAGAGAGTATTTTACCCTTCGTACTCATTACGAAAAACACAACAAACACCAGCAGGAGTTCTACTACGTCGTTATAGACTTCCAGAAAGCGTTTGACAGGGTATGGCAGGAGACACCATAGGGCACAATGTAGAAATTAAACATTGAGCAGAAGCTTATCAACGCCGTCCAGCAACTGTCCTCCAAAGCAACTGGGGCTGTGACCGTTCAGCGCGATATCGATGTGTGGCTTCAACTTCTGTTGACATTTGTCAGAACTGCCTCCATTCTTCCTCACTCTTCACCATGTTCCTGGAACAGATCAGGAATGGTGCATTTGAAGATCGTGTCAGCGATGCAAATGACACCAATGGCCTGGAGGCCGTGACCAAGAACCTGCTAAGCCAGTTGAAGGACTGGGTACAATGCAATTCAGATATAGCATGGGAATCAGCACTGAGAGGACCACAGTAAAGGCCAGCCACAACATCAGCGTCAGTACTCATACCTATCTGTGATCGGTCAGCAGCCAGGATCAGCTGAAACATTGACGTACTGGGGTCTATCATTAGCAGTCAGGGATCCAAACAAGGAATCCTTTCAAGGGCAGCAAAGACAACTACAGCATTGTCCGGATTAAAACCTGTGTGGAATGACAAGAACATGTACTTGGAGCCCAAAATGAAGCTCCTGCCTGTACTGGTCTATTCCACCTCCATATGCACATTGAAGAAGTGGACCCTCGCAGCGGGTCTGGAAAGAAGAATCCAAGCTGTGGAAATGAGCTGTTACCATAACATTCTGTTCATCCGATACACTGATCCCATCCCCTTTGTACAAAAGCGCCAACACACCAAACAGCACATAGAATCATATGGATGTTTACTGGCATCAGTCATGGAACAAAAAGCGCCAAAACTCCAAACAGCACATAGAATCATATGGATGTCTACAGGCATCAGTAAAGGAAAAATACAAACTGCGTTGTGAAGGCTATATAAGATCTAAATGGCCATGTTAAAACAATTCTCAAGAGAGATGGAGGGAAACGCGAAACCACAACCAATCAATTAGACAAACAAACGAACAAACAAACAATCCCAAACCGATGGATATTGCAGGGTGTACAGGGAATACACTGCCAAGAACTTTGGCCTTGGTGCACAACCAACAGAACTAAAGGAATCTGGTAAACGGTTCTTCAGTGTGGTGCCCCACTGACTCCCCACAGTGTAAAGGGGGAAGAAGAAGAAGAAGAAGGAGAAGAAGAAGAAGAAGCATGAGGAGGAGGAGGAGGAGGAGGAGGAGGAGAAGAAGAAGAAGAGGAAGAAGAAGAAGTAGTGGAGGATAATGAGGAAGAGGAGGAGGAAGAAGAAAAGGAAACAACTAACAAGATAAATGATGGTTAGTTCCATATTCGACAGCTAGCACACCCATAGGTAGCAGTTGTTCGGTCATGTTGCACAGGCATTCAGATTAGACCCATGACTCTGGGAAGCCGCTTATGATGGCTGCATGTGTAGGCTAAAGGGTAGGGGCTATGAAACAAGCAGACATACTGTGAGAGAGAACAACAACAAACAAACAACTGGTGCAGAAAGAGAACGGCTGGGAATAAATTAAAAGTATAGAGAGAGAGAAGGAGAGAGAGAGAGAGAGAGAGAGAGAGAGAGAGAGAGAGAGAGAGAGAGAGAGAGAGAGAGAGAGAGAGAGAGAGAGAGGAGAGAGAGGTGGGGGCTCTCATTTTAAGATAGGAAGAAGAACCATCATCAAACTACATAGTCACTTCCCAAGATTTAAATGTTGAAGCCTGTCCTAGGATACATACAGCAGTGCAGCACTGTCGAGTGGCTTTGGACTGGAGCAAGAGCCAAGGGTGGAGGTGTAGTAGAGCCAGTGAAACTGAACCAGACTGCAGAGTTACTGGAACACAGCCAAAATGCAAACACACGACATTACGCCCTCTTTATAACTCATACAACACAGACAGGTAGACGTTATCTCATATATGTCTTATTCAGCCATTACAAACCATACAAACGTACATAAAACAGTACTCCCAGATATCAAGTACTCAGCATGTCTAAATACTGAGGTGAGAATGTTAACACAGTACTGACACTGCTTGGCAGGGCTGCACTCAACTGAATCCAGGGAATGTGATTATCTAGGGAGATGTTAGGCTCCATGGAGGACACTTATTGTAACTGATGACGAAATCAGGGAGCGTGGTGGTACCTACACTGTTCTAGGCTATCATCGGATCGTGCAGTTGTGAAGAGAAATCAGCTAAGCTACACATTGAAGTACGCTTAAGTCCGAGGACAGATAGTCTGGGAGTGAGTGGAAATGCATAGCTTTCCCCAGGGAGCGAAACCATTGATGCTACCGAAGCTGGTGTATGTGAGTCACTCACCACACACACACACACACACACACACACACACACACACACACACACACACACACACACACACACACACACACACACACACACACACACACACACACACACACACACACACACACACACACACACACACACACACACACACACATTTTCATGTTGAAAAGTGGTCCTGCTAAGACCAGTTCTGAATGTTATAAGACCACGTTTTATATAAGTTCTGATGAAAAAAAAAGATCTGCTACAAAAAAGGTTGAATTCAAGAAAGCGTTCGACATGGTATGGCAAGAGACGCTATAAGCCACAAACTTGATTCTAGGCAGGACCTGGTCAAGGCCAAATAATGTACACATGAATAGTTCTGATGAGATTCTAATCAACACTCACATGGAAATTTACTTTTCCAGTTATGCTGTCAATCTCCTCAACAAGGTGCAAACTTCTGCCCATCATGGACGTCTAAAATATGACCCCTCTCCTGGACAAAGTGAAGTGATCCCCTTCTATAGGAGTCT
>CM031627.1:24122514-24142915 GCA_018398815.1 Conus ventricosus
AAAGTATCAACCTTCTCAAACGATTTGCAGATACTAATGTGATAAAAGGGGAGTTGCAAAATGCCACCAAAGCTAAGAAAAAAACACATGGGGGTGAACACAGCTTACCGGTGCGAGCGCACGCTAATTTTCGTAGCTCTGACAAAGTTATTTACTCGGCAATCGTCCCCTTAAGCAACATGACGTGTCTATTTTTTTTTTGATCACGTGACTGGATGTGTTTGGTGTGTGCTTTTTGAATGGCATGCAAGGTCAACTTTTTTTTTTCTTTGTCGCATTTGGTCATTGTAAATATACGACCCAAAAAACATCCAATGAACAATCAGTGGCGATCTATTTCTTCGTGCATATGCTATAGCTGTTGCAGTCTAGTTTTCTTTAAATCGTTTATTTATTATTTTTGTTCAACATTGTGTGTGTGTCACTGGCAGCTGCAAAGCTATCACGTGTCCGACATAAGGGTTCGTGTCAAAATGAAAGCAGGTCGTGTGAATGTCCGGATGGCTGTGTCGTTTCCAATGTATGATAGGCCTCGTGTTCTCTGCCTCATAGAACTTACATTCATTGTAAGCGTTGGGATAGCAGCGCATGACCCAGCTTTGCTCAACGGGGGTGGATGTTTGTTTTTTTTCTTTTCAAGGGGGTGTGTTGATTTTTTTTCCTTTCGTCTGTTTCTGTAAGTTCGTCAGTGTACATCAAAATGGCGAGTCAATGTTCAAGTGGATTAGTTACAGAGTCATGTGCACAAGGAAACTTATATCTATGTGGGTGTGTTTGTGTACTGTCTGGTTTATGCTTTTTTGTGTGTTGCCTGTATGCAAGAAAGAATCAGAAGGGATTAAATATTGGTTGGTTGACCTCATGAATTATTCATATGGCACAATCCCAATTTGTAGGTTGATGGCTGGAAATTGTTGATGGCTGGAAAATTGTTTACAAATCCATTTTATTAGTTTATTACTGTTTTGTCAATGGTCATTTTTGCTTATATACAAGAAGCTAGGTCTTTTTGTGTGGGAGACATGAAGAATTTGTACTCATGGCAAGTAGAATATGACCACATCAATGTTGGTTATAGCTGTGACACAATTTGCAGAGGGTCAAACAAGGTACACACTCATGCGCTCACATGCTCTTACATACTTACACATAGTAATTCATGCACACATACATAAACACATATTCACTCATATCCTTATGCATACTCATGCACATACATGCGCGCACACATACAGGTATGCATATATGCACACGCAGATGCACATGCACACACAGTCTCTCTCTCAATGCCCCTGCATGCACATGCAGGTACTCTCATACACACACACACACACACACACACACACACACACACACACACACACACACACACACACACACACACACACACACACACACACACACACGCATACACATGCACACGGGCATACACACTTACACGGGCATACACATTTTCACACAACAGTCTTTCTTCCAATGCCCCACTGTATCCCATGATCCCATGTGCTTCATTCACTGCAATCGCTTTTATTTTATCTTCATCTGTAGATCCCTATGTCCACACATTGACATGGTGAAATTTACAGTGATGTATGCGAATGGTTAAATCTGGCCAATGTTTTCTTTCATGTATCATTTAAACATTTGTTTTTTTTCCCTTTTTGTTGTTTTTATTCATAATGCTAAAAAAGGATGCCAACCAATAATGCAAATCCATGCAGTGTAGAATCGTTGCAGATTCTCAGCTTCAATGTGAATGGCGTTGGTGATCATCACAAGAGAAAAGACATGTTTGACTTTTTAAGATTACAGAAAGCTAACATTCTTTTCCTAAAAGAACACGCTTTGGAATCAATCGGAAAACTCATTAGGTCCCTGCAAGAGGCTTTGATTGTATTTTCGTGCGGATTAAGCACCAATAGTAAGGGTGGGGAATTCTCTTCACGAATAACTTTTGAGTAAAAATACACAGATAACTAAAGATATGTTTGGGTGCTACATAGTCCCAGAGATAAGAATTTATGGGAAAACGAATGTACTTTAGCAAACATATATGGTCCTAGTGATAACGATTCAACCAATTTGTTTTTTGAAAAAGTTCGATGAAAAATGTGGAATTTGAAAATGAGAATGTTATTATGGGAGGTGACTGAAACGTTGCCTTTAATGTTAAAAATGAACAACTTCCGGTATAGAGGTTTGAAAACCGCCCTCGTTTCCGCGCCAAAAACTTCTAAGTGATTGAAACATACAACCTGGTAGAAATGTGGTGGAGACAACGTTCAACCCAAACAAAATGCAATATACATGCTAGAAGATTCAATTCAGCACAACAGGAAGGCTTTGATTACTTTTTAGTTTCAGATCATTTGATGTTTTGACATGCCAGAGCAATAATTAAATCGGATATAATCAGACCATTGTATGATTCTTCGGTTTCTTTAAGACTCTCAAAGTGAAAATGTCTAGAACATCTGGAATTTAATACGCCTCGTCTGAAAATAAATACTATGGAACAGTTAAAAAGTCAAACATCAACTAAAAAAAGTTATATGCATTGCCATTATACGAATTAATAGCATGACTAAACAAGAAGAGAAAGAAGAGAACTGGACAGCCTTGATAGCATGCGAACATCCTAGAGTACTTGATAGAATGTCAGATATGATAAAATACTTTTTTTTTTTGAGAAATGATTCTATTGGAAATTACGGGAAAGTCGATCTCCTATAGAGAAACAGTAATATGCCGACTCTAGGCCACTTTCGGCCCTCAACCAGTTTTCTCCGGCAAGTGACCTAGAATCAGCTATTACTGTTCTCTGACAATAAGACTCAATAACCAAAAAATAACGATTAGCTACAAAACAATCATACTGTGCAGGTTTAGCCGTTTTAAATACTAATTTACTAAAGTTTTCAGAGAGGTAGCTAGGGGAAGTAGGCCGGACTGAACACCCCCTAAAGGGGTAGGAAGGGTGGGTGGGGGGGGGGGGGGGGGGGGGGGGGAAAGTGGATGTACTATAAGTATACGTTGGAAAAGCAGCATACCTGAACCGCTTCAGATACAACCCGTGGCTGTTCCACGCTTTGCTTTTCACGTACTAGTCAACTCGTCTGGGCGGGTCAACGGCCCTGCTTCGCAGGGTAGGTAAGCTTTTAATTGCTATTGCCGCCTACCTGCCCAGCACTTGGGGTGTTTTTATTTCTCCCAGTGCTGTGGTGGGGTGAGTTTGCATAGGGCCCAAAATATAGCTGCAGTTTTAGAAGATAGTGGGAATCTAAGTTAGAAAAAGTTTTTTTGAATCACAAATACTTTTCAACGAGCGTTATAGTTTAAATGTGTGGAAGACATGAATCAGCTACAACTTTCTAAACAAGCCTCAAAATTCCACCATTACTTAACTGCTGCAACACCAACGAATTGTTGACAGAGGAAGAAAAGAATGCTTTACATGAAAATAATAAATACTTGGAAAAATGATTGAAGCGGCTCGTAAAGCAACCACACACAACAACGAACACGCATACACACACACTCACCACACACAACACATAGACACACACACATCTACGAACATAACACCTACACACACCACATCAGACGCACACCCACTCAACGCACACACACACTCACACACTCACACACACACAACACACACACAACACAACACAACACACACTTGCACTCACGACAACACACATACACACACATCACAACACACACAGGCCAAAAAATCAATACTGCCGCTACCTCCTCGATCCCTCTTTCCCCCCCTCCTTATTCCACCACCCCCTTCCTTCCCTGCCAAGCATGACATCAGCCTACTAGACCGTCCCCTGTCCTACGCCAACACTCCCGCGCGTGGCGCTGTTCCGCCCCCCCCGCCAATCACGAGTTAAGCGAGCCTTTACGGCCGCTCACAGACTAGGTTAACTCCACACATTCTTCCACTGACTGGCCGGCAAAGCCCGACGCGTTTTACTGTGCTTGGTGGGGTTAACCGGTTTACCGAAGAACAGAATTGTGTAGTCTTAAAGGTTTTTGGCTCGTTGAAGACAATATGTTGACAAAGGATACACCAGTTTTAAATAGTGATTGGCTATCGTTGAAAAAATGGCGCTGCATTGTTGTTGAAAGTCGCCGAAGAAAACAATTATCACGCGATACGTGACGTGCAAGAAAGAACGCGGTGTTTTTTCAGTTGAAAAAAGGTGTTGTAAGGCCTGCTTACAAACTGCGACCAAAAAATCATAAAGCGCTCGAGCTGTCACCGTGACAAACCGGTTTCTGCTAACTGTCAACGTGTCACTTCCCACTTTGTGGCCGACACGGTCAGCAAGACCTGTAAGTGTGTGGTGGAGTGAGAAATATTTACCCGGGTTTTGTCAGTTGGTTTTGTTTATATAATATCTTGATCATGGCAGAACAAAGACAGTGAGATTTCTAAAGCTGACAATACTTGAACGAGCAATGTTGAGTACCATGCACAATTTGTTAGTGCTTTGATGAGTTTTGAGAGCGGCGGCCCTCCTCCAGTAAGAAACAACCCCCGCCTTCCCTAAACCACCAAATAAGAAAGCTATCGATTTTTGTATGGAGAGCAAGCAAAAAAACAAAAAATACACCCAGAAACTCCACCAATACTGAAAACAAAAGAGGTTGATGTGGAATGACATATAGGAAAGAAGTTTTCGTTTTTGGGGCAGAGAACATAACGTCTATTGCTGTTGCTATTGATATAACTGAGGAGGGGTATAGCATCCTCAAAGGCAGGAAGCTACAAAACAATGTTTTTAAAAACTTGCAATATGGTTGGCTTTTAGAACAGACCTTCAAGCCTTTTCACAAGAAAAAAAAAAAGACAGTGGGGGCGCATACGCAAAAGGGTATGAGTGGTTTGAAGAGCATTGATAGGGATATCCCACTTCATATTCCTCGTCGCAAACTAAGAGAGGTTGCTCGTTTGTTGAATCCATATGCTAAAAGGTTTTCTACATTGGTCTTTCTTGTCATAAGAAGTCTTACGCTATGAGGAAGGATTTGCTTTAATGTTTTCAAGCAGGAGGAGATTAGAAATTATTGACCTACTCTCGTACAAGAACCAATACAACTCCAAACACAATCGCTCAAAGTCCCGAGCAGTGGAGAGGAAACTAGCGCTCCTACCCTAGAGCAGGCAAAGGTCACAGTGGCAAGCCGTTTCTTCAGCGCTCTACCCTAAGCATCAAAGGTCACAGTGGCAAGCCGTTTCTTCGCGCTCTACCAGACGGGTCAAAGGTCACAGTGGCAAGCCGTTTTCTTCATGCTTCACCCTAGAGGCGTCAAGGTTATCAGCAGAGAGATCAACTTTTTTTGCTGCTTTGTCGCTTTGCTGTCCTACGGCTTCACCTGCTTCAACGTCCTGCTTCCTACGCCCTGTTACAAACATTTAGGCTGCCGTTTTAGCTCTGCCAAAGCATCTTTTACTTTTAAAAGACAAAACACACTAACTCTGATGACTCTGCCTATGCATCCAACAAGCCTGGATGAAAAAGAGGAGGGGTGCGGTTATAAACTGTTTTTTGTGCACTTAGGTGGCTGCTTGAACTTGCAGTGACAAAAGAGCCAATGCATAACAAAAAAGCAACAACACTGTCTTGCAACCAAGTGGGGTTACACATTGACAAATTAATAAAAGCTCTGTAGTACACCACACACACTCCCCACCCCCAAGTCACCCCAAGTTCTTAATTGTTATTAATTAAGAGTTCACCCCAAGTCCTTAATTAAGTTTTTAATTAATTTACTTCAAGTTCTTAAATAAGTTCTTGATTAAGGTCTTGATTAATCACCTCAAGATCATAACTAATCCATCCTTGTAAGGACACCAATTCTTATTCAAGTTATCTTATAATTATCAAAAAAATTACAATCTTATGTTTTTATCTTTAAATAGCAGATGTCTAATATAGTAACAACACGCGCCTCAAAAAACCGTCATCGTGATGACGTCTTGCTCAGCGGTCTCTGCATAAGATCTTAATTGAAGGTCTTTACATCCCTAAAGCAAAACCGCATTGATTACAAGTCAGGTCTATGAAAGGTCTTTATAGAACGCCCATGTCTTTTATTTATTACTTTATCATATTATAATACGCCAATGATCTATATCTAATTAAAAAAAATTTTTAAAATATTAATTGCATTATAAATGGATCAAAATGATCTTTTGTTGTTGGCGGTTCTTTGGCGTGCAGTTGTCTTTTTCGGATTAATTAGTGGTTAAGGGGTTTTTGTTTTTAACTTCTTTTGTTTTGTTGCCATTGGTTATATTTTATAACCGTAATATACAGCCCCCAGCAGCAGGCAAGGCGCCAAAAAAGGCAACAGTGTTTAAGGTCAATATTCATGAAGACTTTGGCGTTGGGGGGGGATGTTAGGGGGCCTGGAATCACATGGGATTTTTATGCGGGCATTGGAATCAACATGTTTCGGCGTGCGGTGTTTAAGTTTTCATGATGAGTTATAGTCTGTAACTTAATTTTTTTTGTCTGTTCCACTCTGCTAATTTTTTTCCTGCTTTAACACGTCCAGGATGAGATGCTTTTTCACTGGTCCCCCACTTAATTCAGTGTTTCCTGCTGATTTTCTGGCTGGTTACTTTCTCCACCTGATTCAATGTTTCCTGACTCTGATGATTTTTCCATCATCCGTTCATTGTTGGGGAAGGGGAAACAAAATCTATATGATTAAAAGTTATTTAATCCCTGATTCATGGCGATAACAATGTTCCAAATCTGTATTATCGATCACATCCTAGAATGACTCTAATGACTTTGTTAAAACTGATCTTGCTTAAATCATACGTAAAGATCATGTTTTAGAACAATGGGAGCAAATTTAACTACTGACTAGTTAGTGTACCAACAAAAACCGATTGTCCCACACTTTTCCCATTCTAACCCCAGCTGCGCTTCCTACCTTAGAATACGTTATAATGTCTTGTGAGTAACATCTGTTGAATCTGTTCATGCTGAAGTCAGTTTCGAGGAACTGTTTTGTTTTCCCCACATGCTGCCAAAGAATACAGCTCTCCTTTTTGGGCAATAATAGCTTGATCATCAACTTGGTCTTCATAAGTTTCAGAAGGTTTTAGGCTGTGCCCTGAGCGTATATCATCGCTTTTCCTATTTTTTATATTATTATAATTATTTTATTTTTATAAAAATGAGCAACCGAAAAATAACTATTGCTAACCTTGTATACCATTCTGCTGTTGTTGGGGCCTCAATGTAGGATGCTCAATGCTTTTAAAAGGCGTTTTAAGAATTAAACCAGCATATCTTGGCAAAACTAGACTTGAGGATTCAGCAAAGCTAAGTGCTATCATTGCAGCTTCGTTTGCCACGAAGATTTTCTAGGTCAAGCACGGAAAATTCCAGCATAGTAAATATGTAAATAAAAAATACATTTAAATAAAAAAGGGCCTCACTTTCGTAAACGAGATAAGGTGGCGCTGTGGAATGCGCTTGCTTTTAGGCGGAATAATTTCGCGTTATTACACTGCGGGATGATGGGCGAGAGCAAAAGACATAACAAAGCTATGGAGCAACTAGCATCTGCACAAGACGCCCAAATGAAAATCAGGAGACTTTAGCATTAGATATTTATATAATGACACACTGAAAAAACAGGGGGCATGCAGCTTACATATTTATAGATATTGATCGTGGCAATAAAACAATATTATTCTAGTAACAGGGCAACCAATCCAGACATTGCCCCACCATAATTCAGTGACTTTTATCAGCCATCAGAAAAACAAAGATGCAAGACATACCGCGTTTATTGCCCTTTGGTAATGGCACCTCGTGTATTTTGTTGCACATAATCTTTGGCTGAATAAAAAAATGAACAAAATCTATTATTCGCCCAAATGATATTGGAAAGGTAATCCACAGCAATAACAAAAGCTAAGCCAAGCGCAGGAGTCAGTGAAACAAACAGCAAAGGAATGGTTATCTAAACAAGCGATTTGGCAAATTTTATTTACCTGCACCAGGCGAATACAGAGACCAACTTTTGTGAACACCAACAAATCCAATACGACACCCCACAAATGACCTTCTATATGTACCCTCTGATACGATTAGACGAAAAAAGATTTAAGTACGCACTCACAGTCATTGACATGGCTTCAAGATACAAAGAAGCGGAGCCATTTAACACAAAAGAGTGCTTCTGCTGTTGCGTCGCTATACCAACTGATATTAGCCACCGAGGGTCACACTAACTTATCCCTCGCATGATTCAAGTCGATGATGGAAAAGAATTTAAAAGGCCAAGTGAATCAATATGTTAAACATAGAGTTACCGCCAAAAGAGGCATTCCGGGAGTTTCACAAGATCTCAGGCTTTAGTTGAAAACTTTAACAAACAGTTACCGAAAGACTTTTCTCCTACCCGAATCAAAACAAGAGCAGATTGACAATTCTCCGGCAACACAGAATGGGTTATAAGATTGCCCACAGTTTTGCGCGGCAATGATAATGAAAATTTGATAGGGCAAAACCATACACAGCAAGCAAAATAAAAACAATAAATGTTGCTGAGGAGACTCCATCCAACCAGCAAACTATACCATTTGGTTTGAAAGTAAGGCACCTTTATTAACCGGGAGAAGCAGAAGGGACACTCGCATCAAGGGCAACAACCTGTTTGGAGTGTTGACCCTTACGAAATAAAAAGAATTGTAAAAATAGAATCCGCCCGTGTATTATTTACGAGAATCTGACACAGACAAAACAGCCAGCCCCTCAAAAGATCTTTTGTGAAGGAAGAACTGCAGATAATCCCTCCAGCACAGTTCCGCTTAATTATTGAACGGTTTCTCCAGTGCCAATGCATATGAAAACTCTGGATTAACAAACACACGTTTTGTGTTTGTTCTATCTAACGTCTTCTTTGTTTACAACTGTTTGTGTTGATCCTCAAGTAGATTTAGATCGCAGTTTTAATACGTTGTCCAAGATGAAAACCTTAGTGTCAAACAAAACGCTTCATTGTAGTTGCCATGTGATATGTTTTGACTGCACAACCCTTGCTTTTACTTAAAAATGATTTCCCTGGCTCGAAATACGGGTACATTTTTTCGACCTTAAACCAACATAAACTCCTTAACACCTTTCCAGATAATTCATCCTTCATCTTTCCTAAAACCTTCGAATAGCAAATAGTAATTGTAATGCAAAGGGCGAATCTTTAGGGTAATCAGATTTGTGTCGTACCAAATCCCACATGCCCTTTATCTACTTCTAATTCCATTGTCTTTATAGATGTCTACAGTAGGAATATCGTATAACAAAACCTGTCTGCATCTGTGTAAAGTACCTGGACTCTGATACAGAAGGGTTTAAAGTAGTCATAAAGAAATTCAACATCAAAAGCTTTGAAAGTCCTAAAACGGTAAACCCAATAATACAGGTTTTGTCTACTTGAACTTCTTTTTTTTCATCATTATGGCCGAAAAGCTGATCATGAAATCTTCTGAAGTCCTAGATAATTTGGTTTTGGAAGTTAGCTGGTAATTGCGTCGTTCTCTTTGGTACCAAATAGTATCTGACGTCTTTGCGCTTGAGCGGATTCTCCATAGTCTTTCCAAACAGCTGTTGTTTTCATCAACTTGAAAAAGTCTTTTTCTGAAGCATCAGTGTTTTAGTTCTGAGACCAGTGTTCTTCTTGATGTATAGGTTCATGAACTGTTCATGATCAAAAGCAATTATTCGATGACACTGATAACTTCAAACCGAGGGGTCTTAAATAAAATTGTAGAAGTCTGTAATGACAGACATAATTTTTGTTGCCCCGAAATTAGGCACAAGTTAGAGGCGGCTCTCTTGGGTTCATCTTAGACTTTCTTCTGGCGGCTATGTGATGTCATTATGCAGGTCATGAGTTCATGAGGATAAATTCTACGGGTGACAAGGAAAGGTGTCAACTATCAAGAATGAAAACCACGCTGTTGATCAGGCTTAAACTGCCCAACACCACTTTAATGCCTTTGAATATTCGTTCGGATCACCGAGCCTGTGTACATTTTAAAGTTGCGTCAAATGGAAGTGATTGCGCCATAGCCCAACCATACATATTGTTGTGCATCTAAATACTAAGATAGTTAGACCTTATTACTCGGATCATAGTCGTCCAAGTATTTTTGTTGTTTGCTTTCAGTAATGATGCGACGCCATACAATTCCCTCCCCCACGCAATCCGTTTTCAATCATCTGAAGACGATCGTTGAAGAAGAGTATACACTGACAATAATTCAAAACTGTACTCCAGGAAACTTTAAGAAAGTGCGTCCCAGCTCATCCCGGGTGCAAGAAATATAAGCCGCAGGATCCAAAACTGTAAAGTTTCATGTCAGGTCTTTCTATAAATTTCAAAGACGTCTCCGCCAACGAAACATACATCTGCCATTAAATAGGAGCTGATAGTCCTCCCCATTGTTTTAAAACAATCTAACTTTTTGCCAAGCATCGTGAGCATGCTGGTAATTCGAGTCTCTGATCTGTCCTTTTCCTCTAAGACTAAAATTGAACGCGCCTTTAGGCGGAAAGTGTATCTTCGGTCAAACCTTTCCCAACTGTTCATAGATATTCATAAGGGTAAACACCCTTCTCTACAAGAGTTTGAGTCAAAATAGATTTTTCCCGTTAGTGGGCAGGTCTTTAAGGACATAGCCTGTGCCTCCTAATGAGCCCTTCATGATTTGCATAGAGTCGTAGAAAGACATGTTATTTAAAGTGAAACACATGTCCTTTTCTGATGACTGTGCAATGCATTCAACCCTGAAGGCGGCTGGTTACTGCTTGCATTATAAGGTGAGAGTCATAAGCCTCGCAAGTTTGGGAAAGAATCCAGGCTGCTTCCATGTCTTTGGATTCAAACTTTAGTTGAAGATGGCATGATACTGTGGCGCTGCACCTCTAAACTCCCACTAATTTATCATGGTCTCTTACGGATGGGTTTACACTCGTGTGGGCGTTAGCTCTCAACCGCAATTCCAACAAGCGTGGGCTTGAGTCCATACTGTGTTGTCTTCAGGCGCCATTATGATTTCAGATAAGTTTAGAGTATTAAGAACAGGCGTTACGTACATGCTGCAATTTGCGTTTTAAGAATGGTTTCTGCAGCATCTGTCCTCTATTAATTCCTGGCTCTGAAGAAACGCCATCCCGACCTATCAATAATGAAGGCAAATGAACAAATCTGATGATTAACTCATTAAACTGTTTTTTGTCGAAGTTTTTTGGTGGTGCCGGCCCTTCATAAGGAACCATAAAGCGACTCGAAGTCTGCGTAAACTAACGTATGGACTTGTTTTGCAGCCGTTCCAGTCCTTTAAAACTAACTATATATCCTGGCGGGGGCGTAGTTAGTTTCTGTCTTACAGTCTACAGAACTTATTACAAGTTTTTATATGTTTCAAGCGCGGCTGAGCGGGTTGAATTCTTGTTAAACATTTTCACAGAATTCTTGATTTATGTTCAAGCTTTTGAAGTATGCGCTAATAATCTGCTCAGTGTGCGTAATCAAATGTGTAAATGGGCACCCTGCTGCAAAACAATAGGAGTAAGTCCACATGACATTTGGCTGTTCGCCTATTGTATGGACTGTTCTTGGACATTCTTTATTGGCACCAAATTTGTTTCCTCATCCCATGGTATACATTAACAGTTATTGGGATTGTGTTGTTGTTCTTCAAACGATCAATTTGGTTCTAACTAACAGGAAAAAGGATATTCCTTTGAAGTTAAGATCTTTGGCGTATTGCCGATAGTGTAGTCACTCATTCTTTTCTGCGTGTTCGCGGACATGATGCATCCTTGCAAGAACGCACCACATGAAACATTTGTTGTCTGAATTTTTTATGTTTAAAACTGCTCTCTTTAAAACCAACTCCCGAGGTAGCGGAATGTAAGCCTTGCCTACAATCGGTGCATACTTAGCCTGTTTTAATCTAATCTCTAAGACTTCGCCCTCTGACCAACCAGAGCCTCTCATTTTAGCTTCTTCAGCGGCAGCGTCAAACTGTGTAAGCAGTTCGTCTGCCCAACCGGGTGTTAAGTCATTAGAGGAAAGAATAGTCTGTTGTTTAGTCGAGACCCAGACTTCTAGATTTTCTTCATTTATTGTTACATAGTCGATTAAAACAGCTAACATTACTTTAACTGGCGGGTCTATTGTTAGTTTGCCTGGAACTTGAGAAATAGCATGAACAACACTTGCCTGTACGTTTGTTGGGTCAATGACTTCTAAATCAATATCATTCAGTGCTCTTGATAAACGCTCTCTCTCAAGCATTCCTTCAAACAATTCATCTGGGCCTTCATATATCTTAGCCATGCTGTCTTTCTTTTCTAAGCCAACATATTTATTTAAATTAAAAAAAATACAACGGCTTAATCAGAATCAATATCAACGGTCTTTTTGTGCTTAGACTCATAAACTAAAGTATAAACACCCTTCGATGTTGTTACTGTGAGCTGTTTAGAACAGAGTTTAATGTCTCGTTTACTTTTTTTAAGCATTCCTTTTTTATCTGCTCGGCGTCTGGCTGTTGAGAAAAACTTGTCCTTGCCTTTCTTTGAAGATCAAACTTTTGTCTTTTGTAGTCATCAAAATCGGCCTGTAAACGATTAAATTCTTCATCCGTGATGTTTGAGTCAACTAGCGCTTTATTTATTGTCAGTTTAAACGAGCTAAGTTTAGCTGTTATTATTGGGAACCATAGCTGTTTTGCTTTTGGAGTTTTTTTTTTAATTTTTTTTTGCCAGCCGCACTTACACTAATGAACACAGGCCGAGAGCTAAAGAAAAACCCTCCTAGAGGAAAAGCTGGGGGTTGCCCCTTCCCCGTTAAAAAAAGGGACCAACACTCTTCCTGCTAAATAGAGCGCTTATAGTCGATGTCCGGGTTTTAAAACAATGTAACAGCTTTAAAGGGCAGCAAAATTTCCTTCTTTTGGGTTTTTTGGTTTTTTAAAAGGTCGGGCTCTATTTTTGTTGCATTTGGGTAATGGGGGGTTTAATCTAAAGGGTTTTTTATGTTGGGGCTTTCTATTTACCCCCTTCTTTGGGCGGGCTGTAGGCACTTTTGGAAAAACCCTGAACGGGAATGCTTTTTAAAAAAATAAAAATAATTTAGTATTGAATCTTTTAATTTTTAAATTTTCAATTTTTCAGCTCCCGAAACATATTTTTTAAAAACAAATGTACATTAAGGGGTTTTATCGGCTTCTTTTTTTTAAAAATTTTAAAAAAGGGGTTTAAATTACGTCCTCTCACATTTCCCCGCCTTTTCCCTGTAATTTTATTATCCTTTTTTTAAACCCTTGGGGTCAATCCAAAAACCCCGTATTTTGTTTTTAAAAAATTTATAAAGTTTTTACGCTGTGAAGGTGTAGATCTTTGGGCCACAATTTCAATGTTGGATTTCTACACCCCCACCCCCAAAACATTTTTTCCTTTATTTCTCAAAATGCAAAAAAGGGGTTTAACCCCGTAGCATAGTTTTGGGTTTGGGGGACTGCCCTAAATTCAAACCCTTTTGTACTTTCGTTATTTTAGGATTAAAAAATTTTTCACTTCCTCTTTAAAGGGTTTTTTCTTTCACACACCCAATAAAATCCCTTTTAAAAGGGCGATCTTGCTGAGACGCTAAAACTAAAATTCCATATAGCGTCCCCTCTTCTAGGATATTTTGTAAAGAATCCCCTTTTTCGAAATTTTTTGCAATTTTGATTTGATATTGTTGTCAATACCCTTTTGCAAAATTTGGGGGTTTGTAAAAACGTCAAACATAACGAAAATGCCCAAAAAATGCGTATTTTGGCTTCGGGTGTTGTTGTTTCTGATAACACTTTGTATTCGTTTAAAAGTTGTTCTTTAGGGACAGTTGTCTTTTAATGCTCCTTGAAAGAAATTGGCGCATCCCCTTTTTTAAAACAACTCAAAATCTAAGGGAATGGAAAGCGTTTTCCCCAAACCCCAAAATTTACAGCCAATATTTTTTGCCGTCTTTAGAATCTGGGGAAACCTATTTTTGTTTTAGTGCTTCTTCTTTTTCTTTCCCTTGGGAAACGCAAAGTAAGCCCTTTCAGTCCCGGTTAGCCATAGTTCAGAATTTTTTAAAAAAATATGTCTGCATTGTGAAAAAAGAAAATATTTCTTCCCCCCTCAATTTTTATAAAAATTTTTTTTTTAAAACGATTGCCCGCCCCAGTTTTCTTTTACCCTGCCCGGGTTTGGGTCTGTTGTTGAACACGCTATTTTGAAAGTAAGACGCGCAGAGCCGGCCCCAAAAATTTCCGCCCATTTCTCCTAGGTCGGGAAATTTGACAGTAAAAATTTTGGGATCGCATAAATATAGTGGTTTTTTTTGGGAACAGTAATAGTCCGCAATTTTTCCCCTTCACCCCAAAGGGTTTCCCTTTCAGTCTTCTATGGGGCAAGAATCGAGAAATGTCCCTTGTGACATTTTTATGAAGCAAAAAAAAAAAAATTAATTTTTTTAAAAACTTTGGCGGGAAATTTGGGAAATAAAGGGAAGTTTATAAAATTTTTTTGATCCTGGAGACGAAAATGAGTTAAATGCCCCTTTTGACAGGGCCCACGCCAATGCCTAAAAATTGCGGCGTAAAATTAACAAAAAGAAAGGGTCCGGACGTTTTTAAAAAAAGTTTAGGCAAAAAACCCCCCCCAAATTTAAAAGCCCCCCAATGATTTTGAATTAAAGAGGGGCCTTTTGTCTTAAAAAAACGCCCAAAGGGAAACTTGTTCGGCTTACAACTAAACCAGCCCATCAAATTTTTTTTACCCAAAAGAGTACAATTATACAAAGACTCAGTTTTAAAGATCAAAATCCCCTTGGCATTTCAAAACCAAAAATTAGTTTGGGGAGCAGTTTTAAAACCCCCCCCCCCCACTGAAAGGAAAACCCCCCCAACAGCAAAACCAAATAAAAAACAGGGAAACCCCTTAAAAAATTTTAAATCAATGGGCAGATGAAATAATAAATGCAATGGAAGGCCCCAGTTTTTCAGAAAAACAGCTTTAAAAGACTAAACACAAACCCACCGTTTCCCTTTGCGAGAAAAAGAAAGGCCCGATCATGCTTTAAAAAGCCCAGGGGCAAAATTAACAAAAAATTTTAAAGAAAAAACTAGGTAAAACTAGTTGGGGCATATAAAAGGGGGAAAAAGAAAAACTCGTTGAGGCGAGGGGACGCCAACTTGGGGCCTGATTTTTTAAAAAAAAGAAAACCCAAAACAAAAAAGATCTAAACAAGAGAAAACAGCAAGACAAAGGGTTTGTCTCCCTAACGAGAAAAATTTACGAACTCAAGTAAAGCAAATAAGAAAAAACTACCCAAAAAAATTTTATATAAAGGGACACACACTCAGAAACGTTCCGAACACTGTTTAGAGGGGCAGGGGCACTTTGGAAACCTTTTTAAAACCCTTTTTGGATTTGCAAAAAGCACATAGTTTTGGGCTATTACGGGGGGCCCGGGGGAGGTCAAAGAAAAAGGTGCCCCCCGCCACCATCGCCCCACCTGATAAACCCGGGGTTTTAAAAAAAACAGCTTGATCATCTGCGGGTTTATTAAAAAAATTAGCCATAAAGCTTTTAAAGTTTTTACCAGGAATTTTGGGGGAAATTTATTGTCAGCTGGTTTTTGCCTACGGAAAGCAAAGTAGTTGGCTTTTTGGCCGAGCATTTAGGGGCCTTAGGCCCTTTTTTCATAGCCGGGTTTAAATATTTAGAAAGGTTTAAAGACCAAGAAATTTCCCATGCCGGGTTAACCCAAAGGGAACAAGCGTTTGTTTTTTCCTATTCATGGTAAATCGCGAACAGAGCCCGCGAGCTTTCCCTGAGTCTTCAATGACTTTGGGGGGGTTTTGGGCTTCGGGGATTAGATGACTTATTTTCCCGGGCGTTCTTTTATTGTTTGTAATATTATGGCTCAGAATTTTTGTCGTTTTTCCCAAACCCTTTTTTCATTTGCCTGCTATAAGAATTTCATTTTTATAGTTTATTTTGTACCTATCTGGGGTCCCGAGGTCAGAAAAGGCCCGCATATAAACCCGTGCCAACCCGCAAAGTCTACCCTTTCGAACTTGCGTATTGTTAAAAAAATGTTTGGTTTCCCTTTTAATACTTAAAGGAAAAAAAAAATGAAAAATTTAAAGGGGGTCCTTAAATTTTCTAAGTATTGTTTTTGTGCGTCCCAAAAACCCCTTTGAAAAACATTTTTGCTCGATCTTGCTGGGCTTTTCGAACCCAGCAAACACCAAACTTAAAAAAAAATAGAGTCGTTTATTCGTTCTATTCCTGCTTTAGTTGGCCCTTTAAATTTTCTTAAAAATAAATGTTGTCCATGCTGTTTTTTGCTCTTGCTGTAAGGGAAACCCCCCCAACAGTTATGCCGGAAAAAAAAAGATTTGAAAGGAGGGTGGGGCCCGTATAGTTATACTTTTTTTGGGCGTGCCCCCAAAAAAAAAGGGCGCCTAGGGGGATGGTTTAAAAATCCAAATTTTGCTAAAGCCCGTCCTTTAATTTTAATATTTTAAAATTTTTACAAATCCCTTTTAAAAGCCCAGTCTAAATTTTGTTTCTGGTGGATTTAAAAAAGGTTTTTTTCCCTTTGGTAAAGGGGGCTTTCGTTCAGTCAAAATACGTTGAAGGTGTAAAAAGAAATGAAATCTGTACACCGGGGGGGGGGCCCCCACCAAAGGATCATGGGATTTAAAATGAAACGGGTAAAGACACTCCACACCGTTTATGCGCAAAACCAGCAAAGTTTAAAATTTGGTTTTGATAAACCTGCATCGGATGACTAAACCCCCCTTTCTTTATGTGGTCGTTTTCAATAGGGGGGTTAAGATAGCTCTTCAAAGGAGTACTCCCTTTTTTTGAAAAGTGACAGTCTGGGTCACAGCAATGTCAAAAGGAAAAAAATTCTATATTTTTTTTGATTGTGTTGGGGGGCCCAAAAGAATAATTTTTCATCAGTTAAAATTGAATGCCAATTTTTAATTTTTTTTAAAAATGTTTGTAAAAATAAAATCAAAACCCCTCCTTCGTTTTTAAAAACATGCTATTGATAACCCAATTTCGGGGCCCCAAAAGGTCCCCGCCCAAAGAAAAAATTCTACCCAAGTTGTATGGGGTTTAAAAATAAGTAAAACCAAAGGAAAAAAAAAGGTTTTTTAAAAGGTTTAAAAACCCGGAGCCAAAAATTTGCCCCTTTTTAAAAATTAAACCCCATGGGTTTTTTCGGGTTTTTCTCATAAAAGAAGCAAAAGAGAAAATTCGACCTTACTCTTAAACTTAACAATGCAAATCTAAAAAAAATGTTAAACCCTTCCCAAAACCCAAGAAGAAGGAGGTTACTATTTTTATAAAGAGTAGCTAAAATGTTTTGGCTTTTCAGCTAAACAATTTAGATTTAGAGTTACCCCCAAACCCCCAAAAAACTTATGAGGGGGAAAAAACCGCTCGAACTTGCATTAAAAATTCATTACTATGTTCCTTTGGGGCACTGAGCACTTTATGAAAACTTAAAATTTTATGGAAGGCCCTCAAAAATGTTTTAAAAACTCCCTTCCCTCGGGGAAAACTGCCCTATTTTCCCATTATGAAAATTTTACAATTCCCTAAAATTTTAGTTTAAAAAAAAATTTTGTTTGTGGGAGGGGTTTGGTTATTTTAAAATAAAAATTGCAGACAAAGCGGGGGAAAAGTTGTGAAATGTTTATAAAACCCACACAATTTTTTTGGAAAAAAATAAATAAGTTGTTCTAAAAAAAAAATGTCGCGGGGGGCCAGAAGAAACGGGGTTACTTTTGCGCCTGTAAAGGTTTTAAAAACCCTTTAAAAAAAAAGACCTTGCAGATGTTCGGCTTTGAACAGAACGGTGAGATAGGCGCTTTTTATGGGTTTTTATTTCACTAAAGAAGGTGAAAATTAAAAAAACCCCCCCAAAAAAAAAAAGGTTTGGGGACAGCAAAAAATTTCCTAAACTAGAAAAAACTGCGCAAACTAGAGGCAAATAATTTTTTGGGCCGTATGAATATAAAATAGGGTTTGAAAACCTGACCCCCAAATGGCACTTTAAAACCCTATTTAGGGGAAAGGGACATAAAAATTTTAATTATAAACCCCTTTCATATTTTGGGCCCTTTAAAAAAAGGGTTTAGAAAAAACATTCAACTCGGGGCCCCTTTCTTTTTAAGTCTTAAACCGGTGGGGCAATAGTCGGAAAAAAAATTTAAATAACGCCGTTTGGGAAAAAGCAAAATACATCCCCACCAGAAAAAAAACAGTTGTAAAAAAAAACCCTTTTACAAAATTACGTTCTTTTTCCCAAACAGGAAAAATTTGGAGACACGTTCACAATGAAATTTTAAATTTTTGTCTTTAAAGATGTGGAGAGGGATGGGGTTTGGGGGGGGCGTTAGTGATGACCTTATAAAAGGGAAAATTAATATTAGCTGGCAAAACTTAGACTTTAACGCCTTAACGTTACCATCGTCGTTCTTCACAATGGCGAGGATATTAAGATCATAACAACAAGCAACAAAATCATGTGACTTAAATAGAAACAATCTTACAGAACTAAATTGGATTAATCTTACACATTTAGGCCTCATAGGGTTTTATTATACTGAACAAGTTTTGATGGAAAGTATGTAAAAAAATAACTGGATTAGATTAAACTCTGTTATAAACTATGGAGCATTTTAAAACTTTATGGCAAAAACCCCTCATTGCTCATTGATTTGTGGGCAGACTGGTTGTGGAAAAACAATATTTATCCTCGACCTGTTACAACAGTTTATCGTTATAATTTTAATCATATTGTGGTTTTCTGTCCAACACTTAAATGGAACAAAGCATATCATGATAGAAGGTTTATATGGGCAGATGTAAACATATATTTATTTTGATCCTAGCAATAAACTGAGTGAGTGTTTAAAACAGTTTTATAGACGTTTGAAGGAACGCAGCCCACTATTTATTATAGATGACTGTTCGGCAGAAAGAGACATAGTTAAAAAGAGAAAACACTTTGTCGAAACTAGCTTTCAGCGGAAGACATGCTGGGATAAGTGTGTGGATTTTATGCCAGAAATATAACTCGGTTTTAAAAAACTTTAGAGAAAAAGTTAAAGACTGTAGTTTTAAATTTTACATGAAAGACAGAGACCCCATTTGAAGAATGTTTGCGCGAAATGAGTATTGAAAATGACCAGGAAAAACACAGGATTAAGCAAAAAATTTAAAAACTGAAAAGTTTAGTAAATTAGTATTGAAAACGGATAATCCTACACAGTATGTCTGTCTGTTAGATAATCGTTATTTTTTTGGGTTTTTGAAGTCTTACTTGTCAGAGACAGTAATATGCTGATTTTAGGTCACTTTCGCCCGAAAACTGGTTTGGGGGGCGAAAGTGGCCTAGAGTCGGCATATTACTGTTCTCTAGCGCTCTTGTGTCTTCTTCTTTTTGCTCTTCCTCTTCCTCGCAGATTCCGCTTTGCTGAGGGCGCGTGTTTTTCTTTCAGGTCTTCCCACAGTTTTTTCCAACCTTGTTTTTTCAGCTGGCAGTGCGGTCTTCATTTGCTTCTTGAGGTTGTTCTTTTGGACTCTGATCTTGTCCATCTTTTCTTGGCGTCTGGTTTTTTTTGGAGGCGTTTTCCCCTTTGGGTAGTTTTTACTCCCTGGCGTCTCTACATGTGGCATATACAATGTCCTCATATTTGGCTGTTTGTGTTCCAGGGTGCTTTTCCCTATCAGTGCATCGAGTCTACTTGAATTTTGTTCGCCCGTTTTACTTATTATCGTTTTTGAGCCTTCAATTGCAATATAGTCCCATGCGAGCTGTTAACATTGATTTAAAGCCATACTTTGGTAACACCTTTTTAACAACTTTTATTAGAGTATGTAACGCTTATGATACGAGCTTGATTGCTGTCCATGTATGCGCGCGCGCGTGTGTGTGTGTGTTTTGTGTGTGTGTGTGTGTGTGTGTGTGTGTGTGTGTGTTGTGTGTGTGTGTGGAGAGAGGGGAGAGAGGAGAGAGAGTGAGAGAGAGGGGAGAGAAAGGGGAGAGAGAGAGAAGAGGGGAAACGTCACACCCGGATATAATGAAGCAACCAGAAAAGAAATAATTTATAACCGGTGCGTCGGTTGTAACGAAAGCCGGACATAACGAAGCAATTCTAAAGGTCCCCCGACACGCATTTAAACGGCTTCGACTGCATTAAAAAAAAAAAATGTCATACACATCGATTTATAAATGCATTAACATCGACGTCTTCACGGGAGATCAAGCTAGCTGGCTTGGGAAACGC
>CM031627.1:24143915-24168915 GCA_018398815.1 Conus ventricosus
CCCCCCCCCCCCCCCCCCCCCCCCCCCCCCCCCCCCCCCCCACCCCCCCCCCCCCCCCCCCCCCCCCCCCCCCCCCCCCCCCCCCCGCCCCCCCCCCCCCCCCCCCCCCCCCCCAATCCCGCCACGACAGCTTTTGCTGTTTACTCGCATGACAGACAACCTCTGTTATGCAGGGAGCACAGGGAAACAGACATGGGCAGACGCAGAAACACACAGTATAGTCTGAAAACCCGAACAAACCCATTCGAAATTGAAATGGGAAACACATCTCTAGAAACACAAGCATTGTGTGTATGTGCAGATTTTCGTAAGACTGGGTTCTGAAAATAAGTTTCGGTTGTAAAAGAAATATAAACCCAATATGAATGATTAAACAGGTAAATATATAAATAAACAGATCTAAAAAGCCTTACTAGATAAATACATGAATAAATAGAGTGATTCTATAGAAAACTCATTGTCATTTGGCAGGGCTAGTTACATGTCACACACACACTTCAAAACATTGCACAGGATTCATTAATCATACGTTGGTATTGAATTTACGGGCACGTGCAAATGTTAAACGGTTTGAAGGAAGAGAGATGAGATGAGAGAGAGGAGAGAGGGAGAGGGAGGAGGGAGAGAGAGTGTTGTGTGCAGTGCGTGCGTGCGTGCGTGCTGTTGCGTAGCGTAGCGTGCGTAGCGTGTGTGAGTGGTGCGTGCGTGCTTTGCAATGCGTGCGCGGCCGCGTAGCGCGCGCGCGCGCGCTGTGTGTGTGTGTGTGTGTGTGATAAGCACGCAGTATTTTGCCACTCATCGCGAACGGCTTACTCCAGGCCAGCCGCCACGTCCAGCTCTGTCTCTGTGAGACTGTGACCCGCCCTGTCCCGCCCATCTCAGTGTAAAGGCCAGACTTGTGAAACGATTTCTTTGCGCTTGGTCAGTGATCGATAAGTTATTTCACTTGGTGTTTCTCCACATACGCATTATAAAACAGGGGAAAACAGAATTCAGATCGAAAATACATTTAAACGCAGCCCTCTGCATTACCCTTTTGTCTATCTAGGACTGTCAGATCCAAGGCTTGACTGCCTGTTTAAAAAATCGATTGGTTGTTTCTGGTTCTTTAACGTTTCTGAAAAATTTCATTCTGATTGCTTCATTTCGAGAGCTACCCCTCTTCCGGTACGCTTGACCGCTTTATTTGCTGAAAATATCTGATAATAGGCTTCATCCAAAATGTGACTGTGCGTGCACATATATGGTTAAAGATGTATTGTCTGTTTTATTTCAACGCTCTCCTCTACAACGGACATTTGAATACCGGGCAACGGAGTTGCAATTTATGAAATTGATTTAAAATCAACAATTGCCACGATCTGGCATATATTTATCGGGAAAAAATGGGGAAATATATTTTACGGGGGGGGAAAATGTGTCAATGATTTTTGGGCAGGATAGTAGCCAACGCAGTGCTCTAAAAAATGAAAATTTCCTTGCCAAAGCAACATATGTATTTTTCTGCAGTAAATAGACGTTATGTTAAGTGCTGCTGTTCTACTATAATCTAGTATGGACCATTCGTTGGAAAAAAAGTGGAAGGGGGGGGGGGGGGGATAAAAAAAACCCACCTTCCTGATATTGATTTTGCATGTGAACACTCTATTAGCCTTTTTTAAGTACATTTGTGAATCCATCCTCAAACCATGATACAGAATAACATAGGCACACACCGACACACAGAGGGGTGGGAGTGGGGGTATAATACACATTATATTCTAGTTTCATATACATTTGCTTGTATGTACATTTTATAATCCCCCCCCCCCCCCCTTTATCATTCGGGAAACTACTGTAAATCTATAATATTGATCGTGTTTGGAGTCTTGGAGAATGCATGTTTATTCGGACATAATTCAAAGGGACAGCGTAGCAACAAGTTCTTCAGAGAGGTATTAGTAGTAATAAATGGCAGTTTTTTTTTCAAATTGTTGAATGAAATTTTAAGACCCCATCAAATTTGAAATTTGTTGTGTGATTTGTCTTCAGTGATGTGAAGGACATTCAGTATCTGTCAGCAGTGAAGTGAAGCCATTCAGTATTGCCTGCGCGAGTGAGGCCATTCAGTATTGTCAGCAGCGAGTGTCAGCTTTCAGTATTGCCTGCAGCGAGTGAGGCCCTTCAGATAGTTTTGTCAGCAGTGAGTTGAAGGCCATTCAGTATTGCCTGAGCGGATTGAGGACAATTCAGTATGAAGCTACTGGGTCAAGCGATGGTGCGTTCACACAATAGTTTGTTTAGAATTTCCCTGAATCTTCAGTAGCACTCCAGTGAAGGCCCGGTGGAACAGAACCAATACTCGAGGGGGTGCATCTCCCATTGTCACAGATATATATATATATATATATATATATTATATTTTATATATTTATTTATATATATATATATGCAGCTTTCGGCTTCCCAGTGATATAAACCTGTTCGATTATTGGAGGAAGTGGGATTGATAAAGTTAAACCTGGCAGATTACTCCACGCATATGTATATATATACTTTTTTTCGTGAGTAAGGTATTGTTGTAACGGCCAGTGAAGTCCTTTGAACAAAATTTCAATAAAATGATTTACAATCTTTGTCCAGTATTCTCGAGTCTAAAGGGAAAACCGAGCGAATCACACATATGAAAAGGTAGGCGGCACGCATGTCTCGACTGCATTAATATGTCAGAAAACTACCATGGTATTTCTCATTTTTATCTCACACTAGTGTTCTGTGTCCAGGTGCAACCCAATCTTAACAGGATTTCCTTTGCTCCCCCCCCCCCCCCCCCCCCCCCCCCCCCCCCCCCCCCCCCCCCCCCCCCCCCCCCCCCCCCCCCCCCCCCACGCCCCCTTTTCTTCCCAACTCATGCCAAGTCATGGGATATACACATGTTTCAAGGATGGGAGGATAGGTTGCTGTGTTTATTCGCTTAAGGCTAACCTGCCTCAGCATTAAGAGATAGTGTTTTCAAATTTCTACACATTAAACCCACACTGTAGGTGGTGGGGGATACTTCACCCATCCCATCCTCCCACTGCTTACTGACCAGCCAACCCCCTCTTTTCTGTAGTGACACGATTGGTCTGTCATGTTTCTCTGACACAGCCACCCCTTCATTTCTGTTGTGCACGATTGGCGACATGGTTTCTCTGACAGCCCCCCCCTCATCTTCTGTAGTGAAACATTGGCTGTCATGTTTCTATGGGGGTACACCCCACCCCTCATTTCTGTTTGTGACCTCGATTGGCTGTCATCCACACAAACCATAACGGACCAGAGTTTAGCTTAGCACACAAAAGGAAGCCTAGGGATCCCCTCTCTTCCTGCCCACAGAAGGCTGTATGACTGATCACCAACGTAAACTAATTACGAATACAGGTGATGCTCATCTCCCTATTCGGAAATCCTGTAACAAGGCTTTACCGACTCAGAACTGTAAGTTTGAAATATGTTTCTACGTCTTGAGTATGTGCATTGATTTGCAGATATATGCTTTTGATATGTAGCAGTAACTCTTCATGCCAGTATTTGGTGAACATGCTATCAAGAAGATGAATGCGTTTTCTGTTTGGAATAGTTTGTTTGCACAACTGGTAAAATATGTTCCGAAGCTTGTTATTAGTTATTGCCTCTTTCAGTAATTATGGAAGTCACGTGAGTATCAGTGCACACACCAGCCAAGAGTAGTCTGTTGGCGCCCAGGCAGGCAAGGATTAGAACAGTGGACACAATTCACAAAACAAAATCTTAAAGATTCCACAAACAGTAATGATAAAATTCGAACTCAATACAGTTGATAACAAACAGTCCTTGAAGGTCATATACTTGTATATGTTTTGATTATTTGAAACATAAAATAAACCTAGTTTGAGGGGTAAGTAACCACATCTTTTCACCCTCACTCGTTATGCTATAACATGGCTTGCCATCGAGCATGTACAGCGGTGGGCCTTGTAAAACCCCAAATAGCTTTGCCATATTTTTTTAGGACAGAAACTCACACACGTATTTGCTGAAGTATAACTCGGGACAACAGCATGGCTGACAACAGCAGAGACTGGTAAAATCCCTTCCCTCGTGCAGTCAACAAGAGACTGACAAAAATATCAGCAGAGACTGAACACCGAGAGTCAGCAGAGGGACTGAAAGCAATGGCGAAAGAGAACCCAGAGTGGCAAGAGATGGCATTCGCAGATCTGCAGTCATTGGACGCAAAAATGTCTGCTGCTTAGGGGGATGGACGTGAAGCCATGCTACAGAGAATCCTGGCCAAATCCATTCAGGTGAACAAAAGCCCTTGCTACAGAGAATCCCTTGGCCAAAGCCAATCAGTGTGGACAAAACGCCCCCCCTATGTACAGAAAAATCCCTGGCCAAGCCATTCCGTGTGAACCAAAAGCCCCATGCTACTGCGAATCCCTGGGCCAACAAGCCATTCAGGTGAACAAATGCCCCCATGTAAGAGAATCCCTGGCCAAAGCCTTCAGGTGTGCACAAAAGCCAACAGTGTAAGAAAGGGTAGCTTTGTCACCAGGAAGTTCCGATTAGATGACCGTTAGGAAAAGTCCGACCTCAAAAAACTTGCTGGGGAAAAAGCTGCATGCAAAAAGCACAATGACATTGTCAGAGCCAGAATCTGGAAGGGAGGTTGTAGATGACACACTCTCAGCAGCCGGCTCTGCTGAAGATTTGGTAGGGGAAGTAGTAAAGACCTTGTTGGATGGTGAGGAGACAGCACCACCAGTTCCTCCCCTCCCTAGCACAAAATCATAAACCTCGCTTCAGTCTGGATGTCGAGGACAAACTGCACGACCGGCTTGGTAAGCATCAAAAAGCCAGGGAATGGAAAACTGTGAAGTGTTGAGTTGCGCTTTTTCAACACTGAATTCTGGAAAAAGTTCGTAGTGGCCAAAAGAGCTGCATCAAAAGCTCGCATGTGCAAAAAGCACTGACGAAAGCAGAAAATAGCTTTTGGACTGAAGCACATCAAAACAATACTCAGGGCACAAAACGCAAACACTGACTCACAGTATCCAAAGAAAAGAAAACAGCCATTGAAAAGACCACAGACGTCTCGTTCTCTTGGGTCATGCATACATCAGCTACTCCACTCAGGACGCAGACAGGGCCATTTGCTCACATTTGCACCCTCTCTATCACTGGCACTTTGCAACGGATTTCTGTGCAGTCACAACAATGCGTTCTTTGGTGACAACGTGGCTGCTTCACTCAAAGAAATTAAAGAAATGGACTGGTTGAGGCAATACTCTTGCTGCTGGTGGGGAGGGGGGGGGGGGGGCGGGGGGAACAAAAATATAGATCATCTACAAACAGCTATACAGATGCGGCAAACCTTTTTTAGGACAGAGAAACACGGGGGCAATGGTTCGGGTTACAGAGGAGCCGTGTGTGGGAGTTACAGGCACAAAGGGACGAGCCATGAGAGGTCGCTCGAACAACAAGCCAACAGAGAATTGGCAAGCTTAACTATGCCCACTCTGGCCAGCCAAGCGATGCGGTAAGTGCTTACTGTCACAGTCTCCAAAGCTATGGGCAGTATTAGAGGCAGAGGATGCATACGTTCGAAGGAGGGCAGTCTCCTATTTTCTTCCATATGGGAATCATTTACAAAGACCAGACATTCTGTACAGCTGATAAGAGGATCACACTAGAATTTGAAAGAGAAAACTCTGTTATCCCTTCATACTCGTTATTTGTAGTAGTAACAATGGCTTGATGCAGGTGGGAAATAATTTCATGACAGTGAGGTGAATAAAACTCAGAACAAAGGAGTTAATATCGCCTTGAACACCTGTATACGATCAACACGTGTCGCCTATGTTTACAAGGCCAAAGTTGGATGGGTCGCAAATCGCATGATTCTGAAAATGAAAAAAAAAAATGATCAAACTATTATTTATCACCATTTCAAATGGATACTTAGCATATTGCACTGAAGTTAGTGACACCTTTTTGTTCCATGGCATCTATGGACCGAAAGGATGCCTATTACTCATCCCCATTGCCCAAGCACATAGGAAGTATCTTAAATTCCGCTGGAAGAGAACGCTGGCGAATAAGATATTTTGCTGCATGCAAATGGCCAGCTCTTGCCCCTAAGGGAAATGTACCAAAATGTTTGAAACCTTTTTTTGCCAAACTCAAGGAAGAAAATAATTATTAATATAATAATAGTTAATAATAATAATTATAATAATAATAATAATAATAAATAATAAATAATAATTGATGATGATGTTGAATCTTATATAGCGCCTATTCTCGGCTTGAGACAAGCTCTAAGTGTTTACAATCAACACTCGTTATAACGGGGCTGGCTTACTGGGTAGTGCCGATGAAGAGTGTCAGCTGGCGCTTCCATTCAGTCGTTTCCCGTTCATCCAGTCAATAATCGTTCAATTCGATCACTCATTTTCCTTATCTAACTTCATTAGCTGCCATTTCTCACGCAGGGGTGCATGTATGTGTAACGTGTCATCCATACCAACGGGCCAAACTGGCCTACTCTTCCGAAAGTTGGTTGATGGGATTTGACGTGTTGTGCAAGATTGTTATGCGTTGCGGTTCACACACGGAACCTGGGTTTATAGTCTCTATTCGACAGGGACTGTATGGGAAATGGAGTCAGAACCAATGTTAAATCGTGGGGAAAAATCCCTGTACCTGAAAAGCCCGGCGGAGTTCGAACCCGCAACCCAGGATCACCAAGATTACGAGTCGGGCGCTCTACCAAAATGAGCTATTCCAGCTCCCCCAATTACGTTTCCACAACTTTCTGGATGGCCTCTCTTCTCTTGCAGAATTCAGATGGTAGAATGCATAGAGACTATTCCATAGCCACAGTGCAGCTTCTTCGTTCACTCGGCTTCGTTGTACACAGAGAAATCAGCTCTTCAACCAACCCAGGTTATCTCAGGTCTAGAGGTGAGTATCGATTCAGAACATGACAGTCACTTTGGACACCTGACAAGGAAGACACAATCTGAAAACCTGTTTGTCCAGCTACTGAAAGCCAACAAACCAATTATCAGAGAACCAGCCAAGGTTATTGTTGGGAAAATGAGTGGCAAGTTTTCGGCAGTGAAATTTGGGACCCCTACATTATCAACACTAAAGCAACAAAGAAGCTTGCATGTGACAAACAAGGAAACATGATGGATATACGAATGACTCCACATCTAAAGAAGAATTAAAAGGTGGAATAAGTAATGTAGATATGCTTACAATGAACATCACAATCCAGATTTGAGTTCTGTGACGTCAGATGCCAGAAATGTCATGGTGGGGAGATATGTTCTTTTTTTTCTTATTGTTTTTTGGCTTTGCTGTTTTTTTATTTGCTGCATTTTGGTTGCATTTTCTTGTTTGCATGTAAGGTAACATGCAAGAAGCTCGTGGAGGATTGTGGCTAACCAGGTGATCAAGCTCGCTTCCTTACATTGAATTGTGAACCTTGAATTCTTCGTAAGAGGGGCAGCTTATTTACTTTGAAGTGTATCCAAGAGATTCTCTTTGATGAGAATAAAAGTCAACGTGCGCTGCATGATTGATAATTCCCAAGCAGTTAGCCTGTATTAACAACATGGGCACAGCCCTCTGTAGCTGTAACGAGAGCGACAGCCACTATCTGGGACGGGGCTGTGGACAGAAATGTATGGCCTGATGCATACCTCATCCAGGGAGGACAATACAGCTGGGGATGAAGAATCAAGAACAATTATTGTGGATGCAGAGTGGAAACTGGACTGTACTGTGTTGACAGACGCGGTTCAACTAGTTGAGATTTCCTTTGAAAATGGATTTGTTGCTTCAGAATAAACAAAAAAAGCATCACCGTTATGTCTCTTATAGAGCCGCCTGAGGCACATGCAGTAATGTTTTCTCCTTAAATTGGGGGGAAAAAAACTACAATGGTATGCTTTTCTCCTTTAGCTGCTGCCAGTGTTGTGAGATAGTACGGAACACGGGACAGGGACAGGCTGTCATTCTCCCCTTGTGGTCACACTGGTCGGGTGCGGTGGTTGTACAGAAAATGCTGACAAGGGAACCAGTCCGTCTACCCTCCACACCTGCCTGCTGACATGCCCAGCCACCAGGGTCGCACTCACCGGCCTGCTGCCAAAGCTAAACTTCTTGAGCAAGCAGTGTATCGGATCACGTTTGACCAGGAAGGATTCTCCACTTGTTTGCAGTAGATCTTCTCATGGAACCCCTGGAGGCCCACCCCCCACCAAAACGTGTACAATGCATTTACATTAACTCGGTGGATACAATATGTCAAAAACAGCATGGCAGTGAGATAACCCTCACCGCCACAGATTGCTTTTTATTTTATAGCTTCCATGTTTTCAGGTTCGGGGCAGCAAATGTAGTGCTGTAATTTCTGCTGAAGTGCATTATCAGTTTTTTTCTGTCATCAGGAAAGGAGTATCAGTAGGTTCATCTACAGAAATTTGCAGGGAATTTTCAAAGAGGTTTTGAGGAAAGCCTGCACTGCCAAACGTTCGGAACACTTGGGGATGTTTGTCTACTGGTTGGATAACAGTGCACACTTCCAGATGTAGATACTTTGGAATTTGAAATAACTGGACATTGAAAAACAGTAACTCTAATGTCACTTCTTATGGGCAAGAGGCCATGCTCTTACCTCTACTGGAAAACTACAGATGTGCACATGGCAGTTGAAGGAAGTGTATTTCTGCAGTTTTGTAAACACAAAAACACTAAGCCAGGCAGCAACAGAAACCAGCAGAAAATTCTGCCTATTCGCAAACACACATTTATGCTTAGTGACGCACAATACGACTGCATCTGTAGACACTAAAGCCCTCAGGGAAAGGTCAGACTCTTTAGTGCTATCCATAGACCACACGCAACCTTTTCCTGAACACATTGTTTTTTCCGTGGGTTAAACAAGTTGCTGGCTGCGGCAGGAGTGAACACATGAGAACATATGGGGCACACACAACGCGTGCTGCGAGGTTGTGCGGTGATGCAAGTGAAGGTGTGAGTCTTGCCACCATCCCCTCAAAGCAGCTGGGATGGTCGGCAGAAATACCTTCACCAAGTTTTTATAAGAAAGCGGTACTGTTAAACCTAATTTTTGGACAGGGCAGTATTGGAACAAAGTTTGTGTTAATGATGTCGTGATTCTGTACAGTTTGTATTTCGCAAATTTCAGATTCCCGTGGAATATGTTTACAAAGATCTGCATTTAATTTGCGTGTGAATGCAACCAGTAGGCCACTGCATTAGAATATGTTCAAGGTTTGTGTTTAAAATGTTCTGTGTGGTGGATATTCACCTGTTACAGAATCAGATTTAAATTGATGTACATGTATTGATGATGCAATTGGTTTTTGCAATTATGTAAATGCTGCGTAGTCACTAGATGCTCTAAAATCTCACCTGATCCGTTATGACTGATGAGAGGCGAATAAATAATTGTAAAATTAAACTAGATTACGTTATAAAGGTGACATTTACTTTGATTTATTTAGGGAGCTTCGTAAGGGAGGGAGGAGTAACATGCCCTCCCTTTGTATGGTTCTGAATGTTCAAAGCCACACCACTATGGTAAGTCTAGTGAAACATTTTGTTCACCCCTCCCAAAGTATTAGTGACTCTCGCAAGCATCTAAACACTGACTACTTCATTGGCTGCGCGCAGCGCTGATAACTCATGTAACTCCTCCCTCCGTACGATAGGACTCTAAATAATTTCAAAATGAACGTCACTTTTCTACGTGTTGTACTGATTTTTTCAATTAACATTCTAAGTTAATAAATGACTGGTTTGCCAGATCCATTACCTTCTGTCAAGATAGATCGTTTGAAGGAATATTCTGACAGGACCAAAAACAGCATCCTATTATGGGTTGAAACTGTTGAGTTGATTATGAATACTGTGAATGTCTTCATGCTTTGCAGGCAGTATGTGACTTGAAGTCTAACTAACATGTGTAGTTGGGCTAATTGTATTCTAAGATACATCAACTACATTTTTCAGCGAAAATTGGACGAGTTGTTTTTATTCAAATTGTTTACATTTCATTTAGTGTATCTCCTACCCTTTGTTAAATCCACTTAATTCTTAGACCGGCAAAAGTGTAGTCCCATTAGGTATAGGCGAAAGATCTGCGGTCAGGCTTTATTTTAATAATCCCCCCTCTATACCTCATAATGTCTTGTGACTTATTCCTCTTCGTTTCTCTGACTCTACAGGCACAACAAGTACGTAGTTTAGTTTTCATGTAGTACTTCATTCTGAGGTCAGAAAAGTTTACTTGAGAGCGTCGCAAAATGTATTTGTTGCACTGTGACTGTGCTGATTTTGGTCGGCTGGAATAGTTGCAGGGCCGACTGCGGAAGAGTTCTCTGAAGAAGTCTTGGGTTTTCTTCTCTTTGATCCTCTCTTTCGTGATACTGCTCCTTATTTCTCATTTTTCCAAGTTGTTCTGGTTTTATCTTCAGCCGCGCCACCTTTCCACCACTCTTTTCTTTTACTGACTGTGATCAAGACTTGTTCGGGTAAAAGCCGCCCCTCATAAGTCTTTATTTCATTTGGATTATTAGCTTACTGGTGCCATTTATTAATAATACATACGCAACGAACGTTTTCATGAGATTTTTTTTTTAGCAGTCAAGAAGAAATCATGTAACATTTTAGTCAGGTTGTGTGCGTGCGTGGTGCGTGCGTCGTGTGGCGTGTGTGTGTGTGTGTGTGTGTGTGTGTGTTGTTGTGTGTGTGCGCGTTGTTGTGTGGTGTGTGTGTGTGTGTGTGTGTGCTGTGTTGTTGTTGTTGTTGTTGTTGTTGTTGTTGTTAGTGTTTGCAGATTTTTCTCTCTGTCTTCCTCTGTCTGTCTTTCTCTCGTCTTGTCTCTGTCTCTGTTCTCTCTTCTCTCTCTCTCTCTCTCTCTCTCTCTCGTTTTTTTTTCAAAAGTTCCGGTGAATCATGATTTTAATTTGTAGTACACCATTTTAAACAATTTATATGAAAAGGAATTTTTCCCAAAAATTGGACAGAATCTGGAATCATTCCTTCACATAAGACAGGTCTTACCAATGGACATAAAAAATTGTCGCTGGTTATCCTTATGTAACATTAGTACCAAATTATACAGTTCAATTGTCAATAGCAGATTAAAAGAATGGAATTACCAGAATGATATACAGGTGAGTATCGAAGCGGATTTAAAAAGGGATATTCAACCACTTCTGGAATGGAAGTGAGCCACAGAAAAAAAGCAAAGTCCTGGTCAACAGGCACAACCCACACCCATGCTGAAATCTTACTATGAACGGACAACAGCTGGTAGAAGTGGGCGATTTTCAAAACCTTGGCGCCACTCTCACCAAAGACGGGTCGCTCTACAACTGAAATCAAGACCAGACTAGCGATCGCAACAGCAGCAATGGCAAAGCTAAACAAGATCCTGGAGGAAGAGCAGGGGAGATCAGCTTTCCTACAAAGATGAAGATGTACAAGTCCCCTGGTGCTGTCCACCTGCTGTTGGGCTGGCGAAAGCTGGACCATGGACTGAAGACCACCAAGAGAATCCAGACGTTTGGAAACTAAATGCTTAAGGCGCTTGCTCTGGATCTCTAGGCCAAGCCGGAAGACAACGACCTTGTGAGGAGCCAAATAACATCACTTGCAGGCCAAGAACCCTATTGGCAACAGTCAAGGAAGAGGAATCTGTCGTGGTTCGGGAAAGTCATCGCCACAATTCATCCCCAAAAAAACGGTCATCCAGGGCACGCTGGAAGCGGCAGTGATGAGGGGACGAACGACAAGCCAAATGCTGGATGTACAACATCAAAAGAATGGACCAGGATGGATGCCTACGCGTGATGCGACGGGCAGAGGGACAGGGCCGGATGGCGGTTTGTATGGTTTCGGAGAGTGTCTCTCATTCCCTCCCTCTACGCTATCATGGGCAAGAGAATGATGATGATGATGATGATTGAACATTCGACCATATTTTTACTTTGTTTGCTTGCTATCCAAACAAACAATTCGCTATAATCAAAAGTTGTATGTTTGTGCTGTGGACTTTTGAAGGGCACATATTCGATTCTATATCTACAAGATTATGTGGCAGTTCTGATCAAAAACGGAAACGAGAGCACGTTGGCATCGTTGTGTTTAAAGGCATGTATATCGAAGTGAATGCAAGAGTAAGGTCTGGAGAAAGCAACACTGTCTGATGCGTTGAATTTGTACACGATGGCGTCAGTAAGGTGATGTTTGAAGTCCTGTTGTTTTTTTTATCACTTTTTATTATTGAACCTGGCTTTGGGAATAATTGGACAGGTCTTCATGAGTTACGTTTGATTAACAGAAACATTTATCCTACTTTTCGCTAAAAGGACATTATTTATTGTTCTGTAACAGTCGTTGGTTTCAGACACAGTTAAATGATTTTATAATGGTGTGTGTAAGTTAGACCTGAATGTAAAACTTGGGAGAAAACTAATATGTTTGTTTTTCATAAGGGATGGTATTTGTCGGCAAATGAGAAAGGGACAAAAGGAAAAAAATGAGGAGACAGTAGTAATGCGTAAAATATCTTGAAAATCTGTTTCTCACAAGACTTAGTTTTAGTTTTTGCGTGCCAAAGTATAGTGGAGCATTGTTCTACGCTCATGTAAAGTCAGCCCTGGACTCAAGGAAGGTACACATGGAGGCACAACCAAGTGCTCAAAGAGATTTTACAAGTGTCTGGGCTAGAGGTACCAACACCTCAAAAGGAGAATCAGGACTCCAAAATGCACCCGGCAACATTCTTACGCAGGAGGCAGCAAATCATGGACCAAGAACAAACGTGCCACGCAAACATGGCAGGCAGAGTTGGCTGGAAGGGGCAGATATCTGGGAGTGCACTGCAGCCCTCCCAGAATGGAAGAGTCACCCAGAGATTTAAGCAAGGTGGCATGTGACCAGACATAGTAGTCCACTTAAGTCAACAAGCCAGTGATCATGCTCGAGCTCACGGTGTCAAATGGGAACAGAATGGAGGCAGTCAAATCTACAGACTGAAAAGTATGCTGATCTGGCAAACAGCCTGGGAGGAAGGCTATATCAGTCAAAGTCGCACTGCAGACCTTGGAGGCTAGAGGGATTGTAGGAACGTCTGCATACAGCCTCCTGAAAACAGCTCTCAGTTGCAGGAAGGAAAAAAAACAGAGCCCTCCTGAAAGCAATGGCAGAAGCGGCAGAGAGGTGTTCAGCTGGATCTGGTCAGGAGGAAACAAAGTGAACTTCATAAGGCTTAATTTCCTACAAAATCAGGTTGTGTCCTGTTGGCTCTGTGGTAAAAAGCGCGAGTCAGTAAGTAGAAAATGCGCATGTCAGAGGGTCATGGGTTCGAATCCCAGCCATGGTCGTCCCAGATGGGGGGGAAAAAAAGGGGGCAGCAGAGGGACATCCGGAGGTCATGAACCGGGTGTGGCCCAACCCCTAAGTGTCGGAAATAAGGGCCGAAACACTTGCTCTGAAGGGGGGCTTCTCTTTGAGGGGGGACTGCTCTGCTGCCACGCTTCCACGAGTTTCTTTTTCTTACTGATGCATGGGTAAAACATTGACTTTCCGGGAATAGGCCCGGAGGACGTCGGGAAAGACCGGAGGACACTGGGAAAGCCCAGAACACGGCTCTGTGGGCTTGCTCCCCACTTTGCCTTAAAACATGTGGCTACTAAGAATAAAAGGAAAAACATGCTCCCAGGATTCACCGAAAGGGGGAGAGAGATGATGGAATCATCGCGTGCTCAAACCCACACGACTGCAACTCCCTAACGGGGAGTATGACATGGACAATGAATATCCATGTGTTCGAGGGAAAAGCGTTTCTTCTTCTTCTTCTTCTAAATTACTGGTTTCACTCAAAAACGAGTATGTCACCCGCGCGATGTTAAAAAAGTAAAAAAAAATAACATAAAAAATAGTGCGGATAGACTGTTGGCCCATGGAGGCCAAATTTGGCAACAAGGGGTCGCACTCGATATTCAAGAAGTTACAAGCAATGGCAAATTTCAGGCCCAGTTAACAGTAAAAATATTGGGATGTTATAAAATTGAAAAACATATATGCCAGATCCTCAAAACTGTTGTATCAATTTGTTTTTTACAAAGAGATGCATTTGTGGCAATTTGATGGCACCCGGCAGGAGTTCCACAGCGTACAGAACTGGAGATAAAAAGAATGTTAAAGTGGCTGTCAATATTTGATGCAGGTATGGTAGACAACTGACCGCCCACTCCTGCTGCGTGCTTCTTTATTCAATACTAGTTTGTTCCATTGGAATATCAATTACTTTAGCTCTGCCTTTGAAAAAAGGGTTTGGTTAAGTTTAATAAAAGATCTTCTCTCTCTACGGGTTTCCATTCTAATTTCCCTGTTCTCCTGTATTCCCTTTTTCTCTGATTGGGTTCCCTGTTACGAACCGTCGCTGCTCTCTTCTGAATCTTTTCGCGGTTATCAATGTCCTTTAGATGGTAAGGATCCAAACTGAGCAACCATATTCCAGTATGGTCTAACCCGAGTTTTGTGCAAGTCGTTCTTTAAACTTTATTGGGGGCAGTCTTTGATATTCTGTGTAAGGAAAGTAAGATGTTTATTTGCTTTCTTATCATACTAAATTGTATGTTCTTTCATTTAGACGATCTCTATTAATCAGCCTAAATATTTTGACAGCATTAGTGTCTTTAAGAATAGTATTATGGATAGAAATAATTGATCTACTTAGTGAGCGTTTGTTACATATACGCAACCACTTGGCATTTTGAGGATGAAATGTCCATTTTCCACGTTCTTTCCACTTCCCCTTTTGTAAAGCGTTTTTAGATCTTTCTTGTAGAATGGTGTATCATTCTTGCTTCTAATTGTTCTATATACTAATACTGTCATCGCAAAAGCCTTTTGTAGTTCCAGGAGCGAGATTTCTACTTATGTCATTTATATATATAATTAAGAAAAACAAGGGCCCCAGAACAGTTCCTGTGGTTAACACCTGGACAAGATGGTTTTACTATGGGGATGACGGACCCTTCCACAAAACAACTTTCTGCGTTCTCCCAACGAGGAGGAATGATCTAGCCCATTTTAGCAAGAACGGCCCTGCCAATGTGTTCTAATTAAGCAGCAGGCCTTGGTAATTATCAAGGCTTTAGAAAAATCTTAATAAAAATTGCATCTCTTTGTGTTGTTTGCTAAGGGAAGTTATAAAATCATTGAGAGTTGTTATAAGTTGTGTTCACTAACTCCTTCGCTGTCTAAAACCATGCTGGGTGTTATTTATGACATCCATATTTGTCAAAATGGTCCATTTATGCTTTACTATATTTATGTGTTTCAAGCTAATTTAGCTGATATGGGATATTAAGAGGATACAGGTCTATCATTCCTCGTTTTGTTTTGTCACCCTTTTTAAATACGGGAACAATGCTCGCATCTCGCCACTCATCAGGTATTACTCCTGGTCCAGTGCAGCTTGGTAAAGTAATTGGTATACCTCATAATTCACTGGCACTAATTTTATGAGCTGCCAGGAACGCCATCGGGACCAGTAGCTTTGTTTTCTTTGTTATTGGTCTCAGTAACTGAAATACTTCCGCTTAGTTTACTTTGATGTTTTGCTTTCAGGGAAGTTTATCCATCATTCTTTAGTCTAACATTAATTAAGGTTTGGGATTTGAGGAGGGAAAACTGAACATAAGGTGCTTGTTTAGTAAGTTTGCTTTCCCGTCAGGGTCCTGTATTAGGTTATTCTGGTTTATTTCTCAGGTTCTGGAATCCCAATGTTGTCCTGTCTCTAATCCTTACATGTATAAGACCATACTTTCTTGTTTTGATATCACCTTCCTGAAATCATCGGAATTAACATAATTGGAGTGAGCAAAGTCTACTTCTCTCTGACACCTTCTCTTAATATGTTTATACCTAACCAGTAATCTTTTGATTAGGAAGTAGTTTTTCAATTTCTTAAAGAACGATGTTTCCTTATCAACAAACGTTTAGTTTTAGTAGTAATCCAATGGCTGGTGGTTCTTGCTTGAAGTTATTTTAGTAGGTCATGTAGTCATCCATAATAAATTCCAATTAGTTTTTATTTACATTTCCAAACGATCACTGACATTTATCTTTTAACATATTGGACTCAAAAAAAGACGACTGAAATTATGAGTATCCCTGGCATTTTGGTAAATCTGCTTTGTTCCAGAGTCTGGAAGAAGTCCAGAGTTTCGCTACCACCGTGGCATGAAGGATCACAGAAACAAAGATGGAATGTGTGAAGCATATCTGATTGAGCAGCAGCGCACTGCATCAGCAGATAAGGACTTCGGAGACCAAGGCCAGGATTTAAACCAGTGCAAGGAATCCACGCTCGTTGTTTGGATGAGGCGAATGTTGCACAGGCCCTCGATCCAAAGCGCCTGAAAACTCCACCTGCCACGAGCAAAACGACGAAACTGACAGATTGGGAGAAAACTGGATGCAAAAATGCCAAAGACTCGATGCAACTGATAGGGAAAAAGCACCCTGGCACACAAAAAAAACTAGGCCACATATGGGGACACTGTGTATGCCACATGTAGAGACGCTATGGAGTAAACTACCCAAAGAGAAAACACCTCCAAAGAAATCCAGACGCCACGGAAAAGTGGACAAGATCAGAGTCCAAAAGAACAACCTCCAAGAAGCAAATGACGACCGCACGGGCCAGGTGAAAAACACAGGTGCTTGGAAAAAACTGTGGGAAGACCTGAAAGAAATAACACAGCGCTCAGCAAGGGGAATCTGCTCGGAAGAGGAAGAGCAATAAGAAAGAAGACAAAGAGCGTTCTTCAGAGGACCCCTTCCAGTTTGCCAGAACATGTTTGAGCAGCCAAAATCTGGGGACCTAAGTGTGGACAAAAGGTAGTTCTTGTGCAGCATCAGAGGAAAACATACTCTGACTCACAGAGCAAAGCACACTCGACATTCAAGGTTGGTGTGGCCAACCAAACCCTGAGGAAACGTTCATGGCAAGCCTCCAACGTTGGCGAATCAAGAAGGTGGTCGACAAAGCAGAGCCAAATCATCACCAGGGCAAACGGGAAACCTTACCCAGCCTTTACAAGAAATGTTCCCACGGTGCTGGAGTGGCTCACGGCTGCTGCGATCGTTGGAGAAACCAGAAGATCAGTGGCCAGTGGATGACGGCCAGATGAGTGTCATCCCCAAGGAGCAAAGTCACGTGACATAGCAGTTCAAGCCAATATCACTTACTGAAGTCGAAGGGAAAATTTCTTCTCTGCTTCATGGCAGCAAGGCTGACCAAAGTACATGATGAAAACAAAGTACTTATTGGATTGTGTCAGCACACCAAACCCACTCAGAAAAAGGTGGCATTCCAGCGGGGCTGGCTGAGTGTAGACCGCACAATGATCTGGGACGCAAGCCAAAAAGCAAAAACAGAAAATTCGAGCATGGACGTAGTGTGGCTTGATCTGGGCAAAGCCTATGGAATCTGTGGTCCCATGAGAGATACAGTTGGCTCTGAGATGTACCATGTGCCAAAGATTATCCGCGACATGCTCAAGAAGTACTTCAATGGCTTCTTCGAGCGGTCTCTACCAAGGAGGTACACAACTGATTTGGATCACTTGGAAGTGGGCATTGCATGAGGCTGTGCAATTCCTACCGATACTGTTCGTTGGCTGGCAATGGAACTCATTCTTGGAAAGCAGCAACAAAACAACGCGAGACAAAACAGACCCTTGGGTGGATACAAGATGCTCCTTCTCAAGGCTTCATGGATGACACTACAGTGATTTCATCCAGAGAGACGAGAACGTCTGTGCTGGAGAGTGTCTGGACGACATAGTTTCTCATCCAGAATGAAGTTCAAGCCAAAGAACTCCGAAGTCTCTCCATGATGAAGGAAATAAGTGCCGATCTGTGGTCTTCAGTGTTGCAACCAGGCCATTCCAACTGTTTCACGAAGAACAGTCAAGAAGAGCCTGGAAGATGTGGGCATGATGATACGCTGAAAGACACACAAAGAGAAAAGAACCAGCAGATGGCGGTAAAGAAAAGGAAGGACCCGTGTGGCTCCCTGGCAAATACAAGGTTGGTGTCTGACAGTCTATGCTGATACCAAAAGCTCTATGGCTCTGTGATATACGACATCTGCACCAGCACAGTGGAAGCAATGGGGATGCCAAAATTCAAAAGGTTCACAAGGAAGGAAATGGCTTGGTGTCCACCCTGTCTGACTGACATCGCGCTTGTACTGTCGCCAAGCAAAGCTCAAACTACCACGTGAAATCCATCTGAGGAATACAAAGCAGAGGAAGATCAGACTTCAAAGCCATGCTGGAGGACTCAGGTGACAAGGTGGTTAGAAGAAATCAAGCCCGCTGAAGACAGGCAGAAAATGGAATGTTCAAGGGCGATGGCTTCTGCAAAAGAAAGTCTCAAATCAGAGAAATAACAGGACCACACACAGACCAACAGACAGGTCAAGGATGGGGGGTGACCCAAAACTGAATGGTGGGTCAAAGGCCAAAGGAAAGCCAAAAGAGACATGATGATTCAGGAGGATGAGGGAAAAGAAGAAGAACCAACAAAGACTCCAAAAGCAATCAGCAGGAGCCAGCAAGGGCAATGGACAACGTTGGGAGAATGCACTCAAAGAAGTTAACTTGGAATGGACATTTGGCCCATGTCCCCTCTCAGGATCAGCTTCATTCTCAGATTGCATATGACCTTCTGCCCCAATGCAAAATAAAAAAAATAAAAAAATACAAAAAAATACAAAAAACCCCCCTGGTGAAGTTGGGGGAAAACAGCCGATCCTGCATGCCCCCTTTGCCATGGAAAACAAACAGTGGAGCTGTCCTAAGCGCATGTAAAGTAGCCCTGGCTCAAGGAAGGTACACATGGAGGCACAACGAAGTACTCAAAGAGATTGTACAAGTAGTTGGGCTAGTACCAATACCACAAAAGGGAAAATAGGACTCCAAAAGCACCCGCAACATTCTTCACGGCAGAAGGCAGCAAATCATGGCCATGAACAACAGTGCCACTCGCGCAACATGCAGGCAGAGTCTTGCTGGATGGGGCCAAGGGGACATCCGGAGGCATGAACGGTGTGGCCGACCCCCCTAGAGTGTCAGGAGGATAAGGGACGAAACACTTGCTTGAAAGGGGCTTCTCTTTGAGGACTCTCTGCTGCCACGCTCTCACGAGTTTCTTTCTACTAGCTATAAAGGGAAGAAGAGCTTCTTCTTTTACATCATATCTTATAGCAAATTAGATTGCACATGTTTTCAGTGTCTTTAGTAAACTATTGGCCTCTCAGATTCGACAGTTCTACAGTATGGTGCGGAAATATGGGCTTTCGAAAAAAAAAGACCCCACAGAAATATAAAAGGTACATTCGTTTGCATTGAAACGCTTCTGTCATGTTGACAATCAAACGCCAATTGTCTTGTCTATGGTTGGGCGGGTCTCCGACGCTCTCCCTCGTTATTTAAAATATGTTTATTCATAAGCAGGGATGGCGAGGGGGGTGGGGAGGTGGTAAGACAGAAGAAGATTCCCCATTTCACAACCAAAATGCGATCGTCCATAGGCACACGCACTCTGTCACGCACATCTGGCCTGCACAAAGGTGAAGGGAAGCAATAAAAATTTCAAAGAAAATAATCAACTTTATTTAACTTGACTCCGAGCCCCCACCCGTCACTACACAACACACTTATTCTGTATCATACAAAAACTTGGACAAAAATCACACAGTAGTCCAAAATCACAAGCCACTGTTCTTTAGTTACTCCTTACATACCGGGGGAAGACAACATTCCAATATTCGGATGACGTTCATAACTTGCCTAGCTTTCCTGGTTGGACCAGTTCAGTTCTCTATCACACTGTGGCTGACTGCGATTGATGAAGCTGACTACACTGTTGTGGCCTGCCCACCCCATTTGGTCTACATCCCAGTGGGGGACACTGGCAAACGTAGCTTTTGAGTTGCCCCTTCATATCGAGGTCTCCCGGGACTCCACGGACTTCGCCCCTCTCCACAGAAAAGGCTCCTGTCGCCTCTCCCACAGGTCTTCTCTGGCTGCAAACACCCCACCGTTGTTTGGCAGCTCCCTGCCTAGGCCCAACAGGTTGACACGTCTTGCTGTCGACCGTCCCCACCCGGGGAGACAATTCTTTCGTCTAGGCTCCGAGGCTCTACAGCAACCTCCAAACTGTCTTACGTTCCCCACCCATGGAGACATTTTTAAACCGTCGTCTGCTTCGAGGCGACAGCAAACTCTGCTTTTCACTGTATTTTATTGAGCCATTCAGGGGGATAGGACGGGATGAGCTCACTTTCTCTTAGGGAGTCACACCCTTCCTGGGTTTTTCAAACATCTTATATCCATTCTCAAACAAGAGGACCCGAGTTATATTGTTTCAAACCAAATGGAATCACTGGCACACACACAACACCACACACACCACACACATCACACACCCCACACACACACACACACACACCACAAACACACACAACGATTTGCCACAATAACTCTGAGTTATTTTTATTCCACAATGGAATCGTGGTCACCTACACTTAACACACACCTCCACAGCTGTGGCATCAAACTAAGACTTGGGTACAAGTGGTTAATGATAACCTCCACTTCAAACTCATGTCGATTCCCCAAAGCTACCCATTGTAACTAACAGCCTGGGAATTGTCCACAAGCCAGGATGATGTTTGAAGTGTTTTATACTCCTATAGCCAACAAGGTGCATTACTCAATGGGCCGAAGCCTTCCATTCATCCCTCAGGACACGAACGACTGAATGGTCACTGTACATGCCTGCAGGCCGACGGTCAACCGAACGTGACGGTCATCTCTCGGCTCTCTGGAGAACCAGGTGAATAGCCAGTGGAGGGAGGTGGACACTCTCCCCTCAAACAGGACAAGGAGGTCAGCATTGTATAGTTCTATCCCCCTTGGACATGTCAAAAACCACGTTCCCAAGATCACTCTCCTCCTTCAGTATACGGACTCGGGGTATTCCCCTATGGTGATGCCTTGAGTTCGCACACTTGAAGAACCAAGGGAAGGTGATCTCAACATCCCTTAATTTGCACCCTAAAGATGCACTTATAAGGACGCGAGAACAGTCGGCAATTGCACAACGGTGAACTAAGACAGATACCAGTTTGTTTTACTCAACTTATACGTGGACATTGGGCTGATGCTGACCAAGAATGAATGGACGATTTAGGAACTGCTTTTAAGGCGTACAAAATGTTATTAGATTTAGATTATCTTTGGCCACGAGGACTGAGTTACAAACGTTCGTCATTGTTTAAATTTTTGTGGATTGCGTTTGTTAGGACAAACAGGGTGCCAAATGACATCTGTTTTTTTTTTTTTAACACCTAGTAGGCAAAGAATTAAAGATTGTAGATGGCAGGACTGAACATGACACATATATACTTCTGACATATTTGCACAGTACTGGTTGTTTAAAATTTCATTTGAGATATCTGTATATTGACCGGAAAATAAATAGATTTATAGAAAGTGAAATACTTCAAGTTTCGATTTGATGTGTTCTTATGTTGGATTGCCTTGCTTTTCGATACACCGTCAGAAATGAAACTATGTTATTGCCATCTGTGCAACACTGGGAAAAGAAGTGACATGATTCTTTTTTTTTAATTTTTGTGCCCTGCCCAAATGATCTTAGAGAAAAATTTATTCAACCGAAATAACACAGGTTCCATGATAAATTTCTGGTTAACTTTGCTTATGTCTTCAAGGCATGACACTGCAATGAAAAAAAAAAGCAGCAAATTTTGTTTATCTGGTGCTACAATAGGCTGAAAAGTGTATTTCATAGAATTGTTAGTTTCAGTGTACACAATGAAGATCTATTTTGTTTTATTAATTGGTTTTTTTTGCATAAGTTAATAGCTTTTCTTCTCGCTTTGTTGCGTCAAGTACCCCCTTCAGTAAGGGGCCTAGCTTTATCTGAAATACGCTGCGGTGGTGTGTGTTCGTGTGTGTGCGTGCGTGCGTGCGTGGTGGTGGTGCGTGGTGCTTGCTGCGTGTGTGTGGGTGTGTGTGTGGTGTGTGTGTGTGTGTGTGGGTGTGTGGGATGTGGGTGTGGTGTGTGTGTGTGTGCGGTGCAAGATGGGTTTGGTTGCATGCATGAATTGTTTTCCCGTGTGGCATGTTTGCTTGTGTACGTGCATTGCATTCGCCACAGGGGAGCAGCGCTGCGCGCGCGCGCATTGTGTGTGATGTGTGTGTGTGTGTTGTATGTGTCTGCGTGTGCGTGCATGCGTGCGTGCGTGCGCGCGCGCGCGTGTGATGTGTGTGTGTGTGTGTGTGTGTGTGTGTGTGTGTGTGGGTGTGGTGTTGTGTGTGTATGTGTGTGTGCTCGCGGCGCGCGTATGCGTGTGCGTGTGTGTGTTGTGTGTGTGTGTGTGTTGTGGATGTGTCCTGGAAATTATTGGTATTCGGTTTTAACAAATCAGAGTCCTCCGCTTTAAAGCTTGAAACAGTTTTTCAATTTTAATTTTATACATGTAAGTGGTTTCGCTTGAGGTTTTCGAAGTTCGTGATGCAAATTTACAAATATGAGAAAGAAGATCATAAACATGTCAGCCCATTGGGGGGGGGGCTACTGCGTGTCAGTTGGGGGCACGTGGACCTCCTTCGTATCACAGTGCATGCTGGAATCGTGCGTTTCGAGTATTAGGATTGACAGCATGTACAGACGTACGCACTACTGCATTGATGTGTCTGCGTGAAACACGCCACTGCGCTCTATGTATAGTTCTGCCTTATACTGAGACAATACAGTTCTTCATCATACTATGCAGGAGGTTGTTCGGGTGAAGTATTTGACCACAAGGGATGTTACGTATACATGGATAATATCCAACGTCCAGAACTGGAACTGAGTTGTGTATGTTGATAGCGGATAAGCGTCCAATGTCATTGGAAGGCCTACCATTCAAAGATAATTCCATGTCCGCACGGCAATAAGGATCGGACAGTCTATGGTAAATGTTCTGATGGCATATGACATACACGTTATACTCTGTGCCACTTCTCTGTTACAGAGAGTTATGTCAGACTAAATAACATCTTGTCGGTTTCTAGACAACGTGAAAAAATCACTGGTCTCGAATTGTCAAAAACAGATTGTTTTCTTTGTTTGCCTGGCACTGATAACGTGTCCACGTTATCCTATGGGATGGTGTGTACTTTGTCATGGAGTGTCCTGATAACCGTGGATGAATCTTTCTGTATTCACTTCCTGTTGTAAACACTTTAAGTGTTCCATGTGTCAGTGCGCGTGCCATACAAACACTGTGTGCAAAACACATTTACTAGTTGGGACGAATCAGATGTGGTACTGCAGTACACAATTTACATGGATTAATATACCATATGTTCTGCGCCAGCGCTTGTAAATTTTGATAACGTTCTAGATAGGTTTACCTCAACTCAAATGAACCCAAAATGAGTCTTGTTCCTGATAGCCACTATCGTTGCCCTGGTGACTTCATTGATTGTTTGCCTCTCTACTCACGAGTGAAATGGAATATACGACTGCATGACACCAGATGAAAAAGAGGTGAAGACCTGACATGTGCCCCGGACTGTTTCGATGGAGAACTTCAGGATATGTTTGCACAGTGATCTTTTGTGTGAACGGCCTGGTCTCACTGCCCTTTGCATGACGATGAACGAGTGAAATGGCGGTCTTCAATGTTGTCAGTGTCAAAGGTCACACATTTCAGTGTGGTGAGCCGTTCCATGTGTCACTCGTCCTCAGCTCGTTACCTGGTGGCCACAGGCTCTGGCATGACACTATCCGATATCAGCCACAAACTTATCTTGTCCTGTTGTCTTTGCCCAGTGCTCAGTAGTCACATACCTAACATGCGCATTAATGATCTCTAAAAATTTCTTGGACTCAGTGGCAACCAGTGACACAATAATTTTGGCACCTTTCCTGACCTGGAAAAATCTACAAATATTGTACTGTAAAAACCCTCTGACTTCCCTCTTTATGAACCACACATTGCAGTCAAGGAGTACATACTCTCAACCATAGATCTGTCACACACCCACGCTCAGAACATTAGATCCCGAGTATTCTCGCTCTTCCGTGGCATGGGAAATGAATTTAACGTGTATTCATCCACACGTTGACAGCAGTTTTCCCCCCTTGCCTCTTCTGACTGAACTCCAATGGACGGCAAGTCGGTTTGAAAGTGTTTCCAACCGGACATTTACACACATCTTCAGCATTCCTTTTCCATATATACAGAAAACTATAAACTCTGGCTTGCAATGGTATTTTGCCTCAGGACTTGACAGCAGATATTGTTTTACTCCTAAGATGAGGTTTATGTGTGAAGATTTTTGTTGTCAGTCATTGGGACGTATACGTGTTGTTTCTGTGGGCTGGCTGCTGGTCTCTCTCTGTCTGGGAAACATTTCTGCTGTTTCGCACGTTTTTTGTAAGACGCATGGACCTCTGTAACTGGGTTCAGACTTTTGTCATCACCTTTCAATGGCGGACTTCTAAATGGGAATTTATGTTACCATCATTGAGCTTGCTGATGAAAAGTACGTGTAGTACAGTATCTTCACAAACGACGGACATGTGGAAATACAGTGTGAACTGCCATGTGGTGGTATTCTGTCTCTGCTTCCAGTGAAGTGTCGGGCCCTAATACTGTCTTATCACAGTTAGATCGGTTTATTGTTCTTCGTTTTCCATTCAGAACTCTCCGGTTTGGAGGGAAGACATCAGCTTCGTTGGCTTGTCTGTGTGGTTAGTTGTTGGGTGGCTTTTAGTGCATTCCCTTTACTTTTTTTCCTTGACAAAAGCACTGGGGGTTTTCCAGTCAGACAGGTATCTGTATGCC
>CM031627.1:24181834-24196834 GCA_018398815.1 Conus ventricosus
AACCCCATGAATCGCATTCACCTGGTCGGAACCAAGCGAACTCTACTCACAACACAAAAACAGCGATTGGTCAGAGCGCGTATCCCTCCGCAGAGCTGACCGCCCGACCAACGGACTATTGTTGCTCGTGCAACAACACGACATTTACCACAACAACTCCAGACTGACAACACCAACAACAGCCGATATCCTCCCCGCCTTCTCTGGTGTAGAACCAAAAGTAACAAGGGTAACAATCGGAATGAAACCAACCTCCGCTTCCATCCCTTCAACAAGTGGAGATTGGAACTCAAGAATATTTTATGTCTTATTTCCCCAGCCCCCTACCTAGCCTAATCTTCCACCTTAACCATAACCCCAAATCTTACACACGCACGCTCGCACACAACCCATATACACATATGCACAGGCGCAACGCTCTCTATCTGAATACCATTACTCCAAACCTATGGACGGCTATTTACTATCGCCGATCGGTGACAATCCTCCATGTCGGATTTTCGTGATGGGTTTTCTCCCCACATCCGGCAGGTAGAACTGGGTTGACATGGTTACAAATAGTGGAGGAGAACCTCTGATCTGACTGCTGATAATCATTTACCAGCACAGAAAATAGATGGCCACGTCACTGACCACGTCAGTTATTTACAGTACAAAAATAGCTGGCCAAGTCATTGACCACGTTATGAATGTTAATCATTTACAGTACAGAAAATTGTGGGCACGTCATTGACCACGTTATGAATATTAATCATTTACAGTACAGAAAATAGTTGGCCACGTCACTGACCATGTCAGTTATTTACAGTACAGAAAATAGTTGGCCACGTCATTGACCACGTTATGAATGTTAATCATTTGAGTACAGAAATAGTTGGCCACGTCACTGACCACGTCAGTTATTTACAGTACAGAATATAGCTGGCCAAGTCATTGACCACGTTATGAATGTTAATCATTTACAGTACAGAAAATAGTTGGCCACGTCTTTGACCACGTCAATCATTTACAGTACAGAAATGTTGGCCAATTCATTGACCACGTCAGTTATTTACAGTACAGAAAATAGTTGGCCACGTCATTGACCACGTTATAATGTTAATCATTAACAGTACAGAAAATAGAAAATAGTTGGCCACGTCACTGACCACGTCAATCATTACAGTACAGAAAATAGCTGGCCAAGTCATTGACCACGTTATGAATGTTAATCATTTACAGTACAGAAAATAGTTGGCTACGTCATTGACCACGTCAATCATTTACAGTACAGAAAGAAGCTGGCCAAGTCATTGACCACGTTATGAATGTTAATCATTAACAGTACAGAAAATAGTTGGCAACGTCATTGACGACATTATGCATATTAAGTTCAAGAAAACTTCCGCCAATATACTGTCACTTGTAGATTAAATCTGTTTTGAGTTTTCTATAATACATCCTAAGTACCTGCACTTGTAGTTTCCGCTGTTGAAAGATCTTTCATAGATCAGTTCAACTCTCTATTGATGTGACATACAACTGACTGACGTAATGGTGGGAAGATTGTCAATGTCAGTTGAATTAGTTGTTTGGCTCATAGCACTTGGGGTTATAAAGCCTAGGATGATCTGACCAATGGGCATCAAGTCTGTTTTTGAAGGTATTCGGGTGGGTGTGTTACACTAAATCGGGAAGGCTGTTCCACGTCCCCAACCACTCTCTCCGAGAAGAAATTGCCTCGGACTTCCCGGGCGCACTTTTTTTTTGGGCGATTTTGTTGCGGTGCCCTCGGGTCTCCCCTCCGTGTCCGGTTAAAAATTGCGGGCTTTTTGGGTTTTGCAGTTTCCCTGTAGAACTTGTACGTGTCAATCTTGTCCCCTTCGGACCCTTTCCCCGTTTCCCAGACGGGGAGTTTTCAGTTCTTGGGACTTCAGGGGGGTTTTCTCTTTCAGCCCTTCCAAATGATTTTTTGTAGCTCGTCGCTGAAACGTTTTCCCCCACATCCTTGTGGGATTTTTTCCCCATTGTGGGGACCAAACGGGATTTTCCGTACCCCCAATGGGTCAAATTGGGTTGACGTAGGCTGAACAAAGGGTAGTCGCGGGGGGTGGAGGGAGGGTCTTCTGACAAACCCCAAAGTGTTCAAACAAATTGCCTTTGGCTGAGCTTGGGCAACGTGGTTTTTTAAACCATTTTTTTCATCAAATCACTACCCCCCGATCCTTCTTGTTCTTCTCGGCAAAGGTTTCCCTTCTTTCTGGCCTTTTGGGTTTGTTTCATGGGTACTGGGCCATCCGGACTGTGCCCTAATCTCGTCCCGCATCATCATTTAAAAGTCCATATTTCCCTTTACAGACATGGTCTGTTTTGTTTGCAGTTCAATAGTGGGATAAAATAAACCCAAACCTCTTTAAAAAAATACAAAACATTAACAATGTAAAAGGATCATTCCCCAGTATTGAACACAAAAAGGAAGCAAAAATGACCCAATTTGAGACCATAAGATTAAACCCAAAAAAACAACATCCAGGGAAAAAAAAAAGAAAAAAAGGGGGAGGATGAAAAAGTGAGGATTTGGGGGGAAAAATAAAAAGGAAACTGCACACCACACACACACACACACACAAACACAACCAACCCACACAAAAACACACACACACACACACAACCAAGCGCGCACCACGCCGCACGCACGAAACGAAACACTCACACACACAAACACACAACACCCCACACACCACCCCCCCCAACACACCCACACACACACCACAAAACCCCACAACACACTGACTGAAACTTTTTTCCCCTGTCAGTTTAAACAAAATTGTTGACTGACCACCACACACACCACACACACACACCACACCCCACACACCACCCCCACAAAACACAACACCCCACACACACACACACCACACAAAAACAAACACACACCACCACACACACACACACAACACACTGTTTTTTTGTCTTACCATTTTCCCCACGGGTTTTTTTTCTGAACTTTTTCCATGCGGCTTTAATGTCTCTTGAATGCTTTTGGTGTTTTTTTGGCCACCAGTCTGGACTTTTTTTTTACTTTGGGGTTTTTTGGGAGCCGAACACCTCAAAAACTTCTGTTTTAGGCGTTTCTTTTTTGGCGGGAAAAAAGCTTCCTCCACCCACGCCCAGGTTTAAAAAAAGAAATTTGCCACCCGTGAGTAGGAAAAACTTTTTTTACTGTCGAGAAAAAAGCTGGTATTTTTTCCCCAAACGTTGTTCCACACCCTTCGTCAACTTTCCCCTCCGTTGTGTTATTTTTCCCTGAGGGTTTCCGTCAGGGGCCGCTGTTGGCCCTTTTACTAGGAACTTTCTTAAAGTAAAATGAAACTTTTGTCTGGATTTTTGCCGACATCAGGGGGTACCCTAACAAAAAAGGTTTCGCTGGGCTTTCCCCCCAGTTTGGGGGAACCTACGCCTTTTTTCCAGTTTTTTTTTTTCCCTTTTTGTCTTTTTTTTTTTCTGGCAGAAAAGTAATAGTGTTTTGTATTTGCAGTAGCAGCAGCACCCAGCAGCACAGCGTGTAGTAGTAGTGGGTAGTAGTGGGTAGTAGCAGCTTTTAGTAGCGTAGAAATTTACCCCCATCATCATTTTGCGGGGAAAAACAGATTTTCTTTGATTTTAACTTCCCAGAAACCTTCTCTTCTTGAGTTTTTCCACTTCGCTTGCTCCCCACATTCCCCAAAGAGAAAGGGGGAAAGGGAGAGCAATTGATTTTGGTAAAAAGCAAACACAACCGGGGGTTTCCCGTAGATGCTGTTAAAATTCAGTGACACCAGTGAGGTCATCCCCCAAACCCGGGGAAAAATGTCAGCCAACAAACGGCTTTTTGTCCTTTGATTTTTGGGTCGTCGGGTGGGCGGGAAAGGTACACGACTTTAAATTGGGATCAAATTTGGGATTCTGTACGGGGTTACTGGGACGGTAAATCTTGAGGGAAAATTTCCTATAATCTAAAGCAAAATAAAATTTGGGATGATCAGAACAACGAAAAACCAAAAAAAACGGGGGGCATCATTATAATGAAGTAAAGAGAGCCAGACGACAAAAGACCATACGGGCCCATCCCGGCCCCCAGTGTGAAAACAGGAAGAAATGGGAGGGACTGAAAAACACGTTTCCCAAAACACCCATTTTAAACCGGCCCCAAATCGTGCCTCTAAATAAATTTAAATTGTGCCCCACTTTTTTAGGGGGGAAAACAGAGTAAAAAAAAAATGATCAAAAGTAATGAGCATAATCAAAAAAAACGGACACTTGTTGGGACCAAAGCAAAAGGAAGCCGTTTAATTTGCAGAATGAGGCTTGGGTCCATTTTTTTCATTTTGGATGTACTTTCCATGAAGCATGAAGCTGCAACAATACTAATCCCCCCGGGGGAATTTCCCATGCACCATTACTAACGGGCGGGTGGCAAAAGCCCCCCCCAAAACTTCTTTTAAAACTTTTTAAATGAACAAAAATTAAAGCTACAAACCGCTAAAATTCCCTATTTATGGCAGACACATCGTTCCCCAAAAATTACAATCTGCCCAAAGGAAAATGGAAAAAAAATTTTTTAACAAGCAGCAATTTAGGGTGTGAGGTCTGGGGAAAATTCTTATTTCGGGCCCGAACGAGGGGGCAAGTGGTTTATCACGGGAAAAAATCTGTAGTCTGGGGAAAAAAGAATTTTTTTCAGGTGTACACTTCTGAAAAGGGAAAATCCCAGGGAAAAGGGTTTCTATTGGTTCCCTGCATGCCCGATTTCAGTCAGTTGTCCCCCCCCCCATTATTTGTAAAGCCGTGGGCTTATGATTTTTGGGCCAAAAAAGGGAAAAATTTAAAAGCCTTTTTACCGAAACAAATACAAGATCATAAAGTTTTGACAATATTGAAAGGGCCCTTTTGGGAAAAACTCCTCGTCTTACCCCAAAATTTAACGTTTTTTCCCCAAATTTGATTTGAGATTTGATTGGGGGGAATGTTTGCCAAATACAGTGTTTTTAAGTTTGAAAAAATGGAGAATGTCACCAGGGAACCCAAATTTAAGTGGTTTTTGGGAAAAGTCAAGGTGTTGTAAGTTGTAAAGTTAAAATCATGAAATACGGGGGGGAAACGTCACACAAATTTCAATTAAATCAAATTACATTTGTAACAAAAGCGATAAAAAACTTTCCAGTGCCTGTGGCGTCCCCAAAACGGACTTGGGGGGTACATTTCGGGCAAAAAACCATTTTGCACATAAGAAAAAAAAAAAAAAAATGACCTTAAACACAGACAACTTTCGGGAAACCAGGCCAAAACCCCAAACCCAATTTTAAATCGTCCCGCAGGGGGCCCCTCCCCCCAGCCATCGCACGATGGTCTCTTTTAGCACACCCCCCTCTGGAATCTTGACATTGAAAAAACCCCAGGACAGGGTTTTTCTTTCACGTCTTCCCGGGGTCTTCCCATAAAAAACAGTCGGGAAAACCCGTTACACCGGGGTGTAGACAGGGAGACAGTACACCCTCTGTTGGGGCAAACGATTTTTGCTCTCGGGGCATGGCCGTCATCTCCTATCATCTGTTGAGGGGAAGGGTAGCCCATCCCCACAAAGTTGAAATGAAAGCGTTGGGTCCCCAAATAAACTGCGAAAATGTGGGATTTTCAAACAGCCTCTCTAAATCAAGCTTTCCAAAACAACCCAAAAAAACCCCATTAAAAGGCGTTGCCTGTCCCAAAATGCTTGTCCTCTCAAAAAACAAAAAAAACCAAACATGATGGGTGTTCACAAAATTTGCCCAAAACACGGCCCATCTGGCCCGCCCTTTTTAAAGTCACAGAGTGTGCCCAAAATCAAAATTCTTCCTACATCACACATTGAACATGACACTGGCAGCCTTTCCTGTCCCAACCTTTGTTGTGTTAGGTGCCCAAATCATGTCTCCGGGACGGGTAGCACTGTAAAGTCGCTGAACTACCAAAAAAAAACTGTGTTGATTAACATCAAAAACTGTTTCAAAAAAAGGCCTTCAAGCGTACAGAAAAAAACCTGTCGAGTGTTTTGAACAGAAATGAAGTCGAGTCTGATTCAGTCAGAAATAGACAAGGGGCCCCAAAACAATAGTTTCTTGTGTTTTTCCTCTCAAAACAAAGCAAGAAAAACAAACCCCAAAGTTTTTAGGGGGCCCAAGTTTCATTAAATTTAAAGGCACATACTCTGCTGCCCTTTTTATTTCCTGCAAAGAAACAAAAGTGATCCAGGTGTAGGCCCCCCGTGTTGTCAGACCACATACTAAGTTTGTTTACTAAAAGGTTGGGGTGCCATCCTGTTGTAAAATCCAACAAAACACCGAAACGTGGTAAGTCTAAATATTTGAAAAAGGGGGTCTTTTTTTTTTCCTTCCGGGTTTTTATGGAAGCGGGTCTTCCATTTTTTAAACCTGACACCCCCACGTTCAATGTTTTATACAGATAAGAACGGGGAAAAATTAGCAATAAGTACATTTGTTACGGGGAACCCACCCCCCCTTGACAGCCAAAAATTGCAAAAAGGGAACAGTGTTCTTTTTAAATCCCCCCCTTTCCTCACCTCTGGTTTTAGGTTCCCGGGGCAAGTGACCCCGAAGTTTGGTTTAATGGCCAAATGAACGTTAAAAAACCTTTCAGGCGCTTCTGGGTGCATCGCTCTGAAAATAAACCGAAAAAAATTTTTAAAAAAATTATTTGGTATGATTTACACCTTTGGGGCCCAAAAAAAATTCGAACATTTTGATACAAACGAAAACAGGGGATCTTTAATTCCGGTGTAATGGTTGTACCCCTTTTTCCCCCGCGGTCTTTTGGTTTCTGCAAGTGAACTGCAAAATCAATGCAATGTGAAATGACGTCCATATACCATGACGGGTTAAAAATACTTACAATAACCCCCGATCTTGGTGAAAATTTCCAGAATGTGTTACAAAAAAAAATCATCCTAAAAGGTTTAAACAAGTTCTGTCACAACAATGTACCCGTTTTGGTCCGTGTTTTTTTTTCCCAAAATTATGTTAGATTTTATATGTTTTTCAATTGAAAAAATTTGGGCCATGGGAAAATTTCCTAGTAGTAGAGGGCAAGTCATATTTTCTTTAATCAAAAAATAAATTCTTGGGAGAATGCGACTGAAACAAACAATGAAACCCATAACACCTGCTGTTGCTGTTGGCCAATGCATCCCTTTCCCATTGTGGAATTTCATCTTATTCAAGCGTTTCAGACAAACCCCGGGAAGTCCCCCATGCATGACCTTCACGGAAAATTTTACAAAAAAAGGAGGGGACCCTCAAAATTACCCCATACACCCCCCCTGGTAGTTTTTTAAACTGGGACATTGTTTTCAAAACCCCCCGAGGCTTTAAACCCCACGGGGAAACATGTCGCTGTGTAGTTCTGGTTCGGGAGATATCCCCCCCCCGGGGGCCCGTAGTACCGAAAATTTCCTTTTGGTCAATAGCAGGTCTACTACTTAGAAGGTTTGTCCTCGTTCTATCTAAAAAGTAAACAAAACAGGTATGTTTTGGGATTTGCATGGATGATGTACGCTGTAAAAAAAACAGATTTAGATTTTTTTAAATTCATTTTATATGTGGGGTTTGTTTTGGATCCCGTACTTTTGTTAAAAAACATCAGATTTAGATTTTTTAACAATCAAAATTAAAAGGGAAACCCGTTCAAAACATAAAATAAAAATAATGAAAATAAAAAGGGGCCTGCCATTTCCCCAAGGTAAAAAGGAAAGACACACAAAAAACCCAACTCAGAAATTATAGGGGCTTTGCCTAAACTTTGTAAATATTGGGGTGAATTATACTGGAAAAAAATGCATATGAAAAGTGGGAAAAACCCAACTTGGTGTGTGTGTGTGTGTGTGTGTGTGGTGTGTGTGTGTGTGTGTTTTGGTGTTGTGTGTGTGGGTGTGTGTGGGGTGTGGTGTTTTGTTTTTGGCGGGGGTGCGAAACCCTTTGTCGGTTTGTGAAATGTCTGCTTGTGTGTGGTTAGAGAGTTTTAGAATAGATTCAAATGTTTTAAATCATTTTCCCAGACCAGGATTCCTTATGAAAGGGAAGGGGAAACTCCCCAAAGCACTAGTTTAAATTTGAAATCAATTTGAAGAAGTAAAAAAGTTCTCTAACGTGAGGGAGATTTAAACCAAGATGGTTTTTCTGTAATATTTCGGCTTAATTTAAAATTTTCTCTAGAGCTCCCGAATATTGGGGGCAACAGGGAAAAAGGGTTTAAATTTGGTTTCCTTTTTATTTTTTTTGATAAAAGGGAAAAAAAAATCACAAATACCTATGTTTTATTTCTCAAATAATGGGTTCTTAGGCAAAAAATCCTGTTCCAAAGTTTTTTGGTAATTATCTAAATTTACGTTAAGTACGGGTTTTTATCCAAAAAATTAAAAAACATATTCAAACCCCACAAACACACACTTTTGGCCCCCAAAATTTCTTTTTAACCCTTTTGTATTTGAGTCATTAAAAAATTGTAGGCCTTAGTAGGGAATTTTAAAAATCTTTTCCCTTTGTATCAGTGGAACAGTAGCAGAATTTCACCCGGCAGCAAAAAAATAATTAAATGGGGAATTTATCAGTTTACCACAAAAAAAAAAAGATCATTTGGATCCGTTCCCGTCTATACCCAGAACCCTTTTAAGGCAAAAAATTAAAACGATTTAAAATGCAATTTCCCAAATTTCCCCTTTTTCTACTCGTCATAGTCAGAGTCGTGCTTTTTCCCAAATGTTTTTAAAACCCGAGTGTCAAAGAGTTTTTAAATAAGTAAATGGAAAAAAATATTAAGAATATCTTTTCTTTTTTCACGATACCAAAACACAACAATTTTTTCCCCCATTTGAAAAAGGGTTTTGCACACAAATAAAGAAACCCAAGCCTGCTGAGAATATTATTCTAAATATTTTTAAGTTGCACACCTGCATTTTTAATTTCCCTCGTCCGCACACCTTTCACTTAAAACTTTAAAAGTCCCCCTTTACGCAATTTATTGATAAACCCCCTTTTTTTTCACTTTGACTTTAAATGTACTGATTTTGGCCCGAACCCTTTCACGTAATTTGCTGTATTTATAATCTGTTGCAGTTTCAGACATCAAAGCAAAAAACGTTTGGCTAAAAGAAGGAAAACAATCAAAAAGCGTCAAATCACAATAAAGCACCATGTTAAAATTTGCTAATCATTTTAAACAAAGGGGAAAATTAAAAAAATTTAAAAAAAATGTCACGAACCCCCCCGGGATGCGAAGACCAAAGGGGGTTTGAAAAGCCCCGTGTTTGTCTTTTGGGCCCCCTTTGTTCCACGTTTTTCTCTTGGGGGGGGTGGCTAACATTTATTCAAGATTTTTTTTAGATTTCCGCCCGCAGCCGTCTCACTTTGGGAACTGGATTTTTAAAGGAAATAAGATTTGAAACTGATGCATCCCTGTTCGCCTCCCTTTTTTACAATAAAATAGTCAGTAATTTGCCCACAAAAAGAACTCTGGTTCTTACTTTTGTTTTACATAGTTGGGAAAAACATTTTATGGAGGGGATTTCCCGCTATTAGTCAAACGGGTTTTTTGGAAATCGATGAAAGCCCAAGTGTAACTTTCTATTTAAAAAAAAAAAACCCGTTTGTAAAGTGTAAACAAGTAAAAAGTGTGGTCAAAAGTTGAGCGAAAACCCCTTTTCCCAAGCCTGTTGTGATCACTTTTGATGAAATTTTTCCCGTACCCATTATTGCAGTCTTTATCAATCATTTTATCCCCAAAAAGCCCAAATACAAAGTCATTGCGGGATCATTTAAAATCACCCATTTTTTAAAAAAAAAAAAAAAAAAATAAAAATGATGCCGTTCCCGCTTCTGGGAAAGTCCCTTATTAAAATAAAGGATCCCCTTATCTAATCCAAACAAACGTTTGAATATTAAATAGTTATGCCGTTAAGGCCAGCTGCCGCGATTTTTTAGTTTTTGCACGCTAGGAAAAACATTTGTTTGTGTAATGGGCGGTTTTAAAAAACTGTTTTATTGTTCACATCAAAGTTTCATCATTGCCCTAATGATAAAATTTATCTTTTAGTGGGGCCCGGAAAATTTGAAACCCGGGAACAATATGATGTTGTTCCTTTGGGGTGTTTTTTTTTGAAAGGGAAATTTTCTGGTTTTGAAACCCCCAAAAAACGTTTTGGGCCCTTTTAGGGCTTTCACGAGTCTTTGAAGTAAAAATTTGGGTGAAGTCGCCCCCTTTTCTTTTCAATAGTTTTTAAAACCTCGCCTTTTAAATGAGTAAACATTTTTTGTTCATTGTTCTAAAGTGCGACCAAATGGTTTTATCCTAATCTCATGGCTTTTCTTTTTTTAGCATCACGCCCTTGACGTTTCCCCTCACAGGGTGCCCTTTAAAATGTTTTTACATGGGCAAAATACCCTTTTCATACAGTTTTTTTATTCTTGCCTGCCCGTCATTAAATTTGCTTAGTGCGCATTTTAATTAAAATTTAAGGGAAAATTCAGTAGCACCCTTTTTTTTGTTCCCAATTTCATCATGCATAACGCATCGCGAAACAAAATACATATCCCTTTTTTTCCGCCAATTTTTTCAATAAAAATTTTTTTTCTACCTGTCATATGCGGTTTTTTCTTTTTGGAAAAGCACAGAAGGATGCAGGTGAATGGTTTAGAATCCCATGCTCCTTAAAAAAATTCAGGTTTAGGACTCATTTTTAAAAGAGTAAAGTTTTTTTAGGGGAACGTGAAAATAATGGACAAAAATTTTTCAGCCAGTGTCGAAATGTATGAAAAGTGGCCTTAGAGGTTGCTCTACACGGCCTTGAGGGAAAGCAAGGGTCAAAAGCAGTGCATGCATTCAGTAACAATTTTTTTCCCCAAAATTTTCAATTGCAGTCTTAAAATTGCACGTGATCCCGAGAGGGGTGGTCGGAACAGTTCATAAAAACATCGTTTACCCGATATAAATTTTTGAGGGTTAGGGTTCACAAATTAAATCAAAAACTTAATCCCAGCAAAACATTATCAGTCACCAAAAAACCCCCGAAGTCGGGGTGTGGCTGCCCACGTGGGGGGGTAGTCAAAAAAAGGTTCCCCACAGGAAGTTCTCATCCCCCGCTGATTTCATTTTTACCAAGTGTTTTAAGTGCTTCGGCTGTTTGGATATCCCGGAGTCTTTTAGGCCCGGGGGCGACAAAAAACAAAAACAACAACATTCAACAAAAAAAATCCCTAGGCAACAATTTTTCATCGAGCCCCTTCTTCCAAAGGGAAATTTTAAACCCCTTTTCAATATTCCCAAAATGGGCATAAAAAACTAACCTTTGGAGGTCGTAAAAACAAAGTACAAAAGTTACCGGCTCCATTTTTTAAAGTGTGTTGTGGGGGTGTGGAGAGGGGAGAGAGAGAGAGAGAGAGAGAGAGAAAGAGAGAAGAGAGAGAGAGAGAGAATTTGGGGGTTTTACTGAATAAAATTTTGGGCATGGCATCTCTAGGGGATAATCAAAATACTCAAACCCTTTCCCCACAAAATAAAAGGTCCCCCACATACTGATACCAGAGTTTTAGGCCCAAAATTGGGAGGGAAATTTTAAACCAAATTTTGTCGCATCTTGTGTGTGTTGTGTTGTGTGTGTGTGGTGTGTGTGTGTGGATTGTTTGTGGTGTGGTGTTTTGGGGGTGTGTTTGGGGTGTGGGTGTGTGTTGGGGGTTTTTTTAAATTTTTATTGTTTCCCTCACAAAGCGTTTAACCCCCTGTCCCATTGAAACCATGATTGAAACTTTCCCGCATAAACCATAATCAATTATCAAAAAGGAAAAAATCATAGGAACAAGTGTTACCTTTTTCAGCATTTGTGACCCCAAAATAACGGTCCTTTTGGGGATGTCCTTGATTGTAATCCCAAAGACAAATTTAAATTTCTAAACGCATGACAAATTTATCAACATTACGAAAAAGTCTAAATTTGGGAAACTTAAGGGCAAAAGGAGTTCTTCATTTTAATCCAAATCGGTTTTCCCCCCTCAATTTGATTCTTATAGTCAACCCGTTAACCAAAAGGTCCTTGTTCATCAGTCATTATCGACCATCGTCCCTTATAGGACCTGGGTTCCCTGAACTGTAAGAAATCCATTTTTAATCCCCCCCCAAACCCCCCCCCCCCCCCCCCCCCCCCCTCAAAATGTCATTGACCATCACGCCCCACGCGTCTGAATTCATTGATCAGCTGTGGGTATCAACATTTTTCAACCATTTTTTACAATCCCATTTCCCTTAAAGGGGTCGATCCCTTTTAAAAATTTTTTAAACCCCCAGGGATTTTTGTTCGTTAATTTAACAATTTTCATTTTTACAGTTGTTCAAACCTATCAGTTCCTTCTCTTGCCCCAGCTGTGATCTTCCCCTGGTAAACACGTACAGAACACATGACTTGTCTTACTTGTCTCCGCCTAAAAGCGTTTCATTAAATTGTTCATAAACACCAAAAAAGCAGTTTTTCAGGGCCAAAAAAATTTTAAATCATTCCCCAAATAACAAGTTTACAAAAAATGCCCAGGTGTTTTTTGTTTTTTTGTGTGTTGGTTTTTGTTGTTGTTGTTGTTTGTTTTTTTTTGTTTGTTTTTTTTTTCAATTCCTGCGCTGTTTAGCATTTAACTTTTTCCCGGATAGTCTATTTCTGCCCAAATTTCAAAAGTTTGCCAAAAAAAATTTTGTTTTCTTTTCCCCTCTTTTCCCCTTTATTTTTTCCCAAAAAACATTTTCCTTTCCCTTAAAAACCCCTTGTGAAAGAAGATTGAGTTGTTTTTTTTTTTTGGGGGGCCCGGCCCTTTTAAACCCAAACCCTTAAACCTTGAAACCCCTTTTCCCAAAAATTTTTTAAAGAATTGAAAGGTTTATTGTTTTTTTCCTTTTTGGCCTCCCTTTTTTTACCTTTTTGTTCCAATTTAAACCCCCGGTTTGAAAAATTGTTCAAAAATTTTAAATTATAGTTTGGCTTTTTTTGGAAATTTTTCATTACCAAAAACCCTTTCCCCGGGCCTTTTTTGGGAACCCTTTTCTGAAACTGTTTTTTTTTTGGGGTTTCCCCCTTTGTTTTTTGTTGTTTTGGAAGTGTTGTTGTTTACCTTTTTATTTTATAGGAAAATAAGATTTCCCCCAAAACTTCCCCTTTTACAAATTAACCTTGTCCTTTTACCAGAAATTTTTTAAAAAAACCCCATCCCCCTTTTCCCCCCAAGGGGGCCGTGTGTTGTTTGTTTTTTGTTTTGGTTTAAAGTTGGTTTTTCCAACATTTTGAAAAATTAAAAAAACTTCTTTCGAAATTTTTCCCCTAAGGGCCCCTTTTCCGGCAATTTTTTCAAACGGACAATTTTAAATTAAAAAATTTGCATAAAAAGGGGGGGCCCCCAAAAGTGGGGGAAAAAAAGCCATTTTTTGGAATTGTTCAAAAAAAAACTTCAGTTTTAAAAAGGATTTAATAAAATAAATTAAAAAAAAAAAAATTTAAAGAAAAAAGTTAAAAAGTGGGCTTTTTGCTCCCCTAAGGAAACCCCCCAACCCTTTTAAGGGTATTTTATTTGGCCCGGGCCCCGGGCCCCCTTTCCCGTAAAACGGGGGTCATAGGGGGAACCTTTGTGGGGGAAAAAACAACCCAGGCCAAAACTGGGTTTTTCTCAAAATTTGGGCTTAAAAAGAATAAATTAAAGAATTAAAAAAAAAATTAAATTAAAAAAATGTTACAGATATGAAAACTCTTCTCTAGCTGCATAAGGGAACCATCGCAATCCCTTTTGAAGGCAGATATATTTGTATTGCCTGCTCCGAGGCCTTTCGCCCGCTGGATCGGGACTCATCAGGGAGACACGGCTGGTTGTGTCTGCGCTCCCGGCGTCAAATAGAGACACACCACAGTCCATAATACTGTGGTGTTCTCACCACCATGGGGGCAAAAAAGAATCCAATAGCACCCCCAGCAGCCAGCGAAGAGTAGTAAATGCAACCAAACGAAAGTGTGGGGAGGAAAAAAGTTGCTGTAAAACTAAAGACATTATGCAAATAATATAAAATGTAGGGGACAGTCTTGAGCCTACGCCTGAGGATCCACCCAAAGATGCAAGGGAGATCAAAAGACAAACACACAGACGGACAGAAACAAATACAAATAACCTCAATTTAATCAAAGCAAAATCGTTAATGAAATGAGGTAGGGAACAGTAAACGATAAACAGTAAACAATGGGGTATGTTTTGCTCCCATAAGGAAACCTAACACAGAGTAACTTTTATTCAAGACTGGCACAGCCTTTTAAACTTGAATAAAGTCAGACAAATACATAGACGAACAATCTAATAGTGGGGAAAAAACAAGCGCAGGCCAACAACTGAACTGTCTGGCAAAGATTTGGACTTGAGGGGAGTTTGAAGATGAGGAGTAACTGGGAAAATGAAATTAAAAAAAAAATTAAATTAAAAAAAAAAAAAAAGTTAATTTAATTTTTTTTTTTTTTTAATTTCATTTTCCCAGTTACTCCATCTTCAAACTCCCCTCAAGTCCAAATCTTTGCCAGACAGTTCAGTTGTTGGCCTGCGCTTGTTTTTCCCCCACTATTAGATTGTTCGTCTATGTATTTGTCTGACTTTATTCAAGTTTAAAAGGCTGTGCCAGTCTTGAATAAAAGTTACTCTGTGTTAGGTTTCCTTATGGGAGCAAAACATACCCCACTTGTTTACTGTTTATCGTTTACTGTTCCCTACCTCATTTCATTAACGATTTTGCTTTGATTAAATTGAGGTTATTTGTATTTGTTTCTGTCCGTCTGTGTGTTTGTCTTTTGATCTCCCTTGCATCTTTGGGTGGATCCTCAGGCGTAGGCTCAAAGACTGTCCCCTACATTTTATATTATTTGCATAATGTCTTTAGTTTTACAGCAACTTTTTTCCTCCCCACACTTTCGTTTGGTTGCATTTACTA
>CM031627.1:24201834-24214334 GCA_018398815.1 Conus ventricosus
TGATAATATGGCTCCTGAAGATGTTAATCTGACTGTTTCTACTGACTCTGAAGGAATAGCTATTCGCTTTAATGAAGATCAGGTTTTATGATTAGAAAAGACTATGAATAATAGCTGAATTTACAATTATTTTTTTTTATTTATTTTAGATTTTAAAATGGCTGCCAAACTCAGTGAATCTGATTTAAAGAATTGTAATGAACTATTTGACGAAACAATGAAAGTATTAAACATTGATTTTAGTGAATTTGGTTTTGAGAATGATGTAAACAATATAATAAAGATCATAGTGAAGTATTTGATGAAGCAATCAAAGTGATGAACATTGACTGTAGTGATTCAGAAAAAAGCTAAAATATTAGCAGGTGTTATTGTAAGTTTAACGTGTCTTGAAGTGTTGCAACGCTTGGGTGAAGAATAAAAGCGCGTTTTACTTACTTTTATTTACATTTATTTTTTTTAATTTACATAAATATTTGAGTTAAAAAAAATGAGCCTCACAAGCGTGTCTGAGTTTGAAAAACGCCAACCAGCGCACTGGTGAAAGGTAGTGACAAACAATTAAGCAATATGTTTAGTGAAGTAGACATGGACATCATTAACCCCTCGAACGTTCAGAGTCTCCCTTACCATCCCATCCCACTTCCCTTTGTTGCCCACCCGGAATGATAACCAGACTGTGGTTGACAGGGCGCAAGCATCACAAGGCCAAACCCGTCGGCCTTCACCCCACATCAGCTGGGGAATGATGGTATGTGTGAGGTTACTTTTCCCACCCACAAAACAGCCAGTCAGGAGGTACACACCCCACATTGAACCCGTCATCATTCCCCAATGCCTCTTATCCCCTTCCCATCTCGGGACAAATGATCCCTTATTCCCCTTATCCAGATATCTAGACCCATACCCTTACCATCCCCCTGATCACCATGGTAGACAAATGTTCCAGAGACAGTTTCCGGTGTTGGATTCTGTCAATGTCATAAATACAGTGCCAGGCTCCATCTATAGTATTCCAAGTTTGCCAGCCACTAACAACCCTGTTAACCAGTGTGCCCAGCAACATTTTCCTTTGGCATCACAGCTGGCATACCAACCTGGACATCAGTGACTTTCACCATCAGCGACCACCACCTCCACAATGTATGGTCTTTCCATACATATGCTGGTGATACGTGACGTTAGATAATTATGCTCGACCCACAAGCACGAAGCTGTTTGTTGTTGTTGTTGTTGTTGTCATTGTTGTTGTTGTGCATGAACATTTGAACGTTTGTCTACTTCATACAATTTCCTGTTGGTTATGTATCCAAAAGCATGCTGATAGACTTTGTTTATGCTTATTTTCTTCTTCTTAAATGTGAGTTGTACCTTATTCAAAAATAACTCGTTTCATGTGTGACAAGCTTCTTGGAAAACTCGGATGGGGACAGTTCGCTTACTAGTGTCAAATATATATTTTTATGCCAAGATTGTGTCTTGCCCCGGAGGGGAATGTTCAGATTCCTTCTCTTACTTTCAGTCTTGTGTTTAAACTCAGCTGGATAGAATTAGTATTTCTCACTTTGTTTCCAGTAGTTTTTCCTCTTTAATCTTGCATATCATTCGTAATGAGTGTCACATTTCTTTGTATTTGTTAATTTTTCTCTTAATTATCACCCATAATTGTGTTGTTTTTGTCATGGACAATAACAGTAGCACAACAAAGTGACTCTGTAACGCTCGGTTCAAAATAGGTTATCTTAATTTATGTCACTTAATGAACAAATTGTCAGATGTGCCTTCCATCCTATCCAATTTAATGACTGTTTTCATGTCTTTGGTTCATCTGAATCACGATTATTTAGTACAATTTCTGACAATATGTTATCCATCCCAGGACACAACCTTCTTAGACAGGATGCCAAAGCAAAACTAGAAATGAGTATAGTGGCTTATATTCACCAATCTGTTAATTATATATAGCTAAACGTATTTGATAAATATGAAATTGAATGCTTATGGCTAGAGATTCACTTGAAAGGAACAAAACCGATCGTGGTAGGTTTCCTATACAAAAACCCAAAAGAAAAAGTCGAGCGGTTCGATCGTTTTTCAATTAATGCTCGAACACGCATTAAATTATTCTACGGAAATAATCTTGGTGGAGATTTTAACAATGATTTATTCAAATCACATAACAAATGGAAATAAACATACGAAATGTGCTATTTTAAACTCAATTAATAAATTCACCTACACGGATAACATTACAGACAAAAACGCTAATTGATCACATTTATGTTACTCATTCTAACAACATAGTTAGAAGCTGATGTACTTGTCTATGGTCTTAGTGATCATTTTCCAGTGTGTTTAACATGGTCAAAGAAAGAAGTTAAAATATCCAGATGCACTCATAAGTGTATGTCGTTTTGCAGTTAAAAAAAAACTTCCACACTGAAGATTTTCTGGCTGATTTATGTTTGGCAGATTTTTCTTGTTTTTCAATACAATCATCTTGATGACGCACGTGCTGCATGGTAAAAGATTTTTGTTCTTATTTTCGATAAGCATGTCTTGCTTCAGACTAAACGTGTTAAATTAGTCGAGAAACGACCGTGGTTAACAAAAGAAATAGATGCTGAAATTAGAATTTGTGACAATTTATTACAAACCACAGGGAAAGACAATTAAATTCAGGCAACAAACAGAACAAAGTCACTGAGATGAAAAGAGCCACACGGAAAATGTATTTTAGTGATTTAATTTCATTAAAACATGATTCAAAATCTATTAGGAAGGCTATAAAGTAGTTGTCGGGGAAAACAGGACCACCATCTGCTTCTACACATTACTACCATGGCAGAGAGAACAATAACGATAAACAACACACAGGCTAATAATTTAAACTCACTGATATATTTCTGCGAGTCAATAAATATAGTTGTCAGATTCCATTTCTATATCTATGCGTCCATGAAGTGTACCAGGAGTTAAGTATATTAAAACCATTGAGTTCCCATGGTTTGGATGGACTAGACAGTAAAATTTGAAGATATCAGCGCCCATTATCTACATATGTGCTACATATCTTTATGACTTGTGTATTGAAAATGTTAATATCCACAAGCCTTTAAAGATGCTAAAGTTTTGCCCGTTCTTAAGTCTGATGACCCATCTGACCCTCTAATTATAGGGCCCATATCTATACAATCTGCTCTGTCTAACACCCCTCAAAAAACACATCAAAGACAATCTACACTCCCATTCGACAAAGTATCACTTATTTTATTCCAACCAGAATGGACTTAGAAGGAATAATTCGTGGCCAACCATGCTGACCAATCTTACTGAGAAGTAGCATTTAAACATAAACAATAATTTATTCACTCGTGCAAATTTTTGTTGATTTTGCAAAAGCTTTCAACACCATTGATCACAGTATCCTCTCTAAAAATTAACTATGTACGGTTTGAATGATAATTCCTTTAAACCCATAGCATCTTTTCTTCATAACAGAAGACAGGCAGTCTTTCAAGATTCCACTTTATCTCTGTTGCTTCGAACAAATACGGAGTTCCCCAGGGATCGGTTTTGGGTCCTATATTATATATAATATTAGTGTGGTTAAAATACCCAAATGATTTGATAGTGCTCGACCCCTTGGTGAGCAACATTTGTTAAAATAGGTTTTTAAAAATAGAATCTAAAAATTTGTTTCGAGCGCGTTGCGCTGTCATCAGGATGGTTTTTGGTTTGCCCACCGCCGATGTTTTATAGCGTGTGGGCTCCCATCTGCGGTTGTTTGCACGTGTGGGTTGGCTGCACGTGTTTTGGGGGGCTTTCAGGTTTTTGTTTTGGGTGTGTTCACTAACAACGATTTCCATTTATGCCTGCAGTTGTTTACTATTTCTGTTTTGGTGTTTAAAGTTGCTAAGTGTGGTTTGCATAGTATTGACCATTTTCAGTTAAACATAGGTTGCACCTTTTTGAAACATTGCTGTATGGTGATGCTCTTTTTATGATTTTCCAGGATATATTGTAGCTTGTTTTTGCGTCTTTAAGTTTCCAGATATATTTGCTCAGTTCTGTTTGGTTTTTATATTTTTCTTTATTAAATGACTGTTTGTGGTTTGCATATATGTCGGCAATATTTCTTGCGCGCGTGCGCGCGTGCGTGCGTGCGTGCGTGCGTGCGTGCGTGCGTGCGTGCGTGCGTGCGCGTGTGTGTGTGTGTGTGTGTGTGTGTGTGTGTGTGTGTGTGTGTGTGTGTGTGTGTGTGTGTGTGTGTGTGTGTGTGTGTGTGCGTGTGTGTGTGTGTGTGTTGTGTTGTGTGTGTGTTTGTGTGTGTCTGTATTTGCGTGCGTTCACGTGTGTGTGTGTGTGTGTGTGTGTGTGTGTGTGTGTGTGTGTGTGTGTGTGTGTGTGTGTGTGTGTGTGTGTGCGTGTGTGCGTGAACCTGTGTGTTGTGTTGTGTGTGTGTTTGTGTGTGTCTGTATCTGCGTGTGTTCACGTGCGCGTGTGTGTGTGTGTGTGTGTGTGTGTGTGTGTGTGTGTGTGTGTGTGTGTGTGTGTGTGGTGTGTGTGTGTGTGTGTGTGTGTGTGTGTGTGTGTGTGCGTGTGTGCGTGTGTGCATGTACCTGTGTGTTTGTGTTGTGTGTGTGTTTGTGTATGTCTGTATTTGCGTGTGTTCACGTGTGTGTGTGTGTGTGTGTGTGTGTGTGTGTGTGTGTGTGTTGTGTGTGTGTGTGTGTGTGTGTGTGTGTGTATGTGTGTGTGTGTGTGTGTGTGTGTGTGTGTGTGTGTGTGTGTGGTGTGTGTGTGTGTGTGTGTGTGTGTGCACGCAGTGTGTGTATGTGTGTGTATATGTGCATTTCTGTTGTGTGTGTGTGTGTTTGTGTGTGTCTGTAGTTCACATGCGCGTATGTGTGTGCGTGTGTGTGCGCGCGCGCGTGTGTGTGTGTGTGTGTGTGTGTGTGTGTGTGTGTGCGTGTGTGTGTGTGTGTGTGTGTGTGTGTGTGTGTGTGTGTGTTGTGTGTGTGTGTGTGTGTGTGTGTGTGTGTGTGTTTGTTTGAGAGAGAGAAAGAGAGAGAGAGAGAGAGAGAGAGAGAGAGAGAGAGAGAGAGAGAGAGAGAGAGAGAGAGAGAGAGAAAGTTTCACGTGTGTGTGTGTGTGTGTGTGTGTGTGTGTGTGTGTGTGTGTGTGTGTGTGTGTGTGTGTGTGTGTGTGTGTGTGTGTGTGTGTGTGTTTTAGCCTGTGCGCATGCTCACGTGCTTTTTCTTTTTAACGAATGTACATTGTGACGGACCGTTTCCCGTCCAGTCACACATTTTCATGCAACCGTGATAACCGGAAGGCAGTCTCTGCAGTTATTCCGGCAATGCAACGACCCAGAAGCCGAAGATGGACTCCATCTGTTTGTGGTGGCAGGCAGGTATTTATCATTCAATATTTATTTATTAGGAAACCGATACCGTATTCCCGTTTAGGAGAGACTGAAACTTCCTCAGCGCGCTGTGAAGGTTTTGTTTAAAAAAGAAAAGTATCTGTTGGGTTCTGTTTCCATGACTTGATGGGTAGCAACACGAAATTATTTCGGAAACGTGAATAGATGATGTGAGTGTTAAAGGCAGTGGTCTTCATGGGAAAAAAAAAGCTTTTGTTTATTCTGTGACTTAACTAGCTAAAAAAAATGTTGATTTTTCCAATGTGGTTTAGCTAGGCTTTGCGAGAAGAGGGGAAGTTTTGATGCTATGGATAATAAGCTCGCAAAGTGAGCAACATAGACTATCATATAATATTATGCTGGTTTTGATTTTGATGTGGATGAGTATTTAACTCACTCTTGTATGAATATTGAATAGTTGTGTGTTGGTAAACAAGAGTGTGTGGAAATCGTTCCCTTACATATATTGAAGTAGATGAATCTTTTGAAAAAAAGGTTCCTTCTAAACTCTGGTGATTTATATGAAATGGGAAAATTCTTGTCGTGTTACAAAAAAAACAGAAATCAACATTTTTGTCCGTAACATTTATAGTTTGATTAAAAGTAATCATTAACTGTGTGTAGTGAATTGTATTCATGGTTTATTGAAGAGGGTCTTGGTGGGAATCCTTTCCCCAATTGGAAAACTAGATTCTGAAGGTGTTATATTGAAATCCTTTCCTGTGTAGTGCTGTTATTCCTGAAAAGGGAATGTTGTAGTGTTTATGTTTCCGGAAAAGGGAATATTATAGTGTTGAAGAAAGAATATGCTGATGTTTGTCCCAAGTTCTAGTGGAATGTGATGTGGCTAATAAATATGAATGTAGTCGTGATTGTAATGAATAGTAGCCATGATAACCAAGGTAGTTCATCAGTTTCCCCCAGGTAGAAGTGTACCCTGATCTCAAGGGGACTGGCTGCCAGTTCCTGAAGGTCGGGGCTGTAGCTGTGTTCTATCCCCTTGTTCTCCACCTTGTGTCGCGTGTTGAGAGGCCGGCCTGAGTGCCGACAACAACCCTACCCGCCACTGTGCCCGGGACCGACTACCCGCTGAGCAGTTGGGCCGGAGACGCCGCAGCTGCCAAGCCAGAGCGCAGCTCCCGAGATTTGATCCAGCGACCTGTTGGCAGGCCATTGCTGTATTCTGTTTTTTTTTGTGTGAGCCACAGCTCCTTTGTGAGACTGTCGCCTTGTTGTCGGCAGAAACGCCGTGAGTGTGGCAGTGGTTTGAGCCACAGCTCTGTCAAGTTTGCCAAATTTGCTCCAGAGGCCAACAGACTGAGTCGCACTGTATTATGTTATTTTATTTTACATTTTAACATGCGCGCTGGTGACCTACTCGTTTTTGAGTGAACCGTATTTTAGGAAGAAGAAGTTCTTTTTAGCCCTGTGTCGGACTTGCTCTGTAGACGTGGTCTCATCGTCTCCCGTCGTCTTCGCATTCTCCTCGTCTTTCGTTGGAAACCCTGCGCCGTTCAGAGAACTGTGTTGCTAGTAGATGGCCAATTATATTAGATACATTTTGTGTGTACGCTTTATGGTTGGCGTGCCGACCTATTGATGTTCTTTTTATTTATCATATATGTTTGTCTGATGGCTCGGGCAGCATAAAAAAAAAAAAACAAGGTGTTGTTCTGTTCCCTGGCTGTCATGTTCGTTCGTACTTCGTTTAACGTCTGTTCACTTTGAGTGATATTAGACGTGAATGAAAGAAGAGAGTGATGACTGACTGAATGGTTAAATGAATAAGCTTGTGTTGTGTAAGCATGAATGTAGGCATTTGTATGTGAGTGTGTAAGTGTATGTATCTGTATGTGTGTTTTAAAACTGAACAATAAACAAATTCAAAAAATTCTAATACAACAATTAGTGGGGGGAAAAAAACCCCCAAAAACAATATACCCAAGAAAGCAAAAACCTTCACTATTTTAAAAACAAAAGGGGTTAGCTCAAAAGTATCTAAAATAAAAACTCCAATGGACTATGTATTAAGTATTCAGCAATTTCGATCAGAAAGAGATGATTCGAAAGTAGATCTTGCAAGTTTTTTTCAGAAAAAAGTATTGGATCGTAATGATTTTGGTAAAAAAAGTAGTCAACTTGTGACAATTGAAAAAAAATGTGGTTCAGTGTTATTTCTTTACACAAATACAGTTAGTATTCTTACTAAATTTTTTTTCCCAAGCATTTAGCTTTAATCGAATTATAAGGGAAGTATTTGTCTGGAATAATAAACTGGAAGATCAGGCATTTTTCTTATAAAAGTCTATTGGAAAAGCTTCCCATTGGTTGGATGAAATCCGGTTGACGTATCAACATTTTGTTTGAGCTTTTCTTCCGTGCAGTCGATTCAAGGGTACGATAACATTCCACAACTGAGGTTTTATTTTAAAACTCATAAAAGGGACCCTACTTTTTTAGCACCTTTTTGCGCAGCCCCACAGCAGTTCATTTCCAATTTATACCAGTATGCGAAGGAATCCAGCAAAATTCTATAGTAATGCCTTTAGACACCAGACAGTATAAAAGATATTTGATTTAAAAACACAAGGTCGGGTTCGTGTCGATATATTAGAGGAGTCAAGGGCAAGTAGGACTGATTTTGAATCTACAAAGAAAACTATATGAGCGAAGTTAATGGGAAGATCTGTTAGAAATTCCATTGCCATCATTATAGTACTAATTCGGCTGTGAATATAGATAAATTGCAACCCAGAAAGAACGATCTTTGAATTTTAAGGAAGGAATAACAAATGCTGCCAAACATTTCCATCATCTAAAACGGAACCACAGAAAAACACTTGAAAAATGATTTTGATATCTTTCGTTAAAAACATGTGTTTTTGCTAAATTTGTGATGATATTAACATTTACCCTTTTTTTGTGATATCTGAATAACCAGTATCAAGAATGGGTTTTTGGTATCTCCCATTGGGGAAATAGATGAAGAAGATGGTTTTTTAGCACTTCTTTAATATCTATTTTTGAACATTTAATCAATTAGAAGTATATGTAGCTATTGTTTCTTGCGATTTAATCGAAATTGCCCTTTTTGGAAAGTCAGTGTCCGATCTAATTTTTAAATCTTCTTGAATGTAATTATCGCCAGCACTCGATTTTATTGACAAATTTTGATGCAGCTAGTTCACGATAATCATCAAGGGGCAAATTCCAGCTTCTCTATATTTTCTTGCGTTTGAGGCATGCATAGGGATACCGAGAGCAAATTTAATGGCTTGCAATCCAAACTTTGTAATTTTTTTAGAAGAAATTTTGGAGCGCTAAAATACACTTCTTGACATAGTAAGTTTTGATCTGACAAGAGCAATAGAAGATGAAGCAGAGTTTTTGAATCCATTCCCCGGGTTAGTCTGCTTATGATCTTTAGTAAATTCAAACTTTTCCTAGCCTTTGTTAATATTATTCAAAATGAATATTCCAAGATAATTTTGGAGTAAAGAAAGTCCTAAAATTTGATACTTTGTTTATATTCTAAAGGTTCCCTGAAGTTTAAAGACTGGTAAATTTTCTGGATTGCTTCCTGCATTAAAAAACATCATATTTGTTTTTTCAGTGGGCAAGGACAGACCCTTTTCTCTCATATAGTTCGCTATGCTATCTAAATCTCTTTGTATAGTCTTCTAACATAATTCTGTGTCTTTGTGGAGTTGACTTTTTCAGAGTTAAATTCCATCCCACATACAGAGTCATCTGCGTATTGCACTAGAACGACATTTTTGGAGATGCTTTGGGAGGTCGTTGAATAAGAATTTTAAAAAGAATAGGTGCTAATACTGAAAACCCTTTCGGAATTCCCATGTCTAGGTTTTCTGAGTGTTGAGTGTTTCTTCCCTACTAGGCTAACATATTTCTATTATTTAAAAATGAATTTTTTTATAATTGTACTGTTTTCCAGATATTCCAACCAGTTTCAGTTTGTATAACAAGCGCCTGGGCCAGACTGGTTTATAGGCTTTTTTAACACAAAGAAAGGGAGCGAGTTACTTTTCCTACGAGCAAACTGACGCTTTATTTGAGTAGATAATTTAACAAGTGCTCAACTGAAGATCTTCCTTTCATAAATCCGCTTGATTAATTGGTATTACATTGTTCTTTTCACAAAAGTGCATGAGCCTATTTAAAACAATTTTTCTAAAGTTTACCACAATGGGAAGTGGGGAGCTATAGGGCGGGAGCTGTTTTTGTCATTCATAGGTTTTCCAGGTTTTAAGATTGGAAGACTATTGAGTCTTTCCATATTTGAGGAACAACGCCTTTTCCCAGCAGTTCTGAACTATATGAGTAGGAAAAACAATGCAGGTATCAGGAGATGTTTTAACATTTCATTGCTCACAATATCAAGACCCCGCAGAGCTTTTTTGTGCTGATACCATATATGCACTTTTCAACTCTCTGATTGTTATCGGTGCATTTAAAAGAGAGATCATTATCAGGAAGAGGGTCTGAATAGAGAGGCTGCAATTGTTCTTTTTCTCTATATAATTTTTCGTTTGAGGACAGACCGTCTGATTTACTATTCATAGAAAACATATCCACGAAGGTTTCCGCCTTTTCTCCATCAGAAAGGAAACTTATTTTCATTAGATTCTATTGGAAAAGTTGGAAGTCTAATTCCATTTTTCATGCATTTCACTTTGTTCCAAACCTTATTTAAGTCTTTATTATCTGTAGCTTCCTTTGGCAAAAAGAATTCCAATATAGCCGTTTTTTCTTTGGCTACTACATTATTACTGTGTGTCTTTGCTTTCTTCATTTCCATATGACTTTTTCTATTAACTGTTTGCGTAATTTCATCTAGATTTTTTTGTTTTCGCCTTAATGTATCCTTATTTGTTTTTTTAAAATTAACAGCTTGTTCACCCTTCATTAGTCCACCAGATTTCCCCACATGTTTTAGCTGTTTTGTGGTTTGTAGTCTTGGGATTTAGAATTAGCCCAAATAACTGCATCCTGAATTCTGAATATTGCATGTCAGTATTCTTTGCATACATTTATCGAAGTTTTGACAAATAGAATAGTTTGAAATTTATCAGTCTGCACACTTATAGTTGTATTTCACTGGAGTAAACATGTACATTTTTATTACCCTGAATATTTTCTTTAAACAATGGTCATAATATAGGCAAATGATCGCTACCTAACGTATCTTTACATGTTTCCCCTGTACAAGATGGAGCAAAATTCTGGTGAGATAAAGGAAAGGTCTATAGCTGTAGCTCTATGTTTGGATATATCTGGGTCCAGGGTGATACTGCCATCGTTTAAAAAGGTGGAATGAACTATCTACGATGTTTTCAACAAGACGATTACTGGTAACCGTGTTACAATCATTTTCCCAGAATGGCGAGTGAGCATTAAAGTCACCCGCTATTAACCACTTATTACAGCAATGTTCGGGTGAGTGTGTGTGTGTGTGTGTGTGTGAATTGGAAAAGTCGTGCATGCATCCATATTTATGTGTGAGAGTCAGACAGTCAGACACCCGCAGACACGACCCATTCCATCCGTAACATACATTATTCCTGAATTGTGACCTAGCTCTTGTACTAGGTACTTTTTATGTTAATCATGGTTCGTCGTTATAAGCTTGTTCATTGTTCCCTTTTCGTATATCGTTTATATGCTCATTTTGATCATGTTTGTTACTGTTGTTCTTGAGGGCATTGTGTAAAAAAGTTGTAAGCTTATCCATTTTACCCCGAATGAAAGTATTTGTATTCGTTATTCGTATTCGTATTCGTATTCTTCTCTCTCTCTCTCTCTCTCTCTCCCCTTCTCTCTCTCTCTCTCTCTCTCTCTCTCTCTCTCTTCTTCTCTCTCTCTCTCTCTCTCTCTCTCTTCTCTCTCTGAGCGTGTGTTTCTGACTTTGTTTGCTTGTTTGCGTGAATGAGTGTTGTGCGTGCCTATGTGTGTGTGTGTTGTGTGTGTGGTGTGTGGTGTGTGTGTGTGTGTGTGTGTGTGTGTGTGGTGTGTGTGTGTGTGTGTGTGTGTTGTGTTGTGTGTGTTGTGTGTGTGTGTGTGTGTGTGTGTGTGTGTGTGTGTGTGTGTGTGGTGTGTGTTTGTCTAAGATGGCTGAGTAGAGTTTTAAGTGTGTGTGTGTGTGTGTGTTGTGTGTGTGTGTGTGTGTGTGTGTTGTGTGTGGTGTGTGTGTGTGTGTGTGTGTGTGTGTGTGTGAAGGGGAATATATAGTATTATGTTAAAACAAATAAGGTTTCTGCGCCTTAAAAACTTCAACAAAATCTCGATTTCAACCGGTTGGTCACATAGAGGCCGCTTATGGTTGTTTAAGTTCGTGAGCAGTTCTACAGTTATTGAGAATGAAGATCACAACAAATCAGCTATCGACTATTGCGTTTCAGCTGGGGGCACGTTGACCTTTCGTACCAGTGTGCATGACTGGAATATGCATTTCAAGTATTAGATGGACAGCATGTGCAGACAGCACACACTATTCCATTGGTGTATCTGTGTGTAATATGCACCTGCACTCTATGTATAGATTCTGCTTTATCACTGAAGACAAAACAGTTCTTATCATACTGTACCAGGAGGTGTTGAAATGGAGTATTCGGCCAAAAAGTGTAACGTACACGCGAATAACTTTCCAGTTCCAAAACCTGGAACTAAGTCGTGTATATTGATAGCTAATAGAAGTAAATGTGATTGGAAGTCATATCACTCTAAGATAATTCCCATGTCACGCATTCCAATAAGACGGCAGTCTATGGTGACATGTCGTGGGTGGCCATATGACATACATGTTTTTTCCTCTGTGACCCTTCTTTGTATAAAGAGTTGTGTCAGACTGGTACGTCTTGTACGTTTCCTGACAACATGAAAAACACTGCCTCCGAATTTCGTCGAAACACATTAATTTCTTTGTTTGCCTGCACTGATCAACGTGTCACGTTATCCTATGCCCTGGGGGTGTAACTTTGTCATGAGTGTCCTGATAACAGTGATGAATTTTCTGTATTCCCTCTCCCTGTATGAACTCATTTACGTGTTCCAG
>CM031627.1:24219334-24226834 GCA_018398815.1 Conus ventricosus
TAAATTAAAAGGGTCACCCACCTAACAGTGATTTTTGAAGAATGGGGTTATGGGGTTTTGTGCATGTGTGTTTTTGGGTGCTTTGATGGGGAAGGGTTTGGTTTTTTTTTTTGGGGCTTTACATAGGTATGTTTAATGTTTTGGGCCTCGAAAAAATAAATAATTTTTTTAAAAAAAATTAAAAAAAAAAAAAAACCCACCCCCCCCCCCCCCCCCCCCCCCCCCCTCCCCAAAAAAATAAAAAAAAAAAAAAACCCCCCCAAAAAAAAAAAAAACTTTACTGAACCCCCCCAAAAATTTTGAAAAAAACATTTAAAATTGTTTTGTGTGTGTGTGTGTGGTGTGTGTTGTTGTGTGTGGGGTTTTGTGTGTGTGGTGTGTGTGTGTATTTTGATGGTTAGGGTTCTGAACAGCAAAAAACCCTTATTTATATTCTGTGTGTGTGTGTGTGTGTTTTGTGTGTGTGTGTGTGTGTGTTGTGTTGTGTGTGTGTGTGTGTTAGTGTGTGTGTGTGCTTTTTTGTGTGTGTGGTGTGTTTTGTGTGTTGTTTGTGGGGTGTGTGTGTGTGTGTGTGTGGGGTTGTGTGGGTAAAGGCGCGCACATGTGGTTTGGGGGGGGTGGGGGGGGGGGGGGGGTGGGAGGGTGGGGGGTGATGTTTTGGGGTTGGGGGTTTGAACGCACTGGGTAAGTGCTTGAATTTTGTGCTTATTAATCAGAGAGATAAGGGTGAGTTACTTGTGTGTGCGTGCATGTAATTTGAGAAAGGGAAGGGTTTTGTGCGCAATGTGGTGTGAGAATGGGATTGGGTTTAAAACAATAAACAAAAACACACACACACACACCCCACACACCACACACACACACACACCACACACCAAACACAGAAAGCGGGGGCGCGCGCGCGCCGCGCGCGTGCGCATACAACCTGTAAAAATTCCCCTTCTCTTCTCCCCTTCCCTCGTCCCTCCTTACATTCCCCTTTCTCTTTTTTCCTTTTCTCTCCTTCTCCTTTTCTCTCTCTCTTTTCTCTCTCTCCCCTCTCTCTCTCTCTCTCTTCAGTTTGTCTGTAAGGCGGTCGGCCCGTGTATTGTTTGCCTGTTTTGTCCCCCCAACTGCCTCTTCCCCCTCTTTCTTTTTTTTTTTCTTGGTTTTCCGGGGCACAAGAGTGACCCCTTTTTAATTTTCAACTGCATTTCGTTGTTGTTATAGGTTTGCCCTCTGTTTTCTCTCTCTCCCCCCCTCGCTATCTCTTCAGTTTGTATGAGAGTGAGTGTGCCTGTTTGTCTATCTGTGGGGCCCTTCACTGTCTATCTTCCCGTCATATTTTTTTTTATGTTTGGTTTTGTTGTGCACTGTGTGTTTTGTCGGGCTCTCTACTGCATCCCCCCCCACTCTCTCTTTCTCTAACATGATTTAAATGCTCGAAACAGTGAGTTTCTCTCTCTCTCTCTTCTCTCTTCTCTTTTCTCTCTCTCCTTTTCTCTCTTTCTCTCTCTCTCTTTCCCCCCTTTAGGCAGTGCACACAACACAAAAACACACACCCCACCCCCCAACAACACCCCAACACCATTTCTCTCTCTTTTTCTCTGATAAAGGGCCCACCGTTGGACTGTGCACACACACACCCCCACCACACACACACACCCCACAAAACCACACACCACCCCACACACAAACACGCACACGTTTTGTGCGTGTAAATTCCCCCCCCACACAAAACACCAAAAGAAAATTTTAATTTTGTTTGCAAAATGTTCTCTTCCTCTCTTCTCTCTCTCTCATCTCTCTTCTCTTCCCCTCTCTCCCCCTCTCTTCTCCTTTCTCTTCTCTCTCTTTGCATCCCTTCCCCTTTTTTAGTGTGTTTGTGTTTGTGTGTGTGTGTGTGGGTGTGTGTGTGTGTGGTGTGTGTTTGTGGGTGTGTGTGTGTGTGTGTTGGGTAGAAGCAGTTTACCGACGCTATGTACTTGAAAAAAGGGGCCGCACCCACTATGTTTAATGGCTTAAAGGGGTATTTTTGAGATTGTCGTTTTTTGTTAAAAAAAGGTCTACATGTATATAACTACAGTATGGGATTTTATTTTTTTTTTTAAAAAATCGTGGAAGAATTTAATTTGATAAAAAACGGTTTTTTAAAAACCTGGGTTTAAAACCCCCCCGGTAAGGGCCGAAAACCTTTAGTCATTGAAGGGGGGCTGGCCTTCGCCCCGACCTACACAAAAAAGCCAAAAGCCAAGTGAAAACAAAACAAGTTGCGATCCCCCCAGCCTAAAAAGTCACGAGGGGGTGGCAGATATTGTGCTGTAGGCATGTGCAGCAGCTCAGCAGGAGACGGATATTCTTTGCACACATTTCCATCTGATCCAGATACTCGAAATAAGTGGATTCGGTTGGTGCAACCATGCCGGGCCACAAAGTTATTTTTACCACGTCAGTTCCAGCTGGACCACGGAAACGAGCTGTTCCGACAATTGCCGAGCCCGTTCGAGTGGATCAAAAACTTCGTCTGCATTGTGCGCGTATTACTTTGAAGGCGGAGTGGTAAGCTCGTACAGATGAGTACGATAGTCGCACGTTTATTCTGTTCTTATCTATGGACAGATCACACTTGTTAAATTGAATGAACACGTTAAGGCTTGAGGAAGGAGAATCTCCACTCGCCGTCCACGCGTGATCGCATCAAGAAGTCAGTCGGTAGCCTCCTCGAGACTTCGGTAAAGTCCGTACGCCTTCGGAATGATGTGTTCGGGCGTCCAGCTGGAACTGAATAGCTCGTTTCCGTGGTCCAGCTGGAACTGACGTGGTAAAAAGAACTTAGCGTTCAAACTGATAAGGTAAAGGCCTTGCAGAAACATCCCCAGTTACATTGGCTGTCGCAATCATAGTCACTGCTTTTACATGATAAATTAAATACCGATCGGGATGTGCAAGAACCATCAGAATCGCTTTCTGTTGCCGTTGGCTTGCTGTGTAGGTCGCGGGCTGACGGCCAGTCCATCATGTGACGTCACATCCAAGAGTAGTTAAGCCATGCCAAGATTCAGTTGATTACCTCCCATTTTCCTGATTACAGGTGAAAATGCCTACTTTCGCGGATCGATTTCGTGTGATCGGGAGAGAATCGGATGTTTGTTTTACCAATTTATCAAACATTTCATATTTCTGCATAAGCTGACCAATTATCGAAAACCTCTAAGTAGACCTTTAAACTGGCGTAAGTCCTTGACGGTGATAACGGTTGCGATAAGCGAGGCGGGCAGGTTCGCTGTCAATTGCTTTGAAGACGTTGACGTGAGGCTGGAGAGGACTGCCGCGAGGCTGCTTGTTTAATGACGCCGGCCATCGGTGCGTCGCTGGCATCGTACCCCCTATCCACATGCACTCATCCACCCACACAAGGAACTAGTTCGCTTTGTTTCCAATCATACACACTCATTTTTCTACCAATACCTTTTCTGACTTCACTACCAAACCGCATCTCTCTCTCACTCTCTCATCCTCTCTCTCTCTCTCTCTCTCTCTCTCTCTCTCTCTCTCTCTCTCTCTCAGGGCGCATTTCCGGTTGTTTAATGTAAAAACCGGCTGACAGGAGCTCCGTGTTTAAAACCGTATTACGGGAGCGTAAGCCTTACCTGGATCCTGAAACGAGTTGGAGGTGACCATGCCGGAGGTAGCTTTGGCTTTTCGAGCCATTTGTGGCGGATTTGTACCGGTGTACGTCGCATTCATGTATCGTCGAGCAATGCAAAGAAAATCTTCGTATCTGCGGACATTGAAAATCTCAAGGCTACGGGACGGTGTCATCGTTGGTCTCCTCCTGGCGTATTTGTACCTCGGCGTTTTTCTGCATCGCTGTGGCGATGTGGAATTGAACCCGGGACCCGGACCTGCTGGAAGGCAGAGAGCCTGAGACAGACTCGACTGGCATCCACAAGCGGTGGCTCTTCCGGATCCCCATCTACCCCATCTAAGACGTCTGGTGACCCGATGATGAAGGAAATTCTGGCCTCTCTCAAGGATTTGAACTGTAAGTGTGATGGCTTGAAGAAAGATGTGAAAGAAGTGAAAGACATGTGTGCGGGATTACATGAAGAGGTTGCATCTTTGAGGGAGGAAGTGAGGGATTTAAAGCATCAAAATCAGCAGTTGAAGGAGCAGAATCAAACTCTGTGTGAACGGTTGGAAGCTTTAGAACAAAAAACTGACGATTTAGAGGGACGCTCGAAAAGAAACAATATCATCTTTCATGGAATACGAAGACGTGACAACGAAACCAGAGATGAATGTGAAGGACTCGTGAAAGACTTGCTGACAGATACACTAGAGCTACCCCGGGACATCGAGTTCGATAGACTTCATCGCTTGAATCGAAAACCTGACTCCCCAATCATCGGAAGGTGTACGTTTTATAAAAGTAAGGAACAAATTCTAAATGCCAGATACAAATTACGGACAGTAAAATCTTCATTGGAGAAAGGTTCTGTCTGGATGGAGATAAAAATCTTAAACCGATGGCATAACAATCCGGCCGGCCTGATATTGAAAACAGCGTAAGTCCTATCTGTCCTCCGGGACTATCTTTTGTCCACAATTTTTCAAATGTCAAAACAGGAACAAATCAAGTTAAGTCACCGTATCGCTTAAATTCTACCCCCTTGTTTGCGCGTGCTGAACAGGGCGATTCACTGAATTGTGACACGGCGGATGACACTGCTACCGTGCTGTCGCTGCTGTCGAACGGCAGTGTTCACGGCGGCCTAGTTAGCTCGCCTGTCAGCTGTCGTCAGTCGGTCACTGGGTCGACTTCATTACAGAGTGGTCTTTCTAAGGAAATTAAGAACAGCTACACTGTTGATCTCAACAAGCGTATTAGGAAAGATGTAGATGTTGATATTTCTGTCTCAGTTTGCTCTGATACGAATGAAACTTTTCAGATTGGTCATTTTGTTGCGTGCATGGAAACAATGGTTCAACGAGAAAACAGGAAAATGTACATCGTGTGTGTGAAAGTGATTGTCGAGCAAATGGTGTATATAATGCTAGAATTGGCATGTCTTTATTACACTGGAACGTGAATGGCTTGTTGTCGAAGTTAAAGGACCGCAGTTTTATCGATTATATCTTGTCATTTGATTTCATATGTCTCGTTGAAACTTTTGTTGAAAACTTTCAGTCTAGTGTGTTTAATAATTACAAAATTTTCTGCAAACCAGCGACTCAGTTTACAGCGCAAGGGAGAAGATCAGGGGGCATAATTGTCTAATAAAAATGAATTTTCAAAATATGTACAACAAATAGATACTGAGTGTAATAACACAATGATGTTTCTTATTTCAAAATGTATTTTGGGTCTGCCCAAAGATGTCTTGCATATTTGTACCTATATACCACCAGAAAACTCACCTTTTTATTCCTTCTTTGGTATAGATAATGGCATCAATATGCTTGAAAATGTTATTACTGATAAAATTTTGGAATTTCCTGATGTGTTTCTTTTACTAAACGGAGACTTCAATGGAAGAACAGCAAATTTGGGTCCAGAACTATCTGGTGATGTGTATGCTTGTTCTCCTCAAGTCAAAAGCTCTTCATGTTGTGGCAACAGGTGCTCTGAAGACAATGTGCTTAATAGGTATGGAAAATTCCTTCTGAATATGTGCACACGTTAGAATAATGTATAATGAATGTGTGTGCAATGGCGACCGGCAAGGTCGTTTCACATACATCTCTGATACAGGGAATAGTGTTAATGATTATTTTTTTATGTCTGTTGACTTGTATCTATACCTAGAATCATTTATACATTTGTATGTAACAGAACGTATTGAGTCTGACCATCTTCCTTTGGAATTGCACTTTGGCTTTTCACAAATTGTTGGTCCTGTTGCAAAGAAGTACAAGGAGGTTGAATATGTCGAGAAACTGATATGGAATGATGAACATGCAAACATTTTTCGTGGTCTGATGAATGATGATGATACCCTGCAACTACTGAAAACAGCGATTCGCTGCATAGATGAAGATATTAATGTAGCTTTATGTATGTTTAATGATTGTATTATGACTAAAGCAGAATGTATGAAAAAGAAAGTTAGAATACATTCAGGTGAGAGGACTGAATCATGGTATGATCAAGAATGTAAAGTGACTAAATCAAATACGATGAAACTTCTAAGAGTGTTTTGCAGAACCCATGATAGCGAAGACCGTGTTAAATATTGTAAAGCTCGAAGAGAATACAAAAATATGTTGCACATAAAGCAAATAGAGCACAACAAATCTTTACTGAATTATTTGATAAACTCAACCCATGACCAGAAGGAATTCTGGCAAAATGTTCGTAGTATTTCTGTAAAGACACCTATACACAGTAATATTTCTACTGAAGAGTGGTACCAGCATTTTAAAAATTTGCTAGAGAACGATGTTTGCAGTGAAGCAGACACAGAAGAAATTGAAGAATCAGGTTACTTGGATAGCCCCATTTCAAAAGAGGAAATCCTATTCTCAGTAAGACATTTAAAGAATGGAAAATCTGCTGGTCCTAACGGATTGATTGGTGAGTTATTCAAGAATGGTGGGGACATCGTGATTGATTCCTTTCTTAAATTTTTCAATACTCTCTTTGATAAAGGACTATATCCAGAAAGCTGGACTGAATCGATTGTCATTCCATTGTTTAAGAAAGGTGCCGATAATGATCCTGGTAATTATAGAGGAATCTCATTGTCTGATATAAGCAGCAAATTGTATAGCTCCATTATCAATAACAGATTACAAAAATGGATCGATCAAAATAACATTACTGGTGAGTATCAAGCTGGTTTTAAAAAGAATCATTCCACTGTAGATCATATGTTTACTCTTCTGGCTCTCGTTCAAAAGCAGTTTTCGTGTAATCGTAAGTTATATGTAGCTTTCACTGATTTCGAGAAAGCGTTTGACTCCGTTTCTAGAAAATTACTGTGGCCAATACTGAAAAAGAACAGTATCAATGCAAATTATATCAGTGTATTAAAAGTATGTACTGCAACGTTATAGCAAGAGTCAGATCAGGTGGAGAACTTACTGACTGTATTTTATGTACACAGGGTGTAAAACAAGGTGATGCTTGCAGCCCTGTTCTTTTCTCATTATTCATAAATGAACTAGCTTTAGAAATAATAGCGAACGGAAGACGGTGCAACGCTTTCTCCCGATTTTATTGAACTATTCATCTTGTTACTAGCTGATGATATTGTTTTATTATCTGAGACTCCAATTGGCCTCCAGACCCAGTTAAACAATTTGTGTCAAACAGCCTCTAAACTTAAGCTAAAGGTAAATTTGAAAAAGAGTAATATTGTGGCTTTTAGAAAAGGAGGTTACTTGGCAGCAAGCGAAAGATGGTTTTTCAATGGACAGATGATGGCTGTTGTAAATTGCTACAAATACCTTGGCATTTATTTCTCTACACGCCTAAGCTTTACAGCTGCTTGTCAGGACCTGGCAAGCAGAGCAAAA
>CM031627.1:24231834-24254334 GCA_018398815.1 Conus ventricosus
AAATTGACTGCACAGGTAAAGCATCAATTTGCTCGCAGAAAGAACATTCTAGCAACCTGTTTTGATATAAACAAAAAGGCATATGAATGTGTTTGGCATCATAAATTACTGTATAAATTGAAACAAATTGGGTTGTCTGGGAACATCTACTTTTACATAAAAGACTTATTGATGAAAAGAAGCATGCAAACAAAGGTGGGAAATTCCTATTCGAATACACGCATGCCTACAATGGGTATTCCACAAGGCTCAGTAACAGAGCCCATCTTTTTAATATATTACTTCATGACCTACCTCAATGTTAGTCAAAAAATGTCAACTTAGTACAATATGCAGATGATATTTGCATGTAGATGAATGTATCCATGAAAAAGAAGTCACCAAAAAGAGATATAAATTACTATAGAAAAGCTTATCAAACAGAATTAGATAAATTAAATAACTACTTGCTTGAAAATGGACTAACTCTATCAACTGAGAAAACTCATCTGGTTTTATTTAACAATGGTGCTGATCCACCCAACTTACCATCCCCCCATATTGGGTCTGATATTTTGGAATATAAACAAAGGGTAAAGTTTTTGGGGGTTTATATTACCTGTAAATTAAATTGGAATTATACATTGAATACTTATTAACTAAAGCAAGAAAAACTTTAATTTTTTAAAAAGTTATTAGTAAGCAATACTGGAGCCAAGATGTCAGAGTACTAAAACATCTAGTGATAAGTCTTGTTCGCTCTAGGCTTATGTATGGTCAAGAAGATTTTTTCACTGCTCCAAAACATTTATTAAACAAATTACAAAGCGTGGACTGTAAAGCTTTTCGATTGGCCTTGGGGGTTCCTTTCCATACATCAACAATAGCAACATATAGAGAGGTAGGAGTACTTCCTTTAAATGAATGCCGTCACCTTGCCATCGCTAAATATTTGTTAAAAGGCTCTTTAAGTGAAAACAATGTTGAAAAGGAAATTGGCTTAAGATCAGATGTTGATTTCCCAAAACGAGCCAAAAACATATCACGTCTTAAAACAATAAGAACTGAAACTCTAGATACTTTACAACAATCAGAAATACGATTAGAAGATATGGTAAAATGTAGTAATCCATGTAGTGCTATCCCTCCATGGGAATTACAAAAAGGACATTTTGACATTAATTATACCGATGCAAAGAAAAATGAGAATATAAATCGCATTGGCACAGTTGCGAAAGAGCATTTATTTCGCAATTATCCAAATCATCTCAAAGTTTTTACCGATGGTTCAGTTCTAGAAAATCACGAAGCTGGTGCTGCTTTCACTATCCCCTACTTAAAGGTCAAAAGAGGTTTTTATATTGGAAAGCACAGATCTATATTTACAGCTGAATTAACTGCCATTCTCATGGCTTTGCATTATTTGCTTGATTTTCCGAAAACTGTGACTCAGATTCTATTTTGTGTAGATTCAAAATCAGTGTTGTATGCCTTAAGCAATTCAAATTCTAGTTTGAGACAAGATTTGATTTTTGAGATTAACCATTTGGTGCATTTCCTTATCCTACAAAGTAGTAATCTTACATTTCTTTGGGTGCCTTCACATAGTGGAATACATTTCAATGAATCCGCAGATAAACTAGCTAAAACCTCTGCAGATTATACAAACGAAACATATGATTTGAAATCCCATTATCACTGAAAGAAGGGTATAGCCTACTGCAGAATGCTTGCTGGAAGCATTTTAGAAAGAAACAGAAGATGTTGGCCACTCATCACCTGCTGACCACCAAACGAGTTTTGAAGATGTGTTTATATCTAAGTATGGTCAACTGTCTAACTTAAGGCTTTTAACTTCCCTTGCCTATAGATTTAAACTTAATGCTTTTAAGACCAAATTCACTTCCAACATCACATGCGTTTGTGTGGGAAAATTTCTAATGTACATATACTTTTCAAATGTAGTAAAATGAAAACCTATCTGCCTGCTTTTTCGGAAACGTCCCTGAAGGAGGTTTTAATAAAACCCCTTTTGATTTGTGACGTTGTTTTAGGTCTTGTTCAGAGTACCATTTTTAGATTCCTTTATAATAATTCTATTTTCACGTTTAAATGTTATTATCCTGTTACCTTAAGGGTTCCTCTGATTTTAAAAAATGTTATTCTAGTTATGTTATAGGTGCAATTTTTATTCATGTAACATTTTTTCTTCCGATTCCCATTCTGATCCTCATTTTTTCTCTTTTTCCTTTCCCATTTATACTTCTTCATCTTTTTTTCTGTCTCACTGTTTCTCTATCTCTTTATCCCCTTCAGTTGCCTGTCTATCCACCCCCCCCCCCCCCCTTCCTCCTTTTCTACCTTGTTTATTCATATATTTTGTTGTCTAAAATCACTAATGTGTATAGACATTAAATTGAAGAACACACACACACACACACACACACACACACCACACACAACACACACACACACACACACACACACACAAACATGCATGCACATGCACACGCACACACTCACGCACGCATGCACACACGCAAACACACACACACACACACACACACAAAACACACACACACACACACACACACACACACACACACACACACACACACACACACACACACACACTACAATACAATATAAAACAATACAATATGTATTCCTTTTGCCCCTTTTGGGTATGGAGGAATGGTGTGTTTAAAGCAATAACAGGAAAAGGAAAACAAACAAGCCAAAATAAAACATAAACTGCTAGTCAGTGCTGACACAGACCAACAATTTACAACACTTGAGATAATCTAATATACTTTGACAGTAGAAGCGTTTGTTTTCAATTAGTAGAAGGCATCATTTGACAAACACTTAAGTAAGTAGTAGAGATTGATGGGGGGAGGATTAGGTGGAATAAGAGCAGGGGAAGAAAAGCTGTGGCAGGAAAGGATGTGGGTGTGGATAGTTTGTAGACGGGGTTTGGGGGCAGAGAAGAAAGTGGAAGGGGGATGTGGGACGATATGTAGGATGATAACTAATGATAAATTTAGATCAGAAAAACGGTATGCCTGTACTAGGTGAAAACTACTAAACTGATTTATAAATACTGGTGATTGTTGGAATGATTGTAGTGCATGACTTTAAGTCTACACCACATGTGTACTTGGATTAAGTGTAGCCCAAGTTAATGTCATTTAATTCATAAGAAATATGGAAGAGCTGTTTGACTGAAACTGCATAGCATTGTATCACTGTGTCCTACCCTTTTGTAAGCTTAACTCAGCCTTTAAACAAAAGTGGAGATTGATAGTTATAGTAGAAACTCTATAATAGAGAAAACCTTTCTGGCTGAGTTCTCACACCTCTTCTGAAAGATAAGAGGGTAAATGTGTGAACTCGACAAACCAGCCACTCAGCGACATACCTATAGACCAGGTTCTCTTTATCACAGAACTGGATTGCGGCACGCTACAACCTGTGGCTAAACCACACACTGTGGCTACCCCAGAAACCATGGCGATGCCAAATACAACTCTCTGGCCAGACAGGGTGAAGACACTCCACAGCCCAGCACTACAGCACCAGGTCTACAGGATCAGTCACCAGCCACACGAGAGAGATCAACTATTCTCTCTGATATAAGATAAGGCTGTTAATCCCTCTGCACTCAAATCCATCTGACCTCTCTTTATGATGAAGCAGTGAGAACATGTCTATGATTGCCACTTTGGCTACTGCACTGGGTGCACGCAAGTGAAGTGGATATGAACAAGAATCTATTTTCAGAGTAACATTGACATGCCCACTGTATACCACTTAAGCGACTACACTGAGTGTAAGTAAGTAAAGTAGGAGTGAGAAAGGGCACTTAATTGTTGCGGTTCAATGAGAACGAAAATTAACTCAGTTGAGTTTGTCAGAAGCTGGTTTCCAACACTGTTCACATCACTTGAAGGCGTGTCAGACACAGACTTCCGACAGAGTTGGACAATTTTTGAATCATACTGCCTTATATTAAAGGGCAATACATCTCGTTTCTGGGACAACTTAGGGCCTTTTTTGCAGGTGCTTCAATTAGACTGTTCTTCGTGTATTCTGTAATAGTTTTATATGGATTTGAATTGTCCTACTCTCAGTTCCCGCGATCACACGATTTTGAACACGATCACAGGATTTTGAGTGGATCAAGCATTTTGTGGGCAAATTCTTGTGTTTTATGCAGTTTTCATGAATATACTATTCTCTGTGTTCTCAGTTTGTTTCATTTGCCGTTTATTCTCTGTATGTCATACCAAGGCTCAGAATTGTAATTGAACTTCTGTGGGAGGATAGAGTATGAAGAATTGGATTACAGTGTGCATGAAAAGTTTTTTGTTTTTCTGCAAATGTGTATCATTTTGGATTACTTACTTCATGTGAACTGTGTAGATTCCGCACTGAAAGTAGGCATTTTTGATAAATGCATTGATTTGTCTGTCTAATGGTGTGTGTTTCATGCTCTTAGGTGGAGTGGTTGCTTTTTTTCAGACTTGCCCCACATCCGTGTGATCTGAGGGACAAACTGGTCCATTTTGACTCTGACTTGATTGAGTGAAGCCTATAGAACAGACATATATATACTTACCTATGTGTAAGCAAGTTAAGTAGATTGCACTTAACCTGTGTCAGTTCTCTGTTATTCGGTCAGTGTTGACTGTTTGAACTTCTCTCTTCAATTCTGTCTCTCGGAGCTACAAGTACCTTTAAGAGCACAGGCCGAAGGAAACTTATATCAGAGCCACCATCAAGTATTTTAACAATACCCGGAACAAATTAAAATTTTTTTTGGATGACTAGTACTGGAAAGTTGCTACTTCCACCACTAGTAAGAGAGAGGATGGAGGTGAAATGTTAAGATAATTCTCAAAGAAAACTTATTCTAAGTCCTTCCCCTAGAGGACCCACCTACCACCATCCGTCTTGTAACACTCAGCCCAAAACACGACACAAGTGCCGCGTTTTTTCTCTCAATGTATGTGGACAGTGGTACCATATCTGCAAGAGTTTGTTTTCCTTGCCACTCTTTCTGTGGGCGAAGCGTATGTCGGTTATGCTTTGAAAAACTGTCAGCACAGGGCTTGCACAGGTAGTGATCAATGTGGAAAACACACTCCACACAACAAGGTACCTGAAGATCAAATACGAGGGCAAAGGAACATATTATGTCTTTCCCAGTAGTTGAATCCAACTATGCACGAAAGGACACTCAAAGGCAGTATCTGGCTTCAAACTTAAGCATTAAGAAAATGTTTCAATTACATAAGAAAGAACGTCAAAAACAGGAGAAGAGTCATGTGTCTGAGAAAGACAATCTGTCGTTTCATTATCCTAAGAAGGACAATGTGCCACTTGCAGTGTTCACACTGTAAAGAAACAGCAAGGCATATTGACTGATACCAAGGAAGAAGCCTTCAGACACACCTCTAGAGAAAAGACAGAGCCAGATAGAAAAAGGAAAGATCCACAACAAAACATGTAGTCACTGTGGATATGCAGGCTGTATTGCAGGCTCCTTGTGGGCTTCTAAGCCAACATATTACAAACGCAAACTTTCTGTGTATAACTTCATTATCTACTCTCTATCCGATGGGAACATGTTTCATGTGGGACGAGACAGAGGGTAAACGTGGTGCTTGTGAGATTACCACGTGCTTACACATGATATCTCATCGCTTCCAAAGACCATCAAGGAAGTCATCATCTACTCACACTTTGGGAGGGCAAAACAGAAACCAGATATCGCAAAGGCACTGCAACTCACCATCAAAGCAGTGCCTCACCTTCAAAAGATCACACAGAAATTCATTGAAACAGGTCACACTCAGATGGAGTGTGACTCGATGGACTCTGCCATCTCGTATGCCCAGAAGACCACTCCAGTATACACCCCAAGTGGGCTGGATATTGTTCTCGCGTGGCACGACAAACAAACCCTACCATGTCAAACCACTCAAGCATAACGACATGTTGGACTTCAAGAAGGTTGCATCGACAGACCAGGACTGCAATACCAAAACCGATATTAAAAATGAGCGACTCAGCTGGCTGAGTATTAACTGCATCCAGTTTACGCGATATCCAGGGGGACTTCATATGTTTCAAGTACAACTTCGATGATGACTTCAGACTTTTGCGCCTTGTGGGGATGAGCAAGAGAAGACGCCCTGCTTTGTCCAGCACAAAAGTCCCACGCTTGTATGATGGAAAGCTAGACATAACAGAGGCAAAGAAGGCAGGTTTGATGTCGCTGTGCCAACCCAACATTATTCCAGAGGAGCATTATTCTTTCTTCAAAGCTTTGCCTGTGTGCACCAATACAAAAGACCGGTTACCTGAGCCTGACATCCATGACAGTGATCAGGACACAGACTAGATAATTATTATGAATCATGTCATGCACAGCTGTCCGGCCGAGATGTAAATCGTGCTCTTTAGTTGCTTCCTTCTTTCCCAGCAGGCGATAAATGGAGGCGGCGTGACTTACTGCTGAGCGCGGACACACTGGCCACGTGATAAGGCCCTACCCCTCTGCTCTCAAGGGAGCGCGTGTGTTCTCATGCTGTGCTATTCTTGTTGTGCTTTACGGATTATTATTCTTCCACACTCCATAACTGGATATAATTAACTGAGTGTGTTATTTTGTGTGTTGTATACACGATATACACGATATACACGATATATTTTATTTGTCCTCATAGAATACAAGGAAAATTTGTTTGTGGTGCCATTATCAAAATTCACATATTGCAACAACTTATAAACTAGTATATCATTAAAAATATTCCACTCTTTGCACTGTGCTCAGTCATTCCTTGTCAATTCATTTATCCATCTTGTGTCACGCTATATATATATAAATATTAACACATGCACACACACATCCTACCACCCTCTCCCCCACCCCCCACCCCCAGATACACACACACACCACACCAATACAGAATCACACACACACACCCGCCAAAACAGTGTCATACACACAAGCACACAAACATACATACACACACACACACACAACACACACACACACACACACACACACACACACACACACACACACACACACACACACACACACACACACACAGGTGCACACATCACCACCACAAACCACCATCACATATGCAATATTATAACAACACTTAAATAATCACTCCAACTGTAAAACAGAACGCTCCAAGATAAGCTCAAAGTTAAGTATAAAAAAGAAAGAAAACAAAAACAATAGCACCATTCAAAAATCAAAAATTTTGGGAAAAAGAATAATTACAAAACGTAAAAGTAACCTGCAAAAGTTTTAAAAAACAGGAATAAAAGATTTACTGCAAAGTAAATGTTTAAATTTGGGTTGGGGGAGAAAAGAGAGAGAGAAGAGAGAAGAGAGAGAGAGAACCAAAGGGGAGAAAAATTCATAGGGTGGGGAAAATTGAAAACAGACTTTTTATAAATTTAACATAAAAAAAACATATCATTCTCTTTTAAACCAAAAAGGGAAAAAAAGAGCACAAAATTTTTAATGCCAAAATTTATCACAAAAAGTATAATTGTATAAACAGTAAAAAAATTCAAACCAAAAAAAAGATATTTTTAGTAAAAATGGCCTTGGATTGGGGGGGGGGGGGGGGTTCCTTCAAACACACACCACCCCACACACACACACCCACAACACTCACACCCCACCACACACACACACACCACAATATATATATATTATAATATAAATATATATATATATATTAAAAAAATATATAAAATATATAAATATATTATATATATATATATATATATACATAAAACATACATAAAACAAACACACATACATATATACAAAAAACACATAACACATAAATAAAATTTTAAAAACATACATACACCATATACATATACATACCCTATATAATAAAATAATAAATAAATATATTATATAATTAAAAATATATATAATATATTATTTTAATATTTTTTTTAAAAATATAACCAAAAAACATACAAAATATATTACAAATTAAAATTAATATATAATATTTTATAAAAATATATATATATTTAAAAAAAAATATAAAAAATAAAATATAAAAACACAAACATACATATATACCTTTCATACACGTACATAAAACATGTACACACACCAAAAACACAACCCCATGTAAATACATCCCCACCATAAATACATACATACAAAACATACACTTTTATATTTTAAAATAATTTTAACAATACAACATACATTCAAACAATTTAAATTTTTTCAAACCCTGCCATAACTTTTAAAAAAGTAAAAAGAAAATTAAATCAAAGGAAAATTCAAAAGGGTTAACACACACACACACACACACACACACACACACACACACACAAAACACAAAACACACCACACACACACAAAAACAACACACACAGGCACCCGACAAAACTCATGCACACAACACAAAACACACCACACACACACCATGCACAACACACACACACACACAAAAACCACACCCACCACACACACACACACACACACCCCCCAAAAACACCAAATATTTTATAAAAAAAATAATAATAAATATATATATATATTTATATATATAATATATATTTTTAAAAAAACAATACAAACAAATAAACACACCATACAAAATAAAACACAAAAAACATAAAAACACAAAATATCATAAACACATCCCTACACACATATTTCATATAAATACTTTATATATATAAAAAATATATATATAAATAATATTAAAAACACCCTACACATACATACAATTTTAAACATTTATATTACATACACACACAAAATACCAAAATTTCACATACATACACATACATATACATTAAAACACACGCAACACACACATGTATAAACATACACACACACCTAAAAACATACATACACACATACACATAAAATTTATATAATTGGGAACAAAAAACATGACATTCAAACAATAAATTTTTGCACCATGCCATGATATCACAGAAAAGTATGATTATTTAAATAGTAAAAAAGATAAATTTAAATCATGTAAAATTCCCAAAGGGTTAAAAACACAAAAACACACACCCCACACACCCACACACACACACACACAACCAAAACCCCACACACACACCACACACACACAACCACCCTGTTTTAAAACCCCTTTTAACAGTAAAAATAACCCTTCCCTAACAACATGTAGGAAGGAATAAATAAAAACAAAAAAATTTTAATGGGCCAAAGCAATACAAAACACTAAATGTTTTAATATCAAAACATTTAAAAAAAAATCAAATTTAAATGAGTCCAAAAAATTCCTTGAAAAAAAGTAAAAGAAAGCTTTAAAGGGGGGTTTTCCCCAAAATTTACACACACAAAACACACCCCCACACAACCCCACACACACACACACAAAACCACACACCACACACACACACACACACACACACACACACAAAATTTCCCCACACACACACACACACACACACACACACACACACCCACACACACACACACACACACACAACACAGGGACACCACACACTCATGCCCGCACCCCACAAAACCCACACACACACACACACCCCACACACACCCCACACACAAAACACCACAAAACACCCCAAAAAACACAAAACACAAACGCACGCAAAGCACACACACACACACACAAACACACACACACACACACACACACCACACACCACACACACCCACACCCAAAAACAAAATCATGCAAAACCCCCACACACCACACACCCCACACACACACCCACACACACCAAAAACCCCCACAAAACACACACACACACACACACCACACACACACACCCCACACACACACACAAAAAATAGTGCTCCCCAAAATATCTATTGAAAAAACCCGCGGAGGGATAGATTGTAAAGCATAAAGAATAGCCCCTTGGGGGTTTTCCCTTTTTTGGTTTTCCCTCAAAGGAAACTCACCATGAAGCCCGTATTTTGCCTCTTTTATGATCACGAAAAAATTGCCCCTTTTCTAAATACATTTAAGATGCCTACCAAAATTTAAAATTCAAAAAAATGGGAAAATTTAAATTAGGGCCGATATTCATTTTCCTAACGTGCCCAAAACGGCCGGGGGCTAAAAAACTATTCTTTTCATTTTCTTCTAAACTATTTACAAAATTAAAAAACCCCAATAAAAAAAATTACCCGTGCGTTTTTTCCTTTAAATCCCAACCCCCAAAATGGGAGCTTTTTAAGGCAAAGTTTTTTAATTTTAACTATACACAATTTCCCCAAAAATTTTAAACATCAATGTTTTTGCTTAAAGAAACTAGTACCATATGATGAATTTTTAAACCCAATCATCTAAAAATCTTCACTGATGGGGTTTTTTATTAGACCCAAACAGGCAGGGTGTGGTTTTTTTCCCTCCCCACTTTAAAAATTTAGAAAACTTTTACCTTGGGGAAGGACTTCCCCCTTTTCACAGCTGAATTAATAGCCATTTTAATGGCTATTCAGTATGTCATTGATACACCATTCAATTTCTATGGTGCACTCTTTTGTGTAGACTCTAAATCAGTTCTCCAAGCTTTAGAATCAACAAATCCGAAAAACCGGGCTGAAATCGTCACAGAAATTAAAATACTTATTCATGTTCTTATATCAAGGGGTATCGCAGTTGATTTTTGTTGGATCCCATCTCATTGTTCAATATCTGGAAATGAATGGGCTGATCGTACTGCTCGGGCAGTGCAAAAAATCTTTTAAATCCAAGGATATTCCCATTCTTTTAAGTTTACAAGAAGGTTACTCTCTATTACAAAAAGTTTCTTTTGAAAATTTTGAAAAGATATATAAAGACTACATGCTTCCCAAAATACATAAACTAACTCTTCAATAAAGTGTTGTCTAAACGCTCGATCACAAATTTTTCAAAAAAGAATTCATTAATAGATTATACATTTTATCAAAAAAAATGTCATAAACACCCAAAACCGGCAAAAAAATTGTTTCACTGTTTTACAGACTTAGGTTAAACGCTTTCAAAACCAAGTTCATAAAAAACATTTAATGTGTATGCGGGGCTGTTGATAGTTGTACAACAACACATATTTTGTACTTTTGTCCTTATTTTGAATCAGCTCTATCCAAAATTCAGAACGATGAATCTAAATGCATTTTCCAAGAACCTGTATTTCTTTTGAACTTTTTCAGAACTTAATGAAGTCCAGTCAGCTCGTTTTTATGATTTCTGCATATTTTAGATTGTTTTGACTGTTGATTGAGTTTTGACAGTGTTTGCAGCTTGATTTGTTAAAGTTGCTTTGCTACAGGGATTGCACTTATGTACCAGTATTCCACTAATATTTACACACACACAGCGCAACATACACAAGTCGCACACACACACGCGACGCACACACACACACACATGCACACACACACATACACGCAAGCACGCAGCATGCATACTACAAACTCATACACATATACAAGTAAACGCTCACTTCTGTCTAATATCACTTTAAAGTGAAAAGACGTTAAATCGAAGAACAACAACAACACACACACACGCGCTGCGCGACAGCGCCCAGCGACACCATCGCGCCCACACACACACACACACACACACACACAACAACTGTAAAACAGGACTTAAAATACTTAGTGGGGGGGTGAGGAGGGGGGGGGGCAACATACACACCTATGCACACATGCATGCATACACGCACATACCCTCCCCCCCCCCCCCCCCACACACACACACCACACAACACACACACACACACACAACTCACTCACACACACACACACACACACACACACACACACACACACACACACACCACACAAGCACACACCAAGCACCACACATAAACCAAACACAACACACATCTCGCGCACACCCCAGAGCACGCACAGGGGTTTCTGTGATTTTAAACCGTAAAATATAACTCAGGTTCTCCCGTTCTCTCAGTTTACTTCTTTTCATGAAGAGGCGTACGGCAGATGGCAGGAAGGAGTTCCAGCGGTTGTGATTCTTTTGTGCACGTGTTCGATAGAACTTGGTTACTTCCGCGTTCTGAGAGTTTTTCTCTGAGTTTTCGTTTTCATAACTGGCCGGATCCTGGCATCTTCTTACGTGTATCATGCTAAACCGTGTACGTGTGTGGTGGCTAGCGTTCGAGAGGAGACATTCCGAGACGATTTTTGCCTCTCTCTTTTCGTTCTCTCTCTCTCTCTCTCTCTCTCTCTCTCTCTTCTGCTGTTGTGCTGGCGTGTGTGTGTGTGTGTGTGTGTGTGTGTGTGTGTGTGGTGTGTTGGGGTGTGTGTGTGTGTGTGTGTGTGTGTGTGTGTGTGTGTGTGTGTGTGTGTGTGTGTGTGTGTGTGTGTGTGTGTGTGTGTGTGGTGTGTGTGTGTGTGCGTGTGTGTGTGTGTGTGGGCGTGTGTGTGTATGGCGGCGGCGCATGGTGCGGTGTGTGTGGTGTGTGTGTGTGTGTGTGTGTGTGTGTGTGTGTGTGTGTGTGTGTGTGTGTGTGTGTGTGTGTGTGTGTGGTGTGATTGATCCTGCATTGGCTAGTCTTGTTGCTGACGTGTAGGCCTACTTCATTACGATCATTTGTACGTGCGTACGCCTGCGTGTTTGTAGCACAACAATGGCAGAGGCACTCGAACACACCTTCAGTGAACACAAAAGACGTGTAGATTTGTTGTGCCGTGTGTGCGTCAGTCGTGTACTTAGAAAGGTACAGATAAAGGATTAAACGCTAGAGTCTGTGTCAAACTTCTCCAGTGATTTGTTGCAGTATTTCAGTCTAGATATTTCTGGTGATGAAGAAGGCAATTGGAACATTTCAAATCCAATAAAATCCCGAATGCGTAAGAGGTGACAAGCATTCCGGTTAAATCTTTTACCCTTTCAATTAAAACCAACTCATTGATTAAGCCAGTTACAATTGAGATAAACAGAGAGAGAGGAGAGAGAGAGTGAGAGAGAGAGAGAGAGAGAGAGATGCTGTATGTTAGATGTGAGAGAGCTTGGACGATGGTGGCATATGGGTTGGTGTGAGGGTACCATAAATGGTGTGTAGAGGGTGGATTGTTTCCAATTGTGTGGGTGCTGTGTGTGTGTGTGTGTTGGTATGTGTGGCATCGATGTGTGTGTGTGTGTGTGTGATCATTGTGTATTCCAGTTGTGGTGTGTGTGGTTTCCAATGTTGTGTGTGTGTGTTGTGTGTGTGGTGTGTGTGTTTGTTGTTGTGTGTGTGTGTGTGGGTGTGTGTGTGTGTGTGTGTGTGTGTGTGTGTGTGTGTGTGTGTTACGTCTCTCTCTCTCTCTCTCTCTCTCCTCCTCTCCTCTCTCTCTTCTCTCTCTCTCTCTCTCTCTCTCCAGTCGTGAGTAGGCTCACCATGAAGATGAACATGTGACATCATTTCACATTGGTGTGTGTATGTGACATCAGTTTCAAATGATTCCAATGGGTGAAAGCACAAGGTCAGGTAGGAAGCATTTAATTGTTTCTGACATCTGCATGTGTGGCATGCAAAAAAATGTTGTTTTACAAAAGGGCCCAAGGGTTTTTGTGGCTGTGACAAATCATTTTTGGGGCATCTTCCAAGCACGGGGGCACGCGATAAAAACAAGAAAAACAGGGCCAAAGGCCGGGGTTTGGGGAAAAACCGCCCCCGGGGGGGCCCGGAAGCTGACCAGACCCCGAAAACTTTTTATTCGGGCCCCCATTTCCCGGCTGTCAGGTGGGATCCCGCGACAAATTTTTCGTCATTTGAAAAGGAAAGATTTTTGAAACATCAATCCCTTTGTGTCATCCGAGGTCCCGCCATGATGCAGAACAAAGAAAACCTTACTTTTAACACTTTTCTTTTTGCTTAAAACGTCCCTTCATCAAGATCTGTCCCCAAAGGGTTAATTTTGACAGCTCCCTTTTTAAAACGATTTTTGGATGACAGTGGGGTTTTTTCCTGAGGTTTTTGGATCTTTAAAATTTGGGTTTAAATTTTAATTCCTTTGCACTGTTGTGCTGTCCCTACCAAACTGCGGATGCACGGGGCCCACACTTTTTGTAGTACCTTGGGTGTGTGAAAACTTTTTTTATATTTCTTTGTTTTTTTTTGTTTTTTTAAAACCAACAACATAATATAAAGACGTTGAAATCTTGGGCAGTATTTTTTTTTTGGAAATTCGAGCATGCATGAGAGGGGGAGGGGGTTGGGGGGTAAAATTTGGGGTTCCTATTGTTGGGGGATGTGTGCACGAAACCACAAAAACCCCACACACACCACAACACACACACACACACACACACACACAAAACACACACACACACCACACACACACACGGTAAAACCCAAACACAACAAAACACACACACAAAACACACACACCACACACACACACACACACCCCAACCCGCACGCACGCAGGGCACGCACGCACGCCGCACCACACACCCCCAAAAAAACCCCACACACACACACAACAAAAACACACACATTATATATTATATATAATTAGCTTGTCTTATGTTTTTAGATTGAAGAAATAGGGGAGAAAATGCATTCATATTTGCGTGGTAGATAAACCTGCCTAACTAACAGTGTGCTTAAAGTGGGTAAAGGGGGAAAAATAAAAAAAAATGTTTCCCAAAAATTGACCCTTCAGAAAGGGTTATATTCCCCAAGGGGGAGACACCCCCCAATTTGGGAAGGGGAAACCCACAAACATATAACCCCTTTGGTCATATCCCAAAAATTTGGGAAATTGGGTGGTTTCTCCTCAGGGGACCGGGGAAAAAGGGGAAATTTGACTCCTCTGCCTTTTCGTTTTAAGAAGAATACCCCCCAAAAAAAGGTTGGTGTGAAATCCCGTAGTATTTTTTTGATTTTTTAAAAAAACCCAAACCAAATTTGCCATCTTGAAAAAAGTTTTTAAAAAAGAGCAAACAAGCTACATTTTCGTGAAAAGTAAAAAAAGTGCTGGGGCAAGTTCTTTGGAATGAATCCGAAAGGGGTTTTTAAAAACAAAAACTAAAAATTTTCCCAAAGGGTTTAAGTACCGCACCGTTCCAGAAAATTACGAGAAAGTTGGGTTGAATGACTGCAAAAAAATATTTGAATTATAAACAAAGCTTCCCTCTTATGTCTTAGTTTGAAGAAAGGGGGGGAGATATGCTTTCATATTGCAGGGGTAGAGGATTCCTGCCTAACTCAAGTATGTGCTTAAAGGGGGTTTGAATGGGGAAAAAAAAAATAAATGCTTCTAAAAATGAGCCTTCAGCAAGCTTATTTTCTCCAAGGGGGGGGACATCCCCCCAAATGGGGGGGGGAAAAACTCACTAAAATAATTTCCTGGTCATATACCGATATTTCGAAACTTGGTGGTTTCTCCTCAGTGCCCGGGGAAAGGGGTTTTTGACTCCTCTCCCTTTTTTTCATTTTTAAAAAGAATACAACCCCCAGAAAAGGTTGGGTGCAAAAACCGAAATATTTTTTGTTATTTTTAAAAAAACCCAAAACCAAAGTGCCATCAAAGAAGCAAAAGAAAATCAAAAAAGAAAAAAACAAGCTACATTTTCTTGTGAAAAGTAAAAAAATAAAAAAGGGATATCCCAAAGCACAAGTGCTGGGGGGCAATTTTTGGGAAATGAACCCCGCAAGGGACTAAAATACAAAAAAACTAAAAAATTTCCCCCATTCCCCCACTAAAGCACATACTTTTTAGGCGGTTTCATCTCCCACTGCGGGATAGAATGCTTTTCTCCCCCTTTTTTCTTAAAGCTAAGAAAATAAGACAAGCTTTTTTTTAAAAATTCAAATTTTTTTCATCATTGAAACACCAACTGCTCTGTAATTTCTGGAAGGTCCCTTTACTTACCCTTTGGGGGAAATTTTGGGGTTTGTGATTTTTAGTCCCTTGGGGATTTTTCCAAGAACTTCCCCTCAGAAATTTGTGTCTTAGGGGGATATCTTTTTCATTTTTTTACTTTTCACAAGAAAATGGAGCGGGGGGGGGGCCTTTTATGTTTTTTCTTTTGTTCTTAGATGGCCCCTTTGGGTTTGGGTTTTTTTGGAAAACTAAACCAACATACTAGGGTTTGCACCCCAAACCTTTTCTGGGATTGTATTCTTTTTTAAAACTAAAGGGGGCCGGGGAGTAAAATTACCATTTTCCCGCGGTCAGGGGAGAAACCCCCAAGTTTAAAAAATATCGGTATAGGGCCAGGAGTTATATTTAGTGGTTTCCCCCCCCTTTGGGGAAATTTTTCCCCCCCTTTTTGGGAAAATTTTGCTTGCTGAAGGTCATTTTGAGAAGCTTTTATTTTATTTTCCCCTTCACCCACTCAAGCACATATGTTAGTTAGGCGGGAAATATCTCCATTTGCGAATGAATGCATATCCCCCCCTTTTTTTTCAATCTAAGACAAAAGACAAGCTTTGTTTTTTAATTAAATATTTTTTGCAGTCATTGAAAACCCCAAAGCTGCTCTGTAAGTTGGGGAAACCCGGGTGGGGTTACTTATCCGGGGAATTTTAAATTGGGGGGTTTATAAATATATATTATATATATATATATAAAAATTATATAAAATATATTATATAAATATATATAATCAATCGTTCTTTTCGTTTCCATTGCCCTGAATGTTTTTCATTTCCCAGGAAAAAACAAAAGAAGAGAAGCATGCATGTTTTTTTCTTGAAATTTTGTTTGCCCCTTTGTCGGGCGGAAAACTTTTTAATTTCTCTTTAAAAATTTTGTTTGAATTTCCACCTCCCATCACCTCATCGAAACTTTTGCCCTTATTCAGTTCGGACATTGGGGGAGGTTTTTAACGCCCAAAATCTGCAAACATGAGATTTAAAAAGCAAGTAGCGCAACTCTTGTTTTTCATGACAAAGTGAAGACACACCCAAACCCAAAAGGGAAACCCTGTTAACCACACCCATTCGCTTGGGCAAAAGGGAGTTTCAGATTCAAAATTCGATGTTTTTAATTTTTTTAGGCCATACCCCCATTTTAAAGGAGCGATAACAATATTAAAAAGGAAAATTATCAAAAGGGGCCAGCAGTACACGAGTCCTTACAATTACAAAATGCTGTCAATAAAGAAAGCAATGTTTCTCTTAACGGGAAAGCTTTATATACATAAAGAACTAAATACGAATCCCGCTCTTTTTTTTTTTTTTCCCATTAGCAAGGAAAAAGAAACATACATATTTGGTTAAAAAATATTCAATGTATTAGTGCAATCGGAGATTACTAAAGCGGGGCCCACTGCAGGACAAAATGAACTTCATTTCGGGCTGATTTTTTACAAAAAGGGGGGCCGAGCAATTTTATTGTAACTCCCCATTTTTTTAGCGATTTGATGTACCTTAATAAACGAGATTCCCAAATCTAAATCTTGTGAAAATAAAACGCAAGTGCATTTTTTATATTTTTAAAAAAAGGTAATCTTAACTAAATGTGAGGAACTTTTAACTCTGTACACATAAATCTGTTACCTTTATGAATTTGCTTTCCCCCGCTTTGCATCAATGTCGATCAATCTTTTTCGAATTGTTTGAATAACTTTTCATTCTTTTTCCCCACTCCTTGGGATAACCCTGCATATCCTAATCTTTAGTCCCCACAAACAGATTTCAAAAAATTTAAAACCCCTTTTTTTTGCCCCTTGGTCGGGGAAACAAGTAGTGTATTTAACGCTTTTCCGGTTGGGAAATTTTTTGTCATGTTTTAAAAACTTTAAAACCCGTAAAGGGAAAATTTTAAAATGCAGAAATTTTTTTAATATAATATATATATATATATTTTTTTTAAAATATATTTTATAATTTTATATATTTTTTATAAGAAAATTTATATTATATATTGGAAAACCCTTTTTTTTTCTGATAAATTAAAACATTTGGGGTTTTAAGTTTCTAACCCCCAAAAAATTTTTTTAAACCCCTCAAATTTAACCGATTCCAATGAACTGGGAGGGATTTTTTATCTAAACCCCCAAACTCCAACCATACTGCACAAGGGGTTTTTTACCTGTGCTTAAAAAAATTTTTACAAACCAAAATTTCCCAAAGGGAAATTTTTAGGGAGCACTAACAATTTTTTTTATAACACATAATTAAAACATTCCTATCCCTATTAGGAAGGTCTTTACATGCTGCAGCAAAAAGCAGCCGAGAGAAAAAATTTAAAGCCGAGATATTTATAAACCCTTTTTCTCAGTTGCAGCCCAAATAACCCCCCTTCCCTTAAAAAACAATAAACTTTCTTTTATCAAAATTGACCTATAAATCAAATTTTTTCGCTGGTATTTTAAATTATTTAGGTTTTCTCTGGGAAGGACCAAAAAACCCGTCTCCGGGGAGGGAAGGGGTAACATCTGCTAGTAAAAAATAAAAGTTCTGTAGGATCGTTTTTAAAATCACCAGGCCCCACCGTTTTTTTTCAATTTAGTTGTAAGCTCCCCTTGATAAATAATGAGAATAAAATAGGGGTGCACACATCTCCTTTTTTTTAAATCCTCTGGTTCCACGCTAAAAAGTCAGTTAATTTATTGCCACTTCTTTTTCTTGTTTTTTAAATGCATTGTTTCATGCTAAGAATACATTTTTAAACCCAAATTTTAAATAATTTCCCTTCTTTCAAATTTCAGGCCCCAGTAAATTTTTAATCGATTTAAACGCTTTTTCAAAAAACAATAAATGGTACTATAACTTGCCGTTAAAAAAACTGCTTTTTTTAAACAGGGAAAAAAGGGGGAACATATGATCAACAGTCCCAAATATCTACGTTTTAAAAACCCGCCTGACATTTGCCAGTTATGTTATGTTCTTTTAATATTCCCGGGGTCTTAAATTGATAATAGAAAATAAAAAGCTTTTTCTACTTAATCAGACAACGAAAAAACCTCGGAAAAATTCACATTGTTCAATCCCCTTTTTTTTTATATATGGGGGGGGGTTTTTAGACTCCCCACAAGATCAGGGAAAAATACCCTTTTGAAGCAATGCCTCAAAAAACATGACAAAAAAATCTATAATTTTTTTCAACCCGGTGCTTTTAAAAAAATTTCCCAAAGATTTTCCCCAGCAAACCCGCAGCCTTGGGAGACTTTTATTTTTTTAAATGCAAGCAAAACTTTTGTCTCTTGAAATAGGGCGGTTTAATAAAATCATTTTCCCCATTTTTTTAGAACCCAATCAATTCATTTGGTAAAACTTGTTTTTTAGTAAGGATCAAAATGGGTTTGGGCCCAAATTCCCCCCAATGGAATATTATTCTTAGGTTTTTTTACGTTTCAAAAGATTTTTTTTTTCCCCTTCCAAATTTCCAAAAATCTTTTTATTATTTAGCAGTACCAAAAAGTTCTTTAGTCTGCTATTATCAAACCTTCGTTTTTTTTTTTTTAAAAAAATTTTTGTATTTTTCTCCTAACCCTTACATACAAAATCCCTTTTTCATTCTTTTCCCAAAATTCTACGAAATATTCCCCAAAAAGAAAGGGACCAAAAGAGAGAGAAGGAGAGAGGGGGGAGAGAGAGGGGAGAAAGAGAGAGAGAGAGGGGGAGAAGAAAAAATAAGGTGACGTCTACCCGACACGTCTACACAGCAACAACTGATGAAAGAAAAAAACCCCAAAACAACTTTTATTCAGGACTGGCACAGCCTTTCAATTTTGAATGGAATCAAACAAAAACCTAACGAACAGTAAAAAAAAAAGGGCCTCGGTTTTTAACCTTGGGGAAAAAAAATCTTAAATTTAGGCAGGAACAGAAACATTAATGAAGGGAAAAAGGGAGGGTAACTACAGCTTTCCTTATGAAATGACTAAACGCAAAATAACTCCAAACGAAGCTGCTAACAAACCACAAATGACGCCCGAGAGAGATTTACCGACAAAAAAAGGAAAAGATCCCCCTAAACGGGCGTTTTCCCCACCCTTTCCAAAATAGGGTCATCATTTATCATCATCATCATCTTTATCACATCAATCATTTCAAACATCATCTCATCACCCTCAAATTTTCATTTCCCCCCCCTCATCATCCCCCATCATCATTTATCATCTCTCATCAATTTAACTCATCATCATCTTTATTTTATCATCATCATCATCATCATTATTTTCATTACTTTTTATCAAAAATTTTTAGTATAATTATCATTTTCCCTTTTTCTTTCTTTTCTTCTTCTTCTTCTTTTTTCCCTTTTTCTTCTTCTTCTTCTTCTTTAAAAAATTTTTTTTACATCTGTAATCATCATCATCACTTATTTAAATTAATACTAGAGTTCCCATCCTTGTTATCATTCTTCTTCTTCTTTTTCTTCTTCTTCTTTTTTCTTTCTTCCCTTTTTCCCCTTTTTCTTCTTCTTCCTCTTTTTCTTCTTCTTTTTCTTCTTCTTCTTCTTTTTCTTTTTCTTCTTTTTCTTTTTTCTTCTTCTTTTTCTTCTTTTCTTTTTTCCCTTTTCCCTTTTCCTTATCATTTTGTATTCCTCCTTTTCTTCCCTCATAGAATCACTATTGGGTCGCGTGGCAAGCCCAGTGAAATCCAGAAATTTGGGTTTTGCAGCAGTGCCCGGGAAAACCAGTTTCCCCAGCTCCAAGGGGGCAACCCACCAGAGGGGCACTCTGCGCTGGGAAATGAGGGGTAAACGAAAATCGAGTAAATAAAAGTAATGGAGGAGCGATCCGAGTAGAAAATGGGGTGCAATTCGTTTTCCCTGGAGGACAGAACCCTTTATGGACAGAAAACAAGGGGGGTTTTGGGTTCAAGAATGACAGGCAGAAAAATTTCCCTGTGACAGAGACAAGGGGGGTTTTTGGGTTTAAGGAATGACAGGACCCGAATATTCAGGGACCCGAGACAAGGGGGGTTTGTATTCAAGGGAAAAGACGGCAGAATATTTTTGTGACAGAGAAAAAGGGTGTTTGGATTTAAGGAATGAAAGGACAGAATAATTTAAGTGGGCAGGGACAAGGGGTGTCTGGATCAAGGGAAAGGGGATTTGGGGGAGGTGCTGCTAATTTCTTCTGGAAAGGTCCCCTGGGTTCGTGTTGTAAACTTCACATTTTCCAAAAGGCCTTAAACACTACTGGTTTAAATTTTTTGGGAAAGTATTGATAGAAATTTGTCGGAAATTTTATTCAGTTAATCAATATGGAACTGTTTTTTGGGTGGTTTTTGCCTTTTTTTAACCATGTTTAAAATTTTTTAAAAGAGAAAAAGTTGCCAAAATGTCCCCTTCATTTTCTGTTTTTTTTCGTTTCCGGCCTCATTTTTTAAAAAAACTCAGGTTTTACGTTTTTGCACGCAAAAATTTATTTAAAGTAGGTCCTTTTTGGGCTTTTCGTTTTCCCCTGTGAATATGGGGGAAATCAAAAAAGTTTGTGGAAACACGACACATACCACATGGGGCAGAGTAAAAAGCACGGGATAGTTCTGGCATCTTGGGAATGCTTGATGACAGAAAAAAATTCAATCCAAGGGAAAAACGCCGCTGGAAAATGGTTTTACTGTGTGGTTACAAATCCAAAAGAAAACGGACTGAATACTGCGTGTCCAAACCTTTTACCTTTCCCAACCCCATTTCAGTAATATATTAGATGTGTGGACGGCTGTGCAGAATAGGAAGAGAGAAAACACAGTTGATCGATTCTTTGTGAACAGGCTCTTAAATGCTTCCCTTGTCTCGTTCCCTTTGACGGTACTCTACCCGGAAAGTGTGCAGCAATGAAAGAAACAAACGAACTGCTCCAACTGGCCTTGACGTTAGCTGTCCCACATGATGTGTCTTTTTCAGTATGTCCAATCTCCTTGTCACTTCCCACCCCACTCCCTACCCCTCTGTGTGATTGCACTCACCTACACCATTACCAAAGAACCAAGAATTAAAAAGAAAGAGACAAACAAAAAAGAAAAGAAAAGAAAAAATACGGAATGTTTGATTTTATTCAAATGAAGACAATTGAAACCATTGGATAATTCCACCTCACGTCAACGAATGAGACACAATTTGCATATTTTCGGTGTGTGTGTGTGTGTGTGTGTGTGTGTGGTGTGGTGTGGTGTGTGTGTGTGTGTGTGTGTGTGTGTGTGTGTGTGTGTGGTGTGTGTGTGTGTGTGTGTGTGGTGTGCGCGCGCGCGCGCTGCATCAAAATGTTTTTCAGCACTGAAACATATCAAGATGCACATCAGAATCGTCAGAGACGTACGTTAAATTATTCTTTTTTATTTTATTTTTATTTTTTTCATTCATTTTGGAAGAAAATTTGACAAAAGTTTAAATGAATGCGTCATCAAGCGACGAAAAACTGACGTCATGTTCATTAGTGTAAATAGTAATATATTTAAACGAGAGTCTGCTTCCTGCTCGTTAATGGTTTTTTGACCAGTCCTGACTGTAAATTGCATTCATACTGTGTCCCATCTTTTAGTTTTCACAAATACACATTCCACTATGGTTATGAGGCATTCAAAAGTTTATATGTGATT
>CM031627.1:24259334-24261834 GCA_018398815.1 Conus ventricosus
ATCATCGTCATTGAAGTAAGAATATGCACACGTTCTCTCAGCTGCAGTATGCTAATCTTCGTTTCTGACCAGGACTGCAAGACAGAGGAGACACTCATCATAGGAGACATGCTTTGTGGCGTTTCTGTAAGCTGGCATAAAATTAGATGCCTGTAATTTTTGTATTGGTTATTAATGCGTTTGATAGTTACATTGTAGAAATGCATGTATCTCTTAAGTTTCAAGAATTCTTAAAGTGAAATCAAAGTACAGTTAAGGCGGCCAGTCCAGTTCCTAGTTATCAGTAATGTTATTTTTTAGCCCTTGTCGGCTGCCACAGAGTTTAGATCATCTATATATTGGTCTGTAGATAATTGACTGTTGTTTAATACAGTGGTATAAAACAAGTCTAAAGCTATGCCTCTGAGTAAGGCCACCAACAGACTGCTTGTCTCTACTGACTATCACAGTGAGTCAATTTTGTTAAAGTAGAGATATCATCATCATACAAGAGTGATTTATCGTTTTGAGTGTGCTTTTTACTCAAGACAAAGCCAATGTGATGACATGAAGCAGAAAGAAAATAAAATGTTGAACAAATGAGGCAGTCACACTTCTGAGCTTATTCATTTTATCTTCATAACACAACACACACACACACACACACACACACACACACATATATATATATATATATATATATATATATATATATATATATATATATATATATATATATATATATGTAGAAAGAAACTCGTGGAGAGCGTGGCAGCAGAGAGTCCTCAGAAGAGAAGCCCCCTTCAAGCAAGCGTTTCGGCCCTTATCTCCTGACACTCTAGGGGGGTTGGGCCACACCCGGTTCATGACTCCGGATGTCCCTCTGCTGCCCCTTTTTTTCCCCCATCTTGGGACGAGCCATGGCTGGGATTCGAACCCATGACCCTCTGGACATGCTCATTTTCTACTTAATGACTCGCGCTTTAACCACTGAGCCACAGGGACACCTGATATTTGTAGGGAAATTAAGCCTTATGAAGTTCACTTTTATTCCTCCTTGACCAGATCCAGCTTGAACACCTCTCTGCCGCTTCTGCCATTGCTTTCAGGGCTCTGGTTTTTTCCTTCCCTGCAACTGAGAGCTGTTTCATGAGGCTGTATGCAGACGTTCCTAAAAATCCCCTAGCTCCAATTTCTGCAGTGAGGACTTTGACCTGATAGCCTTCTCTCCTCAGGCTGTTTGCCAGATCAGCATACTTTTCAGTCTTGTAGATTTGAGCTGCCTCCATTCTGTTCTCATATGGCACCGTGAGCTCGATCATGATCAGCTGCTTGGTTGACTTAGAGTGGACTACTATGTCTGGTCTCATGCCACTCTTGCTGATGATCTCTGGGTGACTCTTCCATTCTGGGAGGTCTGCAGTGCACTCCCAGTCATCTGTCCCATCCAGCGGACTCTGCCTGCATGTTTCGAATGGCACTGTTGTTCTTGGCCATGATTTGCTGCCTCCTGCCGTGAAGAATGTTGCGGGTGCTTTTGGAGTCCTGATTCTCCCTTTTGTGGTGTTGGTACAAGCCCAGACTACTTGTACAATCTCTTTCAGCACTTGGTTGTGCCTCCATGTGTACCTTCCTTGAGCCAGGGCTACTTTACATGAGCTTAGAACATCCTCCACTGTTTGTTTTTCATGGCAGAGGGGGCATGCAGGATCGTCTGTTTTCCCCCACTTCACCAGGTTTGCATTTGAGGCAGAGGGTCATATGCAGATCTGAGAATGAAGCTGATCCTGAGAGGGGCCTTGTCTGTTGGTCTGTGTGTGTCCTGTTATTTCTCTGATCTTGAGACTTTCTTTTGCAGAATCCATCGCCTCTTGAACTTTCCATTTTCTGCCTGTCTTCAGCTGGGGCTTGATTGCTTCTACCACCTTGTCTCCTGAGTCCTCCAGCATGCTTTGAAGTCTGATCTTCCCTGCTTTGTATTCCTCCAGGATGGATTTCAGTGGTAGTTTGAGCTTTACTTGGCGACAGTACAGCGCGATGTCAGTCAGACAGGGTGGGACACCAAGCCATTTCCTTGTGAACTTGTTGATTTTGGCTTCCATTGCTTCCACTGTGCTGGTGCAGATGTCGTATATCATCAGAGGCCATAGGAGCTTTGGTATCAGCATGAACTGCAGACACCAGACCTTGTATTTGCCAGGGAGCCCACACTGGTCAATGGTCTCCAAGCCTTCTTCCGCCATCTGCTTGGTTTCTTTTGCTCTTTGTGTGTCTTTCAGCGTATCATCATACCATCTTCCAAGGCTCTTGACTGGTTCTTCTGTGACTGTTGGAATGGCCTGGTTGGCAACACTGGAGACCACAGATTCGGCCACTTTTTTCCTTTCCTCAGTGAGAGACTCCGTGATTTCTTTGGCTTGAACTTCATTCTGGATGAGGCAACTATGTCGTCCAGCCTCTCCAGCACATGACGTGTCTCGTCTTCTCTGGATGAAATCACTGTAGTGTCATCCATGAAGGC
>CM031627.1:24266834-24287483 GCA_018398815.1 Conus ventricosus
ATCAATAAAACACGCCTCGCGAGCCTACTGCGTTTCTTCTTTCACCGGCTTGCGGCGCATTGCAACATATTGCATCAGCTAATGTTCTAGGCTGCCACGTTGACACGCGATGGGCCGATGTCACAGCCCGACCAATCAGCGAGGGGGTTACAATTAAGTGAAGGGCTTACGGCGCTCACATGACCAGGTTCGTTGCGACACCAAACAGTCTTTCCTTAGCGTTGACAGCTCAAAGAATATTTATGTTAAAGCAAGTTGTGTGGCATATTTCTGCCCGCGTGACATATTTTTACCCGCGTGACATTGTTTCTTTTGATTTGACCTGTGACATTGTTTCTTAGCGTTGACATATAAAAAGGTATTGGCACAGTTTATAGTTTTGTGTTCTTGGAGATATGCAGTTAGTTTTAAAATGACGGAAGCTGCTCTTGATGAATTAAATACTCAATGGGATGTGGCAGAGGATTCACAAGACATTTAAGGTAAGTTTATTATAATTTGTAGTTGTTTTTAAAATTATAGCATTTTTACTGGTAATAACTATATTATATTCTGAACATCTGTTTCTTATAAATAATCAAAGGTTCGCGCACACACACTACCCAGCAAACAGACACATGCAGAGAGAAAGAGAGAGAGTCCAATACCACTCCGAACAGAAACGCGTAAAACTGAAAAGAACAAAAACATAAACACACACGGACACGTACATACACTCCCTTGTACAAGCGCGGGCGCGCACGCACACACACACACTTCAGTAAGGCAGAGCATGGATATAGAACTCAGGGATACAGACAGACAGACAGAAACAAAGACAGACAATAAGAGAGAGAGTTGAATATGCTAGCAAAAGAGAGCACACACAGCGCATATTTCCCTTGGACCGTTTCATGGAAAGTGTTGGAATTTTTTATGTTCCTGTTGTGTGGTCGTGGGTAACACGGTGTGTACTGCTGTCTGTCCGTTACCCGGACTTGGGCCTCAAGGGAGAGAAACCTGTTACCCACATTTGAACGACTTAGCTGGTAAGGTTAACTAAGTTGCCTCAAGTTCTTTAATTAATTTTTTAATCAAGTCACCTCAAAGTTCTTAATAAGTTTTTAATTAAGTTGTTTATTAACTTCTTTTAAGTTTCTACTTAAGTCACATCAAGTTCATTACCCCCACCCCACGCATGCACACACTCAAGTCACTTCTAAGTTCTTACTTAAGTCATCCCCAAGTTCTTAATTAAGTTCTTAATTAAGTTCTTAATTAAGTTACATCAAGTTCTTAATAAGTTCTTGATCCAGTCACCTCAAGTCGTCTTCAAGTCATCCTCAAGTCATCCTCTAAATACAAGCAAGTTCTTATTCAAGTTATCTTATCAAAAAAATACAATCTATGTTTTTATCTTAAATAGTAGATGCCTAATATAGTACACACACGCCTCAAAAAACGCGTCATCGCTGAGGATGTCTTGCTCAGCGTTTTTCTGCGCGAGATTGGTCAGCATAAATCTTAATGAAGTTCTTACATCCTAAGCAACCGCATTGATTACAATTCTGGTCTATGGAAATGTCTTTTATAGACTCCATGTTTTTATTTATTGACTTCATCATTTTATAATACGCCATGATTATTTTTATCAAAAAAACAAAAAATTAAGTTCTTAAAATATTATTACATATCAAAATGGATCAAAACGATCTTTTATTGTTGGCGTTTTTGGCGTGCTTTTGTCTTCTGTATTTAGTGGTTCAGGTTGTTTTGACTGCTTTTGTTTTTGTTGCCATTGCTTATATATTTTATAACAGTAATAACCACCCCCAGCAGCAGCAAGGGCGCCAAAAATGGCAACAGTTTTAAGTTCAATATTCCATGAAGACTTTGGTGCTGTAGGCCTTGAATCACATGGAGTTTTTATAGCTGGCATTGAATCAACTTGTTCTGGCGTTGGCGGTGTTATGTTTTCATGATGAGTTATATTCTGTAACTGTAATATTTTTTGTCTGTTCCACTCTGCTAATTTTCTTCCTGCTTTAACACGCCCAGGATGCTTTTCACTGGCCTCCACCTGATTCAGTGTTTTCTGCTGATTTTCTGGCTTGGTTACTTTCTCCACCTGATTCAGTGTTTTCTGATTCTGCTGATTTTCTGGCTCGGTCATTTTGAAGGGAAATAAAATCTATATGATTAAAAGTAATTAATCCCATGATTAATGGTGATAACAATGTTCCAAATCTGTAATATAGATCACAGCTTAGAGACTCTAATGACTTTGTTAAAACTGGATCTTGCGTTAAATCATACGTAAGATCTTGTTCAGAATCAATGGGAGCAAATCTACTGACTAGTTTAGTGTACAAACTAAGAACCGTTTGCCCAACACTTTTCACCATTCTAGACCCCAGCTGCGCTTCATACCTGTTGTGATACTTTAAAATGTCTTGTGGCGACATCTGTTGAATTTGTTCTATGCTGAATTCAGTTCCGAGGAACTGTTTTGTTTTTCCACACGCTGCCAAAGAATACAACCTCTCCTTTTGGGGCATAACAGCTTGGTCATCAACTTGGTCATTCATAAGTTCAGGAAGGTTTAGGCCACCCTGTAGCTGTAGTAGATCATCACTGTTCATGTTTTTTATTAATTATAATTATTTTATTTTTTAAAATGAGCACCGAAAAAACTGTCGCCAACCTAGTATACCATTCTGCTGTTATTGGAGGTCTAAGTGTAGGATACACAATGCTTGGTAAAAGCCTGTTAAAAATAAAACCGGCAGATCTTGGCAAACTAGGCTTTGAGGATTCGGCAAAGCTGATTGCTGTTATTACAGCTTCGTTCGCTACGAAAGATTTTTTAGTTAAGCAAGGAATAATTCCAGAGAATATAAATATGTAAAAAAAAAATACATTTATAAAAAATGGCTTCACTCGTAATGATGATAGGCGGTGCTGTGGTGAATGCGCTTGCTTTTAGCGGAAGTAATTACGCGTTTAGTAAACTACGGGATGACGGTGAGAGAAAAAGACATAACAAAGCTATGGAGCAACTAGCTGCAGCACAAGATCACTATGAAAAGCAGAGAATTGAGCAGTTAGCTTTTATTAATAACACACTGAAAAAACAGGGGCATGCAGCTTACACGTTTAAAGATGTTGATCAAGCAATAAAAGAGTATTATCTTGTAACAGGCAAACCAATCGAGACATTGCCCCCACCAAAATTCAGTGACTTTTATCAGCCATCAGAAAAACAAAAGATCCAAGAAATCGGGTTTATTGTCTTTGGTATGACCGTCGTGTATTTTGTTGCTCATAATATTGGCTGAATAAAAATGAACAAAATCTATTATTCGCCAAAAGGATATTGGAAGGGAATCATGGCAATAAAAAAGCTAAGCCAAGCAGCGGAGTCAGTGAACAAACAGCGAAAGAATGGTTATCTAAACAAGCGATTTGGCAAATTTATTTACCTGCACCTAGACGAATACAGAGACCACACTTTGTAAATACAATACCGAACGACACCCATCAAATGGATCTTCTATATTTACCCCATGATACGATTAGATGAAAAAGATTTAAGTACGCGCTTACAGTCATTGACGTAGCTTCAAGATACAAAGATGCGGAACCATTAACACAAAAGAGTGCTTCTGGTGTTGCTGTTGCTATACAACTGATATGCCAACGAGGTCCTTTAACTTATCCTCGCATGATTCAAGTCGATGATGGAAAAGAATTTAAAGGCCGAGTGAATCAATTATTGTTAAAACATAGAGTTACCATTAAAAGAGGCATTCCGGGAGTTCACAGATCACAGGCTTTGGTTGAAAACTTTAACAAACAGTTATCCGAAAGACTTTTTTCCTACCAGTATCACAGAGAGCTTATTGACAATTCTCGCAACACAGAATGGGTTAAAAGACTGCCCTCAGTTCTACGTGCAATGAATAATGAAGAATTTAAAGGCCTAAAACCAGTACAAGCAATTAAAAAACAAACAATAAATGCTGTTGAAGGAGACTCCAGTACACCCAGCAAACTATTACCGTTTAGTTTAAAAGTAAGGTACCTTTATTTACCGGGGGAAGCAGAAGGGGACACTCGCATCAGGGCAACAGATCCCGTTTGGAGCGTTGATCCATATGAAATAAAAAGAATTGTAAAAATGAATCCGCCCGTGTATTATTTACGAGAAACTGACACGACAAAACAACCGGCTCCTCAAAGATCTTTTGTAAAGGAAGAACTACAAATAATCCCACCAGACACAGAAAACTCTGGATTAACAAACACACGTTTTGTGTTTGTTCTATCTAATGACTTCTTTGTTACAACAGTTGTGTTGATCTCATGTAGATTAGATCGTAGTTTTACGTTATCATGATGAAAAGTCTTATTGTCAAACAATGCTTCTTTATAGTTGTCATGCGATATGTTTGACTGCACAACACTGCGAGATATTCCTTTTGCTTTCTTAATGGTTTTCTCCTGGCTAGAAATACTGTACATTTTCGACCTTAACCCAACATACTCCTTGATCACCTTTCCAGATAATTCATCTTTCATCTTTCCTAAAACCTTCTTATTAGTAATTGAATGCAAAGGCGAATCTTTAGGGTAATCGGATGTGTCATACCATCCCGCATGCCCTTTCGCTACTTCTATTTCCATGTCTTTATAGATGTCTTCAGTAGGAATATCTATAACAAAACTATCTGTATCTGTGTAAAGTACTCTGGACTCAGGATACGAGGGCTTAAAGTAGTCATAAAGAAATTCTAACATCAAAAGCTTTGATAATTCTAAAACAGTAAACCCAATAAAAACGGGTTTGTCCAATTTGACTTTCTTTTTTTTCATCATTATGCCAAAAAGCTGATCATGAAATCTTCTGAAGTCCTGATAATTTGGTTTTAAAGTTAGCTTAATTGCTTCGTTCTCTTTGGTGACCAATCTGACATCTTTACGCTTGTGCGGATTCTCCATAGTCTTTCCAAAACAGATGTTGTTCATCAGCTTGAAAAAGTCTTTTTCTGAAGCATCTGTGGATTTATTTCTGAGATCAGTGTTCTTCATGATGTATGGTTTCATGAACTGTTCTTGATCAAAAGCAATTATACGATGAACAGCTGTCAACTTTAAACCATGTCTTAAATAAAATTGCAGAAGTCTGTAATGACATACATAATTTTTTTTGCCCCGAAGATTAGGCACAAGTTTAGGCGGCTCTGTTTTTGCCATCTTTAGGCTTTCTGCTGCTAATGGATAGTCATTATGCAGGTCATGGAGTTCATTAGGATATTCTAAGTCAACTTCTAGAATGTATCCACGCTGTTGGCCCGGCGTCAAACTGCCCAACCACTTTAATGCCTTTTGAATATTTTTTGGATTGTCTTCTGTGTACATTTTAAAGTTGCGTAATGGAAGTGATTGCGCCATAGCCCAATCATACAGATTGTTTGCATCTAAATACATGAGATAGTTAGACCTTTTACTTGGATCATAGTTGTCTAAGTATTTGTTGTTTGCTTTACAATAATGATGTGACGCCATACTAATTCCTCCACGCAATCCGTTTTCAATCATCTGAATCATTGATAGGTCAGACAATAAATCAATCTGTACTCCAGTAAACTTTAAGAAAGCATCCCAACTCATCCTGGGCGCAGAAATATAATGCGCAGGATCCAAACTGTAATGTTTTATGCAGGTCTTTCTGTAATTTTGAAAGACGTCCGCCAACAAACATGTATCGGCCATCAAGTAGGAATCATGATAGTCTCCCATCGTTTTAGAATCTAACTTCTGCCACGCATCTTGAGCATGCTGGTAATCAGAATCGCTGATGTCCTTTCCTCTAAGACTAGAAAAGAACGCGCCTTTAGGAGGAAGTGTGTCTTCATCAAACCTTTCCCAACTGTTCATGTACTCATAAGGGTAAACGCCCTTTCTAACGAGAGTTGGGTCAAAATATTCTTCCGTTATTGGGCAGGTCTTTAAGGACATAGCCAGTGACTCTAATGATCCCATCATGTGCTGCATAGAGTCATAAAAAGACATGTTATTTAAAGTGAAACACATGTACTTTTCTGATGACTGTGCAATGCATGTTACCCTGAAGGCGTTGTCTACTGCTTTCATTATAAGATGAGAGTCGTAACCTCGCAAGTTGTGAAAGAATATAGGCAGCTTCCATGTCTTTGGTTCAAACTTTAGTTGAAGATTGCATTTACTGTGCGCCGCTCCTCTGAACTTTCCGCTAATGTGATCATGGTTCTTACTGTCGGATTTGTTGCTTCTTCACTGAGTTCTAAACCGCTAAATCCAACAATGTGTGGCTGAGTCATACTGTTGTTGATCTTCAGGCGCATTATGATTTCAGATAAATTCAGATTATTAGAACAGCCATTACGCACTTGCTGCATGCGCTGTAAAAATCTTCTAGCCGCATTTGGTCCTCTGTTAATTCTGGCGTTGAATGGGCGCCATCCGACCTGACAATGATGAAAGCGAATGAACAAATCTGATGATTACTCACAAAGGCTGTTTTTGGAAGTTTCTGTGGGGTTGGCCCCTCATAAGGAACAATGAGTGATTCGAAGTCTGCGTAAACAACATATGGGAATTTTGCATCCGTTTCCAGTTCTTAAAACTAACTTTACTGCCTTCTGGCGGCGTAATTAGTTCTGTATTACAGTCAACTGGGCTACTACAATGTTTCTTATGTTCAAGCGCAGCTTTATTAGATGGAATTCTTGTTAAAATTTTCTGCAGAATTCTTGTTTGCCATGATCTTTTGAAGTATGCTTCATTAGTCTGCTCATCGTGCGTATTAATGTGTAATGGGGTACCCCGCTGGTGAAAACATCAGTAGTAAGTCAACATGATTTTTGTCTGGTTACGCCAATCGTTGGACTGTTCTTGGACACTCTGTGGGCTGTAGATTCGTTTCCTCATCCCATGTGTAGATATTTGACAGTTATTGGTTTGTTTTGTTCTTCAAACTGATCAATTTGATCTACGCTAACAGGAAATGGATTTTCCCATCGAAGTTAAGATCATTAATGTAATCCTAATAGTTAGATACTCTCTCTGCGTTTTTGCGGATCTAATGCAGCCTTGCGAGAACACACCACATAAAAACATTTGTTGTCGCCTGTATTCTTTATGTTTAAAAACTGCTCTTTTTGCAACTAATGCTGGAGGTAGTGGAATGTACGCCTTACCAACAATGCGGCGCATACTTAGACTGTTTTAATCTGATCTCTAAGACTTCGCCCTCTGACCAACCAGAGCTCTCATTTTGGCTTCTTCGGCGGCCACATCAAACTGTGTAAGCAGTTGGTCTGCCCAACCGGGTGTTAAGTCATTAGAGGAAAGAATAGTCTGTTGTTTAGTTGAGACCCAGATTCTAGATTTTCTTCATTTATTGTTACATAGTCGATTAAAACAGCTAACATTACTTTAACTGGCGGGTCTATTGTCAGTTTACCTGGAACTTGAGAAATAGCATGAGCAACACTTGCCTGTACGCTTGCTGGATCAATGACTTCTAATCAATATCATTCAGTGCTCTTGATAAATCTTCTTGCATTCCTTCAAACAATTCGTCCGGTCCTTCATATATCTTATCCATGCTGAGTTTCTTTTCTAACTCAAAATATTTATTTAAATCAAAAAAATAATTAATCAATATCGATGGTCTTTTTGTGTTTAGACTCATAAACTAAAGTATAAACACCCTTTGGCGTTGTTAATGTGAGCTGTTTAGAGCAGAGTTTAATGTTTCGTTTACTTTTTTTAAACATTCCTTTTTTATCTGTTCGGTGTCTAGCTGTTGAGAAAAACTTGTCCTTGCCTTTCTTTGAGATCAAACTTTTGTCTTTTGTAGTCATTAAAATCAGCCTGTAAACAGCTAAATTCTTCATCCGTGATGTTTGAGTCATCTAGTGCTTTATTTATTATCAGATTAAAGGAAACTAAGTTTAGCGGTTATTAGTTGAACCATGGCCGTGTGCTTTTGGAGTTTAGTTTTTATTTTTTTGCTAGCAGCACCTACAGCTAATGAACACAGGCCAAGAGCTAAAGACAAACCGCCTAGAGGTTAAAGCTGCGGTGTGGCCTATGCCCGTTGCTAAGAGACCAACACTCGTTCCTGCTGATGCGGCGCTTATAGTCGATGCTCCAGCATTAACATAAGTAACAGCATTAAGTACAGCAAGAATACCTTCGTTTGGCTTTGCTGTATTTTGAATAGGTCTTGCTCTAGTTTTTGTTGCATTTGTGTAATGTTTGTTAATCTGAAGGTTTTTACTTCAGGGGTTTCTATAGCAGCAGAATTGCCTACTATCTCTTCTCTAGGTACTTTTGGATAACTATCAATAGGCATGCTTTTTTAAAAATGAAAAAATAATTTAGGTATACTATACTTTGTAATCTGCTTTCTCGAATATTCAGCTGCGCATCATATATTAAAAACAAATGCGCATTAAGTGGTTTTATCACTCTCTTTTTCTTTCTCAATTTGAATGTTTATTACGTTTTTAAACCTTTCTCCCGCTTCCATGTAAACTCATTATCCTCTGTTGACCTTAGGTCAACCATAAAGCGTATTTCGTTGTTAAATAATCATCGATGTCTAACATTGTGAAGGTGTAGATCTTTAGACACAAGGTCAACTTTTGGATTTCTACACCTCCCACCCCCAACAATTTTTCTTATTTCGTCAAAATGATTGATAAGGTTTAAGCCGCTAGCGTAAATTTTGGTTAGGACTACCATCAATCGAACATGTACTTTCGTTATTTTAGGATTAAAAAATATTTCAAGTTTTGTCTTTCGAATGGTTCTTCATCTTCGCACAGCAATAAAATACCTTTAAGCGATTCTGCTGGGCCACCTAAAACTAAAATTCCATATAGTGTCTGCCCTGCTTTTAGGATATGTTGAATGATGATGCACTCTATCAAAATATATATGTAATTTTCACTCATTTTGTTGCTCAATCAGCCCCGCTAAGTTAGGGTTGCTAACAACGTCAAACTCTAACGAGATGTCAGAAATGCTGTACTTTGCTTCGGTGGTCTGATGATCTGATAACGCGTTTGTATTCATTAAAAGTTAGTTCATATGACAATCTGTCTTTTAATTGCTCTTTGAAAGTATGGCGCATGAGATTTTAACAACTCAAAATCTAAGGGAATGGAAAAAGCGATTACCATACGCATACTTACAGCTAAAGCCTTTTGCTGCTTTTAGCATCTGGGTCAAGTTCGGCGTCTATTCTAAGTTTTAGTGCTTCTTCATTTTTCAATTCCTTGAACGCAAGATCGGCCCTTTCATTCCGGTTAGCCATAGATCAGAATAGGTTAAAAATATGTCTGCATTGTTTAAAGAAAATACTTCTTGCCCCTCAAGTTTTACAGAAATTTTCTTAACGATTGCCCGTCCCAAATTCTGGACAACTGTCCTGTTTGGGTCTGTTTCTGATGCGAGTTCTATTTTGAAAGTAAGTCGTGCAGAGCCTGGCACAATCACTTCATCGCTCCTAGGTCTGGAAATCTAACAGTAAGAATTTGATCCGCATCAATAGTAGATGGATTATTTGGAACAGTAATATTCCGTTTATTTCCCTGCGCGCAAGGGGATTTTTCAGTTTTCTATGCGGGTCAAGAATCGAGCCATATACTTCTGACATTTGTATAAAACAAAATAAAAGTTAATTATTTAAAAACATGGCAGGCATTGAAGGTGAAGGAGATTATGATATTAGTGATCTTGGAAACCGACATGAGTGATTCTCCTTGGGAGCGGCATCAATTAGGACCTCATTGCGGGATGAATTAGAAGAAGGGCAGCAAAGGCGTGATTTAACAGAAAGTAAGGTCAGATCATTATACCAAAGTTTAGAACTAGAACCTCCTAAAACTATATACCTGATGATTTTGAAGTAAAAGATAACCATTTGTATTTTAGAAACGACAAAGGAGAACGTGTTCCGCTTACGGATAAACGAGACTCATCAAAGTTTGTAGGCATAAGTTACAATTAGACAAAGGCTCCGTGTGAGCGAGCAGAATCGCCTTGGCTTTACTAAACCAAAATTAGATGTGGAGGCAGTTGCTAAACTTCAAAACATACAACAAGAACTCCCAATAGATAACCAAATGCAAAACATGGAACTTGAAGATTTAAGTCAAACAACGGGCGAAATAAATCAAGCAATAGAAGCAGAACTCACTGAAGAAGAAGAAAACAGCATTAAAAACTATACATGATCCGCCGCTGCCATGCAAAATATAGATGGGTCTATAAGAGAATTAAAATCCCTTGATCGTACTTTAAGAACCTTCAGAGGAGAATTAATAAACAATTTAGATAAACTGACTCAACTAGATAAGGATATAGAAAAAGAAGAAAAAAAACTCGCTGAGGCTAACGCCGCCAACTTAGGGAGTGATGTTAAAGAAAGAATAGAACAAAGACTACATGAACTTAAAGAAAAAAGACCGCAAGGCTAGAAGCGTTGTCTACCACGAGAAGACTTACGAACTCAAGTGAGCAGAATAAGAGAAACTATCCATAGAATTTTATATGAAGACACGACGCTAGCAGAACGAATAAGAACATTGTTTAGAGAACAAGGAGTCACATTAGCAAGCGTTATAACGGCCTTAGGATTTGCAATAAGTACGCTGGTGATGGCTATTACAGGCGGTGGTGGTCAAAGTTCAGTGCCTCCCCCGCCATCGCCTCCTCCTGATAAATCATGGGTAAAAAAACAGCTTGATCATCTTGCGAGTTTATTAAAAAAATTAGCTGGTAAAGCTATAGACTCTTTACCTGGTATATTAGGGAGTGTTATTAGCTGGCTTTTGTCTACTGCAAGCAAAGTAGTTGGCTTTATGGCCGAGCACTTATGGGCATTAGTTCTCTTAATAGTTGGGTTAATATTTAGTAAAATAAAGGCCGAGTAATCCTAGGCCAGTTAATCCAACAACAAGCGCTATCTTTTCATATTCATGGTCATTACTTTTTTTGCGGTCTTCAACGGTCTTTGGGCTTTGGGCCTCGGGGATTGGATGACTTAATCTTGGGTGTTTTTTTATTGTTTGTATATTACTGGCCAGAATTTATGTCGTTTTTTCCGACCTTCTGTTCATTGCCTGCCTTAATGATTTTATTGTTGTAGTTTATTATTGTTCCTACCTGGTTGTCTGAGGTCAGAAGGCAGCATGTATAAACCAGTGCCAACAGCAAAGTCTACTTTCGATCTTGCGTATTGTAAAACATTTTGGTACCTTTTAATACTTGAAGATACATCAACTGCAGAATTAATGGCGTCCTCTATAATTTGCTAAGTATTGTGTTTGTGCATCCAAGCCAGTAGAAGATCAGTTATGCTCGATCTCGTTTGTGCTTGCGAACCTAGCAAACACCAAACGTAAGTACGAATAGAGTCGTTTATTCGTACTATTCCGCTCGAGTTAGGCCTCAGATGTGTCTAAGATAAATGTTGTCCATGCTGTTTCATGCTCTTGCTCTATGGACCCAAGGTGAACACCTGTGCCTGAAAGAAAAAGATGTGTAAGGAGGATTCCAGTCATAGTTATACTTTCTGTGCACGCCCCAAAAATAAGGGGTGCCTAAGCCATGATTAAGGTCCAACTTTTGTCTAAAGTCTGTTAACATTAATATTGAATTCGTTACAGATCCTTTCAAAAGCCTTCATGTTTATTCTGTTGCTGAATGGATTAAACGTTTTGTCATTTGGCAATGGCGCTTGCAGTTCAGTCAAAATACGCCTGAAGGTGTAATAAAAATGAAATCTATACACAGACCTCACCAAAGGATCTGGATGATTTAAGTGATCAGCATACGACACTCCACACCCAGTTGTTGCACAAAACACAGCAAAGTTTAACTGGTTCTGATAAAACTGCATCGGATGACTAAACCACACTTTTGCGATGTAGTCTTTTTTAATAGGAGGGTTAAGATATTTGGCTAATGGAGTACTCACCTTTTTATGAAAGCGACAGTCTGGGTCACAGAAATGACAAGAGTATCAGTTGTTATATTTTTAGATGGTAGTGCGGCCCAACAGAATATTTTGCATCAGTATATTTAAACGCACTCATTTTTATTTTGTTTAAAAAATGTTGTAACAATAACAACCCAAGACAGTCCTTCGTTTTTAGAACATGCTGTTGATAACGATTGCGGAAGTAGAATGGTTGCGCTTCATGAAATTTTTTACAAAGTCGTATGGTTTAATATTACTAAATCCAAGAAGAATAATAAGATTCAAAAATATGACATAAGAGGAAACTTAGTTAGCAGTTAACCATACCTGACGGTTATTACGGGTTTTGCTCACTAAAAGAAGAAATGAGTAACTTTAACATTACTCTCAAACTTAACAATGCAAATTGACAACAATGTTAGCATTCAAACCGAAAAGAAGAAGTAGTTACTCTTTTAGTAAAGAGCTAGCTAAAATGTTAGGCTTTGCAACTAACAATCAACCCTTTCATATTTTTAGTGTTACACCAAACAAAACTACTTATGAGGGAGAAAGTCCGCTCAATCTTGCATTACATTCATTACTCTATGTTCATTTGGATGAGTTGAGCACTGATGAAAACTTATATGATGGAGGGCCTCAACTGTTTTAAGAGCTCTTCCATCAGGGAAAGCTGCATATTGCGATTATGAAATTATACAATTCCCTAATTTACAGTTTAAAAGATTAGTTTGTGGGAGGGTCGGATCATTTTAATATAAAAATCAAAGACAAAACAGGGAAAGTCGTAAAATGTGATAACCTGCACATTGTTTTGGAAATAAAATAATAAGTTGTACTAAAAAATGTCGCGCGGGCCAGAAGAACCAGGAGTTACATTAGCGCCTGTGAGGTGTATAACTTTAGAATTAAAAGACCTTGCAGACGTTGCGGACTTTGAACAGAACGGTGAGATAGGCACTTTGTATGGGTTTGAGTACACTAAAGATGGTGATTAATAAACGCAAAGAGGTTGGCGACAACAAAAAGTTTCCTAAACTAGAGCAACTGCGCAATGTAGAAGCAAATAATGCTGGCCAGTATGAATATAAAATAGTTCGAAAACCTGACAGCAAATGGCACTTAGAACCATATTTAGAATGGGACATAAAATTTGAATTCATAAGCCATTTACATTTTTTAACCATCAAAAAAATTTCAGAAAAGCATTCAACTCAGGTCCTTTACATGTAAGTCTTATGCCTGAGGACAATAGTCGGAAAGAGATTGAAATAAAGCTGTATGGGAATAAACAGTACATCCTCCACAGAAGAGAAACGGTTTTAAAGGATGCTTCTACAAAATTACAGTTCATTCCGCAAATGAAATTAGGAGATGCGTTCACAATGATATTTGAATTTCTGTCTTAAAAGATAAGGGGAGGGATGGGGTTGTGGGCGTTAGTGACGTCCTTCTAAAAGGAATTCTAATTAGCTGGCAAAACTTAGACGTTGAAAAACTTAAAGTTACCGTCGTCATTCTTCACAATGGCGAGGATATTAAGGTCATAACAACAACCAACAAAATTAATATTAGTCTAAATAGAAACAATCTTACAGAACTGAATTGGATTAATCTTACACATTTAGACCTATAGGATTTTATTATACTGAACTAAGTTTTGACAGAGAGCATGATAAAAACAATAACTGGATTAGATTAAGTTCTGTTATAAAACTATGGAGCAGTTAAATTTATGACAAAACCCCTCATTGTTCATTAATTTGTGGGCAAACTGGTTGTGGGAAAACAATATTGTCCTCAACCTATTACAAACAGTTTATCGTTATAATTTTGCTCATATTGTAATTTTCTGTCCAACGCTTGAATTTAACAAAAGCATATTATGATAGAAGGTTCATATGGGCAGATGATGGCATATATTTAGTTGATCCTAGCAATAAGCTAAGTGAGTGTTTAGAATACTTTTATAAATTTTTTAAGGGAACGCAAACACTATTTATTATAGATGACTGTTCGGCAGAAAAAGACATAGTTAAAAAAAAGAAACGCTTTGTCGAAAACTAGCTTTCAGTGGAAGACATGCTGGAATAAGTGTGTGGATTTTATGTCAAAAATATAACTCGGTTTTAAAAGACTTTAGAGAACAGTTAAAGACTGTAGTTCTATTTCACATGAAAGACAGTGACGCATTTGATGAATGTATGCGTGAAAATGATGTTATTGAGAATGATCAGGAAAAACACAGGATTAAGCAAAAACTGAAATCTGAAAAGTTTAGTAAATTAGTATTAAAAACGGATAATCCTACACAGTATGTATGTTTGTAGGGTAGTTATTTTTTGGTTATTGAAGTGTTACTTGTCAGAGAACTAATAAATATTCATTCTGGAGTCACCCGGTCGAAACCTGTTGAGACCGGGTGAGCCAGAATGAATATTTATTAGTTCTCTGCAGTGTAGTGCTGTGTAGTGTAGTGTTGTGTAGTGCAGTGCTGTGTAGTGCAGTGCTGTGTAGTGCAGGGTTGTGTAGTGCAGTGCAGCGTGAACCACCTGAAGAGCGTGTTGAGAGGGCTGAGCAGCTGTGTGTAGTGTAGTGTAGTGCAGTGCTGTGTAGTGTAGTGTAGTGTAGTGTAGTGCAGTGCAGTGTAGTGCAGTGTTCTAAGTTCTTAATCAAGTCTCTTCAAGTTCTTAATAAGTTCTTGATCAAGTCACCTTAAGTCACCTTAAGTTCTTAGTTAAGTTTTTAAACAAGTCACCACAAGTTCTTTAATTAAGTTCTTAATCAAGTCTCCTCAAGTTCTTGATCAAGTCATCCTCTAAGTACAACTAAGTTACTTATTCAACTTATAATTATTTATTAAGTTCTTAATCAAGTCTCTTCAAGTTTCTTAATAAGTTCTTGATCAAGTCACCTTAAGTCGCCTTAAGTTCTTAGTTAAGTTTTTAATCAAGTCACCACAAGTTTTTTAAATTAAGTTCTTACCCAAGTCAACCTAAGATTATATAACTAAGTCATCCTCTAAGTACAACCAAGTTCTTATTCAAGTTATCTTATTATTGTCAAAAAACAATACAATCTATGTTTTTGTCTTAATAGTAGATGTCTATATAGTACACACACGCCTCAAAAAATGCGTCATCATCGAGGATGTCTTGCTCAGCGTTTTTGGCGCGAGATTGGTCAGCATAGATCATAATAAAGTTTTTACATCGTAAGCACCGCATTGATTACAATTCGGTCTATGGAAATGTCTTTTATAGACTCCATGTCTTTATTTATTGGACTCCATCATTTTATAATACGCCATGATCTATTTTTATCAAAAAAAACAAAAAATTAAGTTCTTAAAATTATTACATTTCAAATGGATCAAAACGATCTTTTGTTGTTGGTGGTTTTGGCAAGCTTTTGTCTTCGTTTTTAGTGGTTCAGGTGTTTTGTCTGCTTTGGTTCTTGTTGCCATTGTTTATATATTTTATAACAGTAATAACCGCCCCCAGCAGCAGCAAGGGCGCCAAAAATGGCAACAGTTTTAAGTTCAATATTCCATGAAGACTTTGGTGCTGTAGGCCTTGAATCACATGGAGTTTTTATAGCTGGCATTGGAATCAACTTGTTCTGGCGTTGGCGGTGTTATGTTTTCATTATGAGTTATATTCTGTAACATTAATTTTTTTTGTCTGTTCCACTCTGCTAATTTTTCTTCCTGCTTTAACACGCCCAGGATGCTTTTCATGGTCTCCACCTGATTCAGTGTTTTCTGATTTTCTGGCTTGGTTACTTTCTCCACGGATTCAGTGTTTTCTGATTCTGCTGATTTTCTGGCTCGGTCATTTGAAGGGAAATAAAATCTATATGATTAAAAGTAATTAATCCCATGATTAATGGCGATAACAATGTTCCAAATCTGTAATATAGATCACAGCTTAGAGACTCTAATGTCTTTGTAAAACTGGATACTGCGTTAAATCATACATAAAATCTTGTTCAGAATCAATGGGAGCAAATCTCTGACTAGTTTAGTGTATAAACTAAGAGCCGTTGCCCGACACTTTTTACCATTCTAGACCCCAGCTGCGCTTCATACCTGTTGTGATACTTTATTAATGTCTTGTGGCGACATCTGTTGGATCTGTTCTATGCTGAATTCAGTTCCGAGGAACTGTTTTGTTTTTCCACATGCTGCCAAAGAATACAACCTCTCCTTTTTGGGCATAATAGCTTGGTCATCAACTTCTTCATTTGTAAGTCCAAGATGGTGTAGGCCGCTCTGTAGCTCTAGCAGATCATCGCTGTTCATGTTTTTTTATTAATTATAATTATTTTATTTTTTTAAATGAGCACCGAAAAAAAACTATTGCCAACCTTGTATACCATTCTGCTGTTATTGGAGGGCTAAGTGTAGGATACACGATGCTTGGTAAAAGCCTGTTAAAAATAAACCAGCAGATCTTGGCAAACTAGACTTTGAGGATTCAGCAAAACTGATTGCTATTATTGCAGCTTCGCTCGCTACGAAAGATTTTCTAGTTAATCAAAAAATAATTCCAGAGAATATAAATATGTAAAAAAAAATATATTTTAAAAAAATGGCTTCACTCGTAATGATGATAGGCGGCGCTGTGGTGAATGTGCTTGCTTTTAGCGGAAGTAATTACGCGTTTAGTAAACTGCGGGATGACGGCGAGAGAAAAAGACAAAACAAAGCTATGGAGCAACTAGCAGCTGCACAAGATAACTATGAAAAGCTGAGAATTACGCAGTTAGATTTTATTAACGATACCTGAAAAAACAGGACACGCAGCTTATACATTTAAAGATGTTGATCAAGCAATAAAAGAATATTATTTTGTAACAGGCAAACAATCGAGACATTACCCCCACCAAAATTTAGCGACTTTTATCAACACATCAGAAAAACAAAAGATGCAAGAAATCGCGTTTATTACTTTTGGTATGACCGTTGTGTATTTTTGTTGCGCATAATATTGGCTGAATAAAAATTGAACAAAATCTATTATTCACCAAAAGGATATTGGAAGGGAATAACAGCAATCAAAAAGCTAAGCCAAGCAGCTGGGGTTAGTGAACAAACAGCAAAAGAATGGTTATCTAAACAAGCGATTTGGCAAATTATTTACCTGCGCCTAGACGAATACAGAGACCACACTTTGTGATATAATACCGAACGACACCCATCAAATGGATCTTCTATATTTACCCAATGATACGATTAGACGAAAAAGATTTAAGTACGCACTCACAGTCATTGACGTAGCTTCAAGATACAAAGATGCGGAACCATTAACACAAAAGAGCGCTTCTGCTGTTGCTGTCGCTATACAACTAATATATCAATGGGTCCCTTTACTTATCCTCGCATGATTCAAGTCGATGATGGAAAAGAATTTAAGGTCGAGTGAATCAATTATTGTTGAAACATAGAGTTTACCATTAAAAGGCATTCCGGGAGTTCACAGATCACAGGCTTTAGTTGAAAACTTTAACAAACAGTTAGCTGAAAGACTTTTTTCCTACCAGTATCACGAGAGCTGATTGACAATTCTCGCAACACAGAATGGGTTAGAAGACTGCCCTCAGTTCTACGTGCAATGAATAATGAAGAATTTAAAGGGCTAAAACCAGTACAAGCAATCAAAAAACAAACAATAGATGTTGTTGAAGGAGAGTCTTCATCCGGCAAACTATTACCATTTGGTTTGAAAGTAAGGTACCTTTATTTACCAGGGGAAGCGGAAGGGGACACTCGCATTAGGGCAACCGATCCAGTTTGGAGTGTTGATCCATATGAAATAAAAAGAATTGTAAAAATGAATCCGCCCGTGTATTATTTACGAGAACTGACACAACAAAACAACCAGCCCCCAAAGATCTTTGTGAAAGAAGAACTGCAGATAATCCGCCAGGCACAGTTCCGCTTTAATTAATTTACGGTTCTACAATGTCCGTTTGCATATGAAAACTCTGGATTAACAAACACACGTTTTGTGTTTGTTCTATCTAACGACTTGTTTGTTACAACCGTTGTGTTGATCTCATGTAGATTAGATCGCAGTTTTACGTTGTCATGATGAAAAGTCTTATTGTCAAACAATACTTCTTTATAGTTGTCATGCGATATGTTTGACTGCACAACCACTGCGAGATATTCCCTTTGCTTTTTTGATGGTTTTCTCCTGGCTCGAAATACTGTACATTTTGGACCTTAAACCAATAAACTCCTTGATCACCTTTCCAGATAATTCATCCTTCATCTTTCCTAAAACCTTCTTATTAGTAATTGAATGCAAAGGCGAATCTTTAGGGTAATCGGACGTGTCGTACCATCCTGCGTGCCTTTAGCTGCTTCTATTTCCATGTCTTTATAGATGTCTTCAGTAGGGATATCTATAACAAAACTATCTGTATCTGTGTAAAGTACTCTGGACTCTGGATACAGGGGTTTAAAGTAGTCATAAAGAAATTCTAACATCAAAAGCTTTGATAATTCTAAAACAGTAAACCCAATAAATACAGGTTTGTCCAATTTGACTTTCTTTTTTTTCATCATTATACCAAAAAGCTGATCATGAAATCTTCTGAAGTCCTGATAATTTGGTTTTTGAAGTCAGCTTAATTGCTTCGTTCTCTTTGGTGACTAATCTGACATCTTTACGCTTGTGCGGATTCTCCATAGTCTTTCCAAAACAGCTGTTGTTCATCAGCTTGAAAAAATCTTTTTCTGAAGCATCTGCGGATTTAGTTCTGAGATCAGTATTCTTCATGATGTATGGTTTCATGAACTGTTCTTGATCAAAAGCAATTATACGATGAACTGCTTTCAACTTCAAACCATGTCTTAAATAAAATTGCAGAAGTCTGTAATGGCAGACATAATTTTTTTTCCCTCGAAGATTAGGCACAAGTTTAGGCGGTTCTGTTTTTGCCATCTTTAGGCTTTCTGCTGCCAATGGATAGTCATATGCAGGTCATGGAGTTCATGAGGATATTCTAAGTCAACTTCTAGAATGTATCCACGCTGTTGACCCGGCGTCAAACTGCTCAACCACTTTAATGCCTTTTGAATGTTTTTCGGGTCGACGCTTGTGTGCATTTTAAAGTTGCGTAGTGGAAGTGATTGCGCCATAGCCCAACCATACAGATTGTTTGCGTCTAAATACATGAGATAGTTAGACCTTTTACTTGGATCATAGTCGTCCAAGTATTTGTTGTTTGCTTTACAGTAATGGTGCGACACCATACTAATTCCTTCGCGCAATCCGTTTTCAATCATCTGAATCATTCGTAGGTCTGACAATAAATCAATCTGTACTCCAGTAAACTTTAAGAAAGCATCCCAACTCATCCCAGGCGCAGAAATGTAATGCGCAGGATCCAGGCTATAATGTTTCATGCAGGTCTTTCTATAATTTTCAAAGACGTCCGCCACAAACATACATCAGCCATCAAGTAGGAGTCATGATAGTCTCCCATCGTTTTACACTCTAACTTCTGCCACGCATCTTGAGCATGCTGGTAATCGGAATCACTGATGTCCTTTCCTCTAAGACTAGAAAAGAACGCGCCTTTAGGTGGAAGTGTATCTTCGTCAAACCTTTCCCAACTGTTCATGTATTCATAAGGGTAAACGCCCTTTCTAACAAGAGTTGGGTCAAAATATTCTTCCGTTATTGGGCAGGACTTTAAGGACATAGCTAGTGACTCTAATGAACCCATCATGTGTTGCATAGAGTCATAAAAAGACATGTTATTTAAAGTGAAACACATGTACTTTTCTGATGACTGTGCAATGCATGACACCTAAAGGCGTTGTCTACTGCTTTCATTATAAGGTGAGAGTCGTAACCCTCGCAAGTATGAAAGAATACAGGCAGCTTCCATGTCTTTGGTTCAAACTTTAGTTGAAGATTGCATTTACTGTGTGCTGCCCCCTCTAAACTTTCCACTAATGTGATCATGGTCTCTTACTTTTGGATTGGCTTCCTCACTGAGGTTCCCAAACCGCAAATCCAACAATGTGTGGCTGAGTCATACTGTTCTTGGTCTTCAGGTGACATATGATTTCAGATAAATTCAGATTATTAGAACAATCATTACGCACTTGCTGCATGCGCTGTAAAAATCTTCTAGCCGCATTTGGTCCTCTGTATAATTCTGGCGTTGAATGAGCGCCATCCGACCTGACAACGATGAAAGCAAATGAACAAATCTGATGATTACTCACAAAGGCTGTTTTTGGAAGTTTCTGTGAGGTTGGCCCCTCATAAGGAACAATGAGTGATTCAAAGTCTGCGTAAACAACATATGGGGAATTTTGCATCGTTTCCAGTTCTTAAAACTAACTTTAGATCCAGGTGGGGGCGTAATGAGTTCTGTATTACAGTCAACTGGGCCGATACAATGTTTCTTATGTTCACTCGCGGCTTGAACAGATGGAATTCTTGTTAAACATTTTCTACAGAATTCTGTTTTGCCCATCTTTTGAAGTATGCTGCATTAAATTTTACTCATTGTTCGTATCAATGCGTAATGTGGCAGCCCCGCTGGTGAAAACATCATTAGTAAGTCAACATGATTTTTGTCTGGATCACCTATTGTTGGCTTTC
>CM031627.1:24287583-24290083 GCA_018398815.1 Conus ventricosus
GGCTGCAGGAACTGCAGAATAAGGACATCCACATAAAAAAAAAAAAGGTTTTGTGCGCTGATGGAATTGGAAGGCCCAAATTGCATGTTCAAATCTTGACACACTGGCATTGTCGAGCATGGCAACATGGCGGAATGTTCGCGCTGACTTAAACCGAGGTTATGCCTGTCAGAATGGAGCTGTTGGACCTCACACAAATCATGAAGTGCAGCGTGTGTGTGAAATGACACACGTTTTCCAAAATACTTGTCATTTATTAGTGAATGACGGTAAACAAGTTATACATTAAACAACCAACCGATGACGTTTTATATTGTATGAATGAGGCCCTGTGCAGGTGTAAGAAAGTGGTTTCTTTGAGGACTATTGACACTTGAATTAGAATTTGTTGACATAGGCTCCGCTGAGGTCGGGTTTATATTGAAATCTGTCTCATAGAAATGCACCGGAGCGGAGAGGAGGAGGGGAAGGGGAGGAAAGGGGAGGAGGGGAAGGGGAAGACTGGATAGGGTGTGTGAATGAGTCAGGTCAAAGTGCAGGAAAAAAATAGGTGTACGTGTTGATGAAAGTAGGCCATCAGTGAAATCTGTCGACACGAAATCATCGGTGGTATCACGAATGTATTCTGCCGCCTAAAAACGGTTCAAACTTTGAATAACAAACAGACAGGGTGAATCTCCTCCACCACCACCCCCCCCCCCCCCTTTCCCACCCCCATGATGAAATACATACACGTCCATAACTCTAAACGATGTTGCTTGCGACACCGAATCGCCGAGCAGAAATGACAGCACAGAGCACACAGAAACACAGCAGAAATGACAGCACAGAGCACACAGAACACACAGCAGATATGACAGCACAGAGCACACAGAACAAACAGCAGAAATGACAGCACAGAGCACACAGAACACACAGCAGATATGACAGCACAGAGCACACAGAACAAACAGCAGAAATGACAGCACAGAGCACACAGAACACACAGCAGATATGACAGCACAGAGCACACAGAACAAACAGCAGAAATGACGCACAGAGCACACAGAAAAAACAGAGAAATGACAGCACAGAGCACACAGAACAAACAGCAGAAATGACAGCACAGAGCACACACAACAAACAGCAGAAATGACAGCACAGAGCACACAGAACAAACAGCAGAAATGACAGCACAGAGCACACAAAACCCACACAGCAGAAATGACAGCACAGAGCACACAGAAAAACAGCAGAAATGACAGCACAGAGCACACAGAACAAACAGCAGAAATGACAGCACAGAGCACACAGAACACACAGCAGAAATGACAGCACAGAGCACACAGAACAAAACAGCAGAATGACAGCACAGAGCAACAGAACAAACAGCAGAAATGACAGCACAGAGCACCACACAACAAACAGCAGAAATGACAGCACAGAGCACACAGAACAAACAGCAGAAATGACAGCACAGAGACGCAAAAACAAACAGCAGAAATGACAGCACAGAGCACACAGAACAAACAGCAGACATGACAGCACAGAGCACACAGAACAAACAGCAGAAATGACAGCACAGAGCACACACAACAAACAGCAGAAATGACAGCACAGAGCACACAGAACAAACAGCAGACATGACAGCAAGAGCACACAGAACAAACAGCAGAAATGACAGCACAGAGCACACAGAACAAACAGCAGAAATGACAGCACAGAGCACCACAGAACACACAGCAGAAATGACAGCACAGAGCACACAGAACAAACAAGGAGGACGCCCTTTGACTTTCCTTCCTACCCCACCACCCCCTCTCTTCCATTCCCCCCCCCCCCCCCTCGTGTGTGTGTGTGTGTGTGTGTGTGTGTAAGGTCACGGTTCTTTCACGTTCTGTGGGGACGCCATTCCAACAGGAGCTCACTACACTGAACTGGCTCTCTATGCAGGAGTTCCCATTGTCACAGCAAAACGGACAGCTAGCGGAGTGTAAATTTAGTGGGAAGATGTCGTGGGAATACAAAATTACATGTTGTCAGCGAATCTTTAGATCATGTAAACTTGAGGGTTACTATGTTTCACTGGGGGAGGGGAAAGGGAGGTGTGCCAAAGCAACACAGTATTCATCACATTTGACATGGTAGACTTTTACCCATCTATAGATGAGGAACTACTCACTAAGCCCTGAAGTTTGCCAGTAACCACACAGACATATCAGGGTCAGAAATTGGGAAATCATTCTCCACACCAAGAAAACATTTTTACACAGCAAAAAAAGGAAACCTGGATCAAGAAAACGAACAGGGAAACTCAACATTTGACGTAACCATGGGATCATATGATGGGCATAAACATGTGAACTGGTCGGATTTTTCATGCGGGCCAACATCAAGAAAAAAAATCGGAAGACAAGTCGGGGCTATACAGAGACGATGGCCTTGCTGCACTGACCAACAATCCCAAAAACCATCGAAAACAAAAAGAAAGAACTATGCAAAATCTTCCCAAAAAACCCCA
>CM031627.1:24295083-24300904 GCA_018398815.1 Conus ventricosus
ATGATGATAATGATGATTGCAAATGTCCAAAAGCAATAGTGCCTATGATGTCTGTAACCTCTAACAAATCATGTCTCCTGTAGCACGGTGAATAAACTCATTACCAATGACCGTGATCCAATCGATGATATCTAACAGAAACATGACACAAAAGTATTCTGAAAGATATCCGAACTGACTTGTTTGTTGTGATTATAAAGATTAACAACATTTTCAGAAATCCTTTCGCGGGCACTATCCTTGACCCGACAATTTTTCTCCAAAAAAAAGGTACATATATATTCATTGCATGAATCGATTTTTAGCTCACATTGAAGATGTGAAAGGCGACGGTGTAGGTAAAACAGTAACGGTGTCTTCAGGCAAACCTGCAGTGCCCATTGAGGGCTAATGTTTTCAGGCAAACCTGGGTGTTTCATTGAGGGCTAATATTTTCACGCAAACCTGCAGTGCCCATTGAAGGCTGATATTATCAGGCAAACCTGCAGTGCCCATTGAGGGCTAATGTTTTCAGGCAAACCTGGGGTGTTCATTGAGGGCTAATGTTTTCACGCAAACCTGCAGTGCCCATTGAAGGCTGATATTATCAGGCAAACCTGCAGTGCCCCTTGAGGGCTAATGTTTTCAGGCAAACCTGCAGTGCTCGTTGAAGGCTGATATTATCAGGCAAACCTGCAGTGCCCCTTGAGGGCTAATGTTTTCAGGCAAACCTGCAGTGCCCCTTCAGGGCTGATATTTTCAGGCAAACCTGCAGTGCCCATTGAGGGCTGATATTTTCAGGCAAACCTGCAGTGCCCATTGAGGGCTAATGTTTTCAGGCAAACCTGCAGTGCCCATTGAGGGCTGATATTTTCAGGCAAGCCTGCAGTGCCCATTGAGGGCTAATGTTTTCACGCAAACCTGCAGTGGCCATTGAGGGCTGATATTATCAGACAAACCTGCAGTGCCCATTGAGGGCTGATATTATCAGTCAACCTGCGGTGCCCATTGAGGGCTGATATTATCAGGCAAACCTGCAGTGCCCATTGAGGGCTGATATTATCAGGCAAACCTGCAGTGCCCATTGAGAGCTGATATTTTCAGGCAAACCTGCAGTGCCCATTGAGGGCTAATGTTTTCAGGCAAACCTGCAGTGCTCGTTGAAGGCTGATATTATCAGGCAAACCTGCAGTGCCCCTTGAGGGCTGATATTTTCAGGCAAACCTGCAGTGCCCATTGAGGGCTGATATTTTCAGGCAAACCTGCAGTGCCCATTGAGGGCTAATGTTTTCAGGCAAACCTGCAGTGCCCATTGAGGGCTGATATTTTCAGGCAAACCTGCAGTGCCCATTGAGGGCTAATGTTTTCAGGCAAACCTGCAGTGCCCATTGAGGGCTGATATTTTCAGGCAAACCTGCAGTGCCCATTGAGGGCTAATGTTATCACGCAAACCTGCAGTGCCTATTGAGGGCTGATATTTTCAGGCAAACCTGCAGTGCCCATTGAGGGCTGATTTTTTCAGGCAAACCTGCAGTGCCCCTTGAGGGCTGATATGTTTAGGCAAACCTGCAGTGCCCATTGAGGCTGATATTTTCAGACAAACCTGCAGTGCCCCTTGAGGGCTGATATTTTCACGCAAACCTGCAGTGCCCATTGAGGGCTGATATTATCAGACAAACCTGCAGTGCCCATTGAGGGCTGATATTATCAGGCAAACCTGCGGTGCCCATTGAGGGCTGATATTATCAGGCAAACCTGCAGTGCCCATTGAGGGCTGATATTATCAGGCAAACCTGCAGTGCCCATTGAGAGCTGATATTATCAGGCAAACCTGCAGTGCCCATTGAGGGCTGATATTTTCAGGCAAACCTGCAGTGCCCATTGAGGGCTGATATTATCAGGCAAACCTGCAGTGCCCATTGAGGGCTGATATTATCAGGCAAACCTGCAGTGCCCATTGAGGGCCTGATATTTTCAGGCAAACCTGCAGTGCCCATGAGGGCTGATATTATCAGGCAAAACCTGCAGTGCCCTTGAGGGCTGAATTTTCAGGCAAACCTGCAGTGCCCCCTTGAGGGCTGATATTTTTCAGGCAAACCTGGTGTGGCCCATTGAGGGGTGATATTTTCAGGCAAACCTGCAGTGCCCATTGAAGGCTGATATTATCAGACAAAACCTGCAGTGCCCATTGAAGGCTGATATTATCAGGCAAACCTGCAGTGCCCATTGAAGGCTGTATTTTCAGGCAAACCTGCAAATGCCCATTGAGGGCTGATATTTTCAGGCTAACCTGCAGTGCCCATTGAGGGCTGATAATTTTCAGGCAAACCTGCAGTGCCCATTGAGGCTGATATTTTCAGGCAAAACCTGCGGGTGCCCATTGAGGGCCAATATTATCAGGCAAACCTGCAGTGCCCATTGAGGGCTAATGTTTTCACGCAAACCTGCAGTGCCCCTTGAGGGCTAATGTTTTCACGCAAACCTGCAGTGCCCCTTGAGGGCTAATGTTTTCAGGCAAACCTGCAGTGCCCCTTGAGGGCTAATATTTTCGTCCAGGGCAAAAAAGTGACCAGCATTCCAAGCGTTGGAGAACCACGCTTTTCTTGTAAATCGACACTGAAAACAGACCTTAACTGAACCCCGTTTTGGTGAGCGTGGGCAGCGCCTACACATTGTTGGTGGACGAAAAGATTTCTGTAAAAAGGCATTAGAAGAAAAAACAAAAACAAAAACGTAGCAGCATCAGAACTGACGCCAATGCATGATCTGGCCAACTCAAATCAACTCGAAGTCGCGCAAACTGTGCTGTAACCCCCACCGCCTACCATCCCCCTCCTTTCTCCATGAACGAGCAGCATTTAGATCACTATTAGAGCACCACTGGATAGAAGCTGTGTGTGTGTGTGTGTGTGTGTGTTTGAGACCAACCTTCACAGAAGAACGTAAGTTGTTGTCGTAAAGTATGTATTCTCATCTGTGTCGTTGCTTTCTTTTTTCTTCTTTTTTTTTTTTTCTTTTTTTTTTTTTTTTCTTTTTTTTTTTTTTTTTTTTTTTTGGTCGATAAACGTAACTGCACTAAATTTAGTGGCTCAAGCCCCAGTCACACACTACAAAGAACGACCAGATCGTGGAAAAAAAACGCAACTTGCAAACCACTTTCTGAGTTTGTAGGATAAAAAAAAAGCCTTGACTTGTGGCTTTTACTTTGCTATAGTCCTCCCTCGCTCGACTCGTCAAAGTGGACTGCTTATCCGCATTCATTGACTTTGCTGGTTGAAAGCTGTCGATAAAAAGAATGGGAGACTCGTAACCATTCGTGAGGGAGAAGCGATCAGTACACACTCGTAAGAGTGTCGTGGAGACGTTTTGAAGATCGCAAGAGTCGGTAGGAACTCTTACATCGCTCGTGAACAGGGTTTATTTAAAGTCTGACAGGTCGGGGAAAGGTCGCAGTCTTATTTCAGGTTTGTTTGGTTGGTTGGTTAGTTGGTTGGTTGTTCGGTCGAAAACTGGAGTAAAATGTAATGGCTACGTATGTTCAGTCTTTGTATTCGTGGAAGACCAGGCTACGAATATTACGACCAAGAGGTCATGAAAAATCGGCATGGTCATTGCAGTCGGTGCTTCAGGCGTGGCTGGAACTCAACCACTTGAAACGAAATCTGGTAGGAAGACAGACCATGGCCTAAGGATGACGTCATTGAATTTGGTACGGACCTGTTGTGCGGATCGGGATGACAGAACGAATCCATGATCTGGTTCATGAGGCGACGCTATCAAACTGATGAACCACACAGTTCATGTAATATGATGGAAAGATGGAACGTGAACCGAGGATAAACCCATCAACAGTTTTCTGCTGGTCAGTGATGTGCGGGTTTCCACTCTCTGGAGTAGCTGTCTCCTCTCCCCTGCTGTTCGGACTGGACTGGACAAGAGTGACCTGCCCATCCTGCCAAAGCTCTGTTCAGCTGCCATATACTGTGCCATGTCAAGTTGGACGGCGCTAGAGCCCTTTGGGCGAAAATTTTGTAATTATCGTGGTAATAAGACACTCGCTCAGCGTCTTCCGGTAGGACACCCGCAGTTGCTTCCCTTGTCCATTCCTCCTGTCCACACGATGCTGGTTTTTCTCTGCTCTGTCTGAGGTCTCTCTGCGTCGACTGTTGTGCATGTTGCTATCTTATTTTGTTCTGTTTTGTTTTGTTTGTTAACCCTTTTTGTATTGCTTGGCTAGTGGGTTTACGATTGATCCGTCGTCAAACATTTCTTTTTCTCCTTATTCATTGATCTCTTCTCCCTCTGTTCCGTATTTTCATCACTTGCTTTTTTGTTTTGTTTTGTTTGCTTGGTTTTTTTTCTACCGTAAATCGTTCCACAGGGTATGAGCTTTCTGGAATCAGATGCGTCTGATAATGACTCTCTGTTATTCCTGCATGTGTGTGTGTGTGTGTGTGTAGTGTGTGTGTGTGTGTGTGTGTGTGTGTGTGTGTGTGTGTATGTGTGTGTGTGTGTGAGTGTGTGTCTATATGTGTGTGTATGTGGTTGTATGTGTGTGGTGTGTGTGTGTATGTATGTGTGTGTATGTGTGTGTGTGTGTTTGTGTGCGCGCGTGCATGCGTGCGCACGTGCCTGCGTGTGTGCGTGTGTGCGTGTGTGTGTGTGTGTGTGTGTGTGTGTGTGCAGGGCAGCGATTTGTCGTCTGGGCGGTAACGTAAGTTGAGTGAGCGTGGAAAACCGACCACACGCACATCGAGTGAAACGACTCCAAGCCGTGTCTTATTACCGAGATTTGTGTACGAAGTGAGGGGTCAACTGACTAAAAACAGGAACTTCGCTCAACAAACAGTCGCAAGCGAACTGGGGAGAAAGGAATGAACCAGCTAGTCCATGAGGTATGCAAAGCAGATAATTATGACAGAAACGATTTAAGGCGAAGGGGAAAGGAAGAGAAAAGCATGAACGTCTGACTGGAACAGAACAACTTTGTAGCCGCAACTGTAACAGTAACGATATAAACAGTAACAGCTGCGAGCGATGCGAAGCGAATGGTGGCAATAGCACGAAGAAAACAGCAACATCACAGAAAAGACACAAATAAAGAATGAAGAAATGAAAGAATACATACAATAAACAAGCAAATAAGTAAACATATAAACGAATAAAGACAGAAAGAAAGAAAGACAATAAAGAAATAATTGATTTATAATTTTGTAATTTTCTGCTACAGTCAACAACAACAACAACAACAACAACAATCAAAAAGGATAATAACATCAGAGATTGCGAGAAACAAAACGCACACACACACACACACACACACACACACACACACACACACACACACACACACACACACTAATCATGGCCATCGCCCTACTTCAAGCCCCACGTCACGCCCATCTCCCCCTCCTCCTCCTCCTCCTCCTCCTCCTCTTCCTCCTCCCCCTCGCCACCTCCACCAAGCCGGCCTACGCAGTCACCCCGTCCGGCGTGTTGGAAGGCACCGAAGACACCACCGCCGACGGGCTTCCATACTACGCCTTCCGGGGCATCCCTTACGCTCGGCCTCCCACCGGAAACCGCCGCTGGAAACTTCCGGATCCGGCGCTCCCGTTCGAGGACGACATGTACAACGCCACGGGCTTCAAGCCAGCCTGCCCCCAGGGGGCGCTGCTGGACGGGCAGGAGACGGATGAGGATTGTCTGTACTTGGATGTCTACGTCAATCACTACGTGCCCCAGGTCGTCACCAACGTCAGCGAGGCGTGGCGCCGGTGGCAAGACTGGAGAGAGAACCAGACAGCTTTGACTGATCTAGGTGAGAAGTAGTAGTAGTAGT
>CM031627.1:24301239-24313739 GCA_018398815.1 Conus ventricosus
TTTCCACTAGATGATCTAGCCAATATTTCAGTGTTGGTGGCGTGTTTATGTGCCGAAAAGCACTGACGTCATTCTCACAAGTCTAATCTTTTGTGTGAAGTAAAGAAAATCGTTGGACTGTCGTTTGGTGCTTGCGGTTTGCTGTTAGATCTGGCATGGCATCGGCAAACAAACAGCTCACAGAGGAGACGAAAAAATACATTGTGTCGTTGATAAACCAGGGGTTCGGGTGTTTGAGGTGGCGAAAGTGTTGAACAGGTCAACCGTCGGGAAAGTTTATGAACGATATTGTTACAGAAAAACAGTAGAAAACAACTAGGGAGTGGTAGCGCGTCTGTACATACTTTCTAGTGGCTTTAAGCAATTGTTGCTGGCTAAATCCCAGCATGTAGAGGCGTAGTTAATGTCTGGTTATACATATGCATAGGAATGTAATTTTCTGGTAGGTTGATCAAAGAAATTCTTGATTCGGTTCAACAAGAATGATTTTTAGATAGCCTTTTAGACAAATTAGAAATATGATTAGACCGTGAAAGATTATTATCAACTGTAAGGCCTAATAATTTGTGTGATTTAACTTCTTCTAAGTCTTTATCTTGAGAGAGAGAGCAGACAGACAGAGACGGAGAAGACACACAGAGAGAGGTGGGGATGGAGAGATAGGGGAGAGAGACAGACAGAAGACAATAGAAGGTGGATGGAGAATAGTGGAGAGAGACAGACAATAGACAGATAGACAGAGGTGGAGGGGAGAGATAGGCGACAGAGACGGACACAGAGAGAGAGAGAGAGAGAGAGAGAGAGAGAGAGAGAGAGAGAGAGAGAGAGAGCGAGAGAGAGAGAGAGAGAGAGAGAGAGAGAGAGAGAGAGAGCACTTTGACACTGATATTTTATGTCATTACCAAAGAGGTCTTTTGACAAGGGGAGAGAGGTAACAGAACAATAACATTTCCCTCTTCCTTTCCTGCAAACAAATAGCACACATTCATTCCTAGTGTGCACCAAATCAAAGGTTAAAAACAAATAAATTCATAACATTTCCTTATGTCCTCACGCACAGGAGTAATGCAATTTTTTTTTAAAAAGAAAAAAAAAACCAGACTGACTCGACCATCCACTCGATCAAATGATGACAATGTATCTTACTGATCTCTTCCACTTGCGATGAATGATAATATTCATTCAGATATCTCTTAAAATGCATTATTTTAAATTTCACTATCCTCCACCTGTCTAATTTTCAATGCTTCTGCGATGAATTTCGCAACTGATTTAATTACAAGTTCATCATCTGACGATAACACGACAGCAACATTTTGTCTTTTCGCTATATCTAACTGGAAAAGTGAACAATTTGTCCGCACTTCATTATAAGCAGTACAGTGGAACAGAAAGTGTTCTTCGTCATCAATAATGTGTCTACATGCAGGACAAGGAGATTCTGTGGACGTTTCACATTCAAACCATCTTTTGTTCGCATTAAAACCTAAAGTTCTCAAAATTTAGAAATAGAGTTTGTTTCTTACCGCCAATGACATTGACAAACAAAGCACATGACAAGACACGATGCATTTCAACCACTTGGGTCTTCTTCAGGCGAAAAAATAAATCACATTTAACATTTGGGATAGTACAAACAAGAACGAAAAACGAAAAAAAGGAACGAAAAAATGACTCATCTGTTGTCCATGTGGTGGGGAGAATAGCCGGTAGGCGGAAATGACATGGGGGATTATGGGAGAGAAAAGGAGGGGGGGGGGGTTGTGTAGGGGGAGGTGTGTGTGTGTGTGATATGATAGGGTTGTGTGTCTAGTTTATTGGGATGGTGTGATATCTTTGTGACGGTTGTGGTAATGGTGGATTGATAATAATGGTAAGGGGGAAAAGGGGGGGGGGGGGGGGACTGAGGAAAAAAAAAAGGTTTGGTGAATAAAATAAATGATTTCGTTGGGTGATGAAAGAGGTAGTGGTAGTTATGCGTGGGTAGTTGTGAAGGTGTGTGGGTAATGTTAGGGAGGGAAGGGGATGGAAGATAAATGGGTGATAAGGTATGATCGGGGTGGGGGGGTGGGGGTTGAGGTGGAAAAAAAGGGGGAATGGGGGGAGGAGGGTAATGTGTTTGTGGGGGGGGGGGGGGGGGGGAGGGGGGCAAGAGAAGAGCTCATATCTCTTCATCCACTATGGGGTGGGGGGTGGGGGTGGGAGGTTCATATAAATGGTGTTGTTTGAAAAAGTGAACAATGCTGTGGGATGATGTTCATTGCAACAGGTGAAATAATGTGTTGGCATCAATATGCTGATGTTTGTTGAGAGAAGATAGCAGTGATCAATGAAAAACAGGGTATCATGTGTTGCACACACACACACACACACACACACACACACACACACACACACACACACACACACACACAACACACAGCACACACACACACACACACACACACACACACACACACACACACACACACACACACACACACACACACAACACACACCACACACACACACACACACACACACAGTTGTCTGAATCACTTATAGTGGAAGGACGTTAAACTGAAGAACAACACACACACACACACAAAGGTGGGGGATGGGGGACCACATATAAACATTGTTCTGGGTGAGTTAAGATCATGTGATCATAGTGAGACTAACTGTGGAGAGTTTTCACACACATATTTACTCACACATACACTCATTCACACACACACACACACACAACACACACACACACACACACACACACACACACACTTAAAAAAAATTATTATCATCAATCGGTCACTGATAGGTGATGATCATATGAAATCAATGGTAGTGTAGGAAGAGATTCTTCTCCGTTCCCTTAGGCAAGAATGGTGGAGGTACTGGCAAGGGCTTCTGTATGGTGAAGGCTCTCCAGTGGCCAATAAAGTTTTGCACTCATCGGTGTGTTGGCAGGCCAGGATTGTTCTTTTGGTGTTGTTGGGACTGTTCCACCGTCATTGGGGCTGCATGGATAAATTAAAGACCCGCCAGGGTGGAGTATTGCAGAGATGTGATGTCACAGTCTGGAGTGCCCAGTTCTCAGTATCACAATGGTGGTCTTCTTCGTTTACTTCGGTAGGAATCCTGGAGGTACTGACAGAGGTTGCTGAATGGTGAAGACCCTCCAGTGGTCAGTAGGGTTTTGCACTCATTGGTGAGTTGGCAGGCCAGGTTTCCACTTTGGGCCTAGCTGGGAATGCTCCGCTGTCTCTTGGGCTGCACTGCATTGATAATTTGAAAGACTCACAGGTGTGGAGTATAGTGGACCTGTGATGTTGAGGTCAGGGGAGCCTTATCTAAGTTCTCAACCTAAATCTTGCGTAATTTATTCTGTGCTATCTATCTGTTATGACATTGAGAAACTTTTCAGAATGAAACACATTCTTAAATGAGAAAAACCACAGAGAGAGAGAGAGAGAGAGAGAGAGAGAGTACACCATTCAGCACTTTGTATGGTAAAACCCACTCGCTCTTTACAGAAAATTGACCTTTAGGTGGGGGGGGGGGGGGGGGGGCGTTTATTGAAGGTGGAGAGGGTGAGAGAGGTGACACAGACAGACTGACAGAGATAGGTGACAGAGACAGACGGAGAGAGAGAGAGAGAGGAGAGAGAGAGAGAGAGAGAGAGAGAGAGAGAGAGAGAGAGAGAGAGAGAGAGAGAGAGAGAACCCCATTCAGTACTTTGTATGGAAAGTCTCACTCCCTCTTTACAGAAAATTGTCCTGTAAGTGGGGGCTGGTAGACGTTTATTGAACACGTCACCGTTCGCACTATTTTCTTTTTCTTTTCTTTTTTTTTGTCAAGATAGAAGGCGGCGTTTTCTAGGACACACGGACAATCACAAGGTTACACTGTGTGTGTGTGTGTGTGTGTGTGTGTGTGTGTCTGTCTGTCTGTCTGTCTGTCTGTCTGTTGTCTGTCTGTCTCTCTCTCTCTCTCTCTCTCTCTCTCTCTCTCTCTCTCTCTCTCTCTGTGTTAAACGCGCACACTCACACACACTGTGTGTGTGTGTGTGTGTGTGTGTGTGTGTGTGTGTGTGTGTGTGTGTGTGTGTGTGTGTGTGTGTGTGTTGTGTTGTGTGGGGGGGTGGGGTATGTGCGCGCTTGTTCATGTGTGTGTGCATGTGTTTGTATGTCACAAACGAGCGTGTGCGTGCGCGGTCCACACACACACACACACACACACACACACACACACACACACACACACAACACCACACACAATATATCTTATATATATATATATATATATATTATATATATATAAATATGGTTTAGAAGTGGGGGGTAAACAAGTTCAAGCTAACAATTCCTCCGTCATAGCATTAATGACTTGGGGAAAAAAAATTGAAAAGGGAGCGGGGGGGGGACGGGGGAAGTGTGTTTGTGTGTGTGTGTGCCCCCGCGCGCGCGTGAATGCATGCAGTATGAGTGGATATGTGTGCGTATGTGTTTACGCATACGTGCACACGAGCACTTAATTAAGCATTTTCCACAATATGATGAATAAATTCTATTCACAAAACAACAATCCGATGTTGCCTCAATTAGTTGACATGCCCAAGTTAGGGTCAAGCGACACCAAAACACAGACGGGGGTGGAAATGACAAGGTTGTCGGGGGGGGGGGGGGGGGGGGGGGGGGGGGGAGTGGATAGTGTGAAAATGCACATGAGCGAATGGAGAGGTCCCCTCTGTACGCTCTTCTTCTCCAAACTCGTCGCTACCATCAGTTTTCTCTCCCGGTGTGGGGCAGATGAATCTGTTGTCATCGTTAAACGACAGGAGAACTTGGTCATCTCCGGCCCATCCTTCCAGAACGGTGGAGAAGGCACAACACCGGAACGCTGCGGTGATGACCCCAAAGCGTAGTTGGTCCATGCTCGACAGACCGCATAATAACAGCACCGCACACAAAGCAAGTTTTGGGGGTTGACAAGTTGAGCCACACTGGCTCAAGTATTGGTCGGACCTGTCCGCAATATTGACAGCAGAAAGCTGGCAGATTCTGAAAAGTGTTCGGTTCAGATATCTTTCCCTGCCAATAGTGCTTGCAGTTGTCTAATCAGATTTGCTCTCTGGGATCAGGAAGAGATAACCCACATGTGGCTTACTTCCTTTCAAAAAAAAAAGGCGATTGTTTTCGCTGACGCTGATTCATTGAAAAAAATCGATCTTACAGAGAGTATCTGTTAGTTCAGGCATGCAGAGTAATGAAAGCAATGGACTACTCATGCAGAGTTGCTGTACATCCTACCATACAAAATCAGGTGAGTGAAGGAATGTAGAAAAGCGGTTCTGTCAGGTGTATGTACGTGTGAGAAGCGGTCGACTCGCCATCGATGAAGCTACATATTTGTCAGTGGGGTAGTAGTAGTAGTAGTAGTATCAATATGAATACTTAGACAGTGCCTATCCTCGGCTAGAGACCAAGCTTTAAGCGCTTTACAATCCACAGTCGTTTACACAACGGGCTGCCTGCATGGGTAGTGCTGACTGAAGCGCTGCCAGCTGGGCGCTTCTTTCAGTCGTTTCCCGTGTCATCCAGTCAGTATCGTTCAATATCGTTCACTCAGTTTCTTTACTTCCTTCATTCTTTCCATTTCTCACGCAGGGTGCATAATGTGAGTTACGTATCATCCATACCACGGCCAAACGGTCTTCCGGAAGTTGGTGATGGGATTTTTCGTGTGTGCACGATGCTATGCGTGTGTTCACACACGGAACCTCGGTTTATAGTCTCATTCGAAGGACTGATGGGAAATGGAGTCAGAACCAATGTTAACTCCGAGGGAAAGTCCCCGTGTACCGAAACGGCCGGCGGAGATTCGACCCACAACCCCAAGATCACTAGATCATGAGTCCGGCGCTCTACCACTGAGCTATTCTGGCCGCTGCTGTTTGTCAGTACTAAAACACTGTTGTCTTACTGCTTACGTTTGATCACTGGAACAGTTTTATTCCGGACACCTCGTAATTATACCATTTATTGGTTCGAATCACACGCACTCCTGCATCAAACCAAAGTGCGCGTGCATGAAGAGAGGTGAAATGTCAGATACGCAAATGACTGTACAATGTATCTTGCAATTTGAGTAGAATGTCTACATGTAATGAAATTTGCACACTCGTTGAACATGGCCCAACATTGTAAATTCGCTTGTACGTTAGCGCTCAGCCAGTTTCCTTCATTTATTCATAATATTGCCTGGCGTAAAATATGACATTTTCAGCATTATTATGTAATTATACAGAAGAAGGAGATGTTTTTGTTTGTTTTAACCGGAGGTTGGCTTAAGCGAGCAGAGTGTATGTCCCTTCAGTCAGATGATATTATTCTTGAAATGGGGGGGGGGGGGGGGGGGGGGGGGGAGGCGGTAGGATAGGAGAGAGGGAGCAGTACACACCTCCACCGCCACTCCATGCTTCCTGTCCCCCTCCTTCCCACGGGAATCCGCTGTGTGAGTGTGTCTTACACTGTTGCAGAGAGGGGATTCAACGGCATCGTCGACCAGTGGATGTTACCATTGACGGTTAAGTTCATCTGTCTGTTCGCATGCCTTTCTGTCTATGTGAAATCTGTCGTTTGCTGAATGCTGTACAAATCCACAGAGTTCATCTCATCTCCAAATTTAGCATGGTGACTTTTTTTTTTTTTTTTTTTTTTTTTTTGCATGGTGACACATTAACATACTGGGCATATCAACAGTGAATCACTTTTGTGCCGGAAAGTTGTGTTAGTCGCAGTGCCAATGCAACTTTATCACGGGACGAGGCGATGCTGAGATTCCACGCGAGTCGCAGACACTTCGCCGTTGGTGATCGTGTAGGTTAAAACACTCTGCTTACGTCTGCCGGAATAGCTCGTTGATCGTGAATGTGTATGAAATCGATTCTTTCGGGAAAAGAAGAACAGATGATCAATGGACGATCACAGAGAGAGAGAGAGAGAGAGAGAGAGGAGAGAGAGAGAGAGAGAGAGAGAGAGGGGGGGGGTAGAAAGACAGAGACAGAGAGAAAAGGGAGAGGTGGGCAGAGAGAGAGAGATGGGGGGGGAGGGAGGGAGAGAGTGAAAGAATTCAGGCAGACAAGCAATAAAACAAACAGACAGACAGAGAGAAGAGAGAAATAGAAAGGGCAGGGGGTGGGGGGCAGACTGACAGTTCAAGATATAGATAGATAGACAGATAGATAGATAGATAGATAGATAGATAGATAGATGTAAGATAGACAGACAGACAGAAAGATAGATGGACTAAATTCTACACACGTTCTCGCCACGGTTACACGACGCCAGCAACTTGGGTGTGTGTGCTGCTGCAGGTGATACCCTTATACCCGTGATGGTGTACGTGCACGGCGGCTCCTACAAGAGGGGCGGCAGAGATAGATGTACAGATAGACAGACAGACAGAAAGATAGATGGACTAAATTCTACACACGTTCTCGCCACGGTTACACGACGCCAGCAACTTGGGTGTGTTGCTGCTGCAGGTGATACCCTTATACCCGTGATGGTGTACGTGCACGGCGGCTCCTACAAGAGGGGCGGCAGTGCAGCCAACGCGGCAGGGAAGGTGGCGGCGGAGCAGTCGCTGGTGGTGGTCGTCATTCAGTACAGGCTGGGCGCGTTAGGCTTTCTCAGCTCTGGGTCCTCTGAACTGCCAGGTACGTGTTGCATGCGTATCGTCGTCGTCGTCGTCGTCGTCGTCGTCGTTGTCGTTTTCGGTGTCATTTCCGTCAGTGTCGTTATTGTCATAATCATGTCAGTGTTGCTATTATCATCGTTGACTTTAACATCAATATCATCATTATCATAACCATCAGCAGCGACAGTATGTAAGCAGTGGTCATCGCCGTCTCCTCCATATCATCATGATCATCATCGTTGTCTTCGTCGTCATCGTTATCGTCATGCCAGTAGTTATGATCTGCATCTGCATAATCATCATCAACAAATGATCATCATCGTCGTCGTCGTTGTCATCGTCGTCGTCGTCGTCGTCCTCTCCTCCTCCTCCTCCTCCTCCTCCTCCTCATCATCATCATCATCATCATCATCATCATCATATTCAATTATCGTCATCATTGTCGTCGCTGTTGATGACGTCAATGTCACTTACATCATTGTCATACACCAGGCTTGCAACATTAAGAACAGTTCATTTCAGCAAGTCGTTAAATAGACAGTGCCTCAAACCTGCACTCCATCACAGAACTCGCACTTCACCCGAAAACGAAAACAAAAACAAACAAGACAAAACAAAACGCCTGTGCAAGCAGAGGAGAAAAAATAAAACGCATTGTCTACAAAACAAATGTGGACACCAACAAAGTTTCCTTAGGCCAACTCTGGCTAGCTGTTGAAGAGCTGGTATAAACCAGCCAGTTGGGTAGCAAAGATCATGCGTTCTGAATAGCAGGACGATGCGCGGAGCCGTTTTGACGCAAAGCTCTCTCTCTCTCTCTCTCTCTCTCTCTCTCTCTCTCTCTCTCTCTCTCTCTCTCTCTCTCTCTCTCTCTCTCTCTCTCTCTCTCTCTCACTTGCACGCGCACACACACACACACACACACACACACACACACACACGCACACACGCGCGCGCGCGCACGCGCGCTCACACAAATGACTGAACACATGAAGGGACAATCAGATACGGTAAAGAAATTCTTAAACTTGCTAGCTTTTGAAAAAGTCCATCATAGACTTTCGATGAAGAGGATTTTATACAATACATTACATCACATCGCATTCACGTTGCATTACAGCACATTACACTACATTATGCTATATCACATTTCATCACATTACAATAAATATCATATATCATATTGCATCACATTACATTTTATTACATCACATCACATTACATTACATTACGTTACATTATATTACATTACATTATATTACTTTACATCACATCACATTAATGTAATGAAAAAGTCCAGTGTAGACGTTTAACGGAGAGGATTTACATCACATTGCATCACTTTACATTATTTTAAGTTACATTACATCACATCACATTACATCACATTACATGTAATTACATTACGTTACATCACACGACATGACATTTCATTGTATTAAATTACATTACAATACATCACATCACATCACATTACGTCACATTACATCACATCATGTCACATTGAATCACATCGCATCACATCACATTGCATCACATAACATCATATCACATCGTATTACCTTACGTGACATTACCTTACGTGTCTTCACATCACATTACATTTCACTGTATCACATCACATTCACATCACATTACATCATACACATCACATGGCATCACACCACATCACATCACATCACATCATATACATTTACATCACATCACATTTACATTACATCATATTACATTTGTATCACATCACATCGCATCACGTTACATGTACATTACATCATAAACATCACATTACATTACATCACATCACGTACATCACATCACATCACATCTACATCAAATCACATCACATCATATCATATCACATTTACATCACATCACATCACATTTACATTACATCACATTACATTTGTATCACATCACATCGCGTCACATTACGCATCAAATCACATTTACATTACATCACATTTACACTACATCACATTACATTTGTATCGCATCACATCGCGTCAATTATATTTACATTACACCATAAACATCACATTACATTACATCACGTCACATCACATCACGTCACATCACATCACATTTACATAACATCACATCCATCACATTTACATCACATCACATTACATCACGTCACGTCACATCACATCACATTTACATCACATCACATCACATTTACATCACATCACATCACGTCACGTCACATCACATCACATTTACATCACATCACATTTACATCACACACATTACATCACATCACATCACATTTACATCACGTCACATCACATCGCATTTACATCACATCACATCACATCACATTTACATCACATCACATCACATTTACATCACATCACATTACATCACATCACATGACATTTACATTACATCACATCACATTACATCACATCACATCAGATCACATTACATCACATTTACATTACACAGGCAATTACGGCCTTTGGGACATGCGCCTGGCTCTGCAGTGGGTCAAGGACAACATCGGGGGCTTCGGAGGCGACGCTGCCAGGGTAACAGCGGCCGGGGAGTCGGCGGGGTCGTCCAGCGTGAGTCAGCTGACCCTGTCGCCAAGGTTACGTGGTCTGTTCCAGAGAGCGGTGCTGATGAGTGGCACTGCTGAGGCCACCTGGTGTTTCAATCCCATCCTAGGTGAGTAGGTCGTGGAGCACACCTCAATCCCCATCCTAGGTGAGTAGGTCGTGGAACACACCTCAATCCCCATCCTAGGTGAGTAGATCATGGAACTCGCCTCAATCCCCATCCTAGGTGAGTAGATCATGGAACACACCTCAATCCCCATCCTAGGTGAGTAGGTTATGGAACTCACCTCAATCCCATCTAGGTGAGTAGGTCATGGAACTCGCCTCAATCCCCATCCTAGGTGAGTAGGTTATGGAACACACCTCAATCCCCATCCTAGGTGAGTAGGTCGTGGAACACACCTCAATCCCCATCCTAGGTGAGTAGGACATGGAACACACCTCAATCCCCATCCTAGGTGAGTAGGTCGTGGAACACACCTCAATCCCCATCCTAGGTGAGTAGGTCATGGAACACACCTCAATCCCCATCCTAGGTGAGTAGGTTATGGAACACACCTCAATCCCCATCCTAGGTGAGTAGGTCGTGGAACTCACCTCAATCCCCATCCTAGGTGAGTAGGTCGTGGAACACACCTCAATCCCCATCCTAGGTGAGTAGATCATGGAACTCACCTCAATCCCCATCCTAGGTGAGTAGATCATGGAACTCACCTCAATCCCCATCCTAGGTGAGTAGATCATGGAACTCACCTCAATCCCCTTCCTCGGTGAGTAGATCATGGAACACACTCAATCCCCATCCTAGGTGAGTAGATCATGGAACACACCTCAATCCCCATCCTAGGTGAGTAGGTCATGGAACACACCAATCAACCTTTGTTGTTGTTGTTGTTTTGTTTTTTGTTGTTTTTTTGTTGTTTTTTTGGAGGGGAGGAGTGAGAGAGAAGGGGGGGGTAGAGGGAGGGAGAGAGAGAGAGAGAGAGATGAAGGAATGAGTTAGAGAGAGGGGGGAGGGATAGAGAGAGATGAAGGAATGAGTTAGAGAGAGAGAGGGGGGTGTGGGGGGGGAGGAGCGAAGGAGAGAGGGGGGGAGGGAGAGAGAGAAAGGTGAACGAATGAGTTAGAAAGAGGGGAGAGGGAGAGAGAGAAAGGTGAAGGAATGAGTTAGAGAGAGAGAGAGAGAGAGAGAGAGAGAGAGAGAGAGAGAGAGGAGAGAGGAGAGAGAGAGAGAGAGAGATCAGGAGGAGGGAGAGAAAGAAAGAAAGAGCGAGAGGCAGAGAGAGGGAGAGAGAAAAATATGGCCGTCACATTTTCAAGTGTCTCCCACCACACGCACCCCACACCCCTACTGACCACAATAATTGCATACCCGCGTGAGAGTCAGCGTGAGAAAGCGTCTCCCTCTAAATGGCAGCATGACGTCCGTCCAGTGACGGTTCCCGTGAACATAACGATACGGACCACTGTGAGACAGAAAACACCAAGGGTGCGCAGTTGGACAGGAAACCGAAACTGAGGTCACCACGACAGCAGGAAACGAGGGGGGGGGGGGGGGGGGGGGGGTAGGGGGGGGGGGGCTACAAAACCGGTACATTTCAGTAATGAGCAATGGGGATGAGGACGATGAAGAAGCTGATGCTACTACGGTGTTCCATTCTGAGCTGAGATGACGTAACAATGAGGTTTTACTGTACATTTCCTTTTTGTGATGAATCCTGTGTCTTTCGGCATTCTCTGTCTTCCCTTGTGTGGGACTGTGGAATTAATCGATGGGTGGCTTGTTTGGTTGGTTGGTTGTTCTTGCGCGCACTCTCTCTCTCTCTCTCTCTCTCTCTCTCTCTCTCTCTCTCTCTCTCTCGCTCTCTCTCTCTCTCACACCCCTCCCGCACGCACTCGGCGCGCGCGCGCGCGCTCGCGCGTGTGTGTGTGTGTGTGTGTGTGTGTGTGTGTGTGTGTGTGTGTGTGTGTGTGTGTGTGTGTGTGTGTGTGTGTGTGTGTCTTTTAGATGGTAAAGGGGTTGGGCAGAGAGCAACAAATTTGGACAGAAAGCCGTAGGATGTTATGAGAAGTGTATGTTTATGTACGTGTGTGTACATGTGTGTGCACGCTCTTGCGGCACCCTCTCACCCAAACATCATAACCCAACCTGACATCCCTCTTCCCTGCCACGTCCAACCTCCACAGGAACATCTTCGACCGCTTTAGCCAGCACGCGGGATGCGGCGACATCTCCACCTCCACGTCCAGCCGGCTGCAGTG
>CM031627.1:24318739-24323739 GCA_018398815.1 Conus ventricosus
TCTCTCTCTTCTGGGATGCTGTTCAGCCATCTGCTGTATCTCTGTAAATACCTAGCCTTTGTTTTGAGGGTAAGGACAGAGAGACAGAGGCAGAGAGAGAGAGAGAGAGAGAGAGAGAGAGAAGAGAGAGAGAGAGAGAGAGGAGAGAGAGAGAGAGAAGACAGGAACAGAATGAGACACAAACACAGACAGACACAGAAACAGAGAAAGAGGAGAGTGGGGAGAGAAAGTGAGAGAGAGAGGGGGGGGGAGGAAATGAGGGGGGATAATGGTGATGGGGGATGCAGATAACCTTTCACCCACAATGAAAAAATTAAAAAAAACAACTCTCAGAGCAATCCAGCTACGCATGTCAACAACAGACATCAAACTTCCTCTCCACCATGACGTGAATCATTCATCTCCCTTGGTTAACGTGTTCCCACCACCCACCCCACAGAGACCCCAACGATGGACTTCCAGACGACATCAAGGGCCAATGGCTGCCGTACGACGTCAACAACGAAACGTTCCTCCGGTTCAGCCTGACGCCTTCCATCGACCAGCACCTTCACGCCGATCGGGTGTCCCTGTGGGTCGACCTCATGCCTCGCCTCCACTCGCGCTGGCTGAACCTCACGGCCATTGAGGGGCCAGATTCGACCCCTCAACCGCCCACCGACAGCGCCGCTGGGGCCACGGGGACCGCGGAGGACCTGACCTTCTTGGAGCTGCGCGAGGGCGAGGTGGACACGTTGCTGATCGCCTTGCTGGCGGTGTGTGGGGTGCTGCTGCTGTGTTGCGTGTTTCTGCTGGTCAGGTTGGTGATGGCGAGTCGCAAGACCGAGGGGAAGGACTCTGCGGAACGTGGCTAGAGCCTCGAGGAGTTGGGAGTTGTCTCCTCCTCCCCCCCCCCCCCCCCCCCTCCCTTCCCACGACCGACAAGTTAGCAGTTCTTTTCCACCCTCCACCCTCCACCCTCCACCCCCCTCTTCCCACCACCCTTCATTTTTCTCTCTTTTTTTTCTTTTTTTTTCTTTTCCTTTTTTCTTTCTTTCTTTTTTTTAAATCATCATATGCATACAGGGAACAATAAAGGTTCCAAACGTACAACTTCAAAGGTGACAGCATATAAACAACACTGTTATAAAACATGTCACATACGATCCCGAATCAGAGGCATCATGTGATGTGGAGAAAAAGGCAGCATATATACATGCCAGTTATGAAACCATGTCACATACAAACCTCAGGTCAAAGAATCATGTCATTTGGAGGGAAGTGAGAGCATATGTTAACGCCAGATATAAGACATGTCACATACAAACCTTAGGTCAAAGTATCATGTCATTTGGAGGGAAGTGAGAGCATAATGTTAACGCCAGATCTAAGACATGTCACATACAAACCTCAGGTCAAAGTATCATGTCATTTGGAGGGAAGTGAGAGCATATGTTAACGCCAGTTATAAGACATGTCACATACAAAACCTCAAATCAAAGCTTTGTCATTTGATGAAAGCAAAATCACACAGCCCCGTTTTAAAGTCCGTGTTATCATAATAAAAAAAAGTGCTGAGGTCGCCTGACACAGTGTACGTCGTTACTGTTAATTTGGTATTGCTCTTATGAGTAGCAACCATTTTCTCCTATAGCTTTCGTAATTCATCTTCATCAATTACATATGTTTCTCCATTTCATGTTCTGGGACGGCTTCCTCAGAGACATAATCAGATTTGTTGGATTAATTCTACATTGATGGATGCCAGGTTTTACCCATTCAGGTCTATATTTGCAACATATCATTCGTTTTGTCTTGTCCTTGTCATTGGACCGAATACGTTTTTTTAAATAAACATTTTCACTCAGAAAATGCATGCCAATACACGCATCTTGCGGGTAGTGATTGGTTGTCTACATGTCGTTCACTATGTTTTAGGCTTGCACCTATTACGTTTTGATAATGGCAGTTGTTGTTGTTGTTGTTGTGTTGTTGTTTTCAAGCAATGCATGTTAACCATATTTTATGACATACTTGAAGTTGGAGCCATTTCAATTTTATTTGTTCATTTTTCAAAAATCCTTTTTGGGACACAGGATCGATCTGCTGGTGTATTAGACTTTGTTCCTATGAACGCCAGAGTCCATCTTTGTCTTCTATTAGGAGATTGTGATAAATGATTCTGAGCTGTTTAGTTTTCCTTGTCTTTATTTACTTATTCTTTTATTTATTTTTTCACGTATTATTTGTTTGTTTGTTTGTTTTGTTTATGTATCGATTTATTTATCTATGTTGATTGATTGATTGATCGATTGATTGATTCATTTTTTTTGTATTATCTATTTATTCATTCATTTATTACATGAAGACATTAATACCAGAACTATCTACGTCTTCAAACAAAAGATCGTAATAAATATTTCTGAGCTCCTTTATTGTCTCCAGATATAAATTTAAAGTATTTCGTTATTATTAATATTATCAGTATTTTTATTGTTGTCGTTATTGTTATTGTTGTTGTTGGTATTATATTACTATTATAGCTGTTGTTATTATTACTATTATTATTATTATTATCATTTATTGTTATCATTCTTCTTTCTTCTCTTCTTCTTCTTCTTCTTCTCTTCTTCTTCTGTAAAAGCATCAACACCAGAATTATATATGTCTTCCACCATCAGATGTACAATATACTTCTAAGCCCGTTTGTTATCTCTACGTTTCTTTAAAATTTAATTCATCATCATCATCATCATCATTATCGTTATTATTAGCATTATTTTTACAATCGTTATTATTATTATCATTATCAATTATTATTATTATTAATTTTATTATTATATTATTATTATTATTATCATCATCATCATCACCATCATTATATGAGGACATTAATACCGGATCTATCTGTGTTTTCCAGTGTAAGATGGTAACAGATAATTTTCAGCTCCATTATCATGTCTAGAATGTCATTTATTTCATTATTATTATCATTTTCAATGTCTTTATTTATTTCATTATTATTATCATTTTCGATGTCTTTACCTATTTCATTATTATTATCATTACTATTGTTGTTGTTGGGTTGTTATTATTTTTATTGTTATCATTAGTATCATCATTTTCAGCATTACTATGATGATGATGATGATGATGATGATGATGATGACAATGATTGTTGTTGCTGTTGTCGTTGTTATAAGAATTGTTATTTGGGGGGGGGGGGGGGGGGTACGTTTTGTGGTCACTAAAATTGTCCTCCAAGTTTAGGCCTCTTAAAGAATTGTTAATTGCACCATCTTTAATAATCGCTCGCAGCTGATACAATCCAGACCCTGACCATGTTTTCCCAGCTTCTCTCATAATGTACGGCGGCTTGTAACGTTGCTATAATCGTCACGTCAAATGTTTCACCAAAGGGAAGTTGTTCAACATTCGTTTCTGTAAAAGTAATGGTCTGTCTTCTCATTTGAACTTTACGTTACAGGAAATAGCTTCGGTCGTGAGGTCTTCAGTGTGGTTAGATCCAGAAGTTTATAGGATATTTGATATGCTTGTAATGCTTGTGCGCTCTCTCTCTCTCTCTCTCTCCTCTCTCTCTCTCTCTCTCTCTCTCTCTCTCCTCTCTCTCTCTCTCTCTCTCTCTTTCTGTTTTTTACCTCTTCTCTCATACACACTCTCTGTCTCTGTCTCTGTCTCTCTCTCTTCTCTCTCTCTCTCTCTCTCTCTCTCTCTCTCTCTCTCTCTCTCTTACTGACATCAGAAGGAGTACCTGCCCTCGCACGTACACACGCACACACGTTCACGCGCATACACGCACGCACGCACACGCACACATGTGTGTGTGGGTGGCGAGCGAGTGAGAAAGAGAGAGAGAGAGGGAGGGAGAAGAAGAGGGAGCGCGCGCGCACGAGAGAGAGAGGGCGTGTGTGTACCTGCGCTCACACGTACACACGCACATACGCACGCACGCAGACATACAACACACACACACACACACACACACACCACACCACAACACACACACACACACACACACACACACAAACACACACACTACATACACACACAAGCACGCACGCACACGTGTGTGTGTGTGTGTGGGCGAGCGAGTGAGAAAGAGAGAGAGAGGGAGAAGAAGAGGGAGTGCGCACGAGAGAGAGACAGAGAGAGAGAGAGAGAGAGAGAGAGAGAGAGAGAGAGAGAGGAGAGAGAAAGTGTATGGTGGTGTGTGTGTGGTGGGGTGTGTGTGTGTGTGTGTGTGTGTGTGTGTGTGTGTGTGTCGCGCGCGCGAGCGCGCGTCTGCCTGCCTAAGCAACCACATTTCTGATCAGTAGTACTGACCATAATCGACCTTTTTTTTTCTTTCTTAAGACCCACTTCATATGTCAACACATTTTATTCAGGGCTTCACCCTTTAATGCCGGTTAGATTTTTTTTCTTCTATCAAGCCGTGAACAATTTGTAAATTATGTATGTGGAGCACCAATGATAAGCTGTGCATCTTGTGCCTTATTACAGCAAAGTGAGTGATTTAACAGACGAGTCAGGGAGACATATTTTGTTACCTTTTGTTGGGTTTTGTTGATGCTTGTCGGTATATGCCATTTGGTATTAAACAGACGAATGAGGGAGGCATACTTAGTTTCATTTTTTTTGTGTTTTTGTTGATCTTTCAGTATATACCCTTCCCGTATACAAACACCTTCCGTTAATGTCCGGTCTTGTCATGCAAGAATAAAGCTCCTTTATTGCAATGGCTTTCAAAGAAGAACAACTTCTATGTCCCGATTCAGGGCATTTCTTTTTCATGTCTCTTCTACATAATTCATACATATTTGTTGAAAATGATTGTTTATTCTTCGAATCCCAGGAAGCAGTATATATTTCTTTCTTTTTTTTTCTCAGTGTGTGCATCTATTCGCTTTACTGAATTAAAAAAAAAGAGGACAGTGAGGAGTGTGTGTGTGTGTGTGTGTGTGTGTGTGTGTGTGTGTGTGTGTGTGTGTGTGTGTGTGTGT
>CM031627.1:24328739-24341239 GCA_018398815.1 Conus ventricosus
AGGAAATACAGATGGGAGGGGGCTTGCTAAACGCTGTTCTGGGTCAGGTTAAATGTCTGGCTTGTCATCACTCATGATGTTCTTGTAGTTATGATACTGATACTCTTACACTCATGATGTCCTTATATTCTTTTCATCACCGTTCGTGTCTTTCAATACCATCGTCTTCCAACCCCCCCCCCCCCCCACTCCCACCCCAACCCCACCCCCAACCCCCATATGGTCGAAAAAATGTATGAATATTGCACCTACATTTCATTCATTCGACGATTTCAGGCCAGTAGAATATCAACACACTCACTCACGCAGGTGCTTACACACACACAGACACATAAACGCACGCCCGCGTGCGCGTTTCTCTCTCTCTCTCTCCCCTCCTCTCTCTCTCTCCTCTCTCTCTCTCCCCTCTCTCTCTCTCTCTCTCTCTCTCTTTGTCTTAGACATGAAATGAATGGGCCTTCATTAAGGTCCCATTTGCAGCATTCATTCAGCTCAGGAAAACAATTCCACAGTGACAACTGCAACGACTCGTTGTTCTTGGGGATTAAAAATAAGAAAATCTCACTGATAAAATGAACAAACGCACATGAAGAGAGACACACCAACACAAAGAAACAGAAAGGAAGGTAAGCTATGGAAGTGTGCGTGCGTGTGTGTGTGATGTAGTGTGTGTGTGTGTGTGTGTGTGTGTGTGTGTGTGTGTGTGTGTGTGTGAGTGTGTGTGTGAAGAACGGTCTGAATTTACACAGAAATGGATGGTGATGAAGTCACTCAATGCAACACGATACAAGCTCCAAACAAAAACGTCAAAGTCACGAATGTTTTGAACACACACACACACACACACACACACACCACACAAAATTCTTGGACGGACCAGAAAAGATCTGTGACGTCACCATACACCCTCTCTCCTACGTTCTGCACGAATGGCCTGAACTTTGTCAGTGACGTCAGATCCGGTCGAGCGGAGGTGGTCCCTATAACATGGCGGTCTGATCTTGGAGGGACATGTTATCCGCCCCTGCTGTGGAGTCCCTTTCCTTGTCATCGAGTATGGCGTTCCCTCTCCTTCGTCTATGTGGAAACAGCAACGAATTAATAAATAAACAGATAATGAATAAATAAGTAATTAAACAGATAAATAGATACATAAATAAATGAATAGATATAAAATAGATAAGCAGATATCCAAATAGATCAATAAATAATATAAATAGATAAGTGCATAAATTAACAAATAAATAAGTAATAGATAAGTAAACATGGGAAGAAAAAAAACCTAAATAGATAAATAAATGAAAAATGAACAGACAAATCAATCAATCAGTCGATCAACCAATCAATTAGTCAGGCAATCAATAAATAATTTTTGAAAAAGATACATAAATGTATAAATGTAAGTTGAAAATATAAATCAATAATTCAATTAGCAAGTTTATTCTTACTGAGAACAATGAATAGCTCAGTTGGTAGAGCGCCGGACTTGTAATCTTGGTGATCCTGGGGTTGCGGGTTCGAATCTCCGCCGGGCCGTTTCGGTACAGAGGGATTTTTCCCTCGGAGTTAACATTGGTTCTGACTCCATTTCCCATACAGTCCTTCGAATGAGACTATAAACTGAGGTTCCGTGTGTGAACGCACGCATAACATCTTGCACACACGTACAATCCAAATCAACTTTCGAAAGAGAAGGCCAGTTTGGCCATTCGTATGGATGACACGTTACACATAGCATGTACCCTGCGTAAGAAATGGAAAGAGTGAAGGAAGAAAGGAAACTGAGTGAACGACATTGAATGATATGAACTGGATGACACGAGAAACGCTGAATGAAGCGCCATCTGGCAGCTCTTCAGTCGGCACTACCCAGGTAGGCAGCCGGTTGTGTAAACGAGTGCGGATTGTAAAACGCTTAGAGCTTGTCTCTAGCTGAGAATAAACGCATATAAGTATTCATTATAGACTGTGCACAAAAAGAAACGTATATTGTTTTCGCTAAAAATATTAATGGAAATTTTGACAGAAACATGCCCCGTGTAGCAGGGAACTCTGTCCAGTGTGAAAAGTCAGACATAATGAATAGACATAACAGTAGATTGATTTCTTATTTCTTCTGTGTTGTAATATTTTGAACGCTAAATGACGCATGAAATGACTGAAATAAAAATATGCGTTTCTTTTTGTGCATAGTATAATAGTAATAAATACTTCGTAGAAAATCTATATGAAAATCAGATACTCCGTGAAATCAGTTTCCTTCTCAGAAACACACTTAGGTGCTAATGAATGTTACAGCATAGAGATAAATCTGGTGGGGTTTGATCTCTTCAGCTGCAAGAAATGAGATAATTCTGAGAACTCTGCTTTAAGACACGATGCAATGAACAGAATGACTGTATAAGAAGACTTATTGTATGTGACTTGAACAAGCTCCGTAAAGTGAAAATGTATATTGAAAGGAAAAAAAAACTATTAAAGAGTTTTATCTATAGACGGTAAGAGAGAGAGATTTCTGTCTATAAATCTACCTATCTGTCTATCTATCTATATAGATGGTGAGGCAGAGAGAGAGGGAGAAACAAAGAGAAAGTGAGCAAGAGAGAGAGGCAGAGGGGTTTCTGTCTATTTTGTATCAATCTATATACGTGGTAAAACAGAGAGAGAAAGTGTGGTCTCTGTCTATCTATAATATCGGAAATGAAATGAGGTAGGGAACAGTAAACGATAAACAGTAAACAAGTGGGATATGTTTCGCTCCCATAAGAAAACCTAACACAGAGTAACTTTTATTCAAGACTGGCACAGCCTTTTAAACTTGAATAAAGTCAGACAAATACATAGACTAACAAGCTAATAGTGGGGGAAAAAACAAGCGCAGGCCAACAACTGAACTGTCTGGCAAAGATTTGGACTTGAGGGGAGGGGAGTTTGAAGATGGAGAAACTGGGAAAATGAAATTTAAAAAAAAAAATGTTACAGATATGAAAACTCTTCTCCAGCTGCATAAGGGAACCATCGCAATCCCTTTGAAGGCAGATATATTTGTATTGCCTGCTCCGAGGCCTTTCGCCCGCTGGATCGGGACTCATCAGGGAGACACGGCTGGTTGTGTCTGCGCTCCCGGCGTCAAATAGAGACACACCACAGTCCATAATACTGTGGTGTTCTAACCACCATGGTGCAAAAAAGAATCTAATAGCACCCCCAGAGCAGCCAGCGAAGAGTAGTAATGCAATCAAACGAAAATGTGGGGAGGAAAAAAAGTTGCTGTAAAACTAAAGACATTATGCAAATAATATAAAATGTAGGGGACAGTCTTTGAGCCTACGCCTGAGGATCCACCCAAAGATGCAAGGGAGATCAAAAGACAAACACACAGACGGACAGAAACAAATACAAATAACCTCAATTTAATCAAAGCAAAATCGGAAATGAAATGAGGTAGGAACAGTAAACGATAAACAGTAAACAAGTGGGGTATGTTTTGCTCCCATAAGGAAAGTTATTCATCTCAATACCTTCCTCCTGATAGAGCGAGGTCAACACTGAGCATTCGAACAAAAGATGATGCACAAAAATGTTTTCCCTGCAGTCATAAGTAATACCATGAGAATAGTTAGCGTTTCAAGTATTCAGCCTTAAAGGGTCCTCACCCCTAAATAGCATGTTTGGGTTGTTCAAAAGTGTGATCGAGCGTGTTCGATGTACGTGTTACTTTCTTCTAGAACTCACTTCTATCCGTGTTTCGGTCGTGCAAGTAGCCAAATCGTGACTCGCCACGGAGATTGCCGAGCACAGTACGGAAAGAGACAGAGTCGGGGATTCCGCAAGTGACGTATAAATGCCAAGACTACCGTGAATGAAAGACATGTCCCTAAAAGCTTTCGCTATGAGGACGTAAAACTCAACTATTTTCCGGCGATAATGCCAGATGCTCCCAGCTACGAGTCAAGTTCCAACGAAGAGGACATTGAACGTGAAATTTTCACTGAAGTGTATGGAGTTCAGCCGTATCAGTTTGAACCAAACAGCTCCTTGTACAGTACCACCTCCCTCGCCATCAGACGCTTATGTTTCTTTCCAGGCAGTTCGGCATTTTACAGGTTGACCATATTATGTACAGGTAAAACACATACGCACGACACAGATAGTACATGATATAAACGTGCACACACATACATCTGTTTACACACACACACACACACACACACACACACACACACACACACACACACACCACACACACGTTTACCGTAGTAATGTAAATAACTTTAAAATGATTATGTGATAAACCACATTTTCTTTCAGTTGTTTAGATCTATCAGATAATGCCTTTTCCTTTGAACGGGAGTTTGTCAGCTACTGCATCATCACACTAATTCTCTTCCCTGCTGTAGAAATCTTTTCAATAGCTGTTCACTTTCAGGGCCCCCCCCCCCCCCCCCCCCCCCCCACTCTTTTTTTTTACATTCCTCATTTTCAATCTCACTCTCTCCATTTAAAAATTCTGAAGTTCCACAATGACAATTAGAATCTGAGGGGTCTTTTATAATATATTGCAGTCAAAGATTCTGGCTGTTATTGTAAAAACTGATGCAGATCTAAGCAGCAGATCTAAGCTCATTATTCTCTTACCAGGGCAGTGTATAGCATACAGACATACCACACCTGCATATATCTTAAAATGCACACTAAATCACCATCCTGTATCCAAATACTGATGAATAATTCACTTACTAAAGCATATGGTTGTTGGGCGGAAACTTGAACTTGCAGGGGTGCCTGATGTTCAACAATGTCCTGAGAAAGAAAAAAAAACTATTATTCACTGGAGTCCAACAAGTTGTTATTTGTGGACATAGACACTTTCTTGTTAATAAGAATCGTAACTTCAGTTTTGTTTGGGAAAAAGTAATAGCAGGGGAAAAAATCAGTCACAAACATGCAACAGTTTCAGTGGCAGCAGGCAGTGTGACTGCCTGACTGCCACTATGACAGTAACAATGTATGTTTCAGTTTGATGCGAACACTCAACAAAAACCAACAACTATCTTTACAACCAACCATACACTGAGAATGAAATGAAACCCAAAAAGATCAACCACCCTTCCACAAACCTTACTTCTTTACGCCTCTGAGTTTGGCTCTCTTGCTCCTGACAGAATCCGTGTCACTGTTGCGTTTGGGGCTTGCACTTGCAGCGGGCGAATGAACAGAGAGTGCTTTAATACATTTTTCTGTTATAATAGTTGGCACAGCATCCTCTTTCAACTGTCTTCGGACCCGAATTCCAGCTTCCACCTTTACTTTCCAGGTGTGTTGGTCTTGGAAACTGTGCTCTCGAAGTGACGACCGCAAATGCCATGATAACTGTCCCGAAGAACAAAATCTTTCCTCGTTGTGGTGACAAAATTTATCCACAATTGCCTAAACTGGCTGAAGCACCTGAAAAGCATGAACGCGTACTCCTTGCTTATTTCCTGATGAAATTCCGCAACCAGACACAGCACACATATATCACTTGAGCCGAACACGAAGAGCGACTTGGCTTTTTTACGTCATCAATCGAGAAACCCCCCTATTATCGAAATCGAGCTCTCGTTCCTGTTTCAGCCTCTCCCTTTCCCAATCCGCAGGAAATGCTGCTCTCACTGCAAAATGAGAGCACAGGCGGGTGATTCGGGGGTGGGTTTCGCAATACGACCACATACCAAAACCGTGTATTTGATCAAAATAGATTTGTAAAAATGGGTGAGATACCCTTTAAAATCATGAATAAATCTAACAATGTGCCTTGGCACGATGGTAAAGTAGCCTTTTTTTATACTAAACTTCTGCTTGTGTACATACTTGTCCATCGTTTTTATTAATTCAGAAGAGGACTATTCTAAAAGAATGTTTAATAAATTGTCAACGTTTCTCTGTGCTCCTTTCTTTTGCAAGACTGTCTGCTATTTCATTCCACTTTACACCACAGTGAGATGGGACCCCCCCAAAAAAAATCAGTTCTTATGCCTAGAGTTATGAAACAATGCAGTAAATTCTTCCGGTTGTTTGTTACCTGTAATATATGCACATGCCGCCGGAAACGAAACGAACTGACCTGACTCGCCGCTTACACAGGTAAAAGATCAATCCCAAGATGATGAGAGCCAATGCTGTCAGTGATGAGGCCAGCGCGATTGACAGCCCTTTTGATCCTGTATTAGTTGTCGTTCCTGATCTTCCGTCTTCTTTCCCCTTCGTTCTGTCCGTCTCTGCAAAGTACAGGACCAAAAGGCTGTGTTTCACCGTGTATGTGTGTGTGTGTGTGTGTGTGTGTGTGGTGTGTGTGTGTGTATGTGCGTGCGTGCGTGCGTGTGTGTGTGGTGTGTGTGTGTGTGTGTGTGTGTGTGTGTGTGTGTGTGTGTGTGCGTGCGTGTGTGTGACACAGAGAGAGACAGAGAGACAGAGATAGAGAAAGCGTGCATGTGTGTGCGGTTGATTGTGTACGGGATGTCCTAATAGGAACAGGATTCGACTGTGTGGGGGAGACACAAAAGTTTTCATCTGTTCACAGTCTCTGTAGAAACGTTCGCAATTCATTGGAAGACATTTACATACGTGCATGGAGTGATGTTTTAGAATATAGTAATGAGTGTTTATTTTACAGAAATATTGAAACAAAGTTTCGCCTTGAAAAATATATTGAAATGTCACCTGATGTTTTATAATACCCACTGATTCGGTTTCGCTGTGGTAATCATAAACTCATTATAGAAACTGGCAGACGATTTGGAATACCTCACGATGAACGATTCTGTCCGGGGCTGTGACTAGAATGAACTACTACTACTGCTGCTGCTGCTGCTACATTATCATCATTTTCGTTCACTTTTTTTAGTTTCTCCTTTTTCTACTTTTTTCTGTCTCATCTTCCGTGCCACTGACGTGGAATTACCCCCCCCCCCCCCCCCCCCCCCCCGTCCTCCCAACAGCCGATCTACCCACCTCCCTTCCAACAGCCGCTCTAACCCCCCCCCCCCCCCCCATATCATCCCAACAGCCGCTCTGCCCTCCCCCCTCCCTCCCATCATCCCAACAGCCGCTCTAACCCCCCCCCCCCCTCCGAACCGCCGCTCTGCCCCCCACCCCCCCCCCAAATCATCCCAACAGCCGCTCTATACGCCCCCCCCCCCCCCCCCCCTACCAACAGCCGCTCTGCACCCTCCCCCTTTTCCCAACAGCAGCTCTACCCCTCCACCCCCCACCCTCCCCCTTTAACAGCCGCTCTACCGCACCCTCCCAATAGCCGCTTACCCTCCCCTCCCCCCCCCCCTCCCAACAGCCGATCTACCCCCCACCCCCACCCCCTCTGACCAGCCGCTTTTTCCAGCCTCCCATCCACAGCCGCACTCTGCCTTGTCCCGTCATGGCAGCCCCGGCACCGGCAATCCACAGGGAGCAGTCGGTGCCAGGGCGTCATGAGACATCCCACCGGAGGAGGCCCTGCCCCGTTGGCTGAGTCACGGGCGGCAATGTTCAGTCTTGTACCGACAACGGTGACTGCTTAAGTCGCGGAGCCAGTGTCGGCGAGCGGAGCCAGTGTCGGCGAGCGGAGCCAGTGTCGGCGAGCGGAGCCAGTGTCGGCGAGCGGAGCCAGTGTCGGCGAGTGGAGCCAGTGTCGGCGAGCGGAGCCAGTGTCGGCGAGCGTGCCTCTGCGGAGGGGCAGTGCCAGGTGCGTCAAAACGACAGAGTCCATCGCGAGGGCATAGACGAAGTAAAGGAAAATGACACTGAGGTCACCATGAAGGAGGTCATGGAGGATCACAACTCCAGGCTTTGCTGGTCGAAGATGCTGCTGTTGTTGTTGCTGCTGCTGCTGCTGCGGCTGGTGCTGGTTGCTGCTGATGATGATGGTGATGATGATGATGATGATGATGATGATGATGATGATGATGATGATGGTGATGCCGGTGGTGGTGGGTGGTGGTGGTGGTGGTGGTGGTGGTGTGTGGTAACGATGACGACGACGGTGTTGATGATGATGATGATGATGATGATGATGATGATATGATGATGATGATGATGGTCATGATGATGGTGATGCCGGTGGTGGTAGTGGTAGTGGTGACGATGCCGACGACGATGATGATGATGATGATGATGATGATGATGATGATGATGATGCTTTGGAGTTACATTTTGATCTGAGGGTGCATACTCGACGTTTACTTTCATTATAATACATCCCGGGTCAGTCAGGCCCGACAGATACAGACACCTGCAGTGCTGGTCAGAAAATATATGCAACACTGTCAGAGACGCGTCCGCTCAGTGGATGAAACTCGACTGTGTGGTCCCAGTCTCCCTTAGCTAAGAGAATCAAGCCAACAGCAAAGGCAGCTCTGGGAAAGGCAAGAGAGTTAAAGCAAGGGAAACAACCACAGCTCATATAGTAACTGCTTCAGCCTATATAAACGATTGCTTCCCTTGCCACGCTTTCGGCGTTAATGACTCTGTGAGAATTTCTTGTCAAATGCATTAGGCCTAACCTTTTTAGTAGCAAAGTGAGGCCACTGCCGGCGGCTGAGTTCTAAACAAATCTTTAAAAGAGTAAGTACTACATCCCCAAAACATGACCAAACGCCCAACTTGCGCTGAATTTGACGAGATAAGTGATTGCTGGTTCTTCATTTTCGTTGTCTGAGTGGTGTGTATCTTGCCTAAAAAAAAAAAATAAAAAAAAGACCTAAGAGGTCATGGAGGATCAGAATTCTACACTAACTGCCTCAGGCCTAAGAGGTCGAAACGCGGCATGTTTCATCTTGTGATTGGTTTGGTCATGTGTGGCAGATGTAGTACTTAAACTTTGTTTTTAAGATTTGAATGATTTTTTTTTTTGGGGGGGGGGGGGGTTACGTGTAAAGAATCTCACAAGACCTGCTGATGAGACGTGCAGGGAGCGAAAGGGGAGTATGGGTGGGGTGGGTTCTTAAAAGCCTGACCTCATAGGCGCCATTAAAGGGACAGAACTTGTCATTCTCATCACAAAACGGCTCAGCACCCAACCCAGCGCAGTGAGACGATGCGGTAATACATGAAGCGTAAGTGCCATGGAAGGGGCAGAACTTTTCATCCTCTCTACAAACAAGCTGATCAACCAACCTGACGCTGTCGACGCTGTATTGACACAGGCCACACGCCACGATCAGGATGTTGCACGAAAACACTGTATAATCCGTGTAAGCGTTTTGATGCCTACCATAAGTTTGAGCCAGCATTATAATGTTCAACCGATACCTGACCAAAAGAACAAAGCCACACCAATTACGTCCCTTGTTTAGGAGTTTTTCCACCAATGAAATCACAATGTTTAAATGCATGACCTTCCCCTTAGTTGACACACATTTCAGGCCTTTGCACTCACCCATCACCCTATCTTTGCGCCAGCCTCAAATCCACAAAAATCATCCCATTCCTTTGATTTTGATCCGTCTGCTTGGAACCACCTGGCTTGTACCTTGATGGCCATATGAAACGAAATGAAAAGATTCAACTTTCAGACACAATTTGAAAAAAAAAAAAAAACTCAAAACAATCTAATTGCGCTAGTCTAAAAATACTCGACTCCTTCTGCAAGGCTTTGACGCATTCATTTTTTTTTTTTTTTTTTTTGTGTACAGCAGTGCTGTGACATGATGTGTTGATATATGAAGCAAACGCCCCCCCCCCCCCCCCCTCTCTCTCTCTCTCTCTCTCTCTCTCTCTCTCTCTCTCTCTCTCTCTCGCTGTTCAGTTCCTTCCCTTGAATTTCGATCACCGGTGATCGACGGTTTTCTTCCTGGAATTATGGTATTTGAAACAACATTTTTTGTTATCTGAAGCAATATATCGGCTGAAAAACCTGAAATAGACACATTCATCACAAAAATATATTATTATTTTAGAAATAATGCGCAGAACGTTACGAGAAAAAAAAAAGAACACCCGTCATGCAAAATGCAAAAATCTCAAAAACTGTTGAGATTTTATAGGGACAGTACTTATCATCCTCAAGCAGCTATTAAACCAACCCGATGCTGTACTGGCTGCACACCAAAAAAATCAATGCTTCAAGGCCTTGCGTTAAGGAGTCGAGTATTTAAAGACTGGAGCAATTAGATTGTTTTGAGAATTTTGATTGTGTCTGAAGGTTGATTCTCCACATTTTCTTTCATACAGCCATCAAGGTAGAAGCCAGGTGATTGTGTCTGAAGGTTGATTCTCCACATTTTCTTTCATACAGCCATCAAGGCAGAAGCCAGGTGATTGTGTCTGAAGGTTGATTCTCCACATTTTCTTTCATACAGCCATCAAGGCAGAAGCCAGGTGATTGTGTCTGAAGGTTGATTCTCCACATTTTCTTTCATACAGCCATCAGGCAGAAGCCAGGTGATTGTGTCTGAAGGTTGATTCTCCACATTTTCTTTCATACAGCCATCAAGGTAGAAGCCAGGTGATTGTGTCTGAAGGTTAATTCTCCTCATTTTCTTTCATACAGCCATCAAGGTAGAAGCCAGGTGGTTCCAAGCAGACAGATTAAAATCAAAGGAGTGGGACTATTAATTTGGGCGCTTCAAGCTGGCGCAAAGATAGGGTCACGGGTGAATTCGAAGGCCTGAAATGTGCCGTTCAGTTCAGTTCAGTGGTTTATTTAATGTCTTTTCATCGCCAGATGATATTAGACACGAAATGTGCCGTCAACTTGCGGGAAGGTTTTGTATTTGAAGTCTGTTTGTGATTTCATCGGTGAAAAACAAAACTGAACGAACAAGCAAAACAAGGGAAATGTACTGGTGGGAAGTAGTTTTTCCTTGGATCAGTTAGATCAGTTTATCAATTTAACATTAAACGCTGGCTCAAATTTATGGAAGACCTCAAAGCGCTTACACCGATTATACAGCGTTTCAGAGCAAAATCCTAGTCGCAAAGTGAGGCGACTGCAGGTGCAGATCCAAACAAATCTCAAAAGTAATCATTAACACTCCACCCAACGACGTGGACAAACGAACCACAAGAAAAAACACGACCCGTTTCGACCTCTTAGATCTTCTTCAAGCAAGATAAACAACACTCAGGACAACGAAAATGGAGAAAGACCGATCACTTCTCTTTCGTCGAATTTGGCGCAAAGGTTGAATGGAAACGAGGCCGTCAGGAAGGAGACAATGCGAGTCTGAAATAGTAATGATGATAACAATAACGCTGATAACACAAAATCCTAATTGTGTGTGTGGCCATTCGTATACGAAGCTCCTGGCACCTTTCAAAGGGAGACAACTTATCGCCTCCCCGACACAAGCGGCTGGCCAATCGTTATGCTACCGCTGATAAAGTGAAATCTAATTGGGAGGTGGTCCGGATCACGTTCCGTCCGCACCTTTCAAGGGAGTCAACCCATCACGTCCCTCCGCGAACCAACCCACCGGTTCCAAGTCGCCGTCTGCATCACCGATGTGAGGGAACGGGCGGAAGCGAAGTGCCGAGGGGTCCACGCCGTGAACTGTGTCCGTCACCAACCAAGTGTACGGGACCCAGGCGTCACACCCCTCACACACGCACCACACACCCCTCCTGGACACCACCCCCACCCCAACACACCCACCGGTCTCCAACATGCACCGTCCTCCCGTCGTCTCTCCTTCACTGGTCACTCGCCATGAGCACGCCGCGTCTGCGCGCGCACGCGCTCACGCACGCACCACCACGCACACACACACACCACACACAACATACGCACACACACACACACACACACACACACACACACACACACACACTACGCACGCACATTTCCTCCTTTATACTCTCTCTCTCTCCTCTCTCTCTCTCTCTCTCTCTCTCTCTCTCTCTCTCTCCACCACACCACACACACACACACCACACACACACACACACACACACACACACCACACAACACCACACGCGCACGTACACGGCTCATAGGCATGTATGTACAAAATTACACTGATACACAGTCTGTGTGTGCAAGACAATGCCCTTAACTTCGATGCAATACAAAACAATACATTGCACTTCAGAACCACACAATACAATACAGTACAGTACAGTACAGTACAGTACAGTACAATATGCAGAGTGCAGTGCAGTGAATTGCAAAATAATGCAAAGCAATTGAATACCATGTAGTACAACACAGTACACAAGAACATAATGCGATACGAAAACAAATGCAGTGATAATGCAACGCAACACGACAAAATACAATGCGACTCGAGACCGTGCAATACAATGCCATACAATCCGTAACACAACACACAATGTATCACAATACAATACACCCTTCCATATAACACAACACCATAAATGATGACACCATACAAAATAGTACAGTGGCGTACAGCTGTACAACACAAAGAAAGCACATCACACAGTGCAGACATTTTTATCGGACAGAATGCAGTACAACAGAAAGACAACACAATACAGCACAACATCTATCGAAACACCACCAG
>CM031627.1:24351239-24353739 GCA_018398815.1 Conus ventricosus
TGAACCTTCAGCAAGCTTATAGTCTCCAAGGAGGAGACAATCTCCAATGAAGAGGACACTCACTAACATGTAACTCCTGGTCATATACTGGTATTTTTAGACCTGATTGATTCTCCTCAATGACCGCAGAAAGTGGTAACTTGACTCTTCTGCCTTTTCGATTTTAAGAAGAAAGCTATCCCAGAAAAAGGCTGGTGTGCAATAACCGTAGTATGTTTGTTGAGTTTTTAAAAAAACAAACAGCCAAAGGTGCCACCTGAGAAGCAAAAGAAAATCTTGAAAGAGCAAAACAAGCCACATTTTGTTGTGAAAAATAGAACATATAAAAAGATAACCTCTTTAGACACAAGTCTGAGGGCCAGTTCTTGGAATGAACCCGCAAGGGACTAAATTACAATAAACTAATAAATTCCAAGGATAAGTACCGAGCACCATTCCAGCAACTTACAGAGCAGCTTGGTGTTGCAATGACTGCAAGGAATATTGAATTATAAACAAAGCTTGCTCTTATGGACATTTTACATATGTGTTTTTTTAAAGGTCCTGTATAATGTCCAACGGGGCTGTTTCAGGCGATGTAACAGTTCTAGGGTGCTATAATCATGCTTATACTGTATAGTATAATGTACAAGGTCAGAGTCTTTCAGAATTCATTCTGGGTCTGCTAACATCGGCATATATGGGTGCCACTTGCAAAGAAAAATCGTTATATACACATTTTTTTTCGAGCGATGTCTTCTTCAGTTTTATACCTGTGTTTTAGCTTATCAAAAAATACTTGTAGTCTGGGTGATTTCTGTGCGACAAATCTTTCTGTTTACTACCTACCGACCCCCTGGGGCATCTCATCAGGGCTAGCGGGAGGAAGAGAGAGATTAGTAGGCACTGGGGAAGAGGAAGAGAACAAGAAAGAAAGGAAGGAAGGAAGAAGGAAGGACAGGAAGGACGGATGGCAGGATGGTAGAAAGCATGGATGGAAGGGGAGAACGAAGGAAGGAAGGAAGGAAGGAAGGAAGGAAGGAAGGAGGGAGGGAAAGTAGGCTGGAAGAAAGAAAGGAGAATAGGTATAGGTTGGAAGGAAGGAAGGAAGAAAGGAAAGAAGGACGGAAGAAAGAAAAGAAGAAGAGAAAGAAAGATAGAAAGGGGGAGAGAAAAGAAGAAATAAAGGTAGAAGGAAGGAAGGATGGAAGGAAGGAAGGAAGAAAGAAAGGAAGGAAGAGAAAAAAAAGGAAGAGAGAAAAGAAGAAAGAAAGAGAGAAAAGAACAAAAGAGAAAGAAAGAAAGAAAGAGAGACAAGAAGAGAGCAAGACAGAAGGAAACAAGGAAGGAAGAGAGAAGACAGGAGGGAAGATAGAAAGGAAGGAAAAGAACGAAAGAAAGAAAGAAAGTAATACAGAAAAGAACAAAAGAAAACAACAGAAGGAAGGAAGGAAGGAAGGAAGGAAGGAAGGAAGGAAGGAAGGAAGGAAGGTTAGGTAATGGTAATGTTGCTCATAGCCCAGCAAAGGGCTATATCGGGGCTGTCACTACGTTGATGTCATTGAACACACACACACACACACACACACACACACACACACACACACACACACACACACAGAGCCCTTTAAATCGCATCTAAAAACATACTGTCAATTTCGTTTAAAAAAATCTTTCTTCCGCAAAGTCTTAAATCAGATAGAAAAATATTCCTCTCAGAAATTCAAAGATCGCATATTCGCTTAAAAAAAAAAAAAAAAAAAAAAAAATCTTTCTTCAGTAAAGTCTTAGATCAGATGGAAAAAATGTTCCTCTCAGAAATTCAAAGATCGCCTCAGGTGGGGGACATTTCTGAACAAGGGTTTCACGGAGTCTGCTGTAAAGCGTTTATGTCTCACATCGTGCAAGTCCCCACACTCTAAAAGAAGATGTTTTCACTGTGAGTGGAACATGACATGGAACGCACCACGGAGCTCTTTCAAAAGAAGGAAGAAGTCTTATTGCTCACAGTCCGCCCGTCCACCGGCGCGGGGCCCACATCAGGACTGGAAGCACAGACGGGAGGAGAAGGAAACAAAAGCGAGAAAGAAAGAAAGAAAGAAAGAGATAGGGAAAAATAGAAAGAAAGAAAGAAAGAAAGAGAGAGAGAGAGAGGAGAGAGAGAGAGAGAGAGAGAGAGAGAGAGAGAGAGAGAGAGAGAAAGAAAGAAGGGGGAGAGAGAGAGAGAGAGAGAGAGAGAGAGAGAGAGAGAGGAGAGAGAGAGAGAGAGAGAATGCGAATGCGAATGCGAAATTTATTCAGATAAAGGCCAGAGCCCCATACTGAAGGGGTGATACCTGCAATACACATGATATAAATACTATCATGAAGGAATATGCAAGGAAAAAGCAGACATATATGCACAATGCAATGATATCAAGAATAAACGGTACGCAGCCTTTGTTGCGATTCATAAATGTACCGAGAAAGATTTAAGAGAGTATGTTCATTTCTTGATGCGAGGAGTAAGTTCAGTCTAAAG
>CM031627.1:24356239-24361239 GCA_018398815.1 Conus ventricosus
AGAGAGAGAGAAGAGAGAGAGAGAGAGAGAGAGAGAGAGAGACAGACAGACAGACAGACAGACAGACAGACAGAGACAGAGACAGACAGAGACAGAGACAGAGAGACAGAGGCAGAGAGAGAGACAGAGAGAGACAGAGAGAGAGAGAGACAGAGAGAGAGAGAGAGAGAGAGAGAGAGAGAGAGAGAGAGACAAGACAAGACAAGACAAATGATTCAATGGACAGGTCTACTGGCCCATGTCAAGGGAGACAATGAGGCGGGAATGATGTTAAAAATTTTTTTTTTTAATGCAGAAAGAACAAGGAACGGGGGAAGGAGGGGCAAGGGGTGGGGATGGGGGTTGCATGAGGTATGAGCGGGGTGGGGGTGGGGTTTTTTTTTTTTTTTTTTTTTTTTTTTTTTTGGGGGGGGGGGTGTTACAGGTGGCGAAATCAGTCACATTAGAGCCTTTAACACAAAGGCGTTGATTAAAAATATATTAACTGAATGAATTCCATTTTTCATGCAACATGGGGAGAGAGAGGGAGGGAGGAGGGAGAGAGAGGAGGAGAGAGAGAGTAGACGAGAGAGTGGAGAGAGAGGAGAGAGAGAGAGAGAGAGACAGACAGACAGACAGACACAGACAGAGCAGCACGACAGACAGGCACACACTAGGACAGATTAAGAGAGACAACGAGAGAGAGAGAGGATGAGAGAGAGAGAGAGAGAGAGAGAGGAGAGGAAGAGAGAGAGGCTTGAAGATGACATCACTCAATTTACTCAGAAGAAGACTATTCTTTCATTTAGTGTGCCCATCTAAAACATCGAAAATGCAACGGATGGTAAGAAAAAAAGTAAATAAATAAGCTTACTTCGAAACGGTTTTATGCTGAAACAGTATCACAACCAGTATTTTCCTCTCTTTTCTACCTGACATGCTATGGTCACAGCGCTATTTCTACCTGACATGCTATGGTCACAGCGCTATTTCTACCTGACATGCTATGGTCACAGCGCTATTTCTGCCTGACATGCTATGGTCACAGCGCTATTTCTACCTGACATGCTATGGTCACAGCGCTATTTCTACCTGACATGCTATGGTCACAGCGCTATTCTTTCTACCTGACATGCTATGGTCACAGCGCTATTTCTACCTGACATGCTATGGTCACAGCGCTATTTCTACCTGACATGCTATATATGGTCACAGCGCTATTTCTACCTGACATGCTATGGTCACAGCGCTATTTCTACCTGACATGCTATGGTCACAGCGCTATTTCTGCCTGACATGCTATGGTCACAGCGCTATTTCTACCTGACATGCTATGGTCACAGCGCTATTTCTACCTGACATGCTATGGTCACAGCCCTATTTCTACCTGACATGCTATGGTCACAGCGCTATTTCCAAAAGTGTTTCATGTGGGGCTCAGCATTAAGTCACGCTGTATATCTCCGAAATAGATCACGGAAAAACGAACCGGAATGGACCAATGAAAGACGCCGTTTGTTGCGCACGTGACTATGCTCGCTGGGAAACGAAGATCCAACAGGGGATAGGCTTCAAACTCTTGACACGTATGAGATCCGCTTTCTGATCGGTCTGACCCGATTCAGTACAGTATGAGAACAGTCAGAAGACAAACGACGGAAACGAGGACCCTTACCAGACCAGGATTCGTCCGAAAGCGCGAATATCCAAAAAAGAAAAAGATGTACCCCTAAGCGCGAGTCTAAATGCCGAAAAGCACGAATGATAAATGTTTTCAAAAGCGCGATTTTTTTTTTTTTTTTTTTGCGTCAAAAGATACGAATGTGTTGTTTTAAGTACAACTTAACCCGTTTCACGTGAGTTATCAGTTTTGTCCATATTTACCAGGGTAAAAGAAGCGGTAATCATTTGACTGAGGGAAGCTCAATGATTAATGAAGAAAGTTTCCTTCCCTCTACTGATGCTCTTCTCTCACTCGGGTACATGAGGATACCTGCCGAATTATCTGACTCTAGCCCCCATCACGTGAATCTCTTCAACGCTGAAACCAATTCCTGTCGTATGCTCCTATCCTTCAAAGTGTTGAAGGTGATAGTTTGAAATTTAAAGGCATGGTGTGTTCCCTGGTCGTGTTTGAGTGTTCCCTATGTTTCTGCGACGAAACTGACCTTGATAGTTGACGAGAAAAAAAACACAAAAAAAACTTTTGCACGGAAGAGCGAGTCGGGTACGAACGGAAATCTTTCGTCAGACGCAGTATGCAAGATGTCCCATACACTGATGCGTTTGTAACATGCTCGAAAATTCACACACACATACTTATACTGACTCGTGTGCAATACATCTGAAAAATCATACACACATACTTACACTGACTCGTGTTCAATACATTTGAAAATTCACACACACACACACACACACACACACACACACACACACACAACAACACACACCACCAAGCTCTGGAGAAAACAAGAAAAAGAAAAATAGGGCCTTTGTACATATGCTGTTTTCGACATGATGATGATAATAATGATGATGATGATGATGATGATGATGATGATGATGATGATGATGATATGATAAGTGATGATGATGATGACAAGAGTCGACCGTCTCTCACCAATACTGGCAGAGGCGTTAAACCTTTCGATGAGGATATCTGAGTGGATTCTCCGCAGATCGAAGGAGAAATCGCAGGTCAGGTTGGTCCCCGTGCCGCCAGGCTCCAAGGCGACCTCGCAGAGGACCGTCTGGGACCCTGCAACAAGCAGACCATCATCACTGTCCAGTCTCACATGCTCTTTTCCATGGAGCTACTTCCACACCGGGCCAATCAAGTCCTCCTCAAGCACACAGCCACATCTCTGGCCCCGTCCTGTCTCAGTTTTAGTACCAGCAGACCCTGGACAGCTAGGCTTTCAGTGTCAGGTCTCCTCAAGCCTACATGTCAGAGGTCACCCTGCATTGCTGTTGAATCACTTCTGGGACTGTTCAGTGATGGCTGACACGATCAAACGTGAGCAAGAGCACCACGCGCTATCTGCTAACCCCCTCCCCAACGACCGTACCTCCATGACCATTCTCTCTTCAACCTGCGCCCCTTCCACCCCTCCCTTCACTTCCCCTCTGTGACGAAACGCTTGACAACCCCACCCGATTGGTCCCACTCACCCATCTTGTACAAACTGTACAAACCCCAAAAGGCAGAGTAGATTTCAAATCTATGCCAACTCTCCCCTCTCAACCCGCCCCCCCCCCCCCCCCCCCTCACCCCCCGCCCCCATCTCTTGACACAAAGGCACCAGGCCTTCTCCCCCCCCCTCTCTCTCTCTCTCTCTTCTCTCTCTCTCTCTCTCTCTCTCTCTCTCTCTCTCTCCTCTCTCTCTCTCTCTCTCTCTCTCCTCTCTTAGAACGACATGGGCCGGCCAGTTTAATGCGGTATGTTACAAAGAAAGTTCATGTCACTCATGTAGACGTCACGGCCTTTCCCCATTCTCTCTCTCTCTCTCTCTCTCTCCTCCTCTCTCTCTCTCTCTCTCTCTCTCTCTCTCTCTCTCTCTCTCTGGCATATCTACTTCGCCAGCGGTTGACTAATAGTCAGTGCGCTGCATCCTCCAAAATTGATGATGCTGTTTGTGTTTTGTCATGGAGCCTAGATTAGAAAACGCCTTTACTTTGATAGAAAACTATGACCACCCTGTCCTTTGAATGTTAGTGTCCTAAAATCTCCTGTTGAGGCATACATTTGTCGAATTGCACAGAGATCCTTTTTGGAGTTTTTTGGAAGGTGTTTTTTTTTTAATTTTAAAGTTTAAGTACGTTCAGTTCTTACTTAACCTAGATTCTTTTTTTGTTATCATGACCTTGTGACCGCAAACTTCAAATACGTTTATTGCTTACTGAACATAGATTCTTTTTTCGTTATCATAACCTTCAAACTTCAAATACGTTCATTGCTTACTGAACATAGATTCTTTTTGTCGTTATCATTCTGTGACTGCAAACTTCAAATACATTCATTGCTTCTGAACTAGATTCTTTTTTCGTGTTCTTACTCAAACTTCAATAATTCATTGCTTACTGAACTAGATTCTTTTTTCGTTATCATAACCTTCAACTTCAAATACGTTCATTGCTTACTGAACTAAATTTGTTTTTCATTATCATAACTTCAAACTTCAAATACATTCATTGCTTACTGAACATAGATTTTTTCGTTTCATATACCTTCAAACTTCAAATACATTCATTGCTTACTGAACATATTTTTTTTCGTTGTCATAACCTTCACTTCAAATACTTTATTGCTTACTGAACATAGATTCTTTAGGTCTAAGATCATCTGCTATGAAAAGACGTTAAATAAAACTATGAACTGAACTGAAACTGAACATAGGTTCTTTTTTCGTTACATAACCTTCAACTTCAATACATCATTGCTTACTGAACATAGATTCTTTTTTCGTTATCTAGCCTCAAACTTAATATGCATCATGACTTACTGACATAGATCGTTTTTCGTTATCATAACCTTCAACTTCAAATACGTTCATTGTTTACTGAACATAGACTCTTTTTTCGATATCACTAACCTTCAAACTTCAAATACATTCATTGCTTGAACAGATTCTTTGTTTGTTATCATTCTTGTGACTGCAAACTTCAAATACATTCATTGCTTATGAACATAGATTCTGTTTTCGTTATCATCACCTTCAACTTCAAATACTTAATTGCTTATGAACGTAGATTTTTTTTCAATATTATACCTTCAAATTCATTTACGTTCATTGCTTACTGAACATGATTTTTTTTTCGTTATCATAACATATCATAACATGACTGCAAACGTAATCTTTCCACTCAAGACTCACGACTAGACCTCACCACTGCATTGGTCTTATGATCACGACTAGACCTCACCACTGTGAAGGTCTCATGATTCCGCTGAGACCCACACGTTTCTGTCACTTTGCAACACCTACAGTTGTGTCATTGTATACTGCAAACAACAAATT
>CM031627.1:24366239-24373739 GCA_018398815.1 Conus ventricosus
CACACACACTCATTCACTCACAGAGAGAGAGAGAGAGAGAGAGAGAAGAGAGAGAGAGAGAGAGAGAGAGAGAGAGAGAGAGAGGTTTGAATGGCCATTGAGTAATCAACGCATTTTCACTTAAAACATGTTTGTTTTAGCAATGGCCTGCCGTCGCTCCCTGAGGTGGTTTTTCTCAGTGGAAAGGAAGATGGCTGCGATTGTTGTCAGATTCCGTTTCACATAGCTATGCAAATACACGAGCCTAGATAGCGTACACATTAGATATCGCCCAAGTCATTTGATAGGAGTGGATCTACCCTGGAGAAAGAAAGTGGGCTTTGTTTATACATTCGGCTTTAGAGTGCCCAAGCTAAACATGCATTACCCTCCCCCCCCCCTTTCCCCCCTCCCCCCCCCCCCCCCCCCCCCCGCGAAACAAGACAGGCCATTGCCGGTGCTATTTCTTTCAATTCATGCTGAGATTATGATTATAGCTATCTTACGCTGTGTGTTATCTGGTAGTTTGGTTTCGTTTCGTTAATAACGGCTATAACGGCCCATAACGGTTTTACTAATTCTTTGTGGAATGTCTCAGAAAGTACTGATCTTTCTGAAAATTTGTGGGTATGTTCATTATGGGTCACGGATGATGCCCGATGTTTTAGATTACGTTTATTTACCATTACTAACGGCTATAATGGCCCAACAACGGTTTTTCTTTTTTATGGAATTTCTCCAGAAAGAACTTGGCTGATCTTTCTGAAAATTTGTAGGTATGTTCATTGTGGGTCACAGATGATGCTGACGTTTTAGTTTACTGTTATAACCGTTACTGACGGCTATAACGGCTCATAACCGTTTTTTTCTTCTTCATGGAATATCTCAGAAAGTACGGCCGATCTTTCTGAAAATTTGTAGGTATGTTCATTATGGGTCACGGATGATGCCTGATGTTTTAGTTTACCGTTATAGCCGTCACTAACGCCCATAATGGTTTTCTTCTTTATGGAAAATCTCAGAAAGTACTTGGCTGATCTTTCTGAAAATTTGTAAGTATGTTTATTATAGGTCACAGATATGATAACCGATGTATACCAGAATAGCCATTACTAACGGCTACGCCAGCCCAAGACGGTTTTTCCTCTTTATGGAATATCTCACGCGTATTCAGGATAAACTGGGAGTACGTTTATATGCTTTGCATCTTGTTAAAGTTTTGTTGTGTTACTGGTTGTCAGCACTGTTGGGTCTATTCGAGCTTATATTCATGACTGATACGAGATCTAAAGACACACATTAAGTTCTCTCTCTCTCTCTCTCTCTCTCTCTCTCTCTCTCTCCTCTCTCTCTCTCTCTCCTGTCTGTCTGTCTGTCTGTCTGTCTTTCTCTCTCTCTCTCTCTCTCCTCTCTCTCTCTCTCTCTCTCTCTCTCTCTCTCTGTGTGATGCCATTTAATAGTCACATTAACTATAAACCGCGCTGACATTTCATAGGAAATAGAGTCTGCATGAGTGCGTGTGTGCGAGTGCGTGTGCGCACGCGCACATGCGCTTGTGTGGTGTGTGTGTGTGTGTGTGTGTGTGTGTGTGTGTGTGTGTGTGTGTGTGTGTGTGTGTGTGTGTTTGCGCGCGTGCACGTGTACATGTCTGCGTGCGTGCAAGCGTGTCTGTAGCCTCAGACACGGACTTTGTCATTAGAACTCTTGCGTGCGTGCGTGCGTGCGTGCGTGCGTGTGTGTGTGTGTGTGTGTGTGTGTGTGTGTGTGTGTGTGTGTGTGTGTGTGTGTGTGTGTGTGTGTGGTGAGTGTGTGCGTGCGTGTGTGTGTGTGTGTGTGTGAGTGCGTGCGTGCGTGCGTGCGTGTGTGTGCGCACGTGCATATGTGTAGCCTCAGACACGGATTTTATTTGTCATTAGAACTCTTGAGTGTGTGTTTGTGTGTGTGTGTGTGTGTGTGTGTGTGTGTGTGTGTGTGTGTGTGTGTGTGTGTGTGTGTGTGTGTGTGTGTGTGTGTGTGTGTGTGTGTGTGTGCGTGCGTGCGTGTGTGTGTGCGTGCGTGCGTGCGTGCGCGCGCGCGCAAGCGCGTGTGTGTGTGTGTGTGTGTGTGCGTGGTGTCGTGCGTGCGTGCGTGCGTGCGTGTGGTGCGTTGTGTGTGTGTGCCTACGTGCGTGTGTGTGTGCATCGAAAGGGCGTTGAGAGAAATGGTACAGTGCATGGCTATTACAGGCCACAAAACACAGCATGGAACATGCATTTATGTGGTGTCTGTTACAAAACCTGAATTAATGCCAAAAGTATATACAATGGGGTACGGTGTTTCAAACTCGTCAAAATTCTCTCTCTCTCTCTCTCTCTCTCTCTCTCTCTCTCTCTCTCTCTCTCTCTCTCTCTCTCTCTCTCTCAGACTGCAAGAATAGGCTACGCCTAAAGTCTTAATTGAGGATTGCATACACACTCTCTCTCTCTCTCTCTCTCTCTCTTCTCTCTCTCTCTCTCTCTCTCTCTTCTCTCTCTCTGAGCTACCAAGTGGTTGTTGTTACAAGGGCAACGATTGGAAAGTCAATACAATGGAAGACGTTTACTCGCTTTATGTTACAGACACACACACACACTCTCTCTCTCTCTCTCTGAGCTACCAAGTGATTGTCGTTGCAAGGGCAACGATTGGAAAGTCAATACAATGGACGACTTTTACTCGCTTTATGTTAGTTTCGCCCTTTTGCTTTGCTGTGGGTTTGTTGCTGTGGGTTTGTTGCTGTGGGTTTCGGTCGTTGCTGAGACTGAAAGAAACCTTAATGTCTCCCCGTCGTCACCATGGCTGGCTGACTCAGCGGCATTGCAAAGGCAGCGTACACATAACAGATGGGAAATTTCATTAAAAAAAAAAAAAACAAACAAATAAACAACCAACAAAAACACACCAACAAACAACAACAAAGAAAAAACAACAACAACAACAACAAACAACAATGAAAATAACAACAACAAAAACAACAATGAAAATAACAACGACAAAAACAACAATGAAAATAACAACGACAAAAACAATGAAAATAACAACGACAAAAAAACAAACAAGAAAAAACAACAGACAAAACACAACAATGAAAATAACAACGACAAAAACAACAATGAAAATAACAACGACAAAAACAAACAAATAAACAAGCAGTCAAGCAAAACAACAACAACAACAACAGCAACAGATACTAATTTTCACTCCAAAATGCGTGACCGTAATTTTAATCCTGGCCATCGCCATAGCCGTACACTGACCCTAACTCTTAACCTAACCATACCTAAACCTATACACTATTATTTTAAAATCTGTAGTGACAGATTGCACGTGCAGTGTGCACAGAATACGGGGGGGGGGGGGGGGGGGGGGGGGGGGGGGAGGGGAGGGGGGGAGAGGAGGAGACAGTAGGGCTGTCGTCTCCCTGTCTTCATTGATAAAGGAAAGAAGAACGGAACCGCCGTTTAAAGTATCAAAGAGGGGTTGTCTTCCCCTGTCTTCGTTGATGGAGCAAAGAAGGGAACCGCCGTTTATGGTATCAAAGGGTGGCTAAGCGTCTCTCCTTGTCTCTGTCTCTTCGCTCTATACTACCTCCTGGCTTCCCACAGTAACTCTATCTGTGTTCCTCCGGCAGTAATTGAACACACGTGCGTGCGCCAACACACCCACACCCGCCTACAACGCGCGCGCGCGTGCGCGCGCGCGCATGCGCTCACGCACGCGCTCACGCACGCACACACACACACACACACACACACACACACACACACACACACACACACACACACACCCGCCTACAGCACACAGAGAGAGAGAGAGAGAGAGAGAGAGAGGGGGGGGAGGCACACACACTCAGAAGCGCAAGCACACACACACACACACACACACACACACACACACACACACACACAAGAAGCAAGCGCGCACGCGCGCACGCACAAGCACTACACACACACACACACACACACACACACACACACACACACACACACAGCGAGCAAGCGAGCGCGCGCCCCGCACGCACACACACACACCACACACACACACACACATACATACATACACATACTCACCACACCACCCCACACCACACCACTCCACACACACACACACGCGCGCGCGCGCACACACACACAGAACTCAAGCGACCCCCAGCCAAGGACAGGTCGTGGCGTTCACTTGACCTTCATCCAAACAAAAGTGTCACAATCACGGAGGAACCGCGCTTCACTGAACACCGACCGTAGGTCTTTGAAAGGAAACCAAGCGTAGCGGACACAAGGCCTCTCTACGGGAAACTGTCAGAGTCAAAAGAAAACTCTTCATTAGAATTGTCTTCCTCTTCAATATAAAAAAAAAGTGTCAGTTGAAACGATAACTCTATTCATTCCCCACCACCCCCAGGAGAGCAAAACTGATTTTATTAGGCTGCAAAAGGAATGCAACACACAATTAAGTTACAAACCAGTCACAACGCGTTTCGACCTACTGGTCCTCTTCTGGTAGGACAAATAATGTTCACAGCCATGAACACAAAGGACGAAAAGTTTTCGATCTTAATTCGCAATGTGGTCGGAGGTGAAAAAAAAAGAAGTTTTTTTTTCCCACTTGCTTTTTCTGTTTGTTTACCACAGCAAGGTTACTAAAAGAAACTACTGAAACAATCGTCTAAGTCAAAACTTCGTGACAATACAGATCTGATGAGGGGTCAAGGACGAACTCATTACATTTTCAAAAAGAAATTATAGCTGATCCTCCTGAAAACAGGGACAAAAACAAATTACACAACAAAACACGACGGGTTTCGACATCTTAGGTCTTCTTCAGGCAAGATAAACAAACATTCAGGACAATGAAAAACAAAAGACGAGCAATCACTTATCTTCACGAATTGGCGCAAGATGGGCGTCTGCGTTCTCCAGAGTACGTACTCTTCTTGCGCTGAATTCGTTGAAGATTCGTGACAGTTCGTTCTTCGTTTTCATTGTCCTGAATGTTGTTTATCTTGCCTGAAGGAGACCTAACAGGTCAGAACACTTGAACATCAGCGGACATGAGTTCTCCCAGGACAATGTCAGCGTCTTGGACCAGGAACCTAAATGGTTCCAAAGAAGAGTAAAGGAGGCCATCTATACATCGCGGCCACGTCTCCTTCCCTCAACCGAAACCGGGGGCGACACAACCTACCAGCAGCCTACACTTCCCTTGTTCGGTTTCGTGACTCGAGTTCATCTCGAGATCGCGGGCACCGAACACAACTCACTCAGCGAGACATTCGGCGCTGACGAAGGCCTCTGGATGGAGGCCGAAAGCTTCGCTTCGGCAAAACTTTCCTGTGTGAAAAGGTAAAAAGACTGTGTTTAATCGCGTCGTGCTTTGTCTTGCAATTTGTTTGTCCCTCTTTTTTGACGAAATAACTATATCTTCTTTTTAAAATTTTTTTTTTTCCGCCTGCAGTCACCTCCCTTGGAAACGAACTCATTAAAGTTCGGCGGGATTCCGGATCAAAGGTCACATTCAGGATCCATCCGACGTTGACGTGTGTCTGCGTTCTCCGGAAAACCCTTCCGGTTTAAAATCAAACATCAACACTGTTTGGCTGGACTGCGCTGCATGTTGATGTCCCGCTTCTAATTTTGGTTGTGGCTCTGATAATTCTTATTAGTTTGTAGGACTGTATGTTAACAGAAATCAAAGTATGAGTTTATCTGTGGATTTTTTTTTTTTTTTTTTTTTTTTTTTTGTCGATGTTACATGAATCTGGGTTTTTTTGGGTTTTTTTTCCCCCAAATATTTTGAAGTGTGAAGTGTGTGTGTGTTTGTGTGTGTGTGTGTGTGTGGGGGTGTGTGGTGTGGGTGGTGGGTGTGGGTGTTTGTGTATGTGTGTGTGCGTGCGTGCGTGCGTGCGTGCGTGCGCGCACGCGCGTGTTGTGTGTGTTTGTGTTGTGTGGTGTGTGTGTGGTGTGTGTGTGGTGTGTGTGTGTGTGTGTGTGTGTGTGTTCTTTCTTTCTTTCTGTCTTTTTTTTCTTGCTGTATTCATGGAATCTGTGCTTCAAAAAAGTTAACGTATGAATTTCTTGTCCATATTAAATAACTTTGAGTATTCATTCCAGAAATAGCTGAAAATGCATGAACGATTTATACATAAATCAGTCTATCAGCGTATCAGCTTAAGAAACACTTCAAAATATTTGGATCTTTTGTTAATATCCAGTGACTCTGCGAAATGTTTTCAGCAAAAGTTCGAAATGACTGGCTTCGAAGTGTGTGTGTGAGTGTGTGTGTGTGTGTGTGTGTGGTGTGTGTGTGTGTGTGTGTGTGTGTGTGGTGTGTTTCAGATACAGCTCATAGACTGTGGAAAACCAATCTCAATATTCAGTGAAGACGTAGACTACTTTCTTGTTCAAAGTCTGTGGAATTTATATACGTAAACTATTCATTGAGTGGATCTGTACCATTCGTTTCGGGAATAGTTTGAAAGGTATGGATTTCTTGTTAATGTGAACATGATCTTTTTGTTCGTTTTATTTATCTATTTATTTATTTCTTATTTGTTTATTTATATTTTCATTATTTTAGGTTAAGATGTATAACATATTGATCAATTATAACTAAAAAGTGTAAGTCTGTCACGATACATTAGAGCTACAACCATGTATCTTTATGCATGGAAATATGAGACAGACAACACGATATCTTAGAGGAACTCGTGATCAAATGGTCAGAGTGTTTATCTGCCACGCTGACGGCGTGAGTTCGAACCTCTGGTGGGGTCTAATTTCTTTTTTCTTTTTTTTTTTCGGTTTGAAACCGTCTCTGTGCACCCAACAGTAATTTAGTGCTTGATTCAGTTCAGAAGAGGTTTTTAAAGTGGCAGAAGCAGAAAGATGGGCTCCGCCTTATATCATATCGTGCCCTAGACTCGGTAACACTCTGACAGCTTACTGCCCTTAGACGAATAAGCAATGGAAAATTTATTCTTTTTTTTTCGTCAAAAATTGAATATGTGTATTTGTTTCAGAAATAGTTCAAAATGTATTAATTTCATGTCAGTACGAAAACAAACTGTGTTTTATTTGCTTCAGAAATAGCTCAAAATAGATAGATTTTTTAAATTAAATAAATCTTAAGTTTTAGTTGAAAAGAAATGATGAAGGTATAAAGTCAAACAAACCCATTCATTTAACTATCCTCCAAACCCTCTGCTTTTTCCCATTCTGTGTTTAGCCTCTAACACTACAAATATTATCGTCATATTATCACCAAAAGTAACAGTATTCCTCCTCCTATTATCTAAATATTTTCATCATCATCACTATCATCACTATTATTGCTGTTGTTGTCATTTTTGTAATAATAATTATCATTCTTATTCTTATTATCATTATCATCATCATCATCATCATCATCATCATCATTATTGTCTTCATTATTTCAACTCCCATGATCCTCTTCCCAACAGCCTCGTTTTCATCCAACAGCCATTTTGTCCCGAATAAGAGAAGA
>CM031627.1:24381239-24386239 GCA_018398815.1 Conus ventricosus
CCTATTAACCCTAATATTCGCATTCGTCTCTCTCCTCCCTCTCTCCTCTCCCCCCTCTCCCTCCCTCCCCTCCTCTCCTCTCAATTGTTTTCCAGTTTCTGTGAGGGCTTGGTGTAAAAAAAAATTTTAGCTTACCTATTTCACCCTCAATATTCGCATTCGTATTTCTCTCTCTCTCCTCTCTCTCCTCTCTCTCTCTCTCTCTCCTCTCTCTCTCTCTCTCTCTCTCTCTCTTCCTTGTCCTTTATCAATAACAACGACAAATTTGCAGTGAATGTCAAAGCAAGTCAACCATTGCTACTAAGGGCACAAACTCTGAAGAACGCCCGCTTTCAGTTATCTTATCATCTACCACACTCGCAGTCAAGATAGACCCTTAATTTCAGTCGATATGACAGAACACATAGAAAAACAAACACTCTGGGAGGAGAGAGGCAGTATGCAAATAAACCGTTCTCGGGCATATTTTGAGAACGTAGTCGGTACTATCTTTTATTTGGAGAAGCAGTAAACACGCACGCACACGCTACTTAGGCCTACTACATAGCGATGCGCACTCGGCGCCAGTGTTCGCAGAAATTGTACAGACACGCACAACCGCACTCTCTCTCCTCTCTCTCTCTCTCTCTCTCCTCTCTCTCTCTCTCTCTCTCCTCTCTCTCTCTCTCTCTCTCACACACACACACACACACACACACAGACACACACACACACACACGCGCGCGCGCACACATATGCACGCACGCACACGCACGCACGCGCACACTCACACAGAGAGAGAGAGAGAGAGAGAGAGAGAGAGAGAAGCAGGCTGTAGATTTAATATAGGCCTACTAGCCGAACCACAAACGCGCAAAGGAGCAGAAGTCATCACGGGACTGACCACTGGTACAGAGAACAACATGACAGTGACCACAAGGACGGACACAATCCCCAATGATTCCACAGATCTGGTATACAGCAGATGAACAAGATTGATGATGATGCCTGTACCCTCCAAACACTCCTGCTACGATGTCCAAAACACAGGACTATCGGTTTAATCAGACATCCCAGTAAAGAAATGTGACCACAGGATTGCCCTGACGGAACAACGACGGGAGAAATTCTTGTGGAAGAAAGCTTACGATGTAGGCCGATGAGGCACACATCTAAACAGACCTTTAACATCGGGATGTCGTAAGATTCAAGCCGAAAAGGAAACACGTGTGCAGGTCTTTTACATCATAGTGCTAAAAGATGCAGATCATTCAGATCGAATAGGGGTTACACGTGAGCGGAGTTTACCACGAGAATGCTGTAAGATTCAAGCTAAAAATAAAAATTTAAAAAAAAAAAAGGGGGGGGGGGGGGGGGGGGGGGGGGGGGGGGGGGCCCACGTGAAAAGAGTGTTCACCTCAGAATACTGTAATTTTCAGGACGAAAGGACGCGCGAGTGAACAGCATTTGAACGTCAGAATGCTGTAAGACTCGGGCTAAAAGGGAAACGCACGTGAATGAATCGTTCACATCAGAATGCTGTAATTTCCAGGCCGAAAGGACACGCGTGTGAGCAGCTCCTGATCATCAGAATGCTGTAAGATTCAAGCCGAACGATTCAGAGTGAACAGATCGTGAGCACACAATACTGTAAGATTCAGACCGAAAGGGACCACAGGTCAACAGATCTTGTGCACAGCACATTGTCATATTCAGGCACAAAGAGAACACATGTCAACAGATCTTGAACACAGAACACTGTCAGATTCCGGCCCGAAAGACAACACATGTCAACAGATCTTGAACACAGAACACTGTCAGATTCAGGCACAAAGAGAACACATGTCAACAGATCTTGAACACAGAACACTGTCAGATTCCGGCCGAAAGACAACACATGTCAACAGATCTTGAACACAGAACACTGTCAGATTCAGGCCGAAAGACAACACATGTCAACAGATCTTGACCCCAGAACACCGTCAGATTCAGGCCGAAAGAGAACACATGTCAACAGATCTTGACCCCTGAACACTGTCAGATTCAGGCCGAAAGACAACACATGTCAACAGATCTTGTGTACAGAACACTGTCAGATTCAGGCCAAAAGAGAACATATGCCATCAGATCTTGAACACAGAACACTGTCAGATTCAGGCCTAAAGAGAACACACGTCAACAGATCTTGACCCCAGAACACTGTCAGATTCAGGCCGAAAGACAACACATGTCAACAGATCTTGTGTACGGAACACTGTCAGATTCAGGCCGAAAGACAACACATGTCAACAGATCTTGTGTACGGAACACTGTCAGATTCAGGCCGAAAGACAACACATGTCAACAGATCTTGAACACATAACACTGTCAGATTCAGGCCGAAAGACAACACATGTCAACAGATCTTGAACACAGAACACTGTCAGATTCTGGCCGAAGGAGAACACATGTCAACAGATCTTGTGTACAGAGCACTGTCAGATTCAGGCCGTAAGAGAACACATGTCAACAGATCTTGACCCCAGAACACCGTCAGATTCAGGCCGAAAGAGAACACATGTCAACAGATCTCGTGCACAGAATACTGTCAGATTCAGGCCGAAAGGGAACGCATGTCAACAGATCTTGTGCACAGAACACTGTCAGATTCAGGCCCAAAGAGAACACATGTCAACAGATCTTGTGCACAGAACACTGTCAGATTCAGGCCGAAAGAGAACACGTGTCAACAGATCTTGAACACAGAACACCGGTTTACCGTCAGATTCAGGCCGATAGAGGACACACATCAACAGATCTTGAACACAGAACACTGTCAGATTCAGGCCGAAAGAGAAACACGTCAACTGACCTTGAACACAGAACACTGTCAGATTCAGGCCGAAAGAGAACACACGTCAACTGATCTTGAACACAGAACACTGTCAGATTCAGGCCGAAAGAGAACACACGTCAACAGATCTTGAACATAGAACACTGTCAGATTCAGGCCGAAAGAGAACACATGTCAACGGATCTTGAACACAGAACACCGTCAGATTCAGGCCGAAAGAGAAAAAATGTCAACAGATCTTAGAATCAGAATTGCTGATAGAGAAGCACCGTCAGCACCAATATGATCTCTACCACAACATCGTGGACGTCAAAAGAGCTTTGAATCATGTCTGTCTACCACAACATCGTGGACGTCAAAAGAGCTTTGAATCATGCCTGGCAAGATGATTGGCTGACCATGTGAACTTGACAACGTCCGAATTACAGCACTGTCTAAAAGACAACCAGCTTACTTCTGAATGGTAATGACACCAGAAACGTCTTTTCAAACAACTGTGGGGTGTGCCAAGGCTGTTTTCTCTCACCCGTTCTGTTGGTCTTTTACCTAAAGAATACAATTCAGGAGACGCTTCAAGGTACTAAACATCATAATAATCATATCCACTGAAAGGCGCAGGCTGTGTTTCTCTCTAGACATCAATCAAGTGGGAGGAAGTGACGTAGAATTTCAACCCAGCTACTCCTTAGCAAAAAGGAGAAAACTTCAGGAGCATAACGAATGAAAGTGAGCTCAGAGAAAAGAAAACATCTGTAACTGAAAGTCTACAGCAATGAAAGACTAGACGTCCCCGCGCTGTAAATTCACACTGAACTGAAACCCCAATCGAATGCCATATACCATACAGCTTGTACATACAGTCTCACAATCCATAAATATGAGTAGGGGAAAAAAAGTGCTGAGAATCAAAGGCCGGGCAAGGAGAGGAGTGGTGGGTATGAAAGGGAAGGCAATGGAATGTGACTGTGATTTCGTGTGTGGAGTAGAGATTTAAAAAAAAAATGCTCTGTATTCTTTGGTTCATTGCCTGGAATGTTAGTCAGGTCGCGATAAAGATCTGTGTTAGGAATGTTTCATTCATGTTGGGAAGTGGATAGATTTATAAATGCGTGTTACCGGTTGCAAATGTACTGAGCTAAAAATGGTTATGTGGATGTGTTTGTAACTGACTAAAATCATAGGTGTGTGTGTGTGTGTGTGTGTGTGTGTGTGTGTGTGTGTGTGTGTGTGTGTGTGTGTGTGTGCGTGCGTGCGTGCGTGCGTGCGTGCGTGCGTGCGTGCGTGTGCGTGTGTGTGTGTGTGTGGTGTCCCTGAATCGCTCTCCACTCTGGACATATGATCATAGAATGTTAGTGGAACGGTGCTGCAAATTCATACATGACTCCACGCGCTCTAATCTCCACCCTCTCTGTCGCCCCTGCTCCTCTCTCTCTCTCTCTCTCTCTCTCTCTCTCTCTCTCTCTCTCTCTGGAAGACATGGCTCTTAAAGCTAAGAAGGGTGTTCTTTGCATTTTAAAATTGCTGTGGACAGTTGGTGACCAGTCTCCTTCATTGTTTTTTAAGTTATTTGACTGTCAGATCCAACCAATGCTCACTTACGCTTCTGAAGTATGGGGTTTTACGGCGGATCATACAATTATTGAAAGGGTGCATATGTTTGCGCTTAAGAGATTCCTGAACGTCAGTATCAGGACACCTAATGCCCTGATTTATGCTGAAACTGGGAGGTATCCTCTTTACATATGTACTAAAACCAAATGTATAAAATTTTGGCTTAAATTAATAACATAAAGAACATTGCTGTTAGAAAAGTACTCTTACGTTTCAGACTAGGTGTGTCACCATTGAAGAGTCATAAATATCGTTATACTGCCCGGTCACCTGACACAACGTTTTGCCCGTTTTGTAAAGATGTTCCAGAATCTGAACTTCACTTTTTACTTGTGTGTCAAATTATCGCGACATCAGAGAAAAATATTTACCTCGCAAATGTTTCGCGCGACCATCAGCGTTTACAATGACCCTTTTAATTGCGAGTGAGAAATATTGTAATGTAGTTGGCTGGTACCTTTTTGAATCTTTGAAAAAGAGATTTCTCGTTATGGAACGATCTTTAAACAATAATTAAGACTGAATATAACTTATAAAATAGTGTAAAACCTTTCATCATATGTTGATAGAACAAATG
>CM031627.1:24391239-24406239 GCA_018398815.1 Conus ventricosus
TGTGGCGAGGGATTGTCGCATGAGGTTCCAGAAGGCAGCAGCCTTGGCAAGAGGTGGATAAGGGTCGTCAAGGGAAACGACCTCAGTGGAACCAAAGGGGATTCAGTCTGAAGAGGGTGGAGTGCACCCTATGGCTAGCACTGGACGCAGTCAGTGTCGGGGATGGAGGCACTAGGCTGAGTGGTTCGTTACCAGTGGGAAGAAGGGTGGATTGGCCACAGAGGGTGAAAGTGTTACGAGACACTGGTTGTTCAGCGGTGTAGAAACGAACAACGCTGGTCGAGAAAGGGGATTTGACAGGCAAATCCAGACCTGTACTCTAATCGATGGCACTGTGGGGGATTTCCAGTTGCTAAGATAGAAGTACTACCCCTTACTTCTCAGGCGATTTTGTCTGCGTTGGTGATGGAGAAACCCCTTCATGTTTGATCATCGGAAATATTCCGGGTGCAAGGGACCCAGGATCCTGAGTTTTTTGACTGCTACAGGGGCAGCAGTTCAAACAGGGAGCAAGAAGGAGGAAAAGGTTGATAAACCTTTAGTCGTTCCAGCAAGGAAGTCAGGCTAGATGTTCGCCTGATGATTTTAGGGCAGCGCAGGAACAAGACCCTTCGCTCGGAAGTTTTGGGGAGTGGGCAAGAGGTGGAAAGAAACAGGAGGTTAGAGAGGTGAGACGAATTTCTTGTGAAAGGGGGGCTGTTGTACCGAGGGGTTCACCAAGGGAAGACGGGTAAGGTGACCACTCAGTTAGAGGTACCAGCAGGTTATCGTGACACTGTCATGTTCAGTGGGTCACGAGTCGCTCATGGCGGGTCATCTCGGCACCAGCAAAACAGCTGACCGAATCTTTGATGACTTTCATTGGGCCAGAGGCAATGGCAGACATCAAGCGTTTCTGCATGTAAAGTGACGTGTGTCAAAGGTCAGCCACAAGAGGGGTGAAGAGGAAGGCGCCTTTTTAAACATCCCCCTTTAATTGACACACCATTCAGGAGGGTGGCTGTTGATCTGATTGGCCCAATCGCGCCCTGTTCCAAAGGTGGGCACAGTTATGTTTTTGACGCGGGTGGACTACGCGACCAGATACCCAAAGCGGTTGCATTGAAAGGCGTAGATACGCAACGGGTCGTGAAGGGCTGGTAAACATCTTCTCTCGCGTGGGTGTGCCAGCACAAATTCTCAGTGACAGGGGTCACAGTTCACCTCAGGCGTGATGAGGGGGGTCAAAAAGGCTGCTAGGGATCACACAGCTTCTCACTACCCCATACCACCCACAATGCAATGGCTTGGTGGAAAAGATTCAATGGTGTGCTGAAGGGCATCTTAAAGAAGCTCGTGGGGAAAGGCCAGCAGATTGGGACCGCTACATTCCAGGGCACTGTTCGCCTACGGGAAGCCCCCCCCAGAAAGCACAGGCTTTTCGCCATTTGAGCTGCTGTATGGGCGACAGTCGGGGACCGGTGTGCATTCTCAAAGGCTGTGGCCAGAGAACAGGAGTCCGAAGAAGTCAAAACCACATATCAGTATGTGGTGGACTTACGCAATAGGGTAGAGGAGACATGTAAGGTCGCAAGGGGGAGTTTGCAGGAGGCTAGGGGCGTCCAGAAGAAGCAATAGGACAGGAAAGGGGAGGAAGCAATTCCTCAAGGGGGGGAGATCAAGTCCTGTTTACTGCTTCCCACGGGCACAACAAACTGCTGATGCATTGGAAGGACCATTCACCATCATTGAAAAGGTAGATCAGGACTACCGAATCGATGTGAATGGGAAATCAAAACTTTTCCATTTCAAATTTGCTCCGCAAATTATATTCAGCGTGAACTCAGCACATAGGCCCCAGCAGCAATCATTGATGAGGAGGAAGGAGACCCAGCAGAAGAAGGGAGATTTTGGGTTGCCTGAGTTTCCAGGGAAGAGTCATACAGGGATGGTCCCCTGTTATGAAGGGCTAGACAGTAGGAGACAGGGGGAAGTTAGGGGCTCCTAGAACAGTATAGGGCGTCCCTGACTGATAAACCAGGCAGGACAACTCTAGAGACATGTACGGTGGAGTTAACATCACAGAAACCCTTTCATGTGAAAGCCCACCCGATCCCATATGCCACCAAGCCAGTGATCGAGGAGGAGTAGAAAAGATGTTGGACCTTGGGGTGATCGAACCGTCCAAATCATCGTATAGTGCCACCGTCGTCTTAGTGAGAAAAAGTCAGGTGAGCATCGATTCTGTGTCGAAATATAGACGTCTGAACAGTTGTCACCAAGGGCGATGCAGAGGTCATACCGAACATGGAAGACCTGTTCGCTCAGATCGCCACAAGCAAGAGCCAGTATTTCACCAGGAAGATCTGAGCAAGGTTACTGGCAAATAGCCTTGAGTGAGGGCTCAAAGGAAGTCACAGCATTCTCCACTCCTATGGGGGTATACCAGTGGCGAGTACTTCCTTTTGGGATGGTCAAACGCACCTGCAGTCTTCTCTCGGATGATGAGGAAGTTATTTGACGGATTGGAAGGCGTTGTGAATTTCATGGATGACATTCTGATAGCATCCGAGACATGGGAAAAGCATATGAAGCAGCTAGGAGCAGTTTTGGAGAGGCTGAGACAAGCCAATCTCACAGCCAGACCAACAAAGTGCCAGGTTGGTTTTCCAAGCCTGAGTTCCTAGGGTTTTTTGTCGGAGGCGACACAAAGCAGCCAGAAAGGGGAAAGGTGGAGAAGATGATTTAATTCAGAGAGACCAAAGACCAAAACGAAGTCAGGAGTCTGCTAGGTTTTTTTGGGTTCTATAGGGAGTTTGTTCCAAATTTCGCAGCAATCACGAGTCCTCTCAGTGATTTGGTCAAGGCAGGGAAACCGGAGTGGTCGAGTGGGCAGACGCTGCAGAGCAAGCACTGCAGACGGGGTTGGAAAGACTAGGTTCCCGTCCCATCTTGAAGCTACCAGATATGTCCAAACCATTTTTGTTGCGGGGCAGATGCAAACAGTGGTGGGATAGGTGCAGTATTGTACGGAGCATGAAGGGGGCGAGTTTCCCTGTGAGATATGCTAGCAGGGAAATTGACAAAGTGTGGAAGAAGGGTACGCAACTGCAGAGAAGGAGTGTTTAGCTGTCGTGGGGGGCCGTGCAGAAGTTCCACAAATACTTTTATGGGAAGAGTTCGTGATAGAGACAGATCACCAACCACTCAAATTCCTGCAGGAGGCACAGCTGAAAAACAGCAGGGTTCTGCGTTGGGCAATGGCACTGCAGCCCTAAAAGGTACCGATGCAGTACATCCCAGGTCGACAGAATGTCGGAGCTGACTATTTAAGTCGCGTAGTCTAGCAAGCTGCAACTCAGAGGAAGTCAGTCAAATCCGGGGTGCTTGTTGTAATATGTGTTGATTACAGTTATGTTATTGGATATGGGGTTTATTCCAGTTGGCTATGGTTCATATTTTTGTGTGAGCTTGTTCTGTTTCTTGGTGAGATTTGTTCATGTAAATGTAGTTATTGTTGGAGCATACAGCCGCTTGTGTAGTAATGCATTATTTTCAATAAGTGAGGAGGAGATTCCTCAGTGAAGTGTCCTGGATCGTGATCATATTATATTGTACTTTTCATAAGATTGTGAAAAGGAGAGATGGCAATCCGCAGGTAGGGGAATCGCATAAGTGCGCACAGAGGTCGTTATAAAATGAAATGAAATAACGCAAGAGCGCACGTCAATGATAACTCATTGGAGTGGTATTCACTAATGATATTTTTTATAATTTTTAAACCGTTTGGTTGTAAAAATATTTTTTTTAAACTTGCACGTGTAGCTGTGTGTCAGCAAATTCGGTGTTGTTTTTTTTGTACCGTGGTTTTGAGACGATGCGGTGCATAGTCTTTTGCAAGGGGGAATTGTCACGGTCAAAAATAAACCCCAACCAAATTTGTGGTCAATCGCCACCAGCCCAGTTGGGCATAAGCTCTAACGCAAAAATTCGGGCGTCAGGCAGACGGCCCAAAGGTTCGGATCCAGCCAATTAAAGCATAGGGAGAGGTTCCACGGAGACGGTCTGTCTAGCCGGACGGACTAAGTGGCTGACCGCGCCTCGATGTCTGGTCAGGCGGGTCTCGACGACCGGGTCGGACTCATCCGGGCCCAAATTTTGGCACGCGAGTAAGCTGATCCTGATCTTCCACGTAGACAGTCGGAGTGGCTGGACCACAGGTCTCAATAGATTTTGATCAACGTCTTGGCGCCTACCCAGACTCATCTAGCCAATTTCGACGTAGCCGGGAAAGGGAGAGGAGAAGGTAGTAGGTGGTGGGGGTGAAAATCAAGCAATCAATTAAAGACCAGTTGACCACCACAGAGAGCAAAGGGGTGTAGGCGTGACTGTCATGATTTTAATATCCAATGGAATTAGAGGGAGATAACTTCGGGTATCGGGGTAAAAATACTGAAACCCAAAGGTACTCGCCCTTTTTGGACAGATCGGAACGGGAATAAGAAGGATGTGAGAGTGAGAGAACGGCAGAACGAGAGGAGAACGAACAGAGAGGCAGAGAGAGAGAGGTCGGAGTGTAATCTCGAGGAGAGAGAGCAAGAGAGGGTGGGGGGGAGAGAAACCAAGTTGGAGGATAGCATGGAGAGTCGCGAGGAAGGACTGGAGAGATGTGGAGAGAGGAGCTGCTAACTAATGAGGAGGAAAAGAAAGAAAAGAAAAAAAGAAAAGAAAAGCAACCATGTCCATTTGATAAGAGCAGACTAGAAGAGAGAGAGAGAGAGTGCAATGCGTTAATGCAGGAAGAAAGAAAGAAAAGAGAACAGATCGATGTGATAGTCAAATGTTCTATCTTCACTGGGGTTCGACCTCATTCTTGGCCAGCCCACTTTCATCGACAGACCACCCCCAGTGCCAACAGTCTCACCTGACCAGGCGCCAGCAGACCAAGACCAGTGCCAGCAGTTGTGTCGTGCTTGTGAAAGTGACAGTGAAAAGAAAGAAAAAAAAAGAAAAGAAAAGACAGTGATTCGTGAATAGTTAAGATCACCTGGCCAGGTAAAGTAGAAATCTATTTATACCCGGGTTAGTTAATGATGTTTTAGACAAATGATTTTGTGAAGTTCAGGAAAGAGAGAATGTTTTATTTTGTTTGATTCCATATGCATTGATGGTTCGTTCTATGAACATGTGTAGTAAAGTTATAGACTTTACTAGTGGTTTGATGTGACGAATGCATGATATATGAATGAGATCGTAAGCAAGCTGTGAGTGTGTTTGGGCTGTGCGCTAGTCCTTCCTCCATCGACATCACCCGAGGTTGACAGTGTGTGTGTGTATGTGTGCTGATATTATAATGTTGCAATGCCAAAGTGGTTAATGCACTCATAGCCTGTGCAACACCGGGATCAACGGTCCAAAACCTCGCTCTCTCTCTCTCTGTCTGTCTCCCTCTCTGTCTCTTATCAATAAATGACTCAGTATGCCAACATGCTTCAACACTTAATGTCTGTGTCATGTCTGTATGAACACGGATACTAATGATGGGCCACCATGATAACACCACCTTCATATCTGTTCTCTCTCTCTCTCTCTCTCTCTCTCTCTCTCTCTCCTCTCTCTCTCTCTCTCTCTCTCTCTCTCTCTCTCAGCCACACACGTCATGGACACAACGTATTCACACACACACACACACACACACACACGTTTGTTGGTTTGTTTCCTTCAAGATCTGACAATCAAGTGACTCTGACTGGAGCATGAATGATTTCAAACATCTGATAAATTTAACTTGATTTAACATAACACGCCCATCAAGATCACGAGTGTCGTCATTTCTGTGAATCATGCAAAAGCGTCTGAAAACGTAAAAGCGCAGTTGTCTGAACAAGTCGGACAATCCTCTCAACATCGTGCATCACTTGACAAACATCTCCAAAGCGTCAGATATACATCCAACGGGTTTGATCTAGCGGAGTTCTCACTGTCAGATCTGAACGTTTGGTGGCCGTTGTACGCTCCCAGCTAAATTCATTATCGTGCCGTGACGGAATGATTACCCTCCACACCCACATTCATTCTTTTGCTCTCTGGGTCCCTGTCGGAATCCAGATCTTAACCAAACCTGACAAATTCGTAGATATTGCAGAGTCGGAAATGTTCCGATCTACAATTTTGGGATTCGGCAAGTAAAAAAGAAAAACACTTACTGATAGGCTAATACTTACCAAAATATCACCTTGCATTAACAAAAAAAAACATTGTTTTCATCTTATAGTTTTATCAAATTATATCAAGTCATAAGCATTCGCGTGGTGTTTAGCAGTAGTACGAACGAGTATGCCTACTTCACGCCTCCAACTCTAACGGTGAGTCAAAAATAAAACGATTTTTTTATTTTTATTTTTTGTTAATGAGAAGGATAGTAACAATGCGGGTTTGCTTCCCCCCCCCCCCCCCCCCCCCCCCTGCCTTGTGTGTGTGTGTGTGTGTGTGTGTGTAAGCTTACATCTTAGATCTCAATTTCCAGTGCCTGGTGGAATACTGGAATCATGGTGAATCTTATTTCTTTTCACCCGTGTTCCAGTGTGCGAGGTACATGGCGCAGATGAGATTAAAAAAGGAGAGAAAAAAAGAAGAAATTTGTGATTTAATCTTTTCTGGCCACGTAGAAAGGAAATGGATGTCAAGGTCAAGGTCACAATGGAGTTTTTCTTTTATTGTATTCTTTTAAGTCCAATTTGCACCGTTTTTCGGTGCCTAATCAGTGCCAGCATTCGCTGGGCCAAGCGGCTTACACGTTCTGAAATAATATTAACAGGCATGGAAATCACCGCCCTAACACGTGAAAGAAAGCTCTGTCAAACTCAGTTGACCAGACACGAAAGCCTTCGACGTGTACGCCTTAAGAGAGGAACAGAAAACGAAGCTGACGCGTAGGATACTTCAATGACGTCACTTGTTCGTTCCGAAGATAAACACCAGGCACAGAATTTTGAAGTTTCGTCAGTGAGAAAAACAGAAGAAAGATGAAAATATCTATGTTACAGAAGGCTTTGTCTTATCGCCCTAAAATATCAATTCAGCCGTGTAAACAGAAGGAAAAAAAACGAATGCCAAATTCTACAGCGAGATGGAAGAGGGGTGGCGGTGGCGGAGGGAGAGATAAGGGCGAAGAGAGTGGGGAGAGGAGAGGGAAATGAGGAGGGAGGTGTCAAGCAGATTTTGACGTAGGGAATTACATGATGACCACACACGACCATTTGCTAGGCAATGCCATAGCCTAGTGCTAGAGTTATTAAATGCCCAAGGGAAAGAGATGGCATGAAAGACAGCTCTCGCAATCGTTCATCGTCAACCTCAGCAAAGCTTAAACAAAAATGGTATTAGGTTTGGTCAGCAAACGACACACAGCAAACGATTACGTTCCAAGCTTCTGTAGGCCTGTGAATGGTGCGATAGTCATTCTCGAGTGTCTCAGGTACTTGAGGTGTGTTCTATAGCAGTGTGCAAGAATGAACCACTGTGCAGAAATCAGTTAATTTAATCACCATTTATTGTTTTCCTTGAGATCCGTGCGTAATTCCTTGAGAAATTTGCAAAAATTTAAATCAAACAGATTAAAAGGGGAAAAAAGCGAAATCTTATATGAGACAAGGAAAAGTAAAGAGTAAATAACAAACAAATTGAGTAACTCTTGCTCCCACGGTGAAATAAATAGAAGCCCATAGCTACTAAGAAACAAGGAGGGTAATTCTTGCTCCCGCGGTGAAGTACATAACAAAGTAGGGTAACTCTTGCTCCCGCGGTGAAGTACATAACAAAGTAGGGTAACTCTTGCTCCCGCGGTGAAGTACATAACAAAGTAGGGTAACTCTTGCTCCCGCGGTGAAGTACACAACAAAGTAGGGTAACTCTTGCTCCCGCGGTGAAGTACATAACAAAGTAGGGTAACTCTTGCTCCCGCGGTGAAGTACCTAACAAAGTAGGGTAACTCTTGCTCCCGCGTGAAGTACATAACAAAGTAGGGTAACTCTTGCTCCCGCGGTGAAGTACATAACAAAGGAGGGTAACTCTTGCTCCCGCGGTGAAGTACATAACAAAGTAGGGTAACTCTTGCTCCGCGGTGAAGTACATAACAAAGTAGGGTAACTCTTGCTCCCGGGGTGAAGTACATAACAAAGTAGGGTAACTCTTGCTAGTGGATAACAAACAAGTAGGGTAACTCTTGCTCTAGGCCGGGTAATTATTTCATCGTGGGAGCAACAGATAAAAACAAACAAAGCCCAATCTCGCAATGTTCAGGGAAGTGAAAAAAAAAATCCTTTACGATGGTCTGCTAAAAAAACAACAACAACGAAACAAAACAAAAAAAAACAAAAAAAACAAAAATAAATGCTTGTTCTTGTATCATATTCCATCTTTTCGCCAAATTTTGGTGGAAATCATTTCGGCGGGCTTTGTTGTTGTTGTTGTTGTTGTTTTTAAGCGTTACACTGGTGATAGACAGACAGACAGTCAAACCAACAAACATGGTTAAAACACACACACACACACACACACACACACACACACACACACACACACACACACCACACACACGGTCGCAGAGGGAGTGGGAGTGGGAGGTGGGTAGTGGATGGGATAGGAAAGGAAAGTTGGGAACAAGATTGCTGAAACTCGACTCTCTCTCTGTGTCCTATCTGTCCTCTGTCTCTCTCTCTCTCTCTCTCTCTCCTCTCCTCTCTCTCCTCTCTCTCTCTCTTATACACACACACACACACACACACTTTTATATATATATAATATATATAATATATATATATATAAATATATATATAATATATATATATATATATATATATATATAATATAATAAGAAGTAGGGGGAGACGCATTCATATCTGCAGTGTAGATGAATCTGCCTAACTAACAGTATGTGCTTGAGTGGGTGAATGGGGAAAAATAAAATAATGCTTCTCAAAATGAGCCTTCAGCAAGCTTATGTTCTCCAAGGGGGAGAGAACATCCTCCAATAGGGAGGGAAACTCACTAACATATAACTCCTGGTCATATACCGATATTTCGAAACTTGGTGGTTTCTCCTCAGTGACCGCGGAAAGTGGTAATTTGACTCCTCTGCCTTTTCAGTTTTAAGAGAATGCAATCCCAGAAAAGGTTGGTGTGCAATTGTCAACCTCGGTGATGTCAGTGAGGAAGGACTAGCGCACAGCCCAGACACACTCACAGCTTGCTTACGATCTCATTCATATATCATGCATTCGTCACATCAAACCACTTGTAAAGTCTATAAACTTTACTACACATGATCATAGAACGAAACATCAATGCATATGGAACCAAACAAAATAAAACATTCTCCTTTCCTGAACTTCACAAAATCATTTATCTAAAACATCATTAACTAACCCGGTATAAATAGGTTCTACTTTACCTGGCCAGGTGATCTTAACTATCACGAATCACTGTCTTTTCTTTTCTTTTTTTTTTTCTTTTCACTGTCACTTTCACAAGCACGACACAACTGCTGGCACTGGTCTTGGTCTGTGGTTCTGCTTGACGAAGTGACGCTGCCAGTATGAGGTCGAACCCCGGTTAAGATGGAACAGTGACTATCAACATCGATCTGTTCTCCTTTCTTCCTTCCTGCATTAACGCATTGCACTCTCTCTCTCTCTTCTAGTCTGCTCTATCAAATGGACATGTTGCTTTTCTTTTCTTTTTCTTTCTTTCTTTTCCTCTTCAATAGTTAGCAACTCTCTCTCTCCACATCTCTCCTTAGTCCTTCCTCTGCAGACTATCTCATGCTAATCTCTCAACTTGTTCTCTTCTCTCCTCCCCTCATCTCTCTGCTTCTCTCTCAAGCAGACCTACACCCAGAACCTCTTCCTCTCTCCCTCTCTGTCTCGTCGTTCTCCCCTCGTTCTGCTTCTCCACTCCCGCATCCCTATCTTATCTTGAAACTCATCTGTCCAAGGGCGAGTACCATTGGTTAGTATTTTTACCCGCCTCGTACCCGAAGTTTATCTCCCTCTAATTCCATTGGATATTCAAATCATGACAGTCACGCCTACACGCCTTACTCTCTGTGGTGGTCAATTGGTCATTTAATTGATTAGCTTGATTTCAACCCCCACCACCTACTACCTCTCCCTCTCCCTTTCCGGCGTCGTCGTAAATTGGCTAGATGAGTCTGGGTAGGCGCCGAGACGTCGGTTGACCAGACATCGAGACCTGTCGTCAGCTACTCCAGACTGTCTGCTGTCTCCTCGCGTGCTTAATTGGCTGGATGAGACGCATGGAGCCGTCTTCGTGGCGCCCAGAATATTTGAGTTAGGGCTTATGTCCAACCAACTCGGCTGGCGACGGACCACGACTTTGCTTGTGTTTATATTTTTGAACCGTGACAATTTCCCCCTTGCAAAAGACTATGCACCGCATTGTCTCAAAACAACGGTACAAAAAAAAAAGACAACAACCGAATTTGCTGACACACAGCTACACGTGCAAAGTTTGAAAAATACTTTACAACAAACGGTTTATAAATTATAGGATATATCATTAGTGAATACCGCCCCAATGATTATCATTGATGTGCGCTCTTGCGTTATTTCGACTCATTTTATGACAACCTCTGTGCGCACTTATGCAATTCCCCTACCTGCGGATTTGCCACATCTTCTCTTCACAATTTCTATGAAAAGTACAAATAATATGATCACGATCCATGACACTCACTGAGGAATCTCCATCCTCACTTATTGCAAATAATGCATCACTACACAAGCGACTGTATGCTCCAAGCATAACTACATTCACATGAACAAGTCTCACAAAGAAAATATGAACAAGTCTCCACACAAAAAAAATATGAACCATAGCCAACTGGGAATGAACCCATACCCAATCAACATAACTGTAATCAACACATATATCAACAAAGCACCCCGATATGACTGACTTCCCCTGAGTTGCAGCTTGCTAGACTACGCGACTTAAATAGTCAGCTCCGACATTCTGTCGACCCGAATGTACTGCACTCGGTACCTGTAGGGCTGCAATGCCATTGCCCAACGCAGAACCCTGCTGTTTTTCAACTGCGCCTCCTGCAGGAATTTGAGTGCTGATGATCAGTCCTCTATCACGAACTCTTTCCCATACAAGTATTTGTGGAATTCTGCACGGCCCACACGACGGCTAAACACTCCTTCTCCACCGTTGGGTACCCTTCTTCACACTTTGTCAACTTCCTGCTAGCATACCTCAGAGGGAACTCGACCCCTTCATGCTCCTGCAACAATACTGCACCTACTCCACCGCCTGATGCATCTGTCCGCAACAAAAATGTTTGGACATATCTGGTAGCTTCAAGATGGGACGGAACCTAGTCTTTCCAACACCGTCTGCAGTGCTTGCTCTGCAGCGTCTGACCACTCGACCACTGCCGTTTCCCTGCCTTGACCAAATCACTGAGAGGACTCGTGATTGCTGCGAAATTTGGAACAAACTCCCTATAGAACCCAATAAAACCTAGCAGACTCCTGACTTCTGTTTTGGTCTTTGGTCTCTCTGAATTCATCATCTTCTCCACCTTTCCTCTTTCCGCTGCTTTGTGTCGCCTCCGACAACAAAACCTAGGAACTCCAAGCTTGGAAAACCAACCTGGCACTTTGTTGTCTGGCTGTGAGATTGGCTTGTCTCAACCTCTCTAAAACTGCTCCTAGCTGCCTCATATGCTCCTCCCATATCTCGGATGCTATCAGAATGTCATCCATGAAATTCACAACGCCTTCCAATCCCGTCAATAACTTCCTCATCATCCGAGAGAAGACTGCAGTGCGTTGACCATCCCAAAAGGAAGTACTCGCCACTGGTATAGCCCCATAGGAGTGGAGAATGCTGTGACTTCCCTTGAGTCCTCACTCAAGGCTATTGCCAGTAACCCTTGCTCAGATCTATCCTGGTGAAATACTGCTCTTGCTTGTGGCGATCTGAGCGAACAGGTCTTCCATGTTCGGTATGACCTCTGCATCGACCTTGGTGACACTGTTCAGACGTCTATAGTCAACACAGAATCGATGCTCACCTGACTTTTCCTCACTAAGACGATGGGTGCACTATACGATGATTTGGACGGTTCAATCACCCCAAGGTCCAACATCTTTCTACTCTCCTCCTCGATCACTTGCTTGGTGGCATATGGGATCGGGTAGGCTTTCACATGTACGGGTTTTTGCGATGTTAACTCCACCGTACATGTCTCTAGAGTTGTCCTGCCTGGTTTATCAGTCAGGGACCCCTATACTGTTCTAGGAGCCCCCTAACTTCCTCCTGTCTCCTACTGTCTAGCCCTTCATACAGTGACACATCCTGTATGACTCTTCTGGAAACTTAGGCAACACAAATCTCCCCTTCTTCTGCTGGGTCCTCTTTCACCTCATCAATGATTGCTGCTGCGCCTATGTGCTGAGTCCTCACGCTGAATATATTTGCGGAAAAAATTCGCATGGAAAAGTTTTAGTTTCCCATTCACATCAATTCGGTAATCCCGACCGACCTTTTCAGTGAGGTGAATGGTCCTTTCCAATGCATCAGCAGCTTGTTGTGACCCGTGGGAAGCAGTACCAGGACTTGATCTCCCGCCTTGAGGGATTGCTTCCTCACCCTCCTGTCATATTGCTTCTTCTGAACGACCCTAGCCTCCTGCAAACCTTTCCTTGCAAACTTACATGTCTCATACCTGTGCCCACCTTGGAACAGGGCGAGATTGGCCAATCAGATCAACAGCCACTCTCCTGAATGGTGTGTCAATTAAAGGGGGATGTTAAGAGGCGCCTTCCTCTTCACCCCTCTTGTGCTGACCTTGACACACGTCACATGACATGCAGAAACGCTTGATGTCTGCCATGCTCCTGGCCAATGAAAGTCATCAAAGATTCGTCAGCTGTTTTGCTGGTGCCGAGATGACCCGCCATGAGCGACTCGTGACCCACTGACATGACAGTGTCACGATAACCTGCTGGTACCTCTAACTGAGTGGTCACCTTACCTGTCTTCCCCTTGGTGAACACTCGGTACAACAGCCCGCCTTTCACAAGAAATTCTGTCTCACCTCCTCTAACCTCTTGTTTCTCTCCACCTCTTGCCAACTCCCAAGACTTCACGAGCGAAGGGTCTTGTTCCTGTGCTGCCCTAAACTCATCAGGCGACACGTCTATGCCCGACTTCCTTCCTGGAACAACTAACGGTTTAACAACCTTTTCCCTCCTTCTTGCTCCGTGTCTGAACTGCTGCCCCTGTAGCAGTCAACAACTCAGGATCCCCTGGATCCCTTGCCCCTGGAATATTTCCAATGATCAAATCATGAAGGGGTTTCTTCCATCACCAACGCAGACAACTCGCCTGAGAAGTAAGGGGTACGTACTTCTATCTTAGCAACTGGAAACTCCCTCACAGTGCCATCGATTAGAGTACAGGTCTGGATTTGCCCTGTCAAATCCCCTTTCTCGACCAGCGTTGTTCTCACCACACCGCATGAACAACCAGTGTCTCGTAACACTTTCAACCCTCTGCTGGCCAATCCACCCTTCTTCCACTGGTAACGAACCACTCAGCCTAGTGCCCCCATCCCTGACACTGACTGCTGTCCAGTGCTAGCCATAGGCTGCACTCCACCCTCTTCAGACTGAATCCCTTTGGTTCCACTGCAGGTCGTTTCCCTTGACGACCCTTATCCACCTCTTGCAAGGCTGCTGCCTTCTGGAACCTCATGCGACAATCCCTCGCCACATGTCCCTTCTTGTGACAAATGAAACACCTAATGTCCCTTTGCCCTTCCTTCTGCCCCACCACTGGTTTGCAGACTTTGCAGAAAACTCCCCTATCTCCTTGCACTCTTCTCACCTGTGCTGGCACCTGTTTCTCCTGCACCTTAGTGCCCAAACGTGCCTCTCTATACACCTCTGCGAACTTCAACAACTCTCCTGCTGTCTCTGGCTGTCTCTCTTTCAAATGTATGGTTAACTCAGGGCTGCAACCTGACAAAATCTGTTCCTTCATAACCAGCTCTTTCAACTCAGCGAACTCCTTTTTCGTACCACTCAACTCTAACCATTTATCAAAATAGTGATCTAAACGTGCACCAAACTGAGTGTACGTCTCACCTGCTTGTAATTTAGCTGAACGAAATTTCTTCCTGAACCACTCCTCTGTGAGGTCAAATCCTTTCATCAACGATTCCTTCACAGCGCCGAAATCAGACTGTTGTTCTGCTGGTAACGCAGTGAAAATTTGTAATGCCTTACCCGTCAGTAACGCCGACAAAATGACTGCCCACTCTTCTGGAGGCCAACCCTGACTGGTCGCAAACGTTTCGAAACGACTGATGTATGCATCAATCGAATCGGTTCCTTCAGAGAATTTTGGCAACTTGGGTCGGGAGCGTAACTGCGCACAGAGTAAACGGGAAACTGAACTCCCATCCTCGGTTGGTCTCCCTCTGTATTCTCACTTTCTCTAACTCTAATTGAACCTTTATCTTTCTGTTTCCTGCGTTTCCCTTATTCTTTCTGTTTCCTGCTTCATTCTTTCTGTTTCCTGCTCTGCGCTAGCTTTAGTTCTTTCCTGCTCTGCTATTTCTACTGCAACACGGCGTCTTTTCCGCGCGTTCATCTCTTTCCATCTTTTGCTGGTTTTCAACGAATGCTCCAACTCTTCTCCCGAATAGCCAAAATCACGAGCGACGCTCACAAGTTGTTCAATAGGGGTGTTCTTTCGTCCGCCATTATATCTCTTTTTTTTTTGAACAAGATTTTTTTTTTCCTCTACAACAGCCAAACTGGTGGTTACCGACACGAGTGACGTAATAGCACAATCCTATGAATGATAATATAGCTTGGGACAACGTAGATAGTTTTTATAAGACGCCCAGCGCCTGACCCAACTATGAAAAGGGGAATTATAGGCAATCTGTGCGAAATAAGTACTCTGGGGCTGAAATGCCAA
>CM031627.1:24413739-24491239 GCA_018398815.1 Conus ventricosus
CCATCTTCGCCGTATGTTGTGAGTATTGAATGAAACACATTCTTAATTTTCTTTCTTTCTTTTTTTTTTTTTTTCTTTTTTTTTTAAACTGGATAACTAAGTCAGTTCTTTTAAGCTACATTCAGAAACTATCATGACTTTCTCAATAAAGCATGACCCCATATCTGTGCTCAAAATTAATCGGTTTTTTTTTGTTTGTTTGTTTTTGTTTACAATCAAAGCAATTTAGAAAAAGACAACAACAAAAAGTAAATAAAACAAAATTTAAAAAAAAAATAAAAAAAAAGAAAAAAGAAAAGAAAATGATAAGGCTTTAGTCATTTGGTAACATTTTTTTAAAAAGGGAATTTAAAAAAAAAAGTAATTCCACCACTCAACAGGGACAAACAAATCACAAGCCAACACACGACGCGTTTTGACGTCTTAAGTTTTCTACAGGCACGATAAACAACACTCAGGATAATGAACAGATTCAACGCCCATCTGGCGCCGAATCTGATAAGACAAGTGACTGCTCGTTCCTCGTGTCAATGGTCCTGAAGGTTGTTCATCTTGCCTGAAAAAGACCTATGAGGTCGAAACGCGTCGTGTGTTGTCTTGTATTTTGTTTGTCTCTGTCAACTAGCGGATTTACTTTTAAAATCCCTTTAAAATTTGAACTCAACGATTAAAGCTTGTCTTTTCTTTTTCTTCTTCTTTTTTTTTTTCTGCCTGTCTTTCTTTCTTTCTGTCTATCTTTCTTTCTTTCTTTTTGACTAAAGGATTAACTTTTGTTTGTCCCTGTCAACTGGTGGATTTACTTTTAAAATCCCTTTAAAAATTTGAACTCAACGATTAAAGCCTTGTCTTTTCTTTTTCTTCTTCTTTTTTTTTTCTGCCTGTCTTTCTTTCTGTCTATCTTTCTTTCTTTCTTTTTGACTAAAGGATTAACTTTTGTTTGTCCCTGTCAACTGGCGGATTTACTTTAAATTCCCTTTTAAAATTTGAACTCAACGATTAAAGCCTTGTCTTTTCTTTTTCTTCTTCTTCTTCTTTTTTTTCTGCCTGTCTTTCTTTCTGTCTTTCTTTCTTTCTTTCTTTTTGACTAAAGGATTAACTTTTGTTTGTCCCTGTCAACTGGCGGATTTACTTTAAATTCCCTTTTTTAAAAAAAAAAAAATCTGTTTTAGTTTGCGCTTGCAGTCATCTCACGTTGGAACCACCCCCATTCAGTAAAAATATGGCTGTCTGGAGACCCACGACGTACACAATTACTTATATAAGGCTTCCTTCCTGTGCAAAACGCTCCTGTACAACAATGGGTCCCCGGAGACCCATGACGTACACAGGGCTTCATTCCTGTACAGAACGCTCCTGTACAACAATGGGTTCCAAGAGACCCACGACGTACGGCAAGGTTTCATTCCTGTACAAAACGCTCCTGTACAACAATGGGTCCCAAGAGGACCCACGACATAGACGAGGCTTCATTCCTGTACAAAACGCATCTGTACAACAATGGGTCCCAAGAGACCCACGACGTACGGCAAGGCTTCATTTCTGTACAAAACACTCCTGTACAACAATGGGTCCCAAGAGACCCACGACATAGACGAGGCTTCATTCCTGTACACAACGCTCCTGTACAACAATGGGTCCCAAGAGACCCACGACGTACAGCAAGGCTTTGTTCTTGTACAAAACGCTCCTGTACAACAATGGATCCCAAGAGACCCATGACGTACGGTAAGGTTTCATTCCTGTACAAAACGCTCCTGTACACCATGGGTCGCCAGAGACCCACGATGTACACAGGGCTTCATTCCTGTACAAAATGCTCCTGTACAACACGGGTCCCGAGAGACCCACGACGTACGGCAAGGCTTAATCGTTCCTGTACGAAATGGGTACACGTAGGACTCATCAGGTAGGGCGCGCAAAAGTGTAGTCGACATACTTTAAAAGGTATTTGAAATAACTCCACCAGTTAACATGGACGAAGGAATAACATGACAAAACTTGACGCGTTTCGACCCCTTAGGTCTTCTTCAGACAAAATAAACAACACGCAGGACACCGGAAATGGAAATTACTCGTTCTTCGTTTTTGGTGTCATGAGCGTTATCTACCTGGTCATGTTTGTCCGTGTCAATTGGCGGAGTTGTTTCCAATACCTTTTAAAAAAATTTTTAAAAAAGGTTTCAATTTCCGCCTGCAACTACCTTACTTAATCGACTTACATCGAAAGTTAAATAATGAAAGTACACACTTCTCGAAACTAGTGCAAGCTGTTACGTCATACGTTATTATTCTATGACATAGGCTACTGATACAGAACTCCTACAATCGTACATACAAACTAGTACAAGCTGTCCACATAGACATGATTATTCTGTCATACCCATACAAAACTCGTACAGCCATGCAAACAAACTACTACAAGCTGTCCACATAGACATGTTTATTCTACGTCACACGGACTCAGAAGTCCTTCACCTATATAGCCTAGACAAACTGTTACAGGTCGTTCACATAATTATACATTATTTTTTTTTTAATGTCACACGGATACAGAACTGCTACATCCATACATTACAAACTATTACAATTCGTTCACATAGTTATACATAATTATTCTATGTCACACAGATACAGAACGCCCACATACCCACTCCTACAAGCCACTCACATAAACATGACTATTCTGTGTGTGTGCGTGTGTGTGTGTGTGTGTGTGTGTGTGTGTGTGTGTGTGTGCGTGCGTGCGTGCGTGCGCGCGCGCGCCCGCGCGCACGGGTGTGTGTTTGCAAACTAGTACAAGCCGTTCACATGTACATGATCATTCTACGTCACACGGATACAGAACTGCTACACCCATACATACCCACTGACAAACACACAGGAGTAGGAAGGAAAGGGGAACCATCTATTCGCCTTTTGGCAGAGTCCTGTTCTAGTCCCACGCTGACACAAGTCACCAATTATTTCCTCAGGAAGCAGCGCTCACAGTGTGCCACAAGGCAGCGGTACAGCTGCGACTGATCTCCCCTTTCAAAATAACCACGAATCCCAGCGTGCTGTGCACCGTTCACTGAAGATGAGTCACTCACTCATTCACTGCCTGCATACATGTACATTCTTGCCTGCGCAGCACCTATCACCGATGGTGTGGGTCTCGGACATCACCAGTCTTGACTCTTATCATCAGCGTAGTGGGGGTTTAGGCCAACGTTGACAGCCAGCGTGTGAATAGAATAAGGTGGGCGTACAGAGAAAGAGTCTGTCAGATCCACAGGAAGTAGTGAATGCCTTTGATATGCGTCAAGGCCCCCTATAACCTTGCGAAACACATTGAAACTTCACCCCCCCCCCCCCCTTCGCTTTCCTCCCACACATCCCCTCTCTTTTATCGGTGTTTTGACCAACAAAGTGGATGGTGGTACAGATCCGCTTCGTACAGGAAAAGATAGGTGGTGGTTGGAAACAGGAACATGGACTGAGATATGTCAGTTCACAGATAACACACAGGCACGCACACGCGCACGCGCACGCGCGCACACGCACGCGCACGCGCGCGCGCGCGCACACACACACACACACAATCTTGTCACCATAGCTATGTTTACTTCGTTTCTTTTTTTTTTTTTTTTCCATTCCCAATGTTGTAGGCCATTCTGTCAGTTACAGACAGGCAATGGTGGTGTTGAAAGAGATGAAAGGGGGGGGGGGGGGGGGGGGGGGTCGGAAAAGGATTAGGTGGGTGGGGGTGAGGGTGGTAACGACGTGAGTGGTAAATAGTGACTGTAAGTCCCACTACTCAGAGGCTCCAGGGTACCCGTTGTTCCCAGACAGTAAAAAAAAAATTCTCCGGCTTTGGCTGCGAATGACACTACTCTTTCCTTGGTGCATGAGGAGACACATAAAGGCTGGACGTAATCATCATATTTCCTTTTTTGACACTTGCCCTTTGAATTAACGTTATTCTTGTTCGTATCGAAGATGCGCTTAACATTAATCTTGTTTGTATTGAACGCACAGTGGACTTTTCAATGGAAAGAAACTAAACTTGGAAACTCGGTTGTCTATAAACTACGTTCTTGGTTTTCGATCCTATCTTTTCATTGTAAATAAAAAAAATATATGTCGGGTTTAGTGATTCGCCGAACTTTGTCTATTCTTCGCATGGAGAGCTGTCAGAATAGACAATGTTCGGTACTCCGCAAGCGAGGTAATCTGCGTTAGAGCTCGCGTTCAGCGAGAATGACCCCACCGTTTTGAGGAACCGATACTGCTGATAGGCACGTCCACGGCAATGTTGCTCCATCTAGTGCTTTAACAGTTCAATCCGAGAAAGACAATGGTGTGTGAAACGGTGCGTCTGGTACAGGTGAAAAGCAGACAGTCAATGTCTCGATCGTTATCCTGACGCCGCTCGTTTCAAATCAAATACTTGACTCTCTAAGATCTATTTGTTTGACCCATACTCTGAGAAAGGGCAACTCTGCTTGCAATGCAAAGACAGGCGTTATCTTCCCCTGAATTTTTTTTGTTTTTTTTTTTTTTTTTTGCCCCTACGGAACACATCTATAGACCTGTAGAGCAAATGGAAGCCTGCATAGTGTCATGTAGTCTCGGTGGTTTTGTTGTTCAGTTGAAAAGTCCAGCAGGTGAATGAATTCTGACAGCTGTTTCTACCAATCGCAAACAAGTTAACAGAATTCTGCGAATGACGTAGCCCATATATGTATTAGAACTAAAGAATTAAAAAAAAAAAAAAGGAGTGAGTTCAAAAAAAAAAAAACAAAAAAAAAAAAACCAACATGGACGAGGGTCTAAAACATTGTTGTTTCAAACTCAGCTTCTTTCCACTAAAAAAAACTCTTCATCTTCGAGAGAAACAAGATACATGTTACCTTCCCGGGGAAAGTTTTAAAAGCAAATCTGTTCTTACTGCTTTCAGCCATTATTTTGCCCCGTCAAAGTCATTCGACTGGCAAGAAGATCCATCAGAATTATTACTCTTAGCTGTCGACCAGCATCCTTTTTCTTCTTTTTTTTCTTCCTCCCCACCCCCCTCCCTTCTTTTAATACATTTTTTTTGTTTTGTTTTGAATGATAGTATGGGTTATAGGGACGGGGAAGCAATCCGAGGTTCCTGAACGAAAAAGACTGGACATGGAGAGAGAGAAGAGAGAGAGAGAGAGAGAGAGAGAGAGAGAGAGAGACAGAAAACAGACAGACAAAGAGAGACAGACAGAGAGAGAGAGAAGGGGGGGGGAGGGGGGATAGGGACAGTGTGTGTGTGTGTGTGTTACTAATTAGTCACGTGAGTAAGGCGTCAGTCTTTTATCCATAGGTTCAGGGTTCAACTCCCACTAGACACCGGCAGATCAGAAGAAACGTTCCCCCCCCCCCCAGAGTCAGCATTACTGCAGACTCCACCCCTCTCTGGTCCTTTGCATAAGTCAACTGCAAAGCGAGGCGACTGCAAGCGGAAATCTGAACAAATCTTTAAAAGAAATAAAGTACTGTATGCGCCAAACATGAACAAACGAATCACAAGCACCCTAACTTATGGCCGAAACTGCTTTGCTGTTGATCGAGCCAGTGTGACTGTTAAAGTGTTTTGTGATTCGTTTGTTCATGTTTGGCGAATACAGACCTTAATTAAAAAAAACACAAAAAAAAACAACAACCCAAAACAAAAAAAAAACTTTGGATGATACATGTACTTTAAATCAAGGTCCCGTGTCGCGAAGGCAATTGTAAAAAAAATAAAAAAAATTGGTCTAGCAAGCTCGTTGCATCCAATTCCCACCTTTCAGAAGATTTGCTTTTCCATGTGGCGGTGGAAATGGATGACACAAAACAAAGACATGCTCCAGCCGCCGTGGCGAAGTGGTTAGCGTCGCAGACTCCCGGCTGGGAGGTCGACCGGTCGTGGGTTCGATTTTCATCAGTCACGTTGGATTTTTTCGGCTCCGACCAGCTCTTACCCAGAGTTGAGTTTGCTACGGGCTCAGTTGGGAAGACTGGGACCACACAGTCGAGTTTCATCCACTTAATGGATGCGTCTCTGAGAGTGTTGCTCAAATTTCCTGACCAACACTGCAGGTGTCTGTCTCTCTCGGGCCTGGTTGACGCCGGGATATATGCAAGGAAGCGTAGAGTACAGCCCTGTCATGCAGTCTCAGACCGGAATGGAAATCTGTAGCATCAGCTTAATCGTCCTCATTCTCATCGATCAGCATTAAAAAAACAACAACAACAACAAGAAACCATGCACGCCGGTGCAGCAGAATCCTCAAAATCATCGTCTGAAAAAGTATGTAAAGAAAAAAAACTAACAAACAACAACAACAAAAAAAGACAAAAACAAAAACCCAGTGGGGACATTAATTTTGCGTCAGCTCTACTCAGCCTGTAAGTTTAGCGACATCAATAATCGGATCTCCTATCCCTCCTCTCTCCTCCTCTCCTGAGGTAGGACTAAAAACATGGGGTAACATATAAATCCCAGACACCGGTATTAAAAAGTTCGCAATTCTGGGAATTCCCATTGACGTCAGTATTGAGCTGGATCTACTTGCGGAACAATTTTATATCAGCGCGCGAGAGTGGCTGCGCTATTTTTACGGAGCACGTCAGAGTTACAAAATGCTTACTGTCGGTCCAATCGATTCCTGTTATGAACCTGTTTGTTTGAGACAAACTTGGATCAAGCGATAAGCAGAGTTGAATGTCCACCCCTCACACTTCCATCACCCCCCCCCCCCCCCCCCCTTTCCTCCGCGTATTTTCCCCCGAGAGCTAATGTTAGCGATGAGGTAGGTGGGTGAAGTTCAAGTTCTTTGTGTGTGGTGTGTGTGTGTGTGTGTGTGTGTGAGGAGAGAGAGAGAGAGAGAGAGAGAGAGAGAGAGAAGTAGAGTTGAATGTCCACGCTCCCTCTCCCCCGCCATCCACCCCCCCCCCCCCCATCCCTTTCCCGCACCTACTGCGCCCCCCCCCCCCCCCCCCTCGCCCCGAGAGCTAATATTAGCAATTAGCAAGCAGAAAGGTAAGGTGGGTTGGATTGGGATGGGGATTATGTTTCCTGTTCTTTGAGAGAGAGAGAGAGAGAGAGAGAGAGGTGTGCGTGTGTGTGTGCCTATGTGTGTGCGCGCTCGCTCGCGTGTGTGCGAGAAAGAGAGAGAGGGAGAGAGAGAGTGCGTGTGTGTGCCTATGTGCGCTCGTTCGCGTGTGTGCGAGAGAGAGAGAGAGAGAGAGAGAGAGAGAGAGAGAGAGAGGTGAGGGAGGGAGCAAAAGTGTGTGTGTGTGTGTGTGTGTGTGTGTGTGTGAGGTGAGAGATAGAGAGAGAGAGAGAGAGAGAGAGAGAGAGAGAGAGAGAAGATTCGTTTTTGGCTCTTAACACAGACTAATGCGGTGAGCGCACGCTCTCATCACATACTGCACCTTCATGCATACACACACACACACACACACACACACACACGTCCATTTGCAGCACACGCACTCATACATGCATACAATATGATTGTGCTCATTCATATTCTTCAGCTCACATATTACTGTCTCACGCCGCCCGACCGAATAAACAATCAAAGGAGAGAGAGAGGAGAGAGAGAAGAAGAGAGAGAGAGAGAGTGTGTGTTTCTGATTGCGCAAAACAAGGCAGAAATCCTTATAACTGAAGGCTATGTATGGCTTGTATGTATGTTAGGGATGGCGTGGGTGGGATACGGGTGGGATGAGGGGTTGGGGCTGCAAAGATTAGGACATCCCCCCCCCCCCCCTTCCCCTCCCGCCCCGTCCACCTTCCACCCTTCCACGGTCGGTCGTCCGCGTTTCTTGATGGAGAGAGTCGTTGAGCAAACATTATTAACAATGCAACTCGCGCCCCGTTCCACCTTTTTCAAGCTGTTCCATCCCCGTGTACATTTCGCCGTCAATCGGCCATCTTATCATTCACTTAAAAGAGCGCTAAACAGAGCGGACACTTATGCCAAACTCGAACGGATCGTGGACCAGCCTTTCGTAGTGGATCCGGTTCCGCAGCAACATTTAATGGATTCGTTCTGGGGAAACATACATTTTTTGTTTTTGTTTTTTTAATTTTTATTTATTTTTTTTTTTAATTCGTTCTGGGGAAACATATCTTGCTTTATTTTATTTATTTTTTATCTCAAAACTTTCATAAAAACGAGTCAGTCGGCCATCTTATCATTCACTTCAAAGGGCGGAGCGGACACTTATGCCAAATTCGAACGGATTCCGGGCCAGCCTTTCATAGTGTTTAAGGATCCGTCCGTGGATCCGGTTCCGCAGCAACATTTAATGGATTCGTTCTGGGGAAACATATATTGCTTTTTTTTTCCCCCATCTCAAAACTTGCATAAACACGAGTCCAGTAGACTAGTTGTTTGCGCAATCATGCTAACTGACACAGAAAACCAGCAGACGCGGTGGTCGTAATCGTCACCTTGGCTGTAAAAGCCTGACAATAAACTCAAAACCCAACGCACACGATCTCCGTTATGCTTATACGGACCAAATAGTGATAGGACTATTATTTCTCATTCCGATCCATCTCCAGCTCCATGGAAATAAAACAAATATGGAAATGACGTCACCATTTTATCTCATTGATGACGTCATCTTTGTAGAAACTTTTGTTATTACAGGTCTCTCACGAAGCAGGTTTACAGCGTGTGGACTGATAATAAAGAAAGAACGCTCCACGAGGGGCCGCTGTTTGTCCTTCGGCAAAATTTAGCACCCCCCCCCCCCCCCCCCCCCCCCAATGTTTCTGTAACATCGGTTCACTAGGTTTTGCGTAATCCTGTGACAGAAAGAAACCAACCAACCAAGAGACAGGGTGAACACGTAACCAACTTGGTAAAACAAAAAAAAAAAAAAAAAAAAAATCAAACATTCGAAAACACACACACTCTCCGCCATTCTTTTCAACAATCACGACACAAAATACATTGCACTGTTTTCATATTCGTACACACTTTGATTTATTGACTTTTTTTGTTACATGAACACAGCAGATGCACTCGCTCATACATCCCTTGTTCGCACGCGCATCACATTCTTAACGCAGGATTAACGTGGCCACGTGAGCCGCGTTTCTTTTTCCACTTCCGTTCCGTTGTCAGTTATGTAAAATTTATCACGTTTATTCAGACACCTTTATTTCTAAGATAAATTAGAATTAAATGGACGAACATATTTGTCCGTTTTGTCTGACGGATTAATTACGATTTCTATTAAAAAATATAAAAAAAAATTGTTCCAATTTTCCGCCTGCTGTCACCTCACTGTGAAAGTTCTATATGTTTTAGACTGAATAGGGGGTCCGGGTTACCCTAGTGTATAAGACATCAGATTCTTGTTCCAAGGGCTGGGTGTGGCTCGATTCCACTTGAGACAATAATGTCGGGAGAAATATTTTCAGAGTTAAAATCTGTGTAAAACTCAAATCACTTCCTAGCCCATCTGATGAAAACTTTAAACAGAAATCTCGTGAGAGACAGCATGCACAAAAAAAAAAAAAAAAAAAAAAAAAAAAAAAAATCACGCATGCGGTTACGTACCATTCTACATTTTCGAACAAGTGTAACTACCGTGGCAGTTAGCTGGATGACATAAAAAATAAAACAGACATACCGGTTTGACAGCCCGTTCTTACCCCCCCCCCCCCCCCCCCCAGGTAAGTTTGGGCTAGCCTAAATTTACCCCCCCCCCCCCCCCCCCACACACACACACACACAAGGGTCAAGCTAGGACTATTTAGAATCTTCCTCCACCCCACCCCACCATTCAAACAAGAGACGGTTATCCCGGGTTTTCCTCTGCCTTTTCCCCCAACACGCACACCCGCCTTAAAAAAAATTGTGTTAGCCTGCATATTTACACTCCCCTCTCCCATTTTCTATATACAGTCAGTTGGGTTAGACAAAGTGTAGTTCTAGACTCTTCTCAATTGATGGACCTCCTACTTATCCCCCCCCCCCCCCCCCCCAACCCACACTGGTTCACTAACAGATACATATTAACATTTCTTGCTTTCTCGCTTAACTTACACGCGTGGGTCAATATTCGGGTGTGCGAGTACGCCCGTGCATGCGTGGGAAAGAAAGACGGCTATATGCCAATGTGACCAAGTGCCAATGTGACCAAGCATAGTTGTGACAAAATGTCGTTGTGACCACGTGTCGTTGTGACCAAGTACCGTTGTTGCTTCATCCCGGTTTGCCTCCTTTGACTATTTTACAGCTATTTAGAGTCTCTTGAGCACCTGTGCACCTTAGCTTGTACAATGCATATGACTAGTGGTCAGTGCCACTGACCACTGGTCATTATGACGTAAATCGGAGATTTTAACTATCTAACAGCTAACTAGTGTTTCCCGAGTGCTTGTGTACCTTGTACAATGTAGATTACTTGTGGTCAGTGCCATTGACTACTGGTCATTATGACGTAAATCGGAGATGTTAACAATTTCACAGCTAATTATAGTCTCCCGAGTACTTGTGTACCTTGTACAATGCAGACGACTGGTGGTCAGTGCCACTGACCACTGGTCACTATGACGTCAATCAGATATTTCGACTATTTTACAGTTAATCAGTGTCTCATGAGTGTTTGTATACCTTGTGCAATGCAGACAACCAGTGGTCAGTGTCACCGACCATTAGTCACTTTAATGTATATCAGAGATTTTAACTATTTTTATAGCTAATTAGTGTCTCTTGAGTGCCTGTGTACTTTGTACAATGTAGATGACTAGGGGGTAAGTTCCAGCTAGTCCTGGAATGACCCCGGGGGTAAAAGCAGGCTAGCCCAGACTTACCCCCCGGGTAAGTTCTGGGGGGGGGGGGGGTGGGGGGGGGGGGTAAGAATGGGCTGTTACACCGGCACTGAGTTTATGCATCCCAAAGACGGATGACGGTTGCCTTAATGGTGTTATAAAAAAAAAAAAGGTCGCTTAAGCACAAATCTTACCAATCGTGAGCCTCGGGCTTGAATCGGTGGAATTATGCTAGAGAGAGAAAGGGGGAGAGCAAAGCCTACATTTTCACCCTATCTGTTCACCTATGTGACCCATTGCAAACAACACATTTAACGGTCAAACTGGCAAATGTTATAAGGTAATGATATAAACAGAAATTTTGCATTGTATCGTTTGCTAAACGACATTTTTGCTGACGAATACTGAAAAGACACATGCCTATGCTGAAAGAAGTCATCGATAAGCTGAACTTTAACGGATATTGAACCAAAGCGTCTAACGCTTGATACAAGAGAATTTGCCTCCATGCAGCTCCGTTATACTGAGTGATTACTGGTGCAGTCTATATCATAAATGTATGCTGCTTTACTTTACATTCAACCTCCAGTGTTCCATACACAATGTCACTTAGTTCAGGCGCACAGAACTGTAATGCACAACATTATACATTGCATATTACCCACATTTGAGAAAAAAAAACTACAAACTCTTATCCTGCTTGCTCTAAACTCATTATGCCCTCCCCTCCCCCCACCTCTATCCACTCCCTCTTGCTTGCATTTCACTATGGCTTTTTCTTTAGCTTCAAATATGAAGTTCTGTCCACTTTTTTTTTTTTGCGCCGACGTTTGTATATTTCATATTGAACATTTCAGTAGAGGTGATAAAAAAAAAAAAGAACCGTCAAAGAATTCTCTAAAGACGGAAGAAGCATGCCCGTAGCTTCCTAACAAAAATCATAAATATTCAAAGCTTATTGGTTGGTGATCAGTTGACCAGCTAGACTGATACATGAGGGTTCAAAGACGAGCTAACTCTGAAGTCTGTTATCACCAACAATCTGATCCACACGGCTTTTCCATCAATGGAATCAAACGTCATCTCCAAGTGAACAAATACTACTGAAAGGTTTCATTTCTTTTTTAGCCCCAAACTTACTATTAACTGCCGATTTGGTAAATGTAAGACCAACTGTGTCATACACTGCTTCGATTGTGCTATACCCTGCTCCAGAATCGGCTTCCCCTTCAATCAATTTCTGTTTCTGTTCTGCACATTCTGTAACCATTTTCTTCACAATACGCAAGTGTTCCTTGCTCGAAACACTTGTTAGCTCTACAGCTTGATAGTGTGTTCTTGTCCTGCCCATTTAGTTTGAGATATACATGTCCACCTGCAAAATACAGTAGGATCATAGCTCGATAATCATCTGGCTGATAAGAATCCTTTCTCATGTGATAGCAATATAGTGGATTTTGATCACTCCAAGACAAAAACGCCCAAATGAAATATGTGACCACCTTCCACTGAATGATGGGTAAGCTGCACTACAGGCATTAAAGAGTGGTGAAGGTCAGTTCTGGGTAAAATGAACGTTCTGCTCTAGCACATTCCATGTCTTTCCCAACACTGAGCAAAAAAATCTGATAATCTGGCAATTTTCCACATTCCTTCCTTTATGTTATGTAACAATTCTGTAACATCAAGTTTTTTCCCCCTCAAAAATGAATTATGTGTAAAAGAGACACTTTACAGCACAATAACCTTTTCATTTTTTAACACACACAGAAACCCTCTACACACAAACGGTAAGACCTTTCTCTCGTCTCTATAATGATACGTGTATCTCAACATCTACAAAATGCTACTTATCAGTCATTTTGTAGGGGTGGTCTCATATCATATCCAAATTCACACAAATCAAATACCAACCTAATCCTTAAGGTTTTTTGCGGATGAAAATAAATTTCATGTTCATGAAAGGAAGATGCCGCTTGTCTCTGGTATTTGTAGTGAAAACAAAGGTTTTCTGTAAAATCCAATACTGAGTTCCAACCAGTTGTCAACCACGTCTCAGAGACTTTGCTGTCAGCTCGAGCAGCAAGGAGAATGAAAGAGAGAAGTCAAAATCCAAAATGGATTTGGAGTTTCAAAAACGAAAACGGTCGTCCAATCAAACGAACATTCTCCAGGCACTCTGACTTTATTTGAGGTCCTCACACGGAGATACAGTACGTGAAGGCACCAAATATATAACAGCTGATAGTTCACTCTGGGAGGGGTTCTCAGGCTTCTAATCCTGACGGCTTACTGCACTGAGAAGCTCCAAGACATGCATGCACCTGTCGCCAACATCTTCAAGAACTACTCAATGTTCATGAAAGAAATCCTACCTCAAAATCGGCAGAATACTTTGGTACTCTGATTTCGGATGGGGATGTCACAGAATTCCCAATTCTGAATTAGCAAAAAATTAATCAATGGCCTTTCTCCACATGTTGTGAGAAATTGCCCCCACCTCTACAGAGTTTTCTGGATTAAAATCTTTGACTTCACTCCTGAAAAATTGTCCTAGTGATTCTGTCTTTAACTGTACAAATATAAACGATCATTGCCATTACGTCATTCCCATGACACACTGTAGTACTTACGCAATTAAAAATGTTCATAACAACTTCAATGTTGCAAGTGTAGAATGGAAAAAGCAAATAACAACTTCTGGTGTACTCTGAAAAAGGATACCAAACTTTTGAAAATGTTCACACTTGCGACCCAGTGTCATTTTTGTTCTCCTGTCTGCTGTATCATTTGACTTTCTGTGAACTTGATAGCAGCAGAAAAAAAAATGATAGTTTTATCATGTTCAGTAATAAACCAAGGTCTTTGGAAAAAAATCTATCAGCTAACAGTCTGTCAGACCTGAAAAAGAAGTTCCTACGATTCATTTGTGTTCACGTTGGGCAAGTTGTAAGCAAGCAACACAAAACAAAACAAAACAATGAAAAAAGATGATGATGATGATGATACAGAAACCTGACAAAAAATAGTCTTGTGTTATGTTAGTTTTGACGTTATCTGTTCTGTACAACTCTCTCATTGCAACAGATGTGTGTGTGTGTGTGTGTGTGTGCGCGTGTGTGTGTGCGTGTGTGCTGTGTTATCTTTCATGCCGCTTCAGTGACCTTACTCCTACACTGCTCATCCCAACTTGCTGTGCACAGCCACACCCTGGCTGCCCCGTCTTGGCCCCAGTGCCAGAAAATCCACAGAGAGCAGGAAACATCAGACCGCCAAGAGCCAACCCACCAGAGGAGACACTGCATTGCTGCTGAGCCACTTTGGTGGTGCCAAGTAGTGCTGGTTGTGACTGAACACGTGCAGCAGTCCACCTACTAAGCCCCGTACTTAGGACAATAATTGTGGAGCCGTCATGGTGAACGTCCACTCCTGTAAGGCCACATCCGATCAACAAAAGTCTCTCATGAACTTGCCAATGCTGAAGACCTAAACAGGAACTCACAAAGGTCATAGACAAAGAGTAAATATTTAAACGGAGGCCACCACAAACGGAGGCCACCACAAAATCAGGGCATGAAAGGCCATAGAATTTAAGATTTTTCTTTTTCTGATATGCTGATTGAAGGGCATGAGGATTGTAAAGATGATGCAATGGATTCTGGTAAAAAAAAACAACAACAAAAAAACCCAAACATGACACGGCTGTACTCCGCTCTTTCTTTCATAATATATCCCAGGGTCAACCAAGCCTGAGAGATTCAGGCACCTGCAGTGTTGGTCAGGAGTTTTGAGCAATTGTCTGAGAGACGCATCCATTAAGTAGGTGAAACTCAACTGTGTGGTCGCAGTCTTCCCATTCCAACACCTGGCAAACTCATTTCTGGGTAGGAGCCAGGCAGCGCTGAAAAATCCCTTGAATAAATGTATCTAATGGGATCTGAACCCACATCCACCCAGCCAAACAATCAATCTCTGATGTTAAGTACCAAGCCATTGCAACTGTTCAACACCGTCCATTTTTCTGAAGGGGAATTGGCAACACAGTCCACTGTCGCACGGCTCCATGACTGATTCAGCAGGATTACACACAGGCTTTTCACCCCCACATTTTTGGGTTTTTAATCTTTTTCCTTACAGAAGTTTACAACAGCAAACTAAGTTCTATAACCTTTTTTTTTCTCTCCTTCTTACAGTAGGAAGTACATAGTGCCTATGCTTTATGGTAAAGAAGTGAAAAATGTAGAGTCCTTTACAACACTCAAACCACAGCCCTTGAATCTTTTTTTTTTTTTGCTGTCCCAACCTCTGCACCACCTCAGAGGCAGTGCACCACGCCGCTCATTCCGACCACACCACAGCCCCGTCGCCCCGCCGCAGCCCGGCACCAGCAATCCAACAGGAGCAGTCAATGTCAAGTCGTTAAGAGGCAACCCACCGGAGGAGACACTGTACTGCCGCCGAGTCACTTCGGTGGTGTTCATGCGCCTGTTTCTGATCTAACATACGCAGGACACCACCTACTAAGCCCCCTACTGACGACAATAATTGCTTAGTCGCGGAGCCGGCGTGAGTGAGCTCTCCCTCCAAGCCTTGAATCTTAGCTCTTTCATTTCATGACCCACCAGGCCAACACTTCACCAACCATCACTATATTTTTTCTTTTCTTTCTGCGTACGCAGGCTGATACTGTCGTGGACACTCCATGTATAAGACAGTAAGGATTAATCCTATCTACCCACCAAAGGAGTGGAGTTTTGTGTGTATGACCGATTTATCCCGCCATTAAGCAGCCATACTCAACTAAGGGAACATCACTATATGAAAACACTGCCTTTGTCTGTTTGCAGTGTGATATCGATCGAGAGGAACATCACTATATGAAAACTCTGCCTTTGTCTGTTTGCAGTGTGATATCGATCGAGAGGAACATCACTATATGAAAACTCTGCCTTTGTCTGTTTGCAGTGTGATATCGATCGAGAGGAGATATGAGTTTGATATGTGGTCAGCAGCTGATGATGCAGACAGAGTTACTATTACACACCACTCCCTTCCTATCCTTGAAAATCTCCCCCCCCCCCCCCCACCTCCCCCTCTCTACGCTCTCCAGCCCTCCATCCCAACCTCCCCACTCCATCAAAAAAGAAAACCCAAAGAAAGCAAAAACAAAACAAAAACAACAGAAAAAAACCTCCACCCAACATACCCCACCACTACCACTGGCTCTATAATTAAGTAACAAAGGTTACTGAACAACCTAAAACTGACAAATTTTGCCAGTAGACACATTCACTATTTATGACTTTTATTACGTATTTGCTTGAACAATATAGTACATTTCAATGAAAAAATACATATACATATACATGTATGTTCTTTAACAAAAGTAGATCAAATCTACAGACCATACTGTTATTCTTTTCTCAGAAAACTTATCACAAACACCTGTCTGGGACACCAGCAAGCTCTGTAACTTACAGGTCTACGAGAAAGTACAAACAAAATTAACCAACATTTCTTTGTAACTTACAGGTCTACGAGAAAGTACAAACAAAATTAACCAACATTTCTTTGTAACTTACAGGTCTACGAGAAAGTACAAACAAAATTAACCAACATTTCTTTGTAACTTACAGGTCTAGAGAAAGTACAAACAAAATTAACCAACATTTCTTTCTTTGTATAAAGCAGTGTCATACCCCAAGTTTCTGGACCTTCTTTTATTACTCAAATCAAACGAACAGAGAGACATACAAAAATGCATCCACACAAACACAGCCTTTGTCCCTTTAGTATTACGCACATCATTAACAATCACATAGCACTTGCTCTCTGTCCACATTTATGAAACATTACAGTGTTATCCGCAGAAAAATGAAGTGACACAAAGTTCAACAACGACACACTCATATTGGCCCCCCCCCCCCCCCCCCCCCCCCCCCCCCCTATATACACATACACAAACTTGTGTATAAATTTTAAGGAAATGCACACTCTCTCAAACATGCTCCTTTAAAACACACACACATGCCCCCCCCCCCCCCCCCCCCCCCCCCCCCCCCCCTCCCCTCTTACTCTTGCAGAGCTGCTCCTTAACACACATTTGAGTGTTTGTGCACACACACACACACACACCACACGCACACACACACACACACACACACACACATTCCATACAACACTGGGACAAGACATCTGAGCTGGGAAGGGGAGAAAGGGAGACAGAATGTAGACAAGAAGAAACGGCCAGGACGCTGAAGGGAGGTACGCTATAAACAAACACTGAAGCTGCATGAAGCAGTCACTTTGCTGACTGAGGGACTTGTGGTAAGCCGAACTCATCCACTGGAACGTCTCCCTGTAACACACACACACACACACCCAAAAAACACATCCAATCAATGAATCCAGATTCCCGTCCAAAAAGAGAAATTGTGAAAAGTTTCTCTGGTTTTCAAAAAAAAAAGAATTATTATCAGAAGTCTGCCAAACCACAGGGACAAACAAATTACAGGACAAACTTGTTTGTCCCTGTGGGTTGGTGGACTTGCTGATAGTTCTTGTTTGTCCCTGTGGCTTGGTGGACTTGCTGATAGTTCTTGTTTGTCCCAGTGGCTTGACGGACTTGCTGATAGTTCTTGTTTGTCCCAGTGGCTTGACGGACTTGCTGATAGTTCTTGTTTGTCCCTGTGGCTTGACGGACTTGCTGATAGTTCTTGTTTGTCCCTGTGGTTTGGCGGACTTGCTGATAGTTCTTGTTTGTCCCTGTGGCTTGACGACTTGCTGATAGTTCTTGTTTGTCCCAGTGGCTTGACGGACTTGCTGATAGTTCTTGTTTGTCCCTGTGGCTTGACGGACTTGCTGATAGTTCTTTTACGAATTTGGTTCAGTTTCTGCCTGCTGTTGCCTCACTTCCAAACTACCTTCTCTGGTTGTCATGGTGTGCATCATCTTGTGGATTCAGCTTCAGAATGTATAAAGGAGAGAAGAAAAAGACTGTAGAAAGAGTATGTGTGGCGTGTGACAGAGAGAGAGAGAGAGAGAGAGAGAGAGAGTGAGAGAGAGAAGAGAGAGGAGAGAGAGTGTGTGTGTGTGGTAGTGTGTTGTGTTGTTTGTGTGTGTGTATGTAGGTTTGTGTGTGTGTGTGTGTTGTTATGCATGCATGCATGCATGCGTGTGTGTGCATGCATGTGGCATGCATGTGTGTGTGTGGTGTGTGTTTGCGTGCATGTGTGGTGTGTGTGTGTGTGTGTGTTGTGTGTGGTGTGTGTGTGTGTGTGTGTGTTGTGAGTATGTGAACAAAGCATGTGTGTGTGAGTGCAGGCATATATGCCAAAGCAAATGCAGAGTAAATGTGAGTGTGCATGTGAGTAGTCAAAGTGTGTAAATATGCCGTTTCTCGGAAACTGCCATGTTTTCAACAGTGTTCATGACAGTTGAAGCCTTCCTTAAGACAAAGACCCAGCTTCACTCACTGAAGCGTTGGCAAGCAATGATTCCATGCAAACGGATGGTGTACATGCCCCATCTGATGGCAACCATGCACACACAAACCTGAGTTTTATTCATAATATTTTTCAGGACATTTATCAAATGGTGTATGCCAGGAATGGGCATGACTGAAAAGTCTACTTTCCCATCTCTTCACCGCAGAAAGGAAGGGATGCATTCTCTGAGTCTAATGGTGATTTATTTTTTTGTTGTTCATTTGCTTTTTTTTTCACACTTCTTTCATGGAGTTTCCATTTCATACTTGTCACGCTTAAGTCTGGAGCAAATTGGACATTCGGCTCCCCTTTTCTCACAAATCTTGAAATTTTTTTCTGGATTCGACTCCCTAGGACAATGCTCAAAACAGAAGCTTCCGCTTCTTTTAATTTGTTCCACTGAGAATGCAGTGGTTCCTAATATATCCAACAGACCTCCTACAGGAATGGAATCCATGGGGGTCCTTGGGGCCCTCAGGTGTAACAGCAGGGTGTCTTGTTCCCCCCGACAGACAGCATTCCATCTTAAACCAAGCACCGAGGAGTCAATCTGTCGTTACTTCCACCCCTTCTATGCCAGCAGCAAGCTGGGGGTCAGTCTGACAAAATCACTGGATCAGCACAGTAGAGATGGGAGAATTCCATGGTCACATATGTTGCACTTGCTAAGCGGTTGCAGCTTGTTCTGCGGGCAATTACACTTTGATGGGAACCTTTTTTCCTCATTGGCTTGATTTTTGTTGTTGTTGTTGTTTATTGATAATGACTTGTGGGTTGACATCAACACGGTGACAGCCCTGTTATGGCCCTTAGCGGTTCGGCTGGGCTCTGAGCAACGTTACGTTACCTAACCTTGTAAAAGGATGTTCTTTCTGTATACCACTGGATACTGGTAGTCTAGCACTGAATTAAAAGAGTGCCCCACTGGACCCTCTGTTAATGAAAAAAGTGCATCCCTGACCATCACCGAGGATCAAGGACCCACATATGTGTATTAACAGGAGGCCTGACCTCTGGTCCTGAAACTGCTGATCACGTTTCTTCCAATGCATGCACGCACACGCACACATGCACGCGCGTGCACACACACAACACACACACGCACATGCACACGCACACACACACACACCAGCCAACACACTCACCCGCAAACTTTCAGCGCCAGGCTCAGAGGTGGGAGCCGACGGAGCCCCAATGGCATCGTCCAGATAGGTGGCGTCCTCGTCAAGCCCGATCTCATCTCCCAAGGCGTCTAATTCCGCTTCCAGCTCATCGTCGTCGATCTCTGGCATTCCGTAGGACCTACCCATCACCTCCTGAACCTCGTTAGCCTGGTCCATCAAGTCCTCCAGATCATCCTGCATGTTCTGTGTGGATCAAAGAGGTGTGCACAATAGATCTTTCATCGGGATCATTGAGAAGGACACAACAGATGCTCTGTAATGGATCATACATTACGTACACAACACACGTTAGGTCTGGATCGTAGAGACGTATACAGCAGACCTACTAAAGTGGATTACCAAGCAGTATACAATAAATATTCTGTATGGATCACAGAGAGGTACAAAATAAATCTGTACGGATCTTAGGGAAACTCGAATGCAGTCAATCTTCTGTATGAATCACAGAGAAATACACAAAAGATGTCTTGCATAAATCATGGAAAAGTGCACATTTATACTACACTGGTCCTTTCAGAGAGGGGGGGGGGGGGGGAGGCAAAGGGAGGCTGATAGGGAACTACACAACAGACACGCCCCAGCAATCAATGGAAGCTTTGATTAATCAATACATCTTACTCCTTTCCACACCAAATCTTTTTTGGCCTGATAGATCCTGTTGTTACAAACCGCAGTTTCTATTTGTTGCCTGAAACTTTGGTTCAGTGCACATTTGAAATCTAAAACTCATGGGTTAAAAAGTACAATAATACTCACCTTTACCTAAAAACAACACCTTATTCAAATGTGGCATGGTGTATGGTTGTATTCATACTTAAAGTAAAACTAGTTTACACAACTGTCTCACTTGAGCCAAATTTTCTTTCTTAGGGGAAAAAAAAAAAGACAAGCTTGCAAAGATGCGTTCACTTTCAAAACTAAGTCTAACTCGACAACGATTATATGTAATTAATGTTTCCAGAACTCCTCTCCTAATACTCAGATTTTTTCTTGAAATCTGAGAAAATCCACAAACTGCTTTCAAGAATTTAAAAAAAAAAAAGGTTTCTGAGAGATAAAAAAAACAAGACTGACAAATATCCCCCCCCCCCCCAACCAAGAGATTTTGTTTTCATCTGTCACAGGGAGGCCTGATTTTCTGATGGCGAGTCTTTAGGAAGAAACGTAACTGGAAAAAAAAAAAAAAAAAAAAAAAAAAAAAACAAACAAACAAACAAACCTGCCAACAAGTTCATGGTTTTCCAAACACTATTCTTTTATTAAAGAAAAATGCTCTGACCTAAAATTAGCTATACTTCAATATCAAACTTTCATTACACAGGTTGGAAAGTTTTACTCTATTTCAAAATGGACACAAACACTTAATATTAAGGTTCCATGGGAAAAGATTTTCATGTTTACGTACACAAAGTAATTAATATGAAATGTAAATGGCTAGAAATCACATTAATAAATTGAACACTGGGTACAAATGTTTTTTAAATGGTGTGGCTCTGACAAATAAAATACACTGGCCATTTGGATATTTCATCAGGGAGTAGACATATTCCCAAAATTAGCTTTTGCTCTGGGTCTTTTGTGTGTGTGTGTGTGTGTGTGTGTGTGTGTGTGTGTGTGTGTGTGTGTGTGTGTGTGTGTTAGCTTTTGCTCTGGGTCTTTGTGTGTGTGTGTGTGTGCGTGTGTGTGTGTGTGTGCACGTGTGTGTGTGTATCGGCATGCGTGTGTGTGTGTATGTGTGTGTGCGCGCCAGTGTGTGTGTGTCTGTGTGTGTTGTTTTTAATTCTTTTTCCATCTGTAGACAGGTTTTCAATGAAGAGTGTGAAAAAGAGTGTAACACTAGCAGTAGACGGAATGTTGAAAGTACATGAATAATTCATGACAGATAATGTTTTTGTTATGCTAGCAAAGCTGAATTTTTCTAAAGCGAAGTACAGACTCAGGGCTCAAAAGGCTGGACACAACAAAAAAAAAAAAAAAGACGACGAAAACCAGCAGCGCCGGAAAGAATGCACCCACGACCTGGGGGAGGGTCAGGGCTGGGGCAGGGAACGGGTTGCAGATGTGTGTGGTCTTTCAAAATGTTGCAAATGGTGCTGCGACAGAAGTAGCGTTCCTTCAAACTCTTACATACAGTGGAGAGGAAAATGGATGGTCTTCAAAAATTTTGCAAAAAGTGCCGGTCATCTTGCAGACCGTTGGTCGAGTAATCTTTCATGGGCTGCTTATTTTGGGCACGAGACTCTTGTTCCTGTGAAATTTCAGGGGCCACACTCCGTCCTCGCAGAAAGGTGGCGCTGGCTTGGCTGAAACTGCTTTTCTTGGAAAGCAACGGAGAGGTTTCCATCAGCAGAGTTTGTTTAATTTAAATGACGACGGATTTAAAGCCATGAAGAATACAAAGGAAGTGTGAGGGTGCGCTACATGTCCAGTTCATCACTTACAACAAACCAGGTGAAAGGAATCTTAAATAAATGTTAGCGAAACCACCCAGAGAAACGTGGACAAACGAGTCACAAGACAAAACACAACGCGTTTCGACCTCTTAGGTCTTCTTCAGGCAAGACACAAAGGAATAGAACAACGAAAATTCACTTAGCTTTGATCGCTTCAGAGTTCAGCGCAAGGAGGAAGGCGTTGAACATGTTTCTCTGGGCGGTTCGCTAACATTTATTTAAGATTTGTTTTAGATTTTCGCCTGCAGTCGTCTCACTTTGCAACTAGATCATGTGAAAGGAGCAAAAAAAACAAAACAAAAAAACCTACAGGGATATCAGCCTGTACCTCTATCTGATCAATGTTGACATTCTTGTAGGCCTTCTTGAAGTCCTTCACACCAATCTTCATGGCATCCACCTGGAACACAAAAGCAAGCACATCACCTCACTGGCTGGAGTGAATGATTCATACCACTTTCCTTCCATAAGCATTTACTGCAAAGAAAGACATGCTTGCATATCAAACGGAATCTCTACAGCATTACATTCTCTACAAGAAAGAAAATCTTGCATATCACATAATATTGGGGCTTCCTTTACTTCACTGACTACCAACAAAATCGGTATACCAGTTCCATCGCTTTAGCTGCCGGTGCCAACAAGACAGGCATACAGACTTGTGTGATTTCTCCCTCATGCCAAAACTGAAAGACAACATCATGAATGGAGGCAAATCCAAGTATAAACATGATTTGTTTTGAGACCTGAAAAGCTTTTTTCACATTACGTTTGACTTGAACAGCAGATTAAACAGAGTTTGAGGGCATGGGCAAAAAAAAAAAATTGGGGCGAGTTAAAGTCAGTGAAGTAATGAGGGAAATTATCTACAGAAGAGTTTTTTTATGCTGGTTGGTCTGAACTTTGACAATGAGAAATGTGTATGTGGTTATCTGACAGATGTGGGGAAGAATGTCTCAACACACACACACAGCACACACACACACACACACACACACACACACACACACACACACACACACACAAAACCAAAACAACATACAGCAAACAGACACTGCACAAAATGAACCATTTTTGTGTTCACTCTGAACAGTTTCATTGCTACCTGGGTCTCCACAATTCAACAAAAAAACAACCTGGCATACTAAAGACTTCAACCAGAGAAGAAGAAAAAAAGCTGTGATGTTTCGCCCAGAAGAGAGAAGAAGAATGGGCTACAAAGGTTTAAAAACAAAACAAAACAAAAAGCAAGACGAAGAGGGAGAAAAACAGCAGTCATAGAGAATGACAGAAAAAAAAAATTGTTTGAGAAACCAGGATATCATTTGCATCTAAAGAGCCTCTGGTATCTCACTGGATACCATCAGTTCCATGTGAACACTTGTCAATGTGACTAGGATCAATGGAAAATATTACAAAGACACATTACAAACAACAGTATTAGGGTGACAGCTAGTGGAACAGAAGCAACTATCAGGCAGATACACATGCAGATGCACACACATATGTACACACATGCACATCCAAACTCACACACACACACACACACACACAACACACACACACATCCAACACACACACACACACACACACACACACACACACACAAAACTCACACACACACACACAAACACACACACACACACACACACATCACACACATACACACACACACAGAGAAAAGCAAGTTACAAGTGGTTCACATACCGTGGTCTTGGTGTCCTTCATGGACTGAATGGCAAAGTTCTGCTGCTCAAAGTTAAAGGACTGCTGAGCAAGCTGATCTCTTGGTTCTCATACCTGTATCACAAGAATAACACTAACAACAAAATTTTTTTTTATCGTCATCATCCATATCACAAAGAGTAATTGGTCTCATCCTTGGGACCTGAGTCTTGTGATTCCGTGCAGAAACAAGCAATGAAGTAAATCGGAAAGAAAAGCGGCACAACACTAAAAACAAATCAGGCCAAAGTAGCAAAAGCAATTCTCCATGGTGTACCTAGCAACACAGTGGACTTTCAGGCTCATCGACAGGTCTTTAACTTCCAACACAGGTGTATTCACAGCAGCATAATAGCGTTCAGCACTTTCATGAAATCAGCAGTGTTCTAAGCCTGCTGAACTCTCCCGGAGGATTGTTTTATCAGACCACCGACTCTTGTTACATGGCCGAACCAAATGCTGGCTTCTTTGTTTGACTGAATTCGCCAGATCTTCACATAGTCCTATGCGCTGCCTGATAATCTGATGCACATCTGTGTCCTGCATGCAAACAGGAAGATGGCATCACTGGCTTGTGCAGGAGCCTGAGTTTGTATTTCATTGAAATGTTCTTCAGCTTCCATACAGGTTTTAATCTGGACAGTGCTGTGGTTGGGGTCTCAGGTCAGAGGTTTCCTGCCCCTGAAAACCGTGTAAACCAGTTCTATCTGCTGCGTGTGGGGACTAAACCCAACAAAAAGTCAATCCTGGTTTGACTGCCCACAAAACACCACATGGAAGAAACACGTTTAAAATACCAAAAAGTCTCTTCATACACTTTCATTGTAGTTTTGCTATCAACACACACACACACACACACACACACACACACACACACACATACACACACACAACTACACTACACACACACACACACACACACACACACACACACACACCCTGATACACAGCAGTTTCTGAGCAGTGAAAGAACTGAAAATGAGTCATCTTGATTACAAACCTTTACTTCTATACTAAAAGCATGTGCAATATTATCTGTATATACATTTCTGTGAATGTATACATAATACTCTTTCATAAAAAGAAAAGTATTTCTTTTATATTGGACAGATCAAGAAAAAGCAATGAAATAAAAACAGTTAAAAAAAAAAAACCAGTAAAACATTACACAGAATATGAAGGAACAATAATAAAAAAAAAAAGAACAAGTTTCTTACATTCGTTTCTGCTTCAGCACTCGCATTGCCTTCTGTTTCACCATGTTCTGGGACAGAAGAAGTATGAGGTTATCGCATACGAAAACATCAGATTATATGAAGTGAGTTCCTGTTAACATATATCGTTTCCGTACTTGTGAAAGATTTCATGGCCCTGATGCGGTCCACTGGTCCTGCAAACAGCAGGCTGTGCTCTGGACTCAAATCAATGGCTAGTTCAATAGTCAAATGACATCCTCTTCAAGGATGCACGGTCTTTTGAGTTTGTTGTTCAACTTTTCTGAACAATACTGCTGGTGACCGAATCTCTAGCTTATGGTCTGGTTTTTATGGAAGGTATCATCTTATAGTTATACAGAGCGCACTTCCAGAGTGCGAGGCAAAATGAGATACATATGGCCATTCTTCCCTAATCCACCTGCCAGCCCAACTCCATGTCACTTCTGCTATTCCACTCAAGTGATCCTACATTGTGCCTCTAATTGGTATTCAGGAATCTTTGAATGCAAGAGGCACCATTTGAGGAAAGCAGTAGGGGCCAGAATAGCTCCGCTGGTAGAGTGCCGGACTCGTAATCCAAGGGTTGCGGGTTCGAATCTCCGCCGGGCCGTTTCGGTACAGGGGATTTTTCCCTCGGAGTAAACATTAGTTCTGACTCCATTTCCCGTACAGTCCCTCGAATGAGACTATAAACCAAGGTTCCGTGTGTGAACGCAAGCATAACATCTTGCACACACATAAAATCCCTTCACCAACTTTCGGAAGAGAAGGTCAGTTTGGCCGTTGGTATGGATGACACGTTACACATAGCATGCACCTTCCCTGAAGATGGAGTATGGCTGCCTTAATGGCGGGATAGAAAACAGTCATGCAAACAAAACTCCACTCCCTCTGTAGGGTAGATGGGGTTAATACATGCCTGTCCATATAGGGAGTGTCCGCAGGAGTGTCAGCCTGTGTACGCAGAAGAAGAAGAAGAAGAAGAAGAGGAAAGCAGTGTTTGCTGAAGAAGCCACCTTCATGAAACTGCAGTGGCCACCATAACAAAACTGCTGTGATCAGCCTTCAAAAAAAAAAAAAAAAAAAAAAAAAAAAAAAAAAAAAAAAAAAAAAAAAAAAAATGAAGGAAAAAAGTCTGTTTCTCTATTTGTGTCAAGTGTCACCATAAGCCTAAGTGAACAAGTGACTGTCCATTCAATATGTTTGTGGACAGTTGAGCAGACCAGTCATCGCTGAATCAAAAGAACAGCTCAGAGAGCCATGCAGAGTTGTGGACAGGTGAGCAGACCAGTCATCGCTGAATCAAAAGAACAGCTTAGAGAGCCATGCAGAGTTTGTGGACAGGTGAGCAGACCAGTCATCGCTGAATCAAAAGAACAGCTTAGAGAGCCATGCAGAGTTGTGGACAGGTGAGCAGACCAGTCATCGCTGAATCAAAAGAACAGCTTAGAGAGCCATGCAGAGTTGTGGACAGGTGAGCAGACCAGTCATCGCTGAATCAAAAGAACAGCTTAGAGAGCCATGCAGACTTGTGGACAGGTGAGCAGACCAGTCATCGCTGAATCAAAAGAACAGCGCAGAGAGCCATGCAGACTATACTGGAGCGCTTGCACTTCCTTCGAACTTCACCGGCAGCATGTGAGAGTACAACTTGTCTTTATAATTACAGATGGATTCTGCATTATTTACTGTACAGAGGTAAAGGACCAAAATGGTCGGTCGTAAACAAGATCAACATGAAAACAGACATATTCACACTATCACAGCAAACTGCGTCCACTCCTGATTTCTGTACATTAATTTGGCATGATTTTAGATGCAAATTTGACGCAAAGACTCGTAGAATTTTTTTGTTTGATACTTTGAGATGCAAACTTGGTAAAACTTTGATGAAATGTTACCAAAAACAAAAATCAAAAGTTAACAGGTTAACTGACATTGGAAACAATCACACACACAACACACACGTATAAACTTGGAGCTGAACGGTTAACTGAATGAACGCCATCTCTAAGATATGTTGAGATCACATCCAAGTCTTTGATCTCATGCACATTCATGGCAGGCTCAAGGAATGTTGTTAGAAATGGAGCAAAAACTGATGGATTAAAACATGTCCTCCTAACACACCAGAAAATCCATGACCAAACTTCAAATCTCACTTGGTACGAGGTTGGTCTTTTTCCTCTGTTTGAGTCTTTTTTGTTTGTTTTCCTCCTTCCTTCCACCAGACTCATAGTGGTGCTATAAATGCTATTACCTTTAGGGTAGCTTGATAAACCTAGGAGGTCCCATGATCTGTACGCATGCACTAAACATTAGTAAGTGGACCCACAGAAACGTGGGCATTGATCCCTGACAAAAATCTTTGAGGAATATCCATTTTAATCTGAACATACCAGACTGGGAGAAAAAAAAAAAAAAAATTGGGCAATGCTGTTCTGAAAAAATTGGGCAATCTGTTCTGAAAAAATTGGGCAATGCTGTTCTGAAAAGATTAGGCAATGCTGTCCTGAAGTCAAATGTTCCGAACACAGACTGCAGCCTGAATAATTATATTTCATGCAGAGAAATCTGTTGTGTGACAGACAGAGTGATACAACGTACAATGCAGGGATACAAAATTAAAGAATGAGATTCAATGTTCACCTATTGTGTACTACAAAAAAAAAAAGACGTTGGGGGAATTCAGTTCGTGTCTTCAGTCACCCGTGAGGCTATCTAAAATTTTCCTGCATGGTAGAGATTCTGTATGCTATATGCAACACAGCACATACAGTGTTCATTTTAACTTGATGGAGCACCGGTCAGCAAGGCACCATTTCTCTTCACCACACACACTGTCAGCGCGACAAACCACCAAGACTTGTTTCAGTTTCGCTTTGGGCAAAACATGTGCTGCTTTCTGAGCATCGGGTGAGGCACCTGAAAAAGTAAAAAAAAAAAAAAGTCAGACAGCCTTAACTCCCAGGCTAGGAGTGTGGTCGACCTCTCGGTCTGCTGGTACACCCCAGCACCGCACACCAACACAGGGCTACACTCCCTGTCGATACACGAGTAAGCAATCAAGCCCAGCCTAGTAGGTGGTGTCCTGCGCATGTTCCTATCATTACACTGGATCACGCGTCTCTCAACATCACCGCAACCACAAAACATCGATACAGGGTCTCCTTCAGCGGGTGACTTCATGGCACTCTGAGCCTGCCCTTGCTCTGTGTGGACTGCTGGTACTGGGAGTGCGCCACAGTAAACTAGATGCAGCTGTGCATGGCGAAAACACTGCGCACTCAAATGTCAGACATGGACAAAAGCACGTGATTCATGGTGTAAACCTGCCTGCCTTGGTCTAGATGCTGGAGAAACATTTCTAAAATTTCAAAATAAGTTTAGGCTTTCTGGAGTTTCCATTTTCTTGAACAGATCGCTGATGATGCTGTGGTTTCTGTCCTGTTTACATGAGTATTCCAGGCCATTTTGTTGTCAGAAAGCATTCATCTGAATGGTGTGGTCAGCCGCATTCAATATGTTTTCCACAATCAAGATTATGCACACAGTTTCTGCCTTTACTAAACTCAAATCTTCTGTTGTCCGCATTCCTAGCAACGTTAAAAACAATCGTTTCATCTGTACACTTGCTAGCTCACTGTGAAACCTCATTCTCAGATGTTTTTCAATTTCAAACATGCCAGCATGCGCAAAAACTGAAATCCATGCAGCAGATTATATGATGGGCATGCATACTCCCACATCAGAATTGCTCGAGTATGGATACTGTTTTGAATAGACCTTGAATTTTTGTTGAACTTGTCATTTTCTTCGTTTTCCGGCAGGTTTGATTCAACATGACAAAACAACATGTGACTACTTTCCTATGCGGTCTGCAAATTTGTCTTCAATGCAACAGCTTGCTGAACAAGAAACGTCACCGATCAATCTTGACAGAAACAATGTGCCTGGCTGGTTACACACAGCAGAATGTGTGCATATCATCACTTTTGGAGATGCTGGTCTTGCAACCTGACTATCCTACACACTAAGAGTAAAAATGTGTTGCTATAACTAAGCACCTCTTAATAAAAAAAAGACTTTTTTGTAAACCATTGTAATTTTACTGCAGTATAGATAAGTGTAAGGCAAACTAAATTTTGTAGCGGTGTGATAAATTTCACCCAGAACATTAAAGCTGGCAAGTCTGATAGTATGTTCAGTCCACAAAAAAAGCAGTATCTCCACCATCACTCTCACTCATCATCATAAAGAAAAAAGTAAACGATCTAAAATTCTGTGTTCTTTACTGCCCTGATATGGTGACAGTTTTCAGTTTCACCATTATATACTTGTGTGAGTTTGGGTCAATTTCTTCGCTGTCAGCAAGTTCCTGGGGTCTGCCTCTGGAAGGATTTGTTGAGTAAAGTCTTTCTCTGAAGAACGGCTCCACTTCACACTGACTCTGCGCCCTAGCAAAACCGTCAACAGTGAGGCAATTATTTGGTGCAGACCTGCCTACCTCATGTTGTGCTCATCAGTAATAACCACAGAGATTTTCAGTAATTTTGCATTTCCTTCAGTAATTCCACGGACGCGTAATACACGGCGTTTTTGAACAAATAATGTGTACAAAACTCCAACTACATTTTTAACATTGAACAAATAATGTGTACAAAACTCCAACTACATTTTTAACATTTTAACAAAAAATATAAACAGTAAAAAAGGAACAAAAACAACAAAGCAGAATTAAAATACCTTGGGATGATGGCAGATGACGGACTCAGGACAGGAGTTTCAGGTCAATTCAAAGGTGATATACTTGACAGTTTGTAACTTACACAGCATCACCACAGATGACACCACTGATGAAGAACCTAATGTACAACCCCCCCCCCCCCCCCCCCCACAAAAAAAAAAAAAAATATTGTGTGTGTGTGTGTCCCTGAGCTGTGCTGACAAGATAGTGGCGAAAATGAAAAGGACCTTTTCATTTTCGCCACTATCTTGTCAGCACAGCTCAGGGACAAGTTGTTTTCGCAGATCAGCTCACACAACATCTTTCTGCGTTGGTGATCTTCCGTGTGTGGGTCTGACGGCTGCTCTCGCTGGATTTCGTAAACAACGAAGTGATCTTCTGACTGGAGGCACTCGCAGCTGTCTCTTTGTGCATTTTCCCCGAGATATGGCGCTTGCAGTCATTTGCTCCCCCATGTCCGATGGAAGTCTGAATTGCACACCGAGCAGAAATGAGTATACAAATCCAGGTCCATGACAAGGCCAAGTCCGCGTGTATTTACTTCGGAACACTTGCTTCTTCGCCTTCTTCCGTTGTGGCACAGTGGTTTTCGAACCCTCGTCATCGGTTTCATGCAAACGTTTAGAAGATTTCTCCGCCATTTTCACAATCGCCGGCAAAAAATCGGTTGAAACTTTGTCTTACAATGGCTGAACAAAAAGCTTCGAATGGCGCGCACAGATGTGATGGCGTGTCGTGTTGGCCCACAGCACCACATTGACCAATCGCAAGTTCCGAACTATCTGTGGTTTCGGCTTGAGTCAAGGAAGTTACTCTGCGGGCTCGGAAAGGTCTAGCAGTCGACAATTTTTCGAGTCTGAAATTTGCGTAGTTTTTCAATTTTCTTTTCCGTAATTTCGCACGGAAAATCGTACCTCCGTAATGGGGGGTTAATTTCCGTAAAATTACGGACGATTACGGAAGGGTAGGCAGGTCTGTTGGTGGTTCTTGCATACAGATACATGGCTCCCGTTATCGCACACATGTTTCCCTGACATAGACTACCTATGACAATCAAAAAAACACTTTGCTCATGAACACGCAGACCTCATTATGGTTAAGAGCTAGACAAGCAGTTTTGAGTCACATACAGAACCTTTGATTGCAAGCAGATTGAATAATCGTATTGATAAAATACTTTCATATCAATGTTAAACTGACACACAAATGACAGCAGAACACACAGTGTAACAAGGCAAACGCAATACATTTAGCATGAAATTCTCTCTTCTACACTCTGCAGTTCCAACTTTTTTGCCTGACAGTAACATTATCAAATATGTTGCTTCTAGCACGTTAGAGACAGACCCCCCCCCCCCCTCCCCCACCCTCAAAACCAAGAAGAGGTCAGTTTTAACTCTTCAAAAGTGCTTAGTTGGAATTCTGTCCTTCAGTGATGGACCATCTGTGGTTTTAATGAACATCCTAATCACTCCAGTCAGAAAGACCTTCTTTCAGTTCTAAGCAAGTAAGTAATGTTGTTTATTACCCAGCCGACTGCAAAGGGCTATATCAGGGCTGTCACTACATCCAAGTCAACTCACAAGTCATTAAAAAAAAAAAAAGAAATAAAAAAGAGGAAATTCACACAACTAACTCTTTAAAATACACACCGGAACCTTCATTAAAAAATCTTTCTTCCGTAATAGATTTGGTGAAAAAATGTCTCTTCAGTTCTATTGGCAAAGCTGTTGTATATATGTTGGATTAAAAAAAGAAAAGGAACCACTGAACACACTGCCTGACAGACCCGCATCACATGCTTCAAAACATCTTCAGAACATAACCAGCATCAGCACACCTACTTCTCCACAGATCCAGTTGCTTGCAGTGCTGGCTAGATAATTTGTCATTCATGAGATGTAACCATCTAATGCACAAGACTCGACTGTGTGATCCCTGTGTTGTCATTATTGTCCTTATATATCAGCTCTATTACTCTGGGTCAGAGCCTCGAGCAGTTGTGAGGCCTAAAAAAGAAAGAAAAAAAACCCCCCAATTCCTGAAGTTTTGTCAATGACAACGCCACTTTCAGTCTTTTTTGACTAATTATCAAGACAAATCTTAAATAAATGTTAACGAACCGCCCAGAGTAACGTGGACAAACGAGTCACAAGACAAAACACAACTCATTTCGACCTCTTAGGTCTTCTTCAGGTGAGTCACAAACGAATAAAGTAACGAAAATTCACTTAGCTTTGATCACTTCAGATCGCTTCAGAGTTCAGTGCAAGGAAGAAGGCGTTGAATGCCTTCTTCGCCTCCTTCCTTGTGCTGAACTCTGAAGAAATCTGAAGCGATCAAAGCTAAGTAAATTTTCGTTACTTTATTCGTTTGTGACTCACCTGAAGAAGACCTAAGAGGTCGAAACGCATTGTGTTTTGTCTTGTGACTCGTTTGTCCACGTTACTCTGGGCGGTTCGCTAACATTTATTTAAGATCTGTTCAGATTTCCGCCTGCAGTCGTCTCACTTTACAATTAAATCTAATTATCAAGACTCGGACAACGGTGAATTTAAAAAAAAACAGACCTCCCCCATGTGAGGAGGATAAATGCGTCCATCAGTATCACCTGTCTTAATTGCAATGCATAAACTTGCAAAGTCTTAATTGCAATGCATAAACTTGCAATTCAATAGTCTGGTCTAAGCATACATTCCAAGGATTAATAATCAGGTCCCCTTCTTTTCCCTTTCCATATCCCTTCTTCCTGCAAAAAGATCTGATGGTGAAAGACATCCACCCCCCCCCCCCCCCCCCCCCCCCCCCTGTCTTTTTCATACTTCTTTTCCAAGGTGTACAAGTTAAAAAGTGGAGGTCTGGAATTTGAAAAGGTGTTAAAATGGGATAAATTTAATAAAATGCACGATGTTTTAGTTTCTTCTATGTTCAGTGGCATCATAAACTGGGAACATAATCTACTTTTGCCTAATCAGCTAAAGCACAACTCCCCCCCCCCCCCCCCCCCTCCCCCTAAAAGCACAAAAATACTTAACTAGTACTGCAATTGCATTCGATTACCTTTGAAGGCCCATCTCTCATCTTCTTCATCTGGTCTCTGTATTTGGACAGTTCTCCATCGAGTCTGGCAATTTTCTTGTCAACGGATTCCCCACGACTGTCAATCTGTTAAACACAGGAAATAAGGAAGAATACATTTATGTTGAAAGGAACAAAGAGAGAGAGAGAGAGAGAGAGAGGAGAGAGAGAGAGAAGAGAGAGAGAGAGAGAGAGAGAGAGAGAGAGAGAGAGAGAAATTCATTTTAGTTTATCTATCACGCAGATTAGACACGATAGTTACCATTACTAAATCAAAATCACTCCACACATCACATGAGATCATTTCAAGACATCAGTTAGGAGACATGATTAGACTAATGGTCATGCTACACACATCACACACAAACACAACTTTCAACATTGTGTATCACCATTATTCCAAATGTGCATGCGGAAGAAAACACAATTTACTATATCTGCTCAAAATTTATTCAGATATCATAAACACATGGAATGGGTACTCCACTACCAAGTGATGATTAGTAACTTACAATGTCTAGAAATGGGAACAGATAAACTTAGGACATTAAAATCTATAATAAAAAGCAATTTTAAACATGTAGGTGCCATCACAGGTTAGGCCTTACATATATGCAGATGGTATTTTTGTCATCTGTGAATACAATATTCTGAAAACTTACTATAATTTTTTTTGTGTGCTTTTTGTTGTAACTGAAAGCTGAAAATAACTTGCATCTATGCCTGAATATGTAAGTGTCAATTTCACTGTTACAATAAGGCACTATAAAACCAACACCAAGTCACCAACTACAAAGCAAAAAAAAAAAAGTAAAAAAAATAAAATAAAATCACCCCCCAAACTAAAACAAAACTAAAACACACACAAACGCACCCACACCCACGCATGCACACACACAAATGCATACACACACACACACACGCACAGAGACCGGGCTTAATTAAACAACTAAAACACTTTTTATTTGGTACAGTTTTGGGAAATGTGTCAAATGTAGCCTCAAAACTAAACAAAACACTTTACAAGTGTTTGATGCACCAAGTAAGACATTGCTTGGATTTGGAAGAGGAATCGCCACTTGCACTAACTTTGACAAAACGCTGGCTATCTCATGTCATATTGAATACATTACCATTGTTTCGCCATAATATGGGATGTATATATAATTATATATATATATATATATATATATATATATATATATATATATATATATATATGTATACAGATATATATATATATATGTCAATGATGTTAAAAAGGAAGGTTAAAACTCGAGGTTAAAACTCTACAAATTTGTTTCGAGCTTGCTGCGCTGTCATCAGGATGTTTTTGGTTTGCCCACCGCCGATGTTATATAGCGAGAAAATTCTGGAAAAAATAACAAAGGACATAAAATCAAACTCTGATTACAACCTCTGGAAGAACACATACGAAGTTATCCAATGGTTCAAAAAACTCAATAAACAAAGTAATACAGTATTTATCACATTTGACATAGTAGACTTTTACCCATCCATAGACGAGGAACTACTCTCCAAAGCCCTGAAGATTGCCAGTAACCACACAGACATAACAGGGTCAGAAATGGAAATCATTCTCCACACCAAGAAAACATTACTACACAGCAGAAATGAAACCTGGATCAGGAAAACCAACAGAAACTCAACATTTGACGTAACCATGGGTTCATATGATGGTGCAGAAACATGTGAACTGGTCGGACTATTCATGCTGTCCAACATCAAGAAAAAACTCGGAAAACAAGTCGGACTGTACAGAGACGATGGCCTTGCTGCACTAACAAACAACCCAAGAACCATTTGAAAACAAGAAGAAAGAACTATGCAAAATCTTCCAAAACCACAACTTAAAGATCACCATTGAAGCAAACAAAAAGGTAGTGAACTACTTAGACATAACACTGGATCCCAACAACCATATACAAGAAACCCAACGATACACCTCTTTATGTACACACCAAAAGTAACCATCCACCATCTGTATTAAAGACCATACCCCATGGCATAAACAAGAGACTATCAAACCTGTCATGCAATGAGAGAGTGTTCAACAATGCAGCAGTGGAATACCAGGAGGCACTACAAACAAGTGGATACAATTACAAACTACAATACAACCCGGACAACAACACAAATAAAAGCAAGAAAAATAGGAAAAGAAAAATCATATGGTATAACCCACCATACGACGGGAAACTCAAAACAAACATAGGGAAAGAATTCTTCAAAATCCTAGCAACTTCATTTCCAAAAGAGCACAAACTGTCCAAAATATTTAACAAAAACACTGTCAAACTATCGTACTCATGTATGCCCAACCTCAAAAACCTGATTGACTTGACGCATCCAACAAAATGAAAATCAACACAGCAAAGAAGGGTGAAGAAAGGAAATCTTGCAATTGCACGAGAAAGGAGCAGTGCCCACTAAACAATAAATGTCTCCACAAAAACATTGTATACCAGGCTACTGTAACATCAGAAAATGAAAAAGAAACATACATAGGGATCACTGAAAACCACTTCAAAACCAGATATGCAAACCACAAACAGTCATTCAATAAAGAAAAATATAAAAACCAAACAGAACTGAGCAAATATATCTGGAAACTTAAAGATGCAAAAACAAGCTACAATATATCCTGGAAAATCATAAAAAGAGCATCACCACACAGCAATGTTTCAAAAAGGTGCAACCTATGTTTAACTGAAAAATGGTTAATACTATGCAAACCACACTTAGCAACTTTAAACACCAAAACAGAAATAGTAAACAACTGCAGGCATAAATGGAAATCGTTGTTAGTGAACACACCCAAAACAAAAACCTAAAAGCCCCCAAAAACACGTGCAGCCAACCCGCACGTGCAAACAACCGCAAACGGGAACCCACACGCTATATAACATCGGCGGTGGGCAAACCAAAAACATCCTGATGACAGCGCAGCAAGCTCGAAACAAATTTGTAGAGTTTTAACCTCGAGTTTTAACCTTCCTTTTTAACATCATTGACAAATGTTGCTCCCCAAGGGGTCGAGCACTTTTAAAATCATTTTAGGCTCTTTGGTTATATTCATCTATATATATATATATATATATATACACACACACATATACATATATATATGCATGTAGATCTACTGATTTAAAGCCAAAAAGTACAAGTCTCTTTAAGTTTTAAAAAAAATGTTGCTTCATGGCTGGTGACACACCCTTAAAAAAGTTTTACTTTTACATCATTGTATAACCCTACTTGCCAAGAATAACTTCTGAAAAACTGAGCTTGCACGCAATGTTAGAAATCAAAGTTAGGATTAGATAGACAAATAGGCTCTTTAAAAGTGGAGCTTCAATCGCTCTTAATATACTATACTATACTATAACAAGATCTCCCCATTTTTTTCCCCTTTATCTCGAAATGGGACTTGGAAGGAGTGGTGGCCTTCAACTAAATGGAGTTGGACTGGGAAGAGGAAGAGGAGAGTTGAAGAGTGAAGGTCGGATCATTGCAATGATTAGGCTACATGAGAAAAACGGAACCCCCCCCCCCCCCCCCAAAAAAAAAAAAAAAAAAAAAAAAACCCTATGCCACGTTGCCCTACAATAGTTTCAAAGCCAAAACACGCTTTTCAGCTGTGATACTGTAACCTGCAGCTACAGTTCTTCCGCGCAAGCAGACGCTCAAATCACTTCCACTTTTGAGTCTGACAGTGTAAGTCACAAGACCGTGATTGTCATGATTGCACATCGATTACGAACAATTATCGCATTTTATTCACTAATCACAAACTACTAGAACACTCTTAGAGAATCTGACAGTAACACACATTTGAAACACAGTCAGTGAGGTTCGGCGGGGGTTCTTTGGGTTTTCCTCTGCCAAAGAGTCGATTCATTTTGAAAGCTGGGAAAAGTAAACAAACAGCGTCGGTACACCTCCTTCCGAACTCCGTCTCTCCCCCTGCCAGCAGCAGATTTGATGTCACTTCCGAGGGAGAATCCTGTGACCTCGGAAAATTAGGAAAATAGGTTTCATAAGTGCTCAAGTGATAGAAGATTCAGAGGTGCACAGTAATAATGACAAAAGATTATATAATTATGGGGATTAATTGTAAATATTTAATAACTCTCTATGCTAAAATGCACACTGCAACTACTCATCAATGAAAGTAATTTCGATCAGCTCCACTTTCGCGCATGCGCATTAGCGCTCTACTGTAAACACAGAGATCCGCGCGTGTAGGTGAATTATTGTGACACATTAATAACGTCTATGTGAGTCATTATATTACACATTGCACTTTAGTTGAAATAGATACGACATCTTTATGTTTTGAACTACCATGCTGCATGCATATGTTACCCAGGATTTCGTGTAGATTGTGTCCGTGCGTGTATTATTGATGCCACTGGAGATGTTCTCCAGATCGCAATTCATTTGACATTTTATTCTCGCCAGGCTCGCGATACATTGGCCAGGTTGAAATTTACCATTTTAGTCGTTGATGTTTGGTTTATACTTATCAACGTTTTAAGTAATGATAAAGATTGCTTCAATTGTTTTTATTTATTTTGTTTTATTGAGATTGCGTTGGAAATGCGGAAAAGTCATGTAAGGGGCCGCTACACGGGGGAAATTCATAGCTAATTTACGGGTGGAACAAGGGAATAGCGTTCTTTGGTGATATCTTTTTTAGTTGGATGCTGTTCAGTGTGTTTGTTAAGCAAATGAAGAGAGCTAATTAGAGGTGATGATTTAATGATATAGCCTACAGAATCTGACTTGTGGTTTAAAAGCGAATTTCAACAAGTAAGACTCATTCTTAATCAGTTAACAGCAAATACATCAGTTGCAGTACTGTACATTGTTACATGGATTGTGATACAGATGTTGAAGAAAGACTGACCTCCAATGAACACCATCAGCTCTTTGGTGATCAAGTGATCAATTTTGACACAGTCAAGCTACTGGTAAAAAGACAGGGGGGGGAGTTACTGATTGGACTTTAGTCTCTTTCTTACACTGTCAGTGGTTGTCACTGTCAGTGAACTGTGAGGAACACATTGTACTGGTTTTCATTGCCTGGGGTGAAGGAGGTCCTGGTCAGGTGTTAACAGAGAAGGGTAACCTGCCCCAGTTCCTTTGGCAGAACAAGGTAGGTGGCTTTTGAGATCAGAGGCAAGGTGGCTTTTCCAACATGTTGAATTTGTAGGCTGGTCTCTCTCCCAGGAGGTTGTGGTGAAGAAGTTGCCAGATCAATTAACTGTGACTGGAATGCCTTGAGTAAGGTAGGTGGACTGTTCACTTTCTCTGTGGCACTTCATGGTGTTCAGCATTGTGGTTAGTCACAGAAGTGATAGGAAAAGGACTGCTGTTGATTAATAATAATGAATACTGGGGAAGGTCTTTTCTCCTAACCTGAATGGTACCATGCAGTGATTATTTTTGGGCCTGCAGATTTGTTTGTATCATCTGTGGGTGAGTTCCTTCACAAAAGGATAATACTCGTTGCTCTATGATGTGATGCTGTGTTTTTTTTAGGTTCATTGTTTTGTTGCATTTGTTTGTCAGTCTGTTGAGTTTGGTTATATAAATGTGCTTACTCTGATGTTTGCAGAAAGACATTGCCATATATCTATGATCCATTATTATGGTTAAAAGTAAGACCAGCATTCAACACGGTTATGGTGAGAGAAAGAGGTTTGAAATAGCAACAAAAAAAAAAAAAGCAAAAAAAAGATTTGTGTTTTGCCCTTTTGGTCATCTTTGTTTTTGCTATGCATGATAAGCCTCACTGTATGTCATTCTGTAATACTCCTGAAATATTGCCTGTGTGTGCATTATGGTTATTGCTCATTCTTCTGAAAAGTGCTCAAAGTAATTAAGATGTCAAAATGCATGTTTTGAACACCAAAAGTATCTTATTGAATTCCAAGAGGCAGTTGCCGAATTAGACTAGTTTCAGTACTGGTGGGACACATGCTGGAATTTTTATGCCATTGTTTGTTTGAGTTTTTTTGCAAGTAGGTGTGTCAGTTTGTTACATATATAATGCAAAATGTAAGAGTTGAATATAATAGCGCTATGATATGATTCTAAATTTCATAAAGTTGGAAAGTTGTTAAAATTAACAATCAGTAATAGCATACAGATTAATGCAAACAAAAAGAGAAAAAAAGGTGTAATGCAGGGTTCGCATTTACTGTTAATTAACAATATTTTTCTGGTCCAGATGAGCAAACGCTAAAAACAGACATTGTCCACCAGCGCTGTGGACCAGTTTCATTTTCGTTTGAATGGATGTTGGTAGTGCGAAAGTTGATCAATGTATTTGCAGTTCATTTTCGTTTGAATGGATGTTGGTAGTGCGAAAGTTGATCAATGTATTTGCAGCACTTGACCTTTACTGTACTGGTTTTTGAAATAACAAACATTATCACTGAAATGCATTTATTTATTGAACAGGTCTGTTTGTCTCTTTGAATCGAATCACTCTTTGAATCGAATCAAACTCCATAACCCATAAGTGAGTGTGCAGTTACTGGTGCTTTTTTTTTTTTTTTTTGGAAGCTTCAGTGTTTGTAGTTATGCCAAGTTGATAATAACTCATACACTCTGGTTGCATCGTAAGTTGGCTAAAATCGGTGTGATATTTTAGAGGTTCCACTAGCATATTGCACTGATGGCATGCATGGTACTGGCAATACAGAGAAATTCTGGCACAAACCATCAAGCAGCTGAGACAGTCGACCGAGAGCCAACTAATGGGTTAAATCCTAGATCAGTGCCGTAAACCTCATTGGATTGTTTCTGGCTTCAGCTTTACTGTTGATGATTTTAAGTTTATTCTACAACATTGTAAGTCTCATCTTGCGTTGTTTATATGTCCAGACCTCTCAAATCCTGATTGCAAAACCATTTGACACTGTATTTCAGTATTTGTCTTTTGTGGAGTATCTAGCAGTGTAGAGCTGCAAAGTGCTAAACTTAGGGTGTGTAATACTACCATAATTGCCAACTTTCCTTAATCTTTCCCGAATGTCCTTAGTTTAGAAATTTAATGGAAAAATCCAGTCTTTCAAAATTTTGTCTAGAAATGTTGGGTTTGGGGGGTCATTTCTGAATAGGGATGATTAAAGTATTGCAGAATAAAACCTAAGTTATGTTATGTTTGAACACAAGGGGATTTGAAATGCTTCAAGTCAAAAGCCGAACTGTCCTCTCTTCACTCATGTCTATCCCTTCTTCCCCTGTGCTACAGTTTCATTGACACTGCTGGATGAGGTGCTACACCTAAAACTGAAAATTGAAAATGTGTCTTTTTTTGCCTAAGAAAACTTGCTTCATGAACCTGGCGGCGGCTTAAACAGAATCCAGACAACATAGATCTTTAGACTGTAGACTTATTTCATCCCAAAGTGGCCAAGTTAGAAAGGGAAGGATGAAAATTATGCAAGATCACTAAAGACGATCATGATTTTGTCGCCTTGTTGACTCGTTTCATTGAGTGCCATTTTGATTTTTTTGTTGGTCAAATAAACTTTTTTAAAAGTTAAAAATCACGTGATAACTAGTGATTTTGGGTTTTCTGAGACCACCACCATATATTATATAATGTGCCAAATGAAGTGCGACTGAAAGCGTTATTGACCGACTTGTTGCATCACAGTTGAGTGCTATGCTTAAATTTGGAACACTGCACTTAAAAACCAAAGTTCAGTTCAGTTCAGTGGTTTATTTATTATCTTTTCATTGCCAGATGATAGTAGACATTTAAAAAAAAGAAGAAAGAAAGAAAACACGCCCAATCTCCACACTCAACTTATTATCCATGTTAGTACTTTCAAACCCACATCTGATACCTGCATATATTACAAACTTGTGAAATACCCAAGCGGTACACAAAATTTTTTTATCTCTGAAATTTTTGCAACCTGTGACTGGGAAATGACCATGGGAATTTCAGCAACATATGAACCAAATATATTATACAGGACAGAACTGACATCACAAGTCAGAATGCTGCACTTAGTGATGTTGAGACCTTGGCATCTCTGGTTGTTGACCTGTTGGTCAGCCGGCTTACCAGTGTTAACAGCTTTTGGACCACAATAAATAATGATAATGTGTGTCATGAAAATACATGGTGTGTGTGTGTGTGTGTGTGTGTGTGTGTGTGTGTGTGTGTGTGTGTGCTGTCAAGTTCACATATCAGGAGAGAATGAGATTTAGTCACCTTTCAGTGCATGCTACGTACAATATGATGACTGTATAGTAAACACATTATCAACAGGGGTATGTTCTGTTTGAGTCCCAAATTAGGAAAATCATGAAAATCATGGTGATATCAAGCTTGATCTGAAAAGGTTATTTCTCAATGTGTGCGGCGTCACGTAAAAGATGTTTTGGATAGAATGAGAATTGATTCCAGTACAGCTGAAATCAGAACAATGTTGAATTATAAAGGAAAACTACGCAGGAAGTTTATCCTTCTGTCTTGTAAATTCCCACTGCGTTCACCCATCCCCTTCCCTCCTGTTGCCCCTCTTTACCTCCTTCAGGGAATGAAACCTTAAAAGATGGAAGGGCTTCCCTGAAACAGACAGTACTGGGCAAGAGGTCAGGTCACCGGGCATGCAGGCCTGCTGAGGGGTACCGGGTGGGAGGGACAGGTGCCTTAGAACCATTGCTGTGGTGGGCACAGCTGTGTTTACTTTACAAACTGTGCAAGTTGCTGCCTGCCTTTTTAGCAGCAGAGAGAAGAGGTGGAACAGGACAACATGATTGTTAGAGCCCTGGGATCTTGCATTGCTCATAACTTGACTGAGAGACAAAGACATAGTAGAGGCACAGGTCTGCTAGCCAGTATGTGGTACTGGAACAGTTGATTTTACTGGTGCAGGCAAAAGTTCATCTGTTAAAAACCTTGAAAGATGCAGGTCTGGTAGAACACCTGTGTTTATTCTAGAAATTAAAATGTCATTATGTGGCTATTGGCAGCTCAGAATATGGAAAAAAAGTATTATTTACAATATAACTTACTGTTCATGATGAAGAAAAAGGTGTGTATGGGGTATACTTTGCTTTACAATATAACTTAATGTTCATGATGAAGAAAAAGGTGTGTATGGGGTATACTTTGCTTTACAATATAACTTAATGTTCATGATGAAGAAAAAAATGTGTATGGGGTAGACTATGCAAAAAGCAGAACAGTTGACATTTGACCTGAGCTTTAAACACTAAATGTAATAAATTCTAGTTGTACTTTAGATTCATATCCAACTATGGATTCAATGAATATTGATCAGTGACATCAAGACAAGGTCTTTTGATTAAAACTAAATTTATTTCAGGCGATTCAGTTTGGGGCAAACAAAAACATAAGACATCATGCCAGTTGTGACGTGTTACATCTTAAAAAGACACTACTAATACTGTGGTAGCCTGATCATACAGCTCCGATTTGCTTTCATTTCTCCCTCAGATGGGCCCACAAAGTATGTTCATGCACTGAAATAGGACACATGCACTGTATTTAAACTATAATTTCGTATTTCTGTCAGTCGTGTGTTTGTGTGCATGTAATGTGTGTGCAAGGGTACTACGTACTGGCACTGCATCAGCACTCGCCGACTCGGTCACATGAAACTGTTGTGTTTAAAAGAAGTGGTTTTGCAGTCATACATGGTGAAGCCTAGAGAAAGTAATGCTTGAGCAATGCGTGCCACACCTTCAATACAGAATTCAGCAGGTTTCCTCTGCCTACTTCAGTACTTGGGCTCATAGGTTGTTAAAGAATTTTGGTTTACCAGTGATTGCCGGTGTTTAACTGATTTTGGTAACAAAATACTGACCACAATATCATCCATCTGTTGTACTGCACACTGGCACAGTACTCTTGACGTTCTGATGTTTGCTGTGAGAAACAGCCGCATTCGTACATCTTGAGTACTTTTACCGATTGCTGAGTTTTTAACTTCACTTACAAACAAAGGCTACCAGTTCCAGTCACTTGCCTTCAACGAGTTTGCTGTCAGTAAGCTCTGGTGTGAATAAAATGTATGATGGTGTTTACACCATCTTCATCTTCAGACTTCAGCTAACTGGGGAAAAAAAAAAGGCAGTGCTCTCAGTCTGAGCTTAGACTTAAGCCTGAGCAAGCAGCAGATGCCCGAATAGCTACAGAGGTTCTTACAGCAACAGTGGCCGTAGTAACCAGAAAGGAGATTGTTAGGAATTTCTAGAAAACACATTTTGTCAAAGCAGAGCTCTACCATGTCAGAATTTGGAATTTCTTTCTGTTAACACTGATATTTTGTCAAAGCAGAGCTCTACCAAGTCAGAATTTGGGTTTTCTTTCTGTTAACACTGATATTTTATCCAGCGAGAGGAAAATGCTGCACCACTGCTTCTGAAATGGACCCGTGTTGCGTGTTATGACGCTGCAGTTAGGGTAGACAGCCTGTTATTTCTGCAGAGAGTTCCCTTAGTTTAGTTACCGTCAGAGTTCCCGTTCTCATTAATGTTCAGAGGGTTGTTTTATTGTCTGTTGCCCGTTCATGGTGAGTATCTTAACCCTGATTTGGAAATTTGAATGGAAGAAAGTCAGGTGCTTACCCGTGCAGTTATCACAGTAGGGGGTAGCGTCAAGATTATTGGCGAAACGTATTTCTTGACCACAGCTCTCCACTCAAAAGTGATTGCGTGCTGCATAGTTTGGCATAGTTTAGTGTATGACGGCATTGATATGGCTATAACTGGTGTGAGGGTCTCATTCTCGCATACAGGGGACACCGATGTCGCGCGATATATCAGAAACTCTCCAGCTTTGATGCCGTCAGAAAGGTCTTGACTTTGTCGCTCCCTTTTTTCTTTAACATACTTGCCGCCTTTCGGATGGGTGAATTCAATCAGAAATACAGTGTAATGATTTTATAGTGAATCTCATGTGCATTGACAATGAAAACTGAACTTAAAAGCAATGAAACATGCTGGAAGTGTGTGCTGTCGGGAGCCAGCTACTCCACATTGTAATAACAGAGATGTAGTCATCAAGAGTGACTCATGAGTAGATGTATCACAAATGTCAGTCCTAGAATACAAGGATTTCAAACCTCAGTCTGTTGGGTCCAATGAGTTAAGTCTTCACTGTTCAGGTATTTACGTCAGTTGCAAAGAACTGTTTAAGACTGAGCCCAAGTACATGGAAAATGAAACAAACAAATTGTCAGCTTAAAGACAATTACTGATCAAAGGCTTAGCAACAAGAATGGGACTAGTGAAGAGAACAAACTTGCCCGATCCTTTCTGTAACCTCAGTAAATCACCAGCGGATGGCCCCACCAAGATTTGGTTGAAATTGCTGTCGGGGGAAAATTGTAAACCACATAGTTTTTATGCAGCATTTTGAGTGGTTTTATAGCTTAGATGACTGCCTAGGATCCTCTTAGGACTGTCATGGTATTGCAAGAAAAAAAAATCTTGAGAATTGAAAAAAAACCCGCATCGAACAAAAAATAGCTAGCTACATAATTTGTGTAGCAGTTTATAACATGACAAGCTGAACAGTCGATGTCTCTTGGGCAGATGAAATAGGCGGTGTTGATGGCATCAGGTATTTTCCTTGATTTTTCACCCCATTGTTAACCCTTTCATTGTCAGTTATGCCCAAACTGCTAGCAGTTAAACATCAGCTTTGCGGTGTCCAGAGCTACTGTGGAGTACTAGGTTTACAAAGCTGTAACTTTTGAACCACAGAACTAATTGTTATCATTCATACCTCATCTTGAAGGTGACTTAACACACAGTTTTTTTTTCTGTGTACTCTTCAATTTCAAATAATAGAGGAAACTTCAAAACAGAAAATACACACATAAATGAAAACTGAAGTGCAGCATGTTTGTTGTGCCAAGCAGCTGCTGTGGTGTTCTGACTGCATTAGCTGTGCAGATGCTGTGAGCAGTGAAGGGGTTAAAAAAAAAGTTAAAAACCAACAAAAACGAAAGGATGTCCTAGAGATGCAAATCATGCATGACATTGAAGAAGTCCTGCGGACAGACACTGCAAATGGCCATTGTGTGAAACTGACTGATCTTTTGCTTTTCACACTGACTGAACAGTGTTGACCATATCAGTTTCTGGTTTTTATCCTGTTGAAAGACAACCGTCAACAATTTGATGATGTCATAAAAAAAAAAGAAGATGAGCATGCCCTTGGTAAAAAAAAAAAAGGGTAGTAGTTGTATACATTGTTGTGTAAGAGGCCATTGACACAAACTTGTAGATGGACATGGGCTCTACAGTGTCAAGAGGTAAACTGTTCCATCCCCAATGTTTTCCTGAAGACAGACATGTTTGGCATTTTGTTAAAAAGAAAAAAATGTATAGCTTCTCGGATTAATGTAAAAAATTCAGGGTGCAGTATCACAGAAACCTGATTTAATGTTTATGAGGCCAAAGTAGCTTAATTTAAAAGACGTTTCTAAAGTGCATGCTAATGTAAGGTAGAAAAGAAGGCGGAGTCAAGGAGATATATATATGCAGAAAATAAAAACTGTGGATAATGGTTGGGGGGGGGGGGGGGGGGGGGGGGGGGGGGGGGGGGGGGGGGGGGGGGGGGGGGGGGCAATAAAAGATGAAGTTACTGAGGGCAGTACAAATTAACATTGAAGGGTAAAGAATGAAGTTGATAAAATTACCCATTTCCTTACGACGTTTAGAAAAAAGAAGAGAATGATGTAGATCTTGATACCCGTTGTTATAAAGAAAGAAAACACATTGGCCGGTTCCAAACACATTGAAGGGGATTGTAACTTCTTTTTTTACTTTTATTAATAATTTTTTTTTAAAGACAAAGTGAAATCATCAGGCTCATAATCCACAGGGATGAAATCTGGGCTGGCCCAACAAAAAAAACCAACAATCTTGTCAGTACCAGATTTGCAATGTAATTTGAACATCGGGGACAATCATTTATCTTGGAACATACATTCCCAGTCTGTCAGCCAATCCTTTGTCCAGTCAGTTTGTCTGAAGAAAGGCTAATTGTGGGATGTGGCAGCTCCACAATGAAGAAATTCAAGGAAGTCGGCCACATCCTGACAAACCCATCAACATATACTTACTACTTACTGCCAGTCAAAATGGTTTTCGATGCAGAGCAGATGCAAGTTCATACACCCTCCGGAATCAAAGATTTGGTTGAAAGCCTCTCTTACTCTTCATTAGTTCGACATCAACAGAGCATATTATAAGTGCTCGCAAAAAAGAATGTTTTGCAGCCATCAGGGCATGTGAAAGGGACTTTCTTCCCTCCTATTCATGAGCTGTTTGTTCTGTTTATTAACAAGAAATACACATACATGTGTATATACTACAGGATTCTCCCCATCTTTGCCAGCAGATAGTAATGCATCTTAAAGTGTTTTAATTAAACTGGAATTCAATGGAAACTATCTGATCTCCAGGAAAACTGCTTCTTGGGGCAGACAGTGTGAGACACACAGTTTAAGAAGTTCCAAGAACAAACTGAACTCGTGGCAAATGTTAAATCAGCTGGTCCAAGACAAGAAGCTGTACATGTCAGCTCTGCCACAAGACTGGCGATGAAACCAAGGAACCTGTAGATGGATGGCTGAAGTAAGGAACGAACAGAAGGCAACTGAGATGTTTTCTTGGTGAAAGTTCTGCAGCTAGCTGCCATGGTACAGTGGTTGATGTTGAGGGCTTGCATAGTTGCAAGCTGGTAAGTTGTGGGTTTGATTCCAGTCAGAGGCAGTTCTTTGGATTTTAGGTATGCCGAAAGCTCAAACCCAAAGTTTGACATGCATGGGCTTGAGTTTGATCCGCATAATATGAGGGCCACCCCATAAGTTCTCGGATGCGCAGAAACCACTGACGTCATAAATTTTAATTTTGTATCATCATCACAAGCGATGTCATAATAGCTATGACACAAAAAATGATAAAAATCGTCAGAGCCAAATTTGTTCTAGACAGCAAAATGGATGGCAAGGGGGGCGGTTTTCAAAGTGTTGCAGAGAGCCTGTCTTGGAGAGATTTTCATGCCATGATTTATTGTGACTATCTTCAAAGGAAGTCTTTCAAGGAAAGTTTTATAAGTTTGACAAACTGTTTTGGCGACAAGGCTCCATCATTATCCACAGTCCATAGATGGTTCAAAGAATTTCAGTTTGGTACAATGTCGTTGGAAGGTCGTGACCGTTGTGGACGTCCAGTTTTAGTTACTACCGATGGGAATGTGAGCACAGTGAAGGCCATGATTACAGTAAATCCTCGAATCACGGAGGATGAACTCAAGGATACTCTAAACCTTTCATCAGGAAGCTTAGACCGCATTCTTCGGCACAATCTGTCTGTACGGAAGCGTTGTGTCCTTTGGGTGCCCCACCAGCTGACTGGGGAGCAGATGAGGGCTTACGGTTGAATGGTGCCAGTTTATGCTGCAAAAATTTGACGGAGGAAGATCAGATAGGGTCTCCAATATCGTCACAGGTGACGAAACCTATGTTTACCAGTATGACCCCGAAACAAAGCAGCAGTCGTCAGTTTGGCTGTTTTCAGGGGAAACCCCACCTGTGAAATTTAAGAGATCAAGAAGCTGCACAAAGCAAATGATTGCAGTTTTCTTCGCAAGATCCGGCCATGTGACTACTGTACCCCTTCTGGAAAGAAAGACAGTGAACGCTGAATGGTACATCAACACCTGCCTGCCAAAAGTGTTCGAAGCTTGGAGTGCACGGCCACCACGGACCGGTATCCGCCACCTACTCCTCCACCACGACAACGGCAGCGCCCACACGGCAGCTGCAACTTTAGACTTAGAACAGCATGCAACTCGTCACTCATCCTCCGTATTCTCCTGACCTAGCCCCTTGTCACTTTTTTTTGTTCCCTCGTTTGAAAAAAACAGCTGAAAGGAAAGCCGTTTTAGAGCCCTGAAAATGCCCCGAGCGTTTGCCGAGGGCTTGATTTCTGGTATACCTAAGTCGGAGTGGGCTGGGGTGATGGATTCGTGGTTTAGAAGGATGGAAAAGTGCATACACGCTGATGGAGGATACTTTGAAAAGATGGGCTAGGTAAGAAATGCCAGTGTACTTCCATCTTTTCCCATCCGAGAACTTATGGGGTGGCCCTCGTATATATGCAACTCTGAGAGTGAGAGGCACAGATTTCATGACCAACGCTGTAGCTTTCTGAATCTCTCGACCATGGTTGAAGATGGGGTTTGCTATGAAAGGAATGGTAGTTCACAATTGTGTCAGGTTGCGTCTAACCTGAAAGGCCTTCCATACCATCATCTTCATCATTCTCAACTCATGTACCATCGTTGGGGGGAAAAAAGTTTTAAACTCTGTAGCGCTTCATGTCTTGCTGCTATTGTATCTTCCGTTTTCATTTCTTTTCTGTTTCCATGTTCAGGCCAAAATGATTGGCACTGGCGAGTTCACAGCACTGTCACTGTGTCAGATTCTTGGGTACTGTCTTGGGATGGATGCATGGGGCGTTCGGAACAGGATGTTCGCTGATGTTAAAACTCTGTGACTGTTTAAATATTGCTGTCAGTGAGTGGTTTCAGAAGGTTGTGTCCTTTGTACGTTGGAACAGAACGTGTACCGCTGGACACTACCAAATTAAATAAACAACAGAGCTGTGTTTCCTTTGGTGGATTGCTTCTTGCTTATTTGGTTTGAAATTGTTCGACGTCTGTAGACTGCCTGTGTTTAGGCGATGACAGGAGTAGCTTGGGTGTGGCCCTGCATAGGAAAGTGGAATTAGCAGCACAGTATTTCCACACGGTAACACTGAAGATGAAAAGAAAAAGAAAAAAAGAAAAAGAACAAACCAACCAACCAGCCCAGTCTAGTGCACAGTTAGAAAGATGTAGGTACCATGCTGATCTAGATGGTCTTCATAGCTTTTTTTAAAAAAATCATTTATATCTACTTCACAGTGAACTGAGTGAATATAACGGACTTAACTTTTTTTCATTTTTTTTCATCATTTATAACTACTCAACAGTGAACTGAGTGAAAATGACGGTTTTTTGATACAAGGGAGCTATTGCTATTACTCAGGTTTTGAAAGAAGGCGCTTCAACATGGGCACAGGCGGGTAGAGAGGGCAAGGTCACTAGTCTGATAGTCTAACATCAGTTAGGGTTTGACGTAGACCATAGAAAAACTGAAGAGGCAGCGAAGAAGGGAGACAATCACTAGGAAAAAGAGCATTCATCACGACAAAAGTACTTGATCGTGCTTTTCAGAAACTGGATGCAGACGCCTGCAGCTTTAAGGGAAGCAATAACACGATCCAGATGGATTATTTTTCAAGGGTACTTTGGATCAGATGTGTTCCAAGTACCACCTCAGAGACAATAACTGGAAGACTGAATAGTGAAAACTTTGTTGATATTAATAATAATAATAATGATAATAGTTATGGTATAATTTATAAGGCGCAAAATCTTGATGAAATCAACTCTAAGCACATGGGGGGAAAAAATATGTGCGCGCACACACACACACACAGACACACAGACACACACACACAGACACACACACACGCACGCACGCACGCACGCACGCACACACACACAGACACACACACACAACACACACTAACGCAGACACACCACACACAAATGCTCATGTGTTATGGCTCAAAACAAAGGAGGGTGTGGAACAGCTCAGTTAATGATATTTTAGGCTACCATCGTACCTACTCACCTACACAGTGATTGCCTGCATGGGTTTTCGCATCTTGTGGCTAGAAAACTAAAGTTTTGTTTGTTAGCCACAAGATGTTGCTATAACCAGGTACCAGTTTTTTTGTTTGTTTTGTTTTTTAATATCACCTGAAAATGAGGAAGAAAAAGAAAAGACAGCACATGTATACAAACAAGCCCTCATCCTTTCCATCCCCAAATTTCCCATATTCCCCTTCCCCCCTCTCCCCACTTCGTCCCCTGGCTTCCTCCACTGCCTCCCTCCTCCACCTCCCCTCCCCCTCCCCCCCCCCCCCCCCCCCCCCCCCAAAAAAAAAAAAAAGAAACAAACATCTGGGAAGGAGAATCATGAATTAGAGGAAAACAGTGTGAAAGAAAGGTGAAAAAAGATGACCGTTGAGTGAAACGTCTTGTGTACAGTCATTATACCCTTTTGTTTGATCGTCTTTACAGTTTATGAGTGAAAGGTCTTGAGTACAGTCATTATACCCTATTGTTAGAGTGCCTTTACAGTTTATGAGTGAAACGTCTTGTGTGCAGTCAATATACCCTTTTGTTTGATTGTCTTTACAGTTTATGAGTGAAACGTCTTGTGTACTGTCATTATACCCTATTGTTAAAGTGCCTTTACAGGTTATGAGTGAAACATCTTGTGTACAGTCAATATGCTCTTTTGTTTGATTGTCTTTACAGTTTATGAGTGAAACGTTTTGTGTACAGTCATTAAACCCTTTTGTTTGATTGTCTTTACAGTTTATGAGTGAAACGTCTTGTGTACAGTCATTATACCCTTTTGTTTGATTGTCTACAGTTTATGAGTGAAACGTCTTGTGTACAGTCATTAAACCCTTTTGTTTGATTGTCTTTACAGTTTATGAGTGAAACGTCTTGTGTACAGTCATTATACCCTTTTGTTTGATTGTCTACAGTTGATGAGTGAAACGTTTTGTGTACAGTCATTAAACCCTTTTGTTTGGCCGTCTTGAAAGTTAATCATACCAACCACAGGCTGCGCGTCCCACCTCAGAACTGCCTTCAGTTCACAGTTTCAGACATTTTAGAATTTTAATTGGAATGTAATTAGTTTCTGCGTGAGCCAATCTCTATTGCTGTCAGCTAGCTTGATTCGTATAGTGTTTGTTGCGCAAGTGTGAAGTTTGTTAATGTGGTTACATAAGGCACTCTCTTTCCAAATTGGGGGAGGGGCGGTGGAGGTGGGGGGGGGGGGGGGGGGATATTTTGCTAAAGGTAGACTTTGGTCTTGGATGGCTAAGTTGAGACAAAACAAGCCCTATACTAGGTGAACATGCAGAAAATTACGTGTTCATTCACGCGCTCATCAGTTCTATACATGTGTTTTACAAGCTTGTCAGGACTCCACAGTGTTTAGTATACAGTTTCATTACATATTGCTGCTGAAGGGAGTGTTCAGAACAAAGAGATAGTGTACTGTCTAAACAGAAGTGTTGGAGGGTTTTTTGTTTTTCTAAAATAATGCTTTACTGTCTGAAAATGCCTTCTGTCCTTTATTATCTGATAAATGTATGCATTCATTATGTTGCATGAGTAGCTTTATAAAACTCAGGTGAACAAAAAAATGATCCATTTGTTTGAAAGTGAGTCAGATCATAACATTTCTAGAGCGCACAACATAACCCATATCTTTATTTCTTTGATGACAGAAGAGGTACATGGAAGATACAGGCAGGCAGGCAGGCACTCACGCATGCACGCATGTACGCACACACGCATGCACGCACTCATGCACGTATGCGCACACAGACACACGATAAACATGTGAATGAGCATGGTAAATTTGTTGAAAAATCACCTGCATTGATGTGGATATTTCAGGAGAATGAGTTGTAGGACAGTCACAGAGTCCTGTTTGTTTTCCCCATACAAATATAAATGAACAGATGTTGCTGAAATCCCGTACTTTCACAAACAGTGCTAGTGTTTGAACATGGATATTGTTTACATATATGATTTTGAACTTGAGGCTTTTCGTTCAGTTGAGTTTTCATGGTTGTAGAAGGCAGTATGCACTGTTGTTGCTGTTGGCAATGTGTTGCAGTACATGTTTGCTTCATAGCGACTGTGAGAAGGATTCAATGTGCAGTGATCATCTGAATGTGTTGAGGCAATGAGCTTGGATCTTGTTGGCCGTAATCGTTCCAGTGCAGTTGTGACGATAGCTCATTAGCAAGGTCTGGCACTAAATGTGACTAATGCTGCATTTTTGCACCAGATCTGGTGATGCTACTATGGAGTATGTAAGTCGTTTAAAAAAAAGTTTGGAGAAACTGACGTACCCTTGTTGAAGTCCTAAAACGTTTGTGAAAACTGACTTGAGCTTGTTACAGTTTGTAATTTTGATAATGTGGCCTTGAAAGAAGAGAGGAAACAAATGTAGTTGTTGCAAATGAATTCACCAACATGAATTTAAAGACTGCCTACAGGAGCTAGAAACTGAATGTTAAGAATATTGGCATCATAATCAAATTATGTTCAAGAACAAAGCTGATAGCCCCATAGTCTTAAGTAATGGTCAGGTATACACGTGTTTGTTTTTGGTGCGACTTAAAAACAGTTTTTGGTATAAGTTGAGGCTGGAAATTTAATCCAATTAAGTTTTAATTCTTTCGGAAAAGATGCCACGTAACAAATTCTCGTTATGCCTGCCCACATTAAAACAAACAAAAAAATGATGTTATCAAGTGCCTCATAATACAAATTATATACACGTAATAGCCTGTTGTTTTATATCCAGGAAAAATTTAATGCTTGAACTTTGAATGCAGCATGCTGTTAGAAAAGTTTTAGCCAGTGTGAAAACGCCATTGTGACAAAAAACAAACTACCACGCATCCACCACTACCGCCTCGAGCAGCACCACCAGCAAAACCTTGTTATTTTGATTGCTGGACATGAGAATGATTGGGAGTGTTGTTCTCAGCTCCTGATGCAAAACATACCATTTTTGTTAATAATAAAGAGAATATATTTTTCCTTCGTGTAGGACCCGAAACTATGTATGTAAGATTAAAACGTGATTGCGTCCATGTAATTGTAGTTCTAAGGGATCATGAATTGGCACAGCAGATGGAAGCAGCTGCATTGCCATCACATGAAAAACGCGTATGACAACATTCATTTCTAAGTTTGTAAAAGTTAGCAAATATTGTGGCGCTCTTCTGGTCTCTCTTCTGTCTTCTGGTCTCTATCGTTGGGTCAGTTTTTGCTTTGTTGCTTTGTTTGTGTGTTTGTCTTCCACTCCATTTTCTTCTGTTCAAATTTGAATATTAAATCTTGGCAAGGCGGAGGTGTTTGCCAGAAGGAAAGAGAAGACTTTCTCACCTGTGACTGGAATCTCATACTGATATTTTCGGTGTTACAAACCATCAACATGATGAGCTGCTCCAGTTCTTTACACATGGTCATCAGGAATGAATTGTGGTAATACTAATAAAGAGGAAAAGAAAACGTGAAAGAGGAAAACTGCTGTGAATTGTTTTATCAATCGGTCAGTGAGTAACATGGAAAACCTTCCATTGAATTCCACTCCCTTAGCCTCCACAAACACCAGAAAGTGTGAAGTATTGAACCTACCAACAGTAACTAACCCTTGTCTGTGCACAATCACAGAATCTCGACCCTGAGATGGCCTTTGGACTGCCAACTGAGTTTTAGATAAGACGAAGGTAATGAGCGTAATGACACGTTGATTGAGGTTGTCTTGTGGTTCCAGGCAGGATCAGGAGGGCAAGAGCCTGATGTGGACACGTGGAGCCAGCAAGCTTCAGGGTTCAGATCCATCCACTCCTCCCAGCGTTCCTGACAGCAGGCGGGCCAGCGCGGAGTGAGGCCATCCAGGTTCCGCTTCGTCCCATGCAGGGAAACTGCTGCGGCTCTTTGTCTCCCTGCTGCTCCCCCTTGACTGATGCCAATGAGTTACCCGTGGTATGTCGGTACTCCTAGCAGTGTGGCAGGGCTGGAGAACGTTCCACAGAACGGCTCCCTCACCCACTCGCCTGCGGCCCTGGGAGCGGCCGACTCGCCGGGTACCAGCAGTCATGCTGTGCCCCCTTCAGGTGGGTTCCCGTCCACGTCCCCCTACCCAGCATTGAGTGCCACCACCAGCCAGCACTCGTCAGAGTCCCAGTCCCAGTCCCCCCATGGGTTGCCTCCCCCTAACCCCTCCACTTTTCTACCCGGGTTTGGGGAGAGCTCTCTTCCCCAGCACCTGTACCCGGCCACCAGTCGCTTCGGACCTTTCAACACTGACGGTGTGCCGTCCGCGGACCAGAGCTTCCCATCCACGTTTGGCATGACCCCCAGATGTTGTCTCAGTCCTACTCCATGCGATCTCAGCCCTATCCGGGCATGCCAGGGTACCGGGACCCCAGCCAACAGGAAATGGCCAGACTCAGTGCCTATGGGGCGTCGCCCTACGGGGCACCCAGCTTCGAGTCTTACTACACGTTTGACAGTAGGGCCGGCGCCAGTCAGTCTGCCGCAGACTCCATGCTCAGTGCCACAGACAGGATGATCAAAGGGGACCCGTTTGAGAATGGGGTGCCCCGCCCAGGGGCCAATCCTTGGGCCCAGTTTGGGGCAGACGGCCGGGACGGCTTGTACCTCCAGACAGGTTATGCACCCCATCCTATGGCTACTTATGGCTCCCCTCTGGGCCCCATGTTCCATCCGGGTAGTCGCTACCGCCCCATGGGTTATGACGGCACACCATTCCGACCAGACCTGACAGACCCTTACGGCATTGCCAGCTCCGCCCAGCACATGATGTACATGGACAGGAAGTCGCCCAAAAAGAAAGATATGTCCCCCTCGGGGGGCCACCCCTCCAACCCCAACGACTCTCCTCCAGTGCCGAACAAGGCCTCGAGGTATTTTTCGCAGCGAGGGATTTTTGTGTTCCGCCCTCCGGACACGGGGACGGCCATGGGGCCCTACTCCACCATGATGCTGAGCATTGCCGACAGGTACATTCTGTGTCAGAAAATGTTGTGCCAGAGACTGGCCGATGTCGACCTGCCTCCCAAAGTGACGTACGTCTATAACCCTCTGGAGTACGCCTTCGACACGCACTACAAGTTTGTGAAGAAGTACTATAACACCCCCAAGAGGATTCTCTTCCTGGGCATGAATCCGGGGCCCTTCGGCATGTCTCAGAATGGGGTAAGTGCTTTTTGTTCGGAACTGTCAGGGTGAGGAGTGGAGTTGGTGGTGTGTAGAATTTACTCAGATTATTAATGTTGGCCTCCATTGATGTTGAGGGTGTGTGCTGATACTGATGATAGTATTGTCAAGTCACAAGTGAAAACAAACTTGACAAGAGCTCTAAATCATGATCATGACTTTGGCAGAAGATTAGCAGGGCTTTATGCACATGTTAAGTGGACTACAGCTAAACGAGCAAACTTTCATGCTTGCACTTTTAAAATCAGTGTTGCAGTCTCAGGTAGTAGAAGTGCTAGAAGTAGAAAGTTCTGCGGATAACTTTTCATCAATTTTATAGCCTAACACTAACCGTAACAGTTAATTTTACATACAGTGTGTGTGTGTATGTATATTTGTGTGTGTGTGTGTGTGTGTGTGTGTGTGTGTGTGTTTGATTATTTTGTCCCAAAATACCAGTGTATGTATGCTTTAAAATTTTTTGTTGGTTTTGTTGTTTCTTTTCTTATGTGAGTGGTTGTTGTGTTTTGGGGGTGTTGTGAGAGATACTGAATTTTTTCATTTCGGATGGGGAAAAACGATTCAAAAAACTTGACTAACCGATTGTCCACGCTGATCCAGTTTCAAACAGGCAGTTTGGGAAGATTAACGAAAAACAAACTAGCCTGGGGCATGGGAAAAATGTTCCCCACGGCTGAGGGAGACATGTTTAGTCCATCATGTGTCGCAGAATGACACACACAAGTTTTACTGCACATGAATGGAAGACATAATGAAAAAAAATCAGGGTCGGTGAACAGGGGTACTATGTAGACTATGAGGCTCCCCTGGTTGCCCTTTACGGTTTTAATTGAAGGGGGCAGTGGGAAGCTAGGATTGTTGCGGGCAAGAGAAAATTTTTTTTAAAAACATCAGCTGTAAGTGAATTTAAAGTGTTTTTTTAAAGATCACAATCATCGTGACAGCGAAGATTTCGTTCGTAAAAATTTTCCCCTGCTCTTTTTGAAATTTTTATCATCAACATCATTGTTATGTATCGTGTAAGTGTTTGCTCATCAAAGGCATTGGCCCGTATTGCCAATTTTGGGCCCTCTTGCAGAAAAATGAACAAGATAGTAAAAAATTGCTTTGCCCCAGTTTCTTCTTTTTTTTGACTTGAAAAAGATACTTTGCCTTTGCGAATGTGAGGGGGGAAGGGTATTTTCACAAGACACAAAATTTTTGTCTATCTGCCCCTGACAGGTCAGGTTAAAAAAAAAAAAAAGGGTCCTTTTTTTTATTTTGAACACTGCAAATTTAGGTTAGTATTAAAAAACAATTTTTTCTTTTTTTTTTGCTTTCAAAAAGAACACCGCAGCTAAGGGGGTTGGGTAAATGTTTAGTTATAGAGTTTTTTACCCAGGTTTTTCACATGAAAACTTTCTCATACTTAATAATTATTTAAAAAAAGCATCCTTCCAACCCCTTTTAGGACTTAATATTATGATTAAAACCCTTTTCCTGTTTTGCTGATTTCTGGGGGGAAGTGGGGGATTTCTACATTTTCAGCAAGTGAAGTTGATTCAAAATTCCCCCCGGGAAGTGAACAAATTTTTTTGATTCATGACCCGATCCCCTCCCCCCTCCCCCTCCCTCTCAATACCCCCACCCCACCTTTCCCACCAATTTTTTTTTTTTTTTAAAATGGACGACACGAAAAGGTATAATTGTTTTCGAATCTTGACACCAGCTCAGGGTGTGGGAAAAGAGAGTTGTGCTGCACACTTCAAGGCGACATGCCATGTAATTTGTCGCGTTTTCAGAAAGCCTTGGTTTTTTTTCAAAATACCCAGGGGTGGCTCGACTGATAAGCCGTTTTTATGTGGGGAGTCATCAAGTCGGGCACTTTTCTACTCATGAAGCAAAGTTCTGCTAGCATGCCCTTTTAAAAAATTCAAGTTTTTTACTGTGTGACCCTTCCCCGATTTTTGTACAGGGCATTCAATACGAAAATTAAAAAGTTTTTTTCCTCTTCTGTTTGTGGTTGTGTGTGTGTGTGTGTTTTGTGTGTGTTGTGTTTTTCCGCCAGCGCGCGCATGTGGGGTGGGTGTGGTATGTAAGTCGTGTGGTGTTGCGGGTGGGGGTGTTTGTTGTGTGTTGTGTTTTGCAGCATACAAAAATTTGTATGTGGCTTGTGCTGTGTCACAGGCAAACTTGTGCAACGCCCGATCTGGGTACTTAAATTCTTTCAGCGTACCCGCCAGGGCAAAAAAAAAAGAAAAAAAAGTAGATTTGGAGCTCTCCCCTCTTCCCTTCCCCCCCTCCCCCCCCCCCCCCCCCCCCACCCCCCCCCCCCCCCCCCCCCACCAACAAAAACACACACACACACATCATCCCTGGGGGTCTTTTTCTGGGAAATTTTTCTGTCACTTTTCGCTTTGGGTCTCCTTCTCTACTATGTTTTGGTTTCTGTCCGGGTTTTCTGACTCTCTGTGTCTCTTTCCCTTTGTCTCTCGTCCTGCTTCTCTGTCTTTGTTCTGTCTCTTTTCTTGTTTGTCTTCTTGCTCTGTCTGTCTCTTTTTTACCTTTTTTTTCTTGCAGTAATCGATTGAAAAACGTCACAAATGTTATATTAGTCTTGCTTTTTTGTCCTGAAAGGGGGGCCCTAATTGGTTTAAAAACAACATTGAGAAATTGATTAAAGGGGTTTTAGAACTCTAACAAATTAGGGAACCTCATGCGCATTTTGGAAAAAGAAAATGAATTAACTTTTTTTTAAGGTAGTAAGATTTTTATGCCTGTTTGAAAAAAAAATAAATTAACTTTATTTTAAGGTAGTAAGAGATTTATGCCAGAACAGGACACAAACAAGTTGAAAATGAAAAAAAACTGTGCTAGCAGTGTGGAGAATGTTGACATAGGGGACGACAATTGTGCACTTTGTTCAGAAGATTCAACTGACAGTATGTAATAACTTTGGTAATTTAAGTACTAAAACATTGCTGGATTTTTGTTTCATGTTTGATTTGAGTATTTTAAATGGTTTTTGTAACGGCTTCCGCTTGTATGCTTTTATGTCCTCCAAATCCAGTGGTTGTAGTGTGATTATTTCCTGGTTCACACAGTAATTTCAGATAAATTTATTATTTAACTTTGGTAAGTTGGTGACTGTTTACTCATGGCACTAACCAGTCAAAGTATCATGGAGAAATAATTGTTGTAGTCCAGAGGCTAAGCATAAATTTATGACCACAAGGTATAGAAAAAAGATTATATAATATATGGTGGGATGAAAATGCAAGGATAAAATAAATAAAAATGAACACTAAGATGGTGAATTCCAAGATAGTTTGCAGAAAGCCCGTCAGCTACTACAATGCGAATGTGCTCTAGTTTCTACAGGTAAGTTTGTCAGTGCTTAGTGCAGTGCTGCAGCTTGTATGGTTTGAATTATTGGTAGAGGTGTCAGAAAATCCAGGGACTGGTTTGATAAAGAAAGCGTACCAAAGAAACAAAGTGACTGAAAGGGTTACTGAAAAGATTTCTGAATTTTTTTTTTTTAATGCAAACTAGGTAAGGACAGAAAAGAAAAGAAAAGAATGTGTCCTAGCTTGAAAGAGTATACAAGTAAAGGAGTACTAGGACTGTAGGAGTTTGAGGAAAATTAGATTAAATAAACTAAAAGGATTCTGTTAAAAACAGAGATTTTGAAGATCTGTTAAATGAAATAGAGTTCTGTTTTCATTGAAATCTCAGCACAAACTTGGCATGATAAGTTTTGGGCGTTTTCCATGATTTTGATAATAGTATTAGACTCCAAGAAGCAGCAAATCTGTTTGAAAAAAAGGATGACCTTGACCCATTATGAAGTGTTACAGTTCAAGCAAATTTGTTTGAAAAAGAGGATGACCTTGAGCTGTTATTCAACAGTCCTATTATATATCTAGAGAAGTCGTTGCTGGTATTAATCATTTAAAATTAGGAAAGAGTGTAGTCCATGACCAGACAAAATCATAGCATTAGCAGAAATGCTGAAGCATGCAAACTCAGCAGCTGTAATTGATTTCCTTGTCCATTGGCACCTGCCCTCTAGATTGGGCTATAATCAGTGATCATGCCAATCCATAGAAATTGAAAAGTTAACAATCGAGAGAACAGTCCTGGAGTGGCTTTTTTCAGCATTTTATTTAAATGAAGTCTACTCTCACATTTTATATACATGTGAATAAAAGATTAATGAAATGGGCTGATAGTTAATGAAGAAAAGATAAAATTTTGAGGAACAAGCAGATTTCAGAACAAATAGAAGTAGTACTATGAACAATCTAGTAATTTACACTGCATTCGCTAAGTACTACTAGTTAAGATAAGATAATGTTGCTTATATCCCAGCCGACCGCAAAGGGCCACATCAGGGCTGCTAAGTACTACTAGTGCAGAAATGTACTCTGTAGTACAAAACTTTGTCACATTTGTGGACTTCAGGAAGGCATTTGACTGTAAATTAAATTATCGGTGTTTTGTGGAAAGTACTTTGTAAAAATGGTGTGAATGGTGAATTGTATACTATGTGGCCATTAGAGATGTTTACAACTCAGTGCTGGCATACTGTGTGTGTGAAGAGTGAGTAGATTATTTCGATTGACCAAATGTAGTAAAACAGGGATGTCTGTTGAAACTGCAGTTGTTTTCTTTTTTCATTGACAAATTAACAGCAGGGTTATCAAGTAAAGACAGACATCGTAGTCACTAATTCAGATGATACCCGTCGAGCAGAAATTTATTTTGGTACTGTTTCATGTTTGCTGAGGATGTTACACTTTCATCTAGAACAGTTGTAGATCATGTGCAAAACCAATGTTTTGTACTCAGACATTGTTTTAAAAACATTTGACATTGAACTTGAATCGAAGATCTTTGGGAACTCCTGCAAACTTTACGGTTTACCACTCAGCTTTCATAGTTCAGTTGATCAGAGACGCAATTTGTCAACAGGCTTTGTTGGTTGACTGAACTAGAAACAGTTTGCTGCATGTAAACATGTTTAAAAAGAGATCAAATTACTTCTTTTTTTTTTTCAAGAGAGTGTGAAAAATTGAAAATGTTATGGTGATCATGTAACATGATTGAGATGCAGTGGGTCTTTTAATTCTGGGGGTTCACGTGTGCGTGGTTGCTTTGCATGGACAGTGGATGCTTTTTATTTTGGGGGGGGGGGGGGGTGTTGAGAGAGGGGATCTCATCTTTTATGCTTTTATGCCTGTTCAGTGGAATTACCGTGGTGCTGCTCATTTCGCCTGTCCATCCATGTCCACCCCCTGGTCCATCCCGCCCTTACCGTGACAGCAGCAGTTCATACAGTATTTGACATCAGGTCATCTTGAGGCAGCCTACCGGAGGAGACACTGCATGATGCACTGCTGCCCAGTCACTGGTGGTGTTCAGTGGTGCCTGTTCTGATCCAACATGCAGGACACACAGTTACCAAGCCTCTTACTGAGTAATTGCTTAGTTGTGGAGCCAGTGTGAGGGAGCGTCCCCCTCTTCACATTCCACAAGAGCTTGCCAGACCGGCAACCTCAGCACCAACTCACCAAAGGCACCTGTAGACATGGAGAGGAAATTGAAACTGGGGTCACCATTAGAGTAGAGCGTGGAGAGCCCACAGAATTTGACCATACAGTTTGTGCATTTTTGTCCCCAATTGGTTTACTGATAGATCAAGTATTTTTTCATCATGTGTGTCATTTTCATGTCATGATTTCATGTACCTTGCATAAAATCGTGTTCGATAGCTACATCCTTGGTAATAATTTACAGTGTGTGTTTTTGTGCTTGTGCATGTGGCATATATACAGTGTACTGTGTGCTCATGAATGCATACATGTGCATGTTTGTATTTGTATACGTGTGTGTCACTCTGTGTGTGTGTGTGTGTGTGTGTGTGTGTGTGTGTGTGTGTGTGTGTGTGTGTGTGTGTGAACAGCTTAATCGCAGTAGAAAACATCATGCATAACAAATAACATTAAGACAGGTTGAGTTATTACAAGTCAGTATTAGTACATGTCATCACTGTTTTTTGTTGTGAATGTCTGATCATCGATGTGTATGGGCATGGAGTTCATCATGTTTGTGATTTATGCATGCATACAGCACAGGTGTTCTTAGTTTTAGCTTCCGCTCACAAACAGGATCTGTACGATTCGTAGAGTGGTCTTGGATCTTTATAATAACCTATGTATGTCACTCTTACCATTGGATCATGAGAGCCATAGCTCGGAGGAAAATTTTTGTATTTTTTCCAGATAGAGTGATGCAGATAAAAGCTAAGGTACTAGTACTAATTCTAGTAATAGGGAGACAGAGATCTTGGTTTAGTAAATTTGGAAGCGTCAAGCTGTATTTGTTTCTTGTGTGGGTGCAAATAATCAGGTGCAGGTACTTTGATCTTAGCTTGGTCATTGTACGAATAAGTCAGTTGATATGGTACTGCTTTGATCTTAGCTTGGTCATTATACGAATAAGTCAGTTGATATTGTATTGTGCTGATTTGTATACTGCACAGGTGCCGTTTGGAGAGTGCAACATTGTGACTGATTGGATGGAGATCGACGGTGAAGTGTTGAAACCGGTACTGGAACACCCCAAGCGTCCTGTCATGGGCATGGAATGCAAGAGGTCGGAGGTCAGTGGGTCATCATTTTTATGTCATAATGAATCCTTTCTTGATCAGAAATCCTTGTCCCTGCTCGTGCCGTTTGGTACAAACATGTTTGTTGGGTGCAGTTTGTTGCAGGCTTTGATTCATCGTGGCCCAGTTGAGAACTTTCTGCCACTAGTTGCAAAGTGAGGGGACTGCAGGTGGAAATCTAAACAAACCTTAAAATTCAAACAAATCATATATAATATCCATTGACAGAAGACTTTAACTGTGTTGGGCAAGACATTTGAACAGCTCTCACACCTTATCGAGATGGTTTTTGTTCCATTAACCCTTTCAGCCCTGACACAGCAGCTGGCTGTGCAACTCCCCTGGCCTGACATGTTTTGTCTATGTTCAGTTGGAAAAGTGGGGCTGCTTTACTTTTAAACTGTTGTAACTCTCGGTGGGCATAGGAAAAGAGCAGTATAGTAACAGAAAATACATTTTTCTACAATATGTTACATTTTCTTGTCTTGTAAAATTATAGTGATGTGTTACTCATTGATGCATAGGAGCTAAACATATCCCTCATCACTTTGTCTCTCTTTCTCAGTTTGACAGGTTGTATAAAATCTTGCTCTTATAAAAAGCAAATGAAACTTCACTACAGGTGTCATAGTCAGACAGGGCTTCTGCTGGGGTGAAAATCTTTCCGGTCCCAGGGACCCCTTCATCAGATTTTTAAGGGGTCCCAGGCTAACATTAAGGGGTGCCTACACCACAATAAAAACAACAAAATATACGTTAAAAAATTGCATCCCTGCACGCACACTGCAATTGTCACAGACACATCGTCACAATAAAAACAACAAAATAAACATCAAAAATTATATGCGTTCTCGATCTTGCTCCTCTACTACGCTTTTTCGTTTTTGCGACGATAATTTCGTTAACCACGCTTCGAGAGACATGTTGGAAACAAAGGCTTCGTGGAAATGCCTCTCTCCTGCCGGGAAAATGAAAAGCGTCATCGTGACATCACATGGCTCAAAGTAGGAAAATTCGGTCAACTGAAAACGAGGCTGTGGCCTAGCGTTAATCTCAGTCAGTCAGCCTCAGCAGACGACAAAAGTGACCGACGTATGTTGTTAGGAGGCTGCCCTACTCGCTTTGTTACTGTTCAAACTTGAAAAGGGATGGGTTCGGTCCGAAGTTAGCAGACCTACGATGTTACGGCACCCAACTTACGATGTTGAAGGCAGTCTTTTCTCACTTTATGTCTGACTTCACCAAAATTTGAAGGGGTCCCTGGGGACCCCTTACACGGACACCCAGTGCGTCCCGTAGAGTTTTAATGCGTACTGTACGCAATTTTTTGCGTTTTCAGAAGCCCTGGTCAGAAATATTTTCTGCAGCTTCATGATTTTATAGTTCACAAGAGTTAAATGTGCCAAAAATCATCCACAAAGATTTCATCTGACACTTGCCTGATTGTAACATTACATTTTTAGCTTATGGTGTTGGAAGAAGAAAACAAAAAACACTGAGGGAAACTCACCAAACCTCAATCGTGGTTCCAGGCTTCCTTATGGAGCCCATAGCATTCACAACTGTAGGTTAGGTAGGAGTCGGCCAAGGCGGAAACACTGGAAATGGAATGAACGCCTCCCCGCCTCAGATGGGACTGAAATTCCTTACCTCCCTAATTAGCACACAAGCCCATAATGCTAACCAATAAACAGTGGTGGTGGATGCAAACAAATGTTGTAGTTTGAAGCAGAACAAAGAAACTCTGAAATGATTGTCTAGGTTCAGAAACAGAACAAAGAAACGCTGAAATGATTTCGTAGGTTCTGTGCATTGAAAGCAGAAATTAACATATATACCTTGGATGGTATTATTTGTTATTGGGTATCAAATATCATCAGGGAATCTTTCCCTGTCTCTCTTGCTCCATCCCCATCATTCTTTCTAGTTCATCTGTCTCCCTACTTCTGGTGGCTCCCTTCCCCTCCCCCCCCCCCCCTCCCCTTTCTCCCCAAGTCTCTCATACAGAGTCCGTCCATATTCTTTTTTCCTTTGGGGGCAGGTCAGGGCTTGAATTGTTTAAATTAATTACATTTGAAACTGAAATTTCTGTCTCTAATCAAACACGTCATAAAGTGATTGTTAGCAGAAGTCAAATGTGTTGAGCTTTTGACATTTTTGCAAGCAAAACAAAGAAAAAAGAATGCTCTCACTAGGGAAGAATGAACCACAATCCTGACATCTGCTGTGGTGAGAAACCTATGCAATGTATCTAGAATCTAAGAATGCAATAGAGTGGAGTACAGTCCAAATGCCACAATGCATTTTAGTGGAATACATTATACAGTCCAGCATAGTGCAGTACAGTGGAATATAGTGTATCAGAATGCATTAAAATGAAATACAGTGCAGCACAACACCGTAAAGTTCAACTGAACCAATATGATGGGATGTGCAGGTGTCGGGTGCCCGTTTCTGGGAGCTGTTCCGACGGCTGTGCCCCACGGCCGAAAGTTTCTTCAAGAACTGTGGCGATCCACAACCTGTGTCCTCTGGCCTTCATGACTGACACAGGCAAGAATGTAGCCCCGTCTGACATGCCTGTCAAAGTGCTGAGGCAGCTGGACTCCTTGTGCGATCAGACCTTCTGGACGTCGTCGCCCTCTTCAAGATTGAACATGTCATCACCGTGGGCAAGTACGCCTTCACCTGCGCCCAGAAAGCGCTGACCACGCACAATGTGCATGGGGTGCAGCTGCACTGCATGATGCACCCCAGCCCAGCCAACCCTTCCGCTAACAAAGGGTGGACGGACATCGCCGAGAACCAGCTGAGAGATTTCGGCGTTTACAACATCATCGCCGTCAACCCACAGCCACCACGTCAGCCGCCCCCACCATCACCAAAACCGCAGCAGCAGGAGCAGCCAGCAGAGCAACAACCACAGCAGCAGCAACAGCAACCACAACAGCAACCACATCAGTCCCAGCCACATCAGCCGACACCACCACAGCACCAGCAGTCCCAGCAGCAGCAGCAGCAACCACCACACCAGCATCCGCCGCCACAGTCCTCGCAGCATCCTTCGCAGGACGCCGCGTCGCAAGAGCCACAGCTGCCAGCAGCGCCCCCCCACAACAGCCAACGCTGCACCCCACGTACTCGCAGATGATGGCACACTACCCCCACCCCTCGTCACAGCCCATCATGTCTCATCACGGCCCAGACGCGGGCTATCCCAGCAACCCCTACCTCCACCACTCGCCCTACGCACCCCACATGGGCCACACCCGTACCACACAGCCCATTACCCGCAGTCCTACCCTGTGCCCATGTGTTGCAGAGCACAGGGGGGATGAACCCCCTGCCCATCAGTATGGGCGGGGGTGGGAGATGTTGGCCTCGGGGAAACGGACCTGTGACGTTGCCGATGGCAACCCCATTCAGAAACACATGAGGTTGGAAGAGACATGACTCTTCTCCACTCCTCCTCGCCTCCTCTCTCTCTCCCTCCCCGTCCTTTAGCTCTTGGGTGACGTTCGTCGGTCCAGTGTCGGGGATGGGGGGAGGGAGTTCCAGGGTAGTGTGTTGTGTGTGTATGGGTGGTTGGGAGGGGGATGGGGGAGAGGGGTCACAGTAATGTCCATCCTTTAGATTGTCTAGAGGTTACGCCACACGAACTGTTTTTGTTGACATTGCAAGTGGGTGTGATGATGTGTGTTCAGGAATCCTTTCAGGTAGAGCACCAGAGCATCTGAACATTGTGAATACAGAATCCAGCCAAAGTCTGTCTTGGAGCAGGGTGGGAGGGAGTGATGTAAACATACATATGCCAGCAATGTCATTTGCATACAAACCATGGATCAAGTTGAAGCAAAAAGGTTTAAGGCTTGCGTTTTGTAAAATGTACCAAATTTCTGAAAACAGCTCCCCGATATTGTCATATCTTTTTATTTCTTCTGTATTTTGTGTAATAGTGAGCCATTTGTTATTCAGTAAATGACTAGAATGGTCAGGTGTAGCATCAAACATTGATTTCTGCTGCGCTTGTCTGCAGCAAGCACAACTCATTTCGTGTACAAATGACGGAGAAATGAACAGCATTGGTGAGAATGAGAGAGCTCCTATCTGCCTGCGGTGAGATGTCGTAGAAAATAAAAACATGATGTGAACAAATAGGTCTTTCTGTGAAGATGGTTCGCCATCATATCCCGTATTTCCACACCGCTTACAAATGGGGATTTTATCATGCATTGAAATAATGTAAAGAGAAAGACTGAGAGGGTGTGGGAATGGTACTAATTGGACGCATTTGTTGAGATGTCTCTGCTCTATTGATGCTGATCTCTTCCTTTTCCTCATCGCGTTTTGTTTTGTAGTTTTTGAGCAATGTGTAAGTAGTGCAGACAGGTTTTTGTTGATCGTCATTCTTGCTCTGGAGTCGCTGCCTGTCCCTCTCGTTTACTGAAACTCTGTTTTCCCATTTGGTCGTTCCATTTCTTTCCTTGTTCCTGTCTGGCCTTGGATCATCACATGGTCCATTCCTCACCTCATCTCAGAGAACAGCAGTTCTTCCTGAGACATGCATCCCTTTACGGTCAGACCAGAAAAAGCCCCGAAGTGGGTGTTGGACAAACCGCAAGTTGATGTGCAACCCCACACACATTCAGTGGTTGCACTTCAGCTGTGAAGGATAAAGCTTCTGGCTAATCTTATCGCGAAATTCAACAGATTCAGAAAGGCGTTGCTGTTAGTCTTCTGTCCCTGAACCCACTTGCCTTCCATGACAGCCCCCCCCCCCCCCCCCCCCCCCTCATTCTCCTGCTTCTCTCACACCTCCAGCTCACCCATCCGAGAATCGTGTGGGATTATGTTTTGCCCCATGACATTTATATGCTGCTCCGTGGACTGCCGGTATTTTGAGAGGAGATGAATGCGATGCGCTTCTGCTAGCCTGAAGTGGTGGTATTAGGTGAATATGATATGCATCACACAACTCACAAGTGTGACTGTGCTGTTGTATTTTACAGGAGGTAACCAAAGAAATATGAGTTAGCTAGAAGTGAGCTAAAAAAAAAGCAAACAAACAAACAAACAAAAGAAAAACAAAAACAAAGGAAAAAAACAAACTTAAAGCATCTGGAGAAGTATAACTTTTAAAAATTCTGTTGGAGAATACGTTTGTGTGTGTGGTGTGTGTGTGTGTGTGTGTCCGTGTGCAACTGTAAGAGAGAGAGAGTAATAGCTGTAGCGGGGAATGGAGACCTCTACCGTTTTTATCCTGGGTTATGTTCCAAGCTGCTCGCATGAAATTCTGTCAAAAATCAGCCCGCCCATGCCTTAACTGGAAGTGTGTTGCATGGCTTGGTTATCCTTCCTACCTGAGAGTTTTTCAACCACTTCATGAAATCCAATCATGGTTTATATATTTGGAAAAGAAGCTTTTTTTCTTTTTGTCTCTTTTTTGTTACTTCGTAATTGTACTCTGTCAGTTTTGGAAAAAGTGTGTCTCAGTGTCCCTGATGTTCCCCCGTAACATCTTATTAATCCTTTTCCCCTGTGTTCTGTTGAAAGGTTAAGTTTTTATTTTTGAAAATCTCAACTTGTGCAAGAGTAATTGGTATTGGGAATATTCAGACAAGCTGGTGGAAGGGAAGTAAACCATAGCAGTCTAGTTTGGTGACAGCTGCATTTATTTCCCTTGTGGGTTGTTTTGTCCTGTCAGGTCTGAACGATGGAATGCATTTGTCTTGCAGCAGAAGAGTGAAATATCAACAAAGTATGCGATGTTGAAAAGATTGAATAAATTGTTGCTGATAAGCTTCACGAATTGTTCCATGAACACTATTGCAGAGGAAAAGGGTGCATGTAGTAGTTATTCGTTCTGGTCTTCATTGACAATCAGAAATCGTAAGCCTCTCAAAATTGTAGATGGGGTCATGCTTGGTGCTGAGGAGGTGATGTCATCTTTGAGCATGCTCAGGAAAGAAGAATGGCTTTTCTTCACATTGCACTTTTGGACGGTTGGCTTTTGAGTGGCCCTGGCCCTGTGAAGATGCTAGGAGCTCTGTCAGATTAGTTCCCTCCCTGCCTGAAGTTCTTGTTATTGTAACTTCCTCTAGAGCTGCTTTCACACTCTTTCACTTCTGCCTTTGTAGGTCAGTGTCTTATCTTTGGTTTGGAAACTTACGCATTTTTTCCCCCTAACCTACCAGCTTTTTCTTTTTCTTTCTTTTTTTTTTTTTGAAATCAAAATCTGGTTGCTTTGTACTTGGGGGGGAAAATGATACACAATCCAGAGCGGACTCTACCTGTTCAGTCTGCAGTGTCTGTTCGCCTATATGTTTTTTTTTTTTTTTTTTCAAAAGCATTCTGTGTGTTGTTAGATTGCTTTTCAATAGTGTTTTTATGTATATTTTTTTCATCTGGAAGTGAGAAATCTAGGGGATTGCCTTTAGATGTCGGTAGGTTAGTTGGTTTGACCATATTGTTAGCTAGTTTGATCATATGTAACCATGTCATTGTTAGCTAGTTTGATCATATGACCATGTCATTTACTGCTCTGGTTGTTTTGTTTCTTTTTCCGGATACAAAGCTTTGTTGATGACCAGACCTGTTAAGGTGGAAGTGACTTTTTTTGTGTGTCTTGCTTGAGTGTGGCATCTCCCCGCTTAGCAGCCCTCCCCATGCCCCACTCTGGTTTCTTAAAAGGTACACTTTGAATCAAACCTGATATCGTTTTGAATCAGTTTGTCCTGTGTGAAGGGGGTTACATGAGGGGGAACAAGTGCAGACATTTTTGGGTCATACGGTAATGATATAATGTACAATGTCAAACTCTTAAAGACTTTAAAACCACTGTCATTTTGTTGCCAAACTGTTAGTGGTTAAACAGTACTTGACGCACCACAGGCTGCCTCAGTTGTCCACTGAATAGCCGGTGTGCGCTTCCATTTTCTCTTCATTCTGTGGCCAAGCACTGACCAAGACCCACAGTCCTCTGTCTGGCCCATACCTGTGTGGGACTTAACTCTTTCATCCCTACGACCCGGTTTTCCGGTTTGCAGAAAACGTACTTTTCTTTCCTGCAACCCCGGAAAACCGGGCAGCACATAATCCTTCCCTTCCTTCCTGCAGCCCGGAAAATGGGTTCTCGCGGTAAGCACTTTGAACTTCGCACAAGTCGCGTCATCGGTACACGTCATGACCGGGTCGCTTTCGGGCAGTGTTTATGAATGAAAGTCTACAGTGTGGGAAAGTGCTCGCCGCTATATTCTGGCCCGTTTGCTGCTGCATACGTGGTAGTTCTCACTTTACACTTCTGTTTTTTTCCTCTAAATCCAGGAATAAAGGGAATACTCGTATTATAAGATTCTAGCAACAAGAGGAAGTAATGGCTCATAGAAAACTAGGAATGAAAGAGTTAACTCACTCCATGCCATGAGTTTTTTCCCTTGCTACAACCCTGAAAACCCGGGGTTTGTATAGGGTAGGAAAAAAATTCTCATATTATAAATGAGCAGACAGAACTTGAAATTTAGTGAGTGCATGCAGTGCATGTGTATATTTGAACAAAAATTCTCTGTTCTTGAATTTCGTACCTGATACTTCACTCGGACAGCGCATATTTTCAAAATCCGAATCCACATATGCGGACATTGGCATCGTACGCTTCTTCGTAAGATGTCTGCATTTGCGGACAAAAGAAGCGAGTGAGTTGAACTGCTCAGTCGTTCTTTTCCTCCATTCTGTGGGTTTCCGCTAACCCACTCAGTAGCAGTTACTGTCAGATCCTGATTGTTGCAATGTGAACCTCAGAACGACACCGACGCCTTTATCCCAGACCATCTTCCTCCTGCCGAATGGTGTGCCCCCGCTGTTTTGGTCATTGTGCCTTGACGATATAAGGACAGTGTTAGGACAAACGGAACAGGCAGAAACTTCGCCTGTGGAGTTTGACCTACCCAAGTCTTCTTGTTCTCCTCCCCTACAGCCCTGATGTGGCCCTTTGCGGTCGGCTGGGCTATAAGCAACATTATCTTATCTTATCTTGTTCTCCTCCCAGAGTTGATTCAGCCAGGGAGGCTTGCTCAGCATGTTGTTCTGTCCCGAAAGAGCGTGCAGAAACATGGCTTGCACCATTCTGTCTGCAGAACAGGCAGGGGTTCTGCCTTCAGTCAAGGTGGGGGTTGGGTTTTTTTTTTTTTCTTTTCTTTTTTTCCCTCGGATGAATCGCTGAGCAGTATTTTACTATTTAACAGAATCACACCAATGTTAATTTTGCCCAATTTGTGGAATGAAAACCGTTAGAAAGCATCTCTTTTTTTTTTTTTTTTCAACGACCCATAGTAGCCATTCGGAACAAGGAGTCAAATCGCGGTCGTATCTAGATGATCTGCTTAGAACTCTTGCTATGACTTGCGGGTCATGAATGATTATGTCAGCTGTGTGTCCCAATTTTTTTATAAAGACATGACATTGACTAATTGTTTTGTGTGTGCGTTTAGTTTTAGTCATGGTTTGTTGGGAGGGGGCAGGAGGGAGGGGGATGGGGGGTGGGGGGGGGGGGGGAGGGGGGTATATAATAAAAAAAAATGTATTCAGGTGCACTACCACTCAGTTCCGCTGAAAGGTTTGGACCAAGCATGTCTGATGGGATGTTTGTGTGTGTAGAGAGGTTTGTTTTCTCATGCTGTGTATAATGTTCTAGGAATTTAATCATATTTTGTTTTTGTTTATTTATTTACTTATTTTTTTTAAATTTATTACTGTTAATAGTATCATTATTATTTTTGTAAATCTGTTTTGTCTCTCATGATTTATACCTCTCAAAATTCGCTATGGATATTTTTTAACAGCTTCTGAATTTAAAGAAGTATGAACAGGTTTTAGATAATTTAGATCGGTTAAGGGACGAAAAATAGAGTCACTGTTCACATTTCTATCACGGCACGATGCAGTTTAGAACTGAAGCATGCAGTATATCTTGTGCTTGCCTGTGAACACCCCGCTTGGTGAGAGTTCATGACGTCACTGTATGTTTTATCTGTATCCATAGCAAACTTTGAGGCGTATATGGGTGTGTCGAGTGATGTAGAAGAATCAGATCTGTTCATTCCAATAGCCATTCTCAGATTTATTTTTCCTCAGGGAAAATATGAAATGATGTCTGAGGGGAAGAAGGGATGGGCAGCAATACATGGCTTAGTTTTTCTCTCGATTTCTCTCTTGTCTCTGCCTGTGTCTTTGTCTCTTGTCTGTCTGGCTGTATATCTGTCTGTCTCTTCTCTCTCTCTCTCTCTTTTCATCCTTTTTTTGTTTGTTAAAGGAGGAAATCAGTTTGAAGCAAAAACAGAAAAAAAAATGAGATGACAAATAGACTAAAGAAAGGATGGAAAAGTGAGGAATTAAAGACAAGAATGAGATCAAATGCTCATCAACAGGAATGACATTTTGCCACTGAATCAGTGGATGCTTGATAGCTATCATGGGTGATTCTGATTGTGAACATTTTGTGGAGCCTGGGGTTAATTTTTTCAAAAAAGGGTCGCTAAAACCTGACCTTACAGACTCGCTGTGAAAATATACAGCTGCATATTGTGGAAGATAGGATTCCTTTTTGAGCCCCTCATTGGCTCTTGAGTAACAGTCGTTCTGTTATTGGGAGTAACGGTTCTTAATAGTTACAACAAGCTGTGGAAGGTAGGATTTCCTCAAGAGCCCCATATTGATGAGCTCTTAATTGGGAGTAACGATGCTTCCAGCTTTGATTTCATGCAGTGGAAGATAAGATTCTCTTGTGAATCCCTTCACTTTTGTTGACCAGTTCCTTAGTTGAGAGTAATGATAGTTTTAGTATAACAACAACAAGCTTTCTTCTGCGTCTCCAGTGTACCAACATTTGGCTCTTTAAGGTTGACATTCCACCCCAGAGGGTTAAGCAGGGCTTACCGAGTTACTCGGTCCAGCACAGAGCATGTATTTTTAGTGTCCATCATGGGTGACTGAAGGATGGGATTCATCTGTTTATCCAGAAAGAGTGTTCGTTGAACACCACCAAAATAACACGTCAGCAGTGCAGGTCCTTCTGCTGCAGGAGGTCTGAGAGCAGCTTGATTTGCGTCTCTGTGGTCAACTAATGCCGAGACGCAGCAGCCTGGGTTACAGGAGTCTGGCTGACGTTAGTGAAAAGATGTGAAACTGAAAGGGATCACAAGACGCGCTCCTCACCCCAGCATTCCCGACGCTTTGAATAGTATTGGAGGTGCGATGCAAACTTAAAAAGTCAACAATAATTGAGAAAATGGTGAGGCGGGGAGGCATACACAATAAATGTAAACAAGAAAGACCACTTTTGTGTCTTGTTATAAATGTAACGTGCTCCCACTGGTGAATGCAACTTTTAACTTGCATCCTTGGTGATTACAACGTCTTCAAGGGAGTGTGAATGATCGTACTTGTTTATTATTATCAACAGTATTGATATGCCTGCATGCATGATGTCTTTTGTTGACCTTGTCTGTTTTGGTTTATCAGATTTTTTAGCATTAAAAAAAAAAAGATGTTCATGTGTGGCAGTATATCAGCTGAAAGGGTGTTTCAGATGAAGAAGGCTGGTTGCTAATCAAGGAGGGGGAAGATAATTCCTCCTGAAAACTAGGGGTAGGAGATCAGAAAAATGGAGGAGAAGACCTACTGCTTCAGATAGAGCAATCACCGACGTGTCGACAATAACTGCAAACAATCGCTGACGGTGTCGGACAATAACTGCAAACAATGACATGATCAGCCAGGTGACACCAGTTGAAAAGAAAGAATTCATTTTCATTTGATGTGATTGATATTATGGATGGTGTAAAAGGAAGAAAAAACAACAACATTTTAACCTGAGCTTTTAATTTCAAAAACTGTTTTAAGAACTGACTTGGGATTTTCGATTTGTTCGTCTGATAATTGATAATAATTAAAACTGATTTTGATAGGTCTTCAGCCCAGTCAGGGCCCATGAGACTGGCTGGGTGGTAAAACAAAAGAGATTTGATTCATGATAGATCAAGGTCGTGTTAGGTCTGCCCAGTACCATTCATGTGTGAAATTGTGAGACGTTCAGTGGGACTGATTACATTACTTTTTAGTTTGGCTTTGGTCTGCCCAGCCTCATACCCTTGTTTTGGATTTGTTTTCGTCTTTTTGGTGCCAGATTGAAAAAAAACAACAAATTGTACGTTGTCTGCAAAAAAGAAAAAATGGCATTGTTGCAACATAAGATACACAGCACTACGCAAGAAAAAGAGTAGGGCTTGTCAGGGCTTTTTCAGTTCTTGAAGAAAAATAAAGAAAAATTCATGACTTTTGAAAGAAAATTGTAGACTGTTTTTCCTTGATGTATGTAAGGATTGCTGGTAACGCAAGAACATTACAAACCTTATTAGGTTGCTTATTCCTTCTTTGTTTCTTTCTTTCTGTTTTGACTTTTTGCTGTTAATGTCGATCAGCTTTCCACCTGTCTCATTACCCAGATATGGGAAGTTTTCATTTCAAATGAGAATTGTGCCTAACAGTTACGTTTGTGGTGTGTGAATGACATGAAGAAACGTCTCGCATAAATCCACAAATTGAAAAAAAAAAATGTTACTTTGATTATTATTGTGTATATGTCTTGATTAATTTTGTATGCATGTATACTTTCTTTCTTTTTTTTTTTCAGTTCATACATGCAATTCTTTTACTTTCTTTCCTTTGTTTTTTGCTGTCTCATTGTGTATCCTCCCTCACTCTCCCTCCCTCCCCCCCTTCCCCCGCCCCTCCCCCGCCCCCTTCTCCTACCCTACCCATTTTTCACCACTGCCAGTGGCGATGGTCCCATGCCACCTAACTGCAGCTCCTTTCACACACTGCTGCGCCAAGAGTTGTCCCCCAGTCACAGCCCAACCGGCTTAGCAAGCGACGGGTATGCTGATGCCGTGATGCCACGCACCAAAGAAGGCTGTGCGTTGCTGCCAGTGCCGGGTGACTTTGGTGCGTTCAGTGGTGGTGCCAGTTCTGATCCCAGGGTGGCCAAGTGCTACATGTGTGGGCACAGCATGCTACATGTGTGGGCACAGCGTGCTACATGTGTGGGCACAGCGTGCTACATGTGTGGGCACAGCGTGCTACATGTGTGGGCACAGCATGCTACATGTGTCACATCTACGATTTCATTGACAGTGCTACATATGGCTGTACTTCATGACGAAGTGATAGCCAAAATCTTAAGATTAAAAAAAAAAAAAAAAAAAAAAAATTCGCTGACTTAACGATGGCTTAAGCAGAACCTAGACAATGTATATCTTTAGACCTTAGCTTTATTTCATAAAAAAAAAAAAAATTGCAAAGCTCAGTTAAAAAAAAAAAAAAGGATGAAAAAGTAAAAGAGGGAAAAAATGGTTAAAGATGATTTGATTTGTGATTTTGTGGATTGGTGGGATTTACATCCTACTCCAGCATGATGTCTCCTTTGCCAGTGCTATGCTTGAGTTTTTGAATGCCAAACTAAAAATTGGTGAAACGCAACACTTTGTTCTTTGAAGACTTTGGCAGCCCTGTGAGCCCAACAGCAGCAACACATGCAAGACACCATCTAATAACAACCCCCCCCCCCCCCCCACCTCACCCCCCCCCCCCCACCCCCCCACTGACAACTGCCCTTGCTTGGTTGCAATATATATATATGTAATTCTAATATTTCAATCAATATTATCATTTGGGTTTTTAAAATGTGTGGTATATATTATTGCTTTTAATTCAGGGTCAGCAGTTGTAGCACTGCTCGGCCAACAGTTTCTGACAAGATGGCGGCCAGTCTGGGTCCTGTTAAGACATGGAAGGTGATGAGTGAAGGGAAAAGGTTCACAGTAAGAGTGCTTGGACACTGCAACCTGATTCTTGATTCATCGGGGACCCCTCGGTCCTGAAAGTGAAAGAAATGCTCGACATACTATGTTCATTAAAATGGGGCTTCATGCGTCATCACTTTATGAGTTGCTGCCCCCACCCGCCCTTCCCTGTCTCTCTCTGTCTTGTCTCTTGTTCTCTTGTCTTCTGCTGCTTCTGTAGGGAATGTCATCCTGCTTCGTGATTAGTGGTTTTCTTGTGGATCGCTGTCACTTCACAGGGTGCATGTTCTCTGCTATACCGTCTGCTGTATACCATCGGGCTGTGGGGTCTGTGACTCTCTCTCTCCCCCTCCCTCCCTCTTTCCCCTCCCCCCCCCCCCTCCACCCTCTGTCTCTCTCTCTTCCTCTCTGTCTTGTCTGTCTATAGTCCTTTGCCTAGTACAGTACCATTATCTTTTTCATACACGTCCCTGTATCATTACAAAGTTAGTGTGTATATGTACACACACACACACACACCATATATATAATATATATATATGCTCACCCCCAACCAATAATTGATTCCAGTTTGAAAAAAAAAAGAATGCATTGTATTACTAATACGCATGACACATCATATAATTGCTAGTCCCAAGAGGTGAAATTCTCAGGAAAAATTGTGACTTTTATTTTTCTGTTAGCCGATATTGCTACCAACATAAACTTTGTAAACTGTGTATCCTCCTGTTTTTGAAATACTTGTACCAACTTGTGGCTATCATTGAAGTGATGGTGTATGGTTTGATATGGTGTCAGTGGTTAGAAATTTTTTTTTTTTTTTTTTTTTCATATTCCATGAGATCCATTGAATTAGGTACCTATGACTGGAGCGAAGGGGAGGGGAGGGGAGGGGGCAGAGAGTTCTTCCCTATTTCCAGCTGCTAATGCAAGATGGTGGTTTCTGCTTGTTTTTACCATGTACTCAAAACATTGCAATGTGTGTAGTTTTAATTTTGTGACATTTTTTTTTTTTTTTTTAAACCAAAGGTACCCCGTCCTTTCCCTGTTTTCCATCCCATGTCCACCCACGTTTCTGTTTTTTTTTTTTTTTTCTAGAAACACCATTGATTGTTTCAATCGCCACCCATTTTTTTTTTTTTTTTTTTTTTTCTTTATCTATTTAAAAAAAAAAAATCTTCAAGTTCCAGCTTTGTGATGAACCGACATTGATCTCATGTCTTCGGTTGAAAGTTTTCTGGCCTGACCATCAGATGCGCAAGAACATCTGCAAGAACCTAGAGCCTTACTAACTTTCGCTTGCTTTGTTTGTCACACAATTCCTCAGGTTGAATACAAACAGGATGATATGAGGAGGATTGTTTTCTTTTTCTTTCTTTTTTTTTTTTCCTTTTTCTTTTTTTTTTCTTCTTTTTTTTTCTTCTTTGCATTGAACAGTCTGGCCTTGCTTTCCATCTTTCCTCACCTACATCCTTCGGTTTGGTCAGTTTCACGCAGAAAGGAAATCTTGCTGGGGGTGTAGCAAGAAAAAGAAATGCGGACTAATCCGTAGTCTTGATCACAAAAGAAAGTTTCTTGTGATATCCAGACCACTCGAATTGACGCAGCGTGCATGAAACTCTTTTTTGTTTTTTTTTTGCTTTTTGTTCTTTTCATCCACTGAGAATGAAAACTATCTGCCGATGAAGCAAATGTATTCCGAGAAAGGCTTTTGTTCTTTTCATCCACTGAAAATGAAAACTATCTGCCGATGAAGCGAATGTATTCTGAGAAAAGGCGGCAGAAGTGAAGTGTTGCCCCTGAACAGTGGGTGGGGGTAGAAGTGAAGTGTTGCCCCTGGACAGTGGGTGGGGGTAGAAGTGAAGTGTTGCCCCTGAACAGTGGGTGGGGGTAGAAGTGAAGTGTTGCCCCTGGACAGTGGGTGGGGGTAGAAGTGAAGTGTTGCCCCTGAACAGTGGGTGGGGGTAGAAGTGAAGTGTTGCCCCTGAACAGTGGGTGGGGGCTGCTCCCTCTCACCTCCCTCCTCTCGGCTGTACAAAATGTGTTGTTGTTTTTGCTGTGTTCTAGTTTCATGCCTGTCTCCGGCACCTTGGACTTTTCGGTTGTTTCCTCCCCACTGTCGCCTGTGGGGCAGCAGCCCAAGACGCAGAGCGTCTGCTGTTGGCTCGGTTCAGGGTGGGCTTGGTGTGGTGTGGGGTGTGTGTGTGTGTGTCACACGTGTGTTCCCACTAACTGGGTTTACTGGTTGTGTGTTTTCCTCACTCACAGAGAGAGAGAGAGAGAGAGAGAGAGGGGGGGGGGGATCTTGGAGAATGCTGCCAGATAGAAACAGTGTTGGAAGCATTGTGGTTTAAAAGTTCGTTTGGTGTTGAGGAAAAGAGGGGCGAAAAGTGGGGGTCATGGCATTAAGGGTGTGTGCGCGCGCGTGTGCGTGTGTGTGTGCGCGCGTGTGCGTGTGTGTGTGTGTGTGTGTGTGTGTGTGTGTGTGTGTGTGTGAAGGATGGGTATTGGGAGGGTTCCAGGGATGGCTGGAAGGAGAGTAGATCCTTTACGGCATGGATATTTTGTGCATGTATCTTTATTTCTTTCCTCACTTGACTTTCCCCTTTCACTTCATCTTCTCTCCCCTTCGCTGTGTCCACACACACACACACACACACACACACACACACACACACACACACACAAGAGTTCTGTCCTCAAATGATCAGCCCTGGCACAGACGTGTTCAAATGATTTGGGTTTTTTTCTTGATGGGTTTTGTTAAAAGTTTGGTCTGTTTGTTTTTGATCAGTGCATACATGCATTCTGTGCAGTGTCCTGTTATTCACCATCCTTATGCAAGAACAAAAAAAAATCCAACCCCTGCAACCTCTTTTGATTTTTTTTTCCTTGTGTCTTTGAATGAAATATTTATGCATCATGTACGTTGTGATGATTTTGGTAAAATTTTTTGTTGTAAATTGTCCCTATTCTTTTTTATTTGTTTGTGTATTCGTGGTAGGGGGTTAGGCGGCATTTCCTTGTCAGTCTAATTTTGTTGTTGTTGTTGTTAATGGGGAAGCGGAACAAGAATGGACGTGAGAAGATGCTGGAGAAAAAGATTTATATCAGTGAGTGTCTGCCTATAATACATGTGTTTATCCATTCAGTTTCAGTACAGTAGACCCCTCGATAATTATGTTCTGTGATCTTCAGGAGGAAAAAAGCCCAAACAAGTGGGAGGTCTCAGATGAGTGGTAATGTTTGTTGGGAAATAAATCTGCTCTAGATAAAGTGTATGAGACTCGGAGGGGGGTGGGGAGCCCCCCCTCACC